>JANUWF010001161.1:630000-1830000 GCA_026120185.1 Voacanga thouarsii
TTCAAAAATCTCCTTTTATCAAAAAGCTTCAAAGTGAATTCATATTGTGTCAAAGGTAAAAGTATTTGTGCTTTGTATCTTAGTGAACAACTGCTCAAATAAGTGAGTTCTTTATTGTTCTATTGATATTCAATCTCTACTGTAGTACAAGGTTGTGGTGTAAAACCCAGTTGGGGTGAACCTTGTTGTGATTGTTTGTTTGAGAGGTTTTGGAAAATCTAGTGTGGTGATCCTCTCTTGTATGTGGTATTGTTTGATTTCATTAAGTGGAGTAAATGAAATCTGGTTGAAAATCCTTAAGTGTGAGCTTAAGATAGTGGACGTAGATCTTGGAAGATCGAACCACTATACATATTGTGTCTCATTTCTTTTCTTACTGAATTGCATTTCCATCTCTAGTCTGAATCTATATATATATATATATATATATATATATATATATATATATCAAAGAGTTCTTGGATAGCTTTCTTTGTTACCAGAAAGTTGGTTCAAGAATCTTGATGATCATTGTTATTCTACATATCAGACGATTCGAAAAATTTTAGTTTGCCAAAAGCCTTATTCACTCCCCCTCTAAGGTTTTTCAATATCAAATTAATGATCAATTCGTTAAATTTTATTAAATCACTAAAAAAAAGTATTAGGATAAAATTTAAAGGTAATTTGATATGTTTTGCCACTTAATCTAGCAAAACCTCTATAAAAATGCTCGAAACCGTTCTCGTTTACAAAAATAGGCATATTAAATTAACGATCCGACTGTTAGATTTGTTAAAATTACTAAAAAAAATATTACAACTAAATTTGAAGATAATCAAATATATTTTACCTCCTAATCTTGCATAATCATTATAAAAATACCCAAAACCTATCGTATTTTCAAGGATAGAGATATCAAAATGAATGATCGAACCGTTAGATTTATTGAATTTACTAAAAAATATATTATGACTAAATTTGAATGTAATCAAACATATTTTGTTGCATAATCTAGCTTAATTTCTATAAATCAGCCTAAAATATAATGCATTTATAAACATTTAAAAATTTAGGGACTAATTTAAAAATTTTTTGGGATTATATTTTAAATATTCAAAAATTTATTGATCAATTTATAAAATTTTTTCCTATCATTTTATAATTTTACAAAATTTAAGGAGCAATTTGTAAAATTTGGAATGATATTTTATATATTAAAAAATTTAGGGACCAATTTATAAAATTTTTTTAGGGTCATATTATAAATATTTTAAAATTTAGAGATCAATTTACAAAATTTTGGAGGTCATTTTGTAATTATACAAAATTTAAAGACCAATTTACAAATTTTTTGAAGCCATATTGTAAATATTAAAAATTTAAAGATAGGTATTAGCTAGGAAATATGAATTTTGTCGCTAAAAGTATAGTTAATAGTTATAAAAGATAATATTTTTAGTTAGGAAATGAATTTTTGTCGCTAATCATGCATTATTAATTAGGAAAATTAAGTTAGGAAATGAATTTTCATAATTGATATGCATCATTAGTGAGGAAACTTAAATTTTCCTCACTGATACACTTATTTCCTAGCTAAAGCCATCACTTTTAGCTAGGAAATAAAAATTTTATTGTCAAAGGTCTTAATCAATAGCGAAAAAAAAAAATGTTTGTAGCTGAAGAAAAATTTTCCTCGGGTACTTTTGGTGACAAAACTTTAGCTAGGAAAAAAATTTTGTCGCCAATGTATAATTTTCTTGTAGTGTGATTTGCTAGAGGAATTTTGTGGCTACTCCTACTTCCTCGTTTTATTACTTCTCTAACTTATACAGCATGCCTAAAAGATTTAGACAATAAATCATTATATAGAGAGTTGGACCTTTTTAACTTGCCAAAGGAATTATTTCTTTTGTATTTGGACTATGTAGATTGTACTTGACTCACCCTTCTTTTCTTTTCTTTTTCTTTTTGGCCCGGGGGAGGCGGGGTGTGATGGATTGTGTCTTACTTTAAGCTTAGGATTTTAGTTTCTTTCCTTGTGTAAATTCCGGTTCTCTATGGTATTTTATATTTTTTGTATTTCTAGCAAGCTCTTTTTGTGCCTTATTATCTTACTCAAATTTTAGGTAATCATATGATGTAATCCTTTAATGACATGCTTGGGGGTAATGGTGTGCTCTTGATGTACACAATCAATATCTATCATGTTAGGCAAAATTTGTGTGTATTTTTCTAAGAATTGCAAAACTTTTGTGTTGTGTTCTTATGTACATAGACACTGTCTCATGCCCGTGTTCATGGATTTTTAAGTACAACAAAGTCCTTAGAAGAGGGCAAAAACATAACTGTAAAGAAGCTTTGACTTCATAGTCCATTGTTAACATACGTTTGGTTGTAGTTATCCATATTAGGTATATAGTCCATTGTGATGGTTAACCCTAATTGAACACGAGGTATTTTCTTCCTTTATTGTCACTGAATATGCTTGGTTATTTAAGCATTTAAACAATGTCATGGAGTACAAATGAAAAAAAAATTAAATTGAAATATAATTCAATCTAATGGCAGATGTAGGTTCAAGTCGAGTATATTTGGACTAATGAATTTTGTGTCCTCATAACTAAATATCAGAATTGATTGAGTGCCTAACTTTAATAACTTATTCACTAGCGATGGAGCAGGCTATTGGATATTAATGTTGCAAGTGCTGCTACTTATACTTAATACCATCTCTGTTGCATCAGCATTATTGAACCATATGGATGGAAACTTTCTTCCATATGTTTTATGCCTTATCATCTTAAGCAGTTAACTACATGACTGGAACTTAATTCCATTTGCTACTCTAGAGTTATGACCAATACCTTTTGCTGTCTTTATGTACCTTGAATATTAGTTTCTTCTATGGTAGCATCTCTAATTTCTTTCACTTTTAGGTGCTAAAAAATACACACACTTGCTATGCTATCATAGCAAGTTGAAAGAGAAGTGTGCTCAGATGTTTCTTTTTTTTTTTTTCGACCCTACCTTAGAAAAGCCATATATATCTAGAATTGGACCTTGAGAAACTAGAGACACATGTAGTTCGCCTGTTTCTTGAGTGGCCTACATTTTTCTGCGATCTAATCCGTACTTCATTTTTCTTTTCTAGGGAATTTTTCTAAATTTATTTATAGCTTTTTTTTTATTTATTTGCAGCTAGGGGAGGGAGGGTGCGGGGGGGGGATTACACATATGTTCTCTTTTCATATCCTTTTGCTCATTTTTTCTAGTAAATTGTGAGTTTCAAGGATTACCTTTAACATGTTGTAGTGATTCCTAAATGAGATCTTTATCGTGATACAGGGCCTTCTCTCATCAACATTCTTTATCAAGAACAGAAATATGCCAGTGACCATGACTGCCTTGAAAAACCGTCTCGATCTATCAAAGAAACCCTTAGCAAAGCAACTTGCTAACTTTCATCTGCTTCTCTTGTTGGCCAAGTTTTTTTACTTGAATACTAATGTTCCTGCATTGATAGAATATGTGATCATAGGGACACCTATTCCAGAGGGTTACAAGTTTCTAATTGAATTTTTGGCCGATGCCTCTTGATTATATCCAACAAACCCATTTTAGTGAATGAATCTATCATGAATCCTTTTGGGAAAATATTTAAATAGTCAAGTACTATTCAGTTTAAAGTGAGCTAAATGCAACCTCTTTAGTAGACTTGGTTCATCTTTCTTAGAAATAGCAACACCAATCAGTTGTGCAAGGGAGATTCAAACATTATAATGTGTAGTTTGTTGGGATACTTGATATTATGCCAATGTCCTCTGTATTTAAAAGGTACATTTAATCAAGGAATGAATCAAGTGGAATAAGATTGAAAAAGGAGAGAGTCTTGATATGCTTAAATTCTTTAATTTTTATTTAACAGCTGGAGCAAATTTATTCTTCTTTCTGCATAAAATCATGCTTGATCATGCTAGTTTCAATAATGATAATTATTAAAACCATTTTTTTTTTCAATTATAGGATAGAGTACAAATGAGCATTGACCTTATTATTAAGTACATTCAATAAACCTATTTTTTATTCAAGTCTGTTTCAAAAACCTTTATACATTTCTTTTCTGATGTACTAATCAGCCCTTCAATTTGTATCATTCTATCATATGTGTCAGATGGCTTGTTTGATTGATTAATCCATTATCAATCTGTTCCTTAGTAAAAGATAGCGAACAGAATAATGGTCTGAACACAATTGAAGATTATTTCTTTACAATTCTTTGTTCAATAGCATTAGAAGACTTAGTTATGGCATAAATAAATTTTCATATTTAATTGGACCGTCGAACAAACCTAAGCTCTTTCCTCACCCTTGTTTCCTCAAGATCACTAGATGAGATTAGCCAACTCTGGCACTAGTTTTTAATAGTTTAGGAAACTCTAACAATTATATCTTCCTCAAATTAGATTGTTTTGTCTGTATGGTGTTGTTTGGTAATGTCACAGCTGAAGCCTGATTGGCATGCTGACAGCTGGTATATTCAAGTTTGGGGAGGGACTATCTTTAATAGCTTTCTGATGCAATTCTTGTTAGTTAATTGTGTGTTTGATTTTGCACTAAGAATTACATAAGTTTTTGTCCTTAGGAATGGTTTATTCTAATGACGAGTTAGCCTTAGTGATATTTTCCCAGGCATTAACTTCTGTGTTTAAGATGTTGTGTGCTTATTTTCGTGGCCCCAAAAACTTTCCACATGTATATATGATTTTGTATTTGTTACATCCTGGGCACCTACCCTCTTGCACATCTGGTACTGGTGTTGCTTAGGTTTGGTTTGGATGGAGAGATTTGGACAGAAAAGAAGAGGTTTGGAAAGAAGTGCCTTTCACTCCTCCTGTTTGGCATATTTTGGAGCAAAGAAATGAAAGAATGGGAGAAAAATGGACTGCTAGATGATGTGTTGCAATTAAAAAAAAAAAGTTTTTGCCAAAGTTGGGAAGAAATAGAATAGATAGTGGGTTGTGCTTCTAAATAGCCAAAATACCTATAAAAGATGGATTATAAAATTTTTATTGATCATTATATCCCAATATTATAATAAAAATAGAAAAGGATATTTTTGTAAAATAACTTTTTTCACCTTCTTTTATTTTCTTTCAAAATCTACCAAACAATATTTAACTTAAATAACTTCATTTGTTTTATACTTCTTTTCTCTTGTAACTTAAGATTTTTCTTCTTTTCTTTCCTTTCTTATCGCAAACTAATACTTAGTCATATCACCAACTTTATGTAATCATTCTTAGCGCTATTGAGTTTACCAAATTTAAAGGAAAGACATACGTTAGCCTAATTTTTATAAGACTCATAAGTGAATTCAAAAAGTGTGCAACATATTATGAAATACAATAGTGAATTCAAAAAATGTGCAACGCATTATGGAATACAAAAATCTTATTCCCCTATCATAAGGTTTAATTAGGCTTCCAAATATTAAAAGTATATTTAGATTCCATTATTTTTTTTCTTTTAATAGATATAATTATATTTTTAAATTTTACAACGAATTTATAAATTTAAAAATCAGTATTATAATTTATTCAGTTGGAATAATAAAATTGTCAATATTTTTATAATCCATTTCGTTTAAATAATGAAATTATTAATATTTTAATCTATTTGACTTGAATAATCAAACTGTCAATATAATATTAATTTTTAAGAATATGTTTTAGATAAAATGCCACAACTAAAATGCCTCCAGCAACAAAGTCCTCGGCTTCATCACAGAAAGGAGAAAGCAAAGAAGTTGAGTTCTATTATTGGAACAGCAAACTCAACTTCAACGACGCTATCCAATTTCATAAAAAAAGATGACTTCATTGGTAATTTGAGGAAGTTGTTGAATGATAGAATTAACAAAACCATAAGTGCAATTGACAGCATCAGAACTAATAGTCTCCTGCACCATTAAATATAAAAAGTTCTCATGCAGTGATAAGGTTAAATCCGACTTATGAAGTTTGACTACTTGCCATTGACAATGTCAAAACTAATGATCTCCTACAAAAAAAAAATTAAAAAAAAGAAATAGATTAATGATTCCTTTGGAATAAATATAATTTATTATATTATCAAATATATACATGTTTTATTCGATAAGGAAGTAGCTTTGGATAATTGTTATAACTATCACTCTGTACTTTTTATATTCACTACTATTAAAAATTTTCATTGTGTATATAATAAGAAACAATGTAGATAACATATAGTATAAAATTCTATTTTATTCATATATGCAATCCTATTAAATATAGAAATTTTATAAAATATTTAGTTAACATAACAGGCAAAATTTCTGCATGTTGTGCAGAGTCACCAACTAGTCAAAGACTAAAACATAATGCCAGAAACATTTATCTGCAATTGTTATGGAAACACTCAAGCCATTTAACTCCTACATTAAAAAAAACAAAAGGAGCAACATTAACAAAAAAAATTCTAAATGATTCATCATTTTCTTAATGATTACTCTCTCTCTCTCTCTCTCTCTCTCTCTCTCTCCAAGCTCACAATTCTTCATAGCCTTTGGACTTTTCCTATTAAAGGAATTTATACATTGTGGGCTTGAGCCCCACAAGTTTTGAGATTAATTGTAAGCTATATTAAGCTTAGGACTCATTAGTAATTTATTTTTTTTATTAAGTTTTGCTTAACTTCGCAAGGTTTAATGTATCAATTATGTGATATTATTGAATGGTATCATCGTTGTTTTAGAAACTACTTGAACAAAAGGAGAACAGCAGGGAAGATAGGTCAGAGAAGGGTTTTGAATCTGAAATTCCGAACCGATGTGAGTTTTAGTAGTAATCATTCCTTAGGTTAATTTTGTTTCTTCATATGGCTTGAGTTATGTAGCAGGGGTTTCTAGTAGGGTTTGTGTTAGGGGAGTTATGTATGAATTCTTCATTAGTTAAAAACTTGAGATTTGTTAGTGATTAGAGCCTCCTTGGAAGTGATAGGAGGTGTTTGAAGATGAAATTACAAACAAAAACCACAGCAAAACCAGCCGAAGAACAGAATAAAAAAATCGCAGCTCTCCTGCGTGAAGAGAAAAATAAAATTTTTATTACCTCCACTCATTCTCAAAATTGGCTAGACTGGAATCTACGGAACTGGGGTAGGTACATTGGTGGAAACCTCAGGTGCGATTCGTGCAAGTCTCTTACTACGTCTGTGCATGTATATGAATGCCAAATTTCCTCTCGATCTTCCAATAAATGACCTTCCTAACCCACGTTTGGTGAAAATTCACAGGACTAAGGAATTTTTTCCAAAAAGAAAAGAGGCCGTCTATTTTTCTATCTTAGAGAAGAAGAAGAAAAACAACGTACTTCTTTATTCTCCTGTTTAACCTAAATAAAACCTTAGGTTAAACTAAAATTTTATTTTGGCTCATTGTACTCTTAGTTTAGCCTCTAAAACCAAATTAATTATTCTAATCAGAACAAAAAAAAATAGCCTAGTAAATAATTAATTTTCCAGTCCAACTAAACTAGTCCAATTAACAAGACTATATTAGTTTAGTCTCAGGTCAATATTTAATTATTCAAACTGGATCAAAGCCCTAAATAATTAATTAACCTACCAAACTAATTTAATTAATTCTCTCTCTCTGTGGACCTTTATTTTATTATAGCCAAATAATTAAATCAGACTACTTAAATAAAATAAATTTTATTTAATTTAATTTAAGACCAATTCCTTAGCCTGTATTTAATTAGGACTTATGGTCTATACTGGGGACTAAAAGACACACTGCCTTGGCTACTAAAATGAAAAAAATACCCTTACCATATAAATAGTTATATTTAGCATTTTAAATATTTCTTAATATTACCATAAGGAAATATTGACCCCAAGGACAATGCCGCGTTGACAAAGTCTCTGACCTACAAGTGAAATTACAAAAATACCCCTCTACATATTGCCGCGCATTAGAAAGGAAGAAATGTACTAACACCTCTCTAAATGACATCTAACATCCTTAAGCTTCTAGTCCAATGATCCACAACTTCCTGGATTTTTTTCACTATCCAAGGGAGCTACCCTAAAGCAAAAATCCAAGTCATGTTTCCCAGGGCCCTAGATATTTAGATCATTCAGATAACCACAAGGGGCGATATAGTATAGAAACTATCTTGTACAAGTCTGTCTTAACTAACCAGTCACATATACCAACATGCAAGTGTGTTGGTCCTACGATAGAACCTCAACTAAAACATATCAAAGTACATGCTTCCAGCTTCGTCAGACCACCGACTCATACTCAAGTCATAGAGTACTAGTCCAAGTTGTAGCAGTAATAGTCTAGGTTTCTACCATATAGTACTTTAAGAAACCACTACTACAAGTCCTGTACTATATATTCGAAAAACGCTTATGTCATGAAGTGAGTAGACTACTTACTGGCTAAAGGTAAGCTATTCTCTCTTTGAAATTCATAACATAATAACCTAGACATGATGAGATTCTCATTCACATCAATCGGTTAAGAAAACAAACGTTTATGTGTTAAGTAACCCGTGATCCATACCTCACTGTGAAAGACCACCATTCACATAGACCACTTACTTAAACACAATGGGTCTTTTCTAAATGATATTGTGCACAAATAAAAGGTAAATTCACAAATAATTTCTAAGAATAAATTCTTTTATTCAAACATTCGATGTTTACATAAAAAACATAGTCTAAGAGGGCATTTTTCCCAACAATCTCCCACTTGCACTCTAAGACTAAGTAAGTCCGTAGGTGCCTACTCCTATGGTGTCTAAGTGTCTCTTGAAGACTCTCTCAGCTAAAGGCTTGGGGAATGGATATGCTAGATTGTTCTCTGAGGTAATTTGTTCCACCATAATTTTCGTCTCTGGATGAAATCCCGGATCAGGTGGTACTTCATCTCGATGTGCTTCCCTTTCTTGTGGTTCTTAGATTTTTTAGATTGTGATACGACTCCAGTGTTTTCGTAATACATCACAATTGGCCTGTCCTTGTGTGGCATGACTCCAAGTTCTGAAAGGAACATCTGGAGCCAGACTGCTTCCTTGGATGTCTCCAAAGCTACCACATACTCATCTTCCATAGTCGAGTTAGCAATGCCAGATTGCTTGATACTCCTCCATAAAATGGCTCCTCCAGATAAGGTGAAGACATATCCACTAGTGAATTTTCTTTCATCCTTATCCACCTAGAAGTCTGAGTCTGTGTATTTTGTAGGAACCAAGTCATCAGCCCTGTAAACCAGTATATAATCTCTCATTCCCTTGAGGTACTTGAGAATATGTTTTACAGCTTGCCAATGAACCTCCCCAGGGTTTGACTGATATCTGCTAACCATGTTGGATTGTATGCCCTCTTAGACTAGGTTTTTGATGTAAAATCGAATTATTTAATAAAAGAATTTATTTTCAGAAATTATTTGTGAATTTACTTTTTGTTTGTGTACGATTTTCTTTTGGAACAGACCCATTGTGTTTAAATAAGTGATCCATGTGAATGGTGGTCTTTCACAGTAAGGTATAGATCACGGGTTATTTAACACATAAACATTTGTTCTTAACCTATTGATGAGACTGGGAACCTTATCATGTTTAGGTTATTATGTTATGAATTCCAAATGGGGAATGGCATACCTTTAGCCAGTGGGTAGTCCACTCACTTCATGACATAAGCGTATTTCGAATACGTAGAACAGGACCTGTAGTAGTGGTTTCTCAAAGTACTATATGGTAGAAACCTAGACTACTACCGCTACAGCGTGGACTAGTACTCTACGACTTGAGTATGAGTTGGTGGTCTAGCGAAGCTGGAAGCATATACTTTGATTTGCTGTAGTTGAGGTTCTATCATAGGGCCAATATACTTGCATGTTGGGTATGTGTGACTAGTTAGTTAAGACAGGACTTATACAAGATAGTTTCGCACTATATCGCCCCTTGTGGTTGTCCGAATGGTCTAAATTATCCAGGGCCCCGGGAAATATGACTTGGATGTTTGCTTTAGGGTAGCTCCCTTGGAAAGCGAAAACACTCCGAGAAGTCGTGGATCATTGAACTAGAAGCCTAAGGATGGTATATGTCATTTAGAGGGTGTTAGTACACTTCTTCCTCTCTAAATGTACGGCGATGTGTAGAGGGGTATTTTAGTCATTTCACTCGTAGGTCGGAGACTTTGCGAATGCAAGCATTGTCCTTGGGGTCAATATTTCCTTATGGTGATATTAGGAAATATTTAAAATGCAAAATACAGACTATTTATATAGCAGGGGTATTTTGGTCATTTTAGCAGCCAAGACGATGTGTCTTTTTGGTCCTCGGGATAGCCCGTAAGTCCTAACTATTTTTGGGTTGAGGAATTAGTCTCAGTTGAAGAGGATTTTATTTTATTTTGTTTTATTTTATTTTATTCGGGAAGTCTAATTTATTATTGGATCGGAATAAAATAAATAAATAAATAAATAAAATAGAAGTTGAGAGATATTAATTATCTAGTTTATTTGGTTAATTAATTATTCAGGGCCTAGGTCCAGTATGAATAATTAAGAAATTAACCTGGGCTTAAACTAGGGGAAATAATTAATGTTTAATTATTTATTGGGTTATTTATATAGGCCCAAGAAATAAATAATTAAAGATTAATTATTATGGTTCATTTGGGCTCATTAATTATTTATTGGGTTACTTATGTAAGCCCAGAAAATAAATAATTAATATTTATTATTTTGGACCTTTTGGGTCCAAGAAAAATAATAAATATTTATCTGGCCCAATAGCTTGGACCTTAGGGTTTTTTCCAGATACGGTTAAGAGGAGTTTAAGGTTAGGCCAAACTGTTTCTCAGGATAACATCCGGGTATTTTGAAATTCCGGGGAGATGTTTATCAGAGATTGAGAGACCTAATTTTGGCTAAATATAAACAACTCTTTGAAAAGGAAAAAACCCTAATTTTCCTTTCCTAAGCAGACTCTCACGTGAGTCTCCCTCTCTCAAAGGCTCTCTTCTTCTTCTTGTTTTTCTCTTGTTCTTTGCTAATCAATAGCGAAAGAACTAAGGTATTTTGAGATCGTTCCTCTTCACCATAGTGTTCACCGACTAGAGGTTAGGCTGAGAAATATCCCGAGAGCTGGAGAGTTAAGCGTTAATGCAAACAAGACGAAGTCGAAGGCTAGCGGGTGTTCAACCGGAAGCTCCTTCAACTGTGCAAAGCGAGGCGATTCCAGCCATTCAATCTGTTCCTACGCAACCTAGGAGGGTTAAGGAACGCAAAGGTATGATCTTCACGCTTCCGCATGGCCTTTATGGCTCGCGTTTAATTTTTTAAGGAACGCAAAGGTATGATCTTCACGCTTCCGCATGGCCTTTATGGCTCGCGTTTAATTTTTTTTTGTCTCTATTTTTTTCCGTCCATGGCTCCCTGTTACTGCATTAACCATCAAAGTGGTATCAGAGCCATTGGTTTTGATCAATATAGGGAGCATGGTAGTTAATAAAATGGAGAAGATGATTATACCTGTGATCCTTCACTGTTTTGGTATGGGATAGATGGTTTTGTAAGCTTCACCGTGAAGCATAGGAGCTACTGTAAATTTTTTGGCTTTGGTGTTTTAATCGTGTAAACCCAATTTTAATGGGTATAGGCGGTTGTGGTTATGTTTTGGATGAGTTTTTATAAGTAAAAATGTCCAAAGAAGCCAAAATTTTGAGCAAAATATGAAGAACAGAGGCTCTGCAAATTTTCGCGTGGAAAAAAAGAAAAACGAAGAAGATGCACTGTTCCTAAGCCGCGGAGCCGAGCCGAGCCGATTAAGCCGAGCCGCACTGTTTCTGTTTCACGAGCCGCGTCTTCTGAGCCGCGTGAGCCGAGCCGCTACTGTAGCAAATTGAGCCGATGAAAATTGCAGAATTGAAATGCAATTTGCACGGGCGGAGCAAGGCGGGCGGATTCGGTGCGGGTCACGGAGCGGAGCGGTTTTGCGGATTGAGGTAGCGCCTGATCTAGTGTGCGCGGTGCACAGCGGCCGCGGTGGACCACAGGCCAAATGGGCCCGAATCCGGTGCAGCTGGTGCAGTAGACCGCCAGTCAAAATTTTTAATTTTTTTTTTTCCTTTTTCGTTTTGGGTCCCATACCAGGCGAAGTTAATATTTTTTGCAATATTTATATTCTTGGAATATATTTGCATGAAAAATATTAGTAAGGGATTTTAGGATTAAACAAGATAATTAATTAATTAATTAATATGTTTAATTCTATTATTTGGGCACTTAGGTTTAAAAAATAGAAAAGCATGAAAACGTTTATTGTTTTCTAGCATGCTATTTTTTTATGTACCTATGTGTGCTTTTTCTCAAAGACCAAAGTCTTTGGGAACCTTTTGTTTTGGCAAGGAAAAATATTTTTCTTTAAAAACTAAATGGTTATTTTAATTGGTACAAAAATTAATCCTTAAATATTTCCTCAAAGGATTTAATCCTTGACATAGAAAATATATTGGATTTAGATATTTTTGTAAATTAAAATGGAGAGCCATTTTGTTTTGTTTTGGACTAGAAAAATGATTTTGTCAAATAAACTTGAGACCAAAGTCTCTAGAAAGTTTTAATTGGAAAATTTTTGAAATCATTAAGTTTTAACTTATATAAAATTAGTCCATGGAGGAAATCTCTCAAAGGATATAAGCCTTGACATAGAGATTTTATTGGACTTAGATATTTTATTTTTGAGTTAAGAAAACCTTAATGGAAATTTCAAAAGGATATTTTCCAGAAAACCTTTATTTTAAAAGACTAAGTAGGAGAGGGGTTCCAACGGCCCCACGGCTTCCATCACGGTCCTCATTAGAGATCGTGGATCCCCTCGCGTCACCCTGGGAGTGAACCCGTATAGGATGTGGATACCACAAGGATCTAGATCTAATGGCAGAATGTAATTAATAACCCGGGGCACATACTATGATCGGCCAGCCCACGTTGGAGGTTATAGTGCGAGGTATGTCCATAGGAAATGAGAGGAAACGGCCATCCCACGATGGAGTTATTCTCTAGATCATTACCTAGAAGGGAAATTAATTTGTGGTGGTTAATACACTTAGCTTAGGAAACTATTAATCTTCCCAAGAAGCTATGTCAGTTTTCCTAAGAGCCAAATTATTTTCAGTGCACAAATTTCATTTTGTTTTCACAAACTAATTTCTTTCTTCTATTTTCGATTTTCAGAAATAGTGGGAGGTTCTTTTAGTCCATTGGCCGTTATTCTCAGGGAGAATAAGTTAACGGGTCCAAACTATGTGGACTGGAAAAGGAACCTGGACATAATACTCACAGCCGAGGAGTATAAGTATGTCCTTTACGAAACCTGCCTCGTTATCGGGGAAGGTTCCACCGTCGAAGAGCGAGAGGCTGAAAAGGCATGGAAGAAAGGCGACGAAATGGCACGTTGCTATATGTTAGCTTCCATGTCTAATGTGCTCCAGTCAAAACACGAGCACATAGCTTCTGCAAATGACATAAGTCAATCGTTGGCAACTATGTTCGCGGACAAGAGCCGGCCCGCAAGGCAGGAGGCTCTTCGAACAATTGTAAACACTAAAATGGCTGAGGGAGCATCAGTCCGAGAGCATATGCTCAAGATGATTGCTGCTTTCGAGGAGGCAGAAATCTTAGGGGCTGTCATTGACCCCGAGAGCCAAGTGGACATGGATCTCGAATCTCTACCGGGCTCTTTCACTCGGTTCAAGTTAAACTATAACATGAACAAGTTGAACATGAGTTTGGTCGAACCGATGAAGGAGCTCCGGATGGCGGAGAAGGTCATGAAGCCGCGAGTCTAAGGCCATGATTGCTAAGGCCTCTTCTTCAAGAAGCCGGGCCTAAGCCCGGAAAGTTCAAGAGGAAGAAGGGGAATGCGGCAGCCCAGCCAAGAACCAGCCCAAGGACAAACCAAAGGGCAAATGCTTCAAGTGTGGAAAGAAGGGACAACTGGAAAAAGAGTGTCCGGATCTTCGAGGTCAAGAAAAACCCCACAGGTAATGTTTACTATCTAGAGTCCATATCAATGGTAGGATCAATTTCCACTTGGATTGTTTATTCAGGAGCCACTGATCATATCTGTAACTCCTTGCAGGGGTTTAAGAAGATAAGAAGACTCAAGAAAGGCGAACATGGGCTTCGAGTGGGTAATGGAGCACAAGTCTGGGCCCTTGCAGTGGGAGAGCTGGATCTTATTTTTTATTGTAATAAGATAGTGGTTTTAAAAGACATTTTATATGTACCTGGTTTTCGTCAGAATTTGATTTCAGTTGCAAAACTTATTAATCAAGGATATTATGTATCTTTCCATTTTGGTATTTCTATCAGTAGAGATGGAGAAATTTTATGTACTGGGCACATGTATGGAAATTTGTTCTTTTTAAACCCTATTAACAACCAATCAAATAACGCTCTGTCTGAACCTTTAACTAAGAAGAGAAAGACCAATATCAATGATTTATACCTTTGGCACCTGAGGTTGGGTCATATTAACTCAACCAGGATTCAGAGGCTAATCCATGATGGGCCTTTGGGCTCATTGAGATTGGAAAGTTTGCCTCAGTGTGAATCTTGCCTGATGGGAAAAATGACCAAAAGGTCTTTTACACCAAAGGCGGATAGAGCCAAGGAGGTGTTGAGTCTTATTCACACTGATGTGTGCGGTCCATTGTCTACACCAGCTAGGGGAGGTTTTGAGTACTTCATCACGTTCACGGATGATTGTACGAGGTATGGTTACATTTACCTGATGAGACGCAAGTCTGACTCTTTTGACAAGTTCAAAGAGTTTAAGGCTGAAGTGGAGCGTCGGACAGGTAAATTAATCAAAACCTTACGATCGGATCGTGGTGGAGAGTACCTCCTAGGTGAATTCAAGGACTACATGGTACATCATGGGATAGTATCCCAGCTCTGCACGCAGGGAACCCCCGACAGAACGGAGTAGGCGAGAGAAGGAACAGGACGTTGATGGAAATGGTCCGAAGCATGATGTCTCATGCTACTCTTCCGATGTCCTTTTGGGGATATGCCCTGGAAACAGCGGCATATATTCCGAACTTGGTGCCTTCCAAGTCAGTACCTAGGACTCCCTATGAGATGTGGACTGGGCGTAAGCCAAGTCTGAATCATCTCAAGATTTGGGGGTGTCCAGCTTATGTACTGATCAAGGGAGACAAGTTGGAACCAAGATCAAAATTATGCTATTTTGTTGGGTATCCAAAAGGGACAAAAGGAGGCTACTTTTATCATCCTAAGGAGCAGAAGGTACTAGTCAGTACCAATACTAGATACTTGGAAGATGATCAAAGTACTTCCACTAACGGTTCAACGAGGTTGGAACTGCAGGAGAAGTTATCTATGGAATCAACTTCTACTAACCCGATTTTGGAACAAGAAGAGGCACAGCCTCAAGAGCCTGTACAAATGGAGCCTCGTCGTAGTGGGAGAGTGTCTAGGGTTCCGGATAGATGGACTGGAGAAGCCTTTGAGCTGGTTTCCAACCATCAGGAATAAGACCCCGCTAGATACGAGGAGGCTATTGCTGATGCCGATGCAAATCTGTGGCATGAAGCAATGAAAGCCGAGATTGAGTCTATGTACCTCAATCAGGTTTGGGATCTTGTAGCTTCACCTGAAGGGATAAAACCCATTGGGTGCAAGTGGGTATACAAGAGGAAGAGAGGAGCGGATGGGAAGGTGGAAACCTTCAAAGCTAGGCTTGTGGCGAAAGGGTATACTCAGAAAGAGGGTATCGACTATGAGGAAACCTTTTCCCCGGTAGCCATGCTTAAATCCATTCGCATCCTCCTTGCCATCGCCTGTCACTATGACTACGAGATATGGCAAATGGATGTCAAGAAGGCATTCTTGAATGGCCATCTTAGCGAAGACATCTATATGTCCCAACCGGAAGGCTTCATTGCTGAAGGCCAGGAACACATGGTTTGCAAGCTTAATAAGTCCATTTATGGACTTAAGCAGGCATCAAGAGCATGGAACATTCGTTTTGATGAGACTGTAAAGACTTATAGTTTTATTCAAAACGAAGATGAACCATGCGTGTACAGGAAACTTGAAGGCATCAATGTGGTTTTTCTTGTCCTGTATGTGGATGACATTCTACTCATTGGAAATGATGTAGGGACATTGTCATCTACAAAGGTTTGGCTGTCTAGTCAATTCTGTATGAAGGACTTGGGAGAAGCCAGCTACATTCTCGGGATTAGGCTTCTTAGAAATAGGAAGTAGAGAATGTTAGGATTATCCCTTGCGACATACATTGACAAGATGCTGGCCAAGTACAGCATGGACTCATGCAAGGGAGCTCTAATCCCTTGCAGACATGGGTTGTCATTTTCTTTGAAGGACTGTCCTAAGTCTCAAGAAGAAAAGGACAGAATGAGTAGGATTCCCTACGCTTCGGCGGTGGGAAGTCTCATGTACGCCATGCTTGTGTACTAGGCCGGATATACGCTTTGCCGTGGGCTTAGTTAGCGAGATATCGATCAAACCCAGGGGAGGTTCATTGGCAAGTCTGTAAAGCATATTCTCAAGTACCTCAAGGGAACGAGAGATTA
Organism: Voacanga thouarsii; assembly: GCA_026120185.1. NCBI lineage: Eukaryota > Viridiplantae > Streptophyta > Magnoliopsida > Gentianales > Apocynaceae > Voacanga > Voacanga thouarsii. Next base: position 646,648 of record JANUWF010001161.1, read on the forward strand.
TATGTCTGGTTTACTGGGTCGATGATTTGGTTCCTACAGGATACACAGACTCAGACTTCCAAGCGGATAACGATGAAAGAAAATCCACTAGTAGATATGTCTTCACCTTGTCTGGAGGAGCAATTTCATGGAGGAGTATCAAGCAATCTTGTATTGCTGACTCAACCATGGAAGCTGAGTATGTGGCAGCTTCGGAGGCGTCCAAGGAAGCAGTCTGGCTCCGAAAGTTTCTTTCAGAACTTGGAGTCGTACCACATTATGATAGGCCGGTTGTGATGTATTGCGACAACACCGGAGCCAGTGTCGCAATCTAAGGAGCCTCGGAACCACAAGAAGGGGAAACACATCGAGAGGAAGTACCACCTGATCCGGGATTTCATCCAGAGACGGGAAGTCGTGGTGGAGCATATTACCTCAGAAAACAATCTAGCAGACCCATTCACCAAGCCTTTGGCTGAGAGAGTCTTCAAGAGACACTTAGACGCCATAGGGGTGGGCACCTATAGACTTACTTAGTCTTAGAGTGCAAGTGGGAGATTGTTGGATTGTATGCCCTCTTAGACTAGGTTTCTGATGTAAAATCGAATTATTTAATAAAAGAATTTATTTTCAGAAATTATTTGTGAATTTACTTTTTGTTTGTGTACGATTTTCTTTTGGAACAGACCCATTGTGTTTAAATAAGTGATCCATGTGAATGGTGGTCTTTCACAGTAAGGTATAGATCACGGGTTATTTAACACATAAACATTTGTTCTTAACCTATTGATGAGACTGGGAACCTTATCATGTTTAGGTTATTATGTTATGAATTCCAAATGGGGAATGGCATACCTTTAGCCAGTGGGTAGTCCACTCACTTCATGACATAAGCGTATTTCGAATACGTAGAACAGGACCTGTAGTAGTGGTTTCTCAAAGTACTATATGGTAGAAACCTAGACTACTACCGCTACAGCGTGGACTAGTACTCTACGACTTGAGTATGAGTTGGTGGTCTAGCGAAGGCTGGAAGCATATACTTTGATTTCGTTGTAGTTGAGGTTCTATCATAGGGCCAATATACTTGCATGTTGGGTATGTGTGACTAGTTAGTTAAGACAGACTTATACAAGATAGTTTCTGCACTATATCGCCCCTTGTGGTTGTCCGAATGGTCTAAATTATCCAGGGCCCTGGGAAATATGACTTGGATGTTTGCTTTAGGGTAGCTCCCTTGGAAAGCGAAAACACTCCAGGAAGTCGTGGATCATTGAACTAGAAGCCTAAGGATGGTATATGTCATTTAGGGGGGTGTTAGTACACTTCTTCCTCTCTAAATGTACGGCGATGTGTAGAGGGGTATTTTAGTCATTTCACCTGTAGGTCGGAGACTTTGCGAATGCAGCATTGTCCTTGGGGTCAATATTTCCTTATGGTGATATTAGGAAATATTTAAAATGCAAAATATAGCTATTTATATAGCAGGGGTATTTTGGTCATTTTAGCAGCCAAGACGATGTGTCTTTTTGGTCCTCGGGATAGCCCGTAAGTCCTAACTATTTTTGGGTTGAGGAATTAGTCTCAGTTGAAGAGGATTTTATTTTATTTTGTTTTATTTTATTTTATTCAGGAAGTCTAATTTATTATTGGACTGGAATAAAATAAATAAATAAATAAATAAAATAGAAGTTGAGAGATATTAATTATCTAGTTTATTTGGTTAATTAATTATTCAGGGCCTAGGTCCAGTATGAATAATTAAGAAATTAACCTGGGCTTAAACTAAGGGGAAATAATTAATGTTTAATTATTTATTGGGTTATTTATATAGGCCCAAGAAATAAATAATTAAAGATTAATTATTATGGTTCATTTGGGCTCATTAATTATTTATTGGGTTACTTATGTAAGCCCAGAAAATAAATAATTAATATTTATTATTTTGGACCTTTTGGGTCCAAGAAAAATAATAAATATTTATACTGCCCAATAGCTTGGACCTTAGGGTTTTTTCCAGATACGGTTAAGAGGAGTTTAAGGTTAGGCCAAACTGTTTCTCAGGATAACATCCGGGTATTTTGAAATTCCGGGGAGATGTTTATCAGAGATTGAGAGACCTAATTTTGGCTAAATATAAACAACTCTTTGAAAAGGAAAAAACCCTAATTTTCCTTTCCTAAGCAGACTCTCACGTGAGTCTCCCTCTCTCAAAGGCTCTCTTCTTCTTCTTGTTTTTCTCTTGTTCTTTGCTAATCAATAGCGAAAGAACTAAGGTATTTTGAGATCGTTCCTCTTCACCATAGTGTTCACCGACTAGAGGTTAGGCTGAGGAATATCCCGAGAGCTGGAGAGCTAAGCGTTAATGCAAATAAGACGAAGTCGAAGGCTAGCGGGTGTTCAACCGGAAGCTCCTTCAACTGTGCAAAGCGAGGCGATTCCAGCCGTTCAACCTATTCCTACGCAACCTAGGAGGGTTAAGGAACGCAAAGGTATGATCTTCACGCTTCCGCATGACCTTTATGACTCGCGTTTAATTTTTTTTTTTTTTGTCTCTGTTTTTTTCCGTCCATGGCTCCCTGTTACTACATTAACCATCAAACCAAGCCTACGACAAAGCAGATATCTGGCATAGTACATAGCATGGCGTACATGAGACTTCCCACAGCCAAAGCGTAGGGAATCCTACTCATTCTTTCTTCTTCTTCTTAAGACTTAGGACAGTCCTTTGAACAAAAAGACAACCCATGTCTGTAAGGAATTAGAGCTCCCTTGCATAGGTTCATGCTGTACTTGGCCAGCATTTTATCAATGTATGTCGCTTGGGATAATCCTAACATTCTCTGTTTCTTATTTCAAAGAAGCATAATCCCGAGAATATAACTGGCTTCTCCAAAGTCCTTCATACTGAATTGACTAGACAGTTAAACCTTTGTAGATAATAATGACCCTACATCATTTCCAATGAATAGAATGTCATCTATATATAAGACAAGAAAAACTACATTAATGCCTTCAAGTTTCCTGTACACGTATGGTTCATCCTCGTTTTGAATAAAATCATAAGACTTTACAGTCTCGTCAAAACGAATGTTCCATGCTTTCGATGCCTGCTTAAGTCCATAAATGGATTTCTTAAGTTTGCAAACCATATGTTCTTGGCTTTAAGCAATAAAGCCTTCCAGTTGAGACAATAGATGACTCCGCTAAGACGGCCATTTAAAAATGCCATCTTGACATCTATTTGTCATATCTCGTAGTCATAATGACATACGATGGTAAGGAGGATACTGATGAACTTAACCACGGCCACCGGGGAAAAGGTTTCCTCATAATTGATACCCTCTTTCTGAGTATACCCTTTCATCACAAGCATAGCTTTGAAGGTTTCCACCTTCCCATCCACTTCCTTCTTCCTCTTGTATACCCACTTACACCCAATGGGTTTTATCCCTTCAGGTGAATATACAAGATCCCAAACTTGATTGAAATACATAAACTCAATCTCGGCTTTCATTGCTTCTTACCAAAGATTTGCATCGACATCAGTAATAACTTCCTCGTATCTAGTGGGGTCTTGTTCCTGATGGTGGGAGACTAGCTCGAAAGATTCTCTAGTCCATCTCTCTAGAACCCTAAACACTCTCGTACTACGACAGGGCTCCATTTGTACAGGCTCTTAAGGCTGTGCCTCTTCTTATTCCATAATCAGGCCAGAACAAGTTGATCCCGAAGATAACTTCTTCTCGAGTTCCAACCTAGTTGAATCTTTAGTGGAAGTACTTTGATCATCCTCTAAGTATCTAGCATTGGTACTAGCAGTACTTTCTGCTCCTTAGGATGATAAAAGTAACCACCCTTTATCCCTTTTGGATACCCAACAAAATAGCATAATTCTGATCTTGATTTCAACTTGTCTCTCTTGACCAATACATAAGCTGAACAACCCTATATCCTGAGATAATTCAGACATGACTTATACCCAGTCCATATCCCATGGGGAGTCCTAGGTATTGACTTGAAGGCACCAAGTTCACAATGTATGCCATTGTTTCCAGGGCATATCCACCAAATGACACTAGAAGAATCGCATGAGACATCATGCTTCGAACCATTTCCATCAATGTCCTATTCCTTCTCTTATCTACTCCATTTTGCTGGGATGTCCCTGGAACAGAGAGTTGGGATACTATCCCATGATGTACCATGTAGTCCTTGAATTAACCAAGAAGGTACTCTTCACCACGATCCGATCGTAAGGTCTTGATTAGTTTACCTGTCCGATGCTCCACTTCAGTCTTAAACTTTTAAAACTTGTCAAACTTGCGTCTCATCAGGTAAATATAACCAAACCTTGTACAATCATCTGTGAAAGTGATGAAGTACTCAAAACCCCCTCTAGCTGGTGTAGACAAGGGACCATACACATCAGTGTGAACAAGACTCAATATCTCCTTAGCTCTATTTGCCTTTGGAGTAAATGACCTTTTGCTCATCTTTCCCATTAGGCAGGATTCACACTGAGGCCAATTTTCCAATCTCAATGCGCCCAAAGGCCCATCATAGATTAACCTCTAAATCCTGGTTGAGTTGATATGACCCAACCTTAGATGCCAAAGATATGAGTCATTGACATTGGTCTTTCTCTTCCTAGTTAAAGGTTCAGATTGAGCATTATTTAATTGATTGTTAATAGGGTTTAAGAAGAATAGATTTCCATACATGTGCCCAGTACATAAAGTTTCTCCATCTCTATTGATAGAAATACCAGAATGGAAAGATACAGAATATCCTTGATTTATTAGTTTTGCAACTGAAATCAAATTCTGACGAAATCCAGGTACATATAAAATATCTTTTAAAACCACTATTCTATTACAATAAAAAATAAGATCCAGCTCTCCAACTGCAAGGGCCCAAACTTGTGCTTATTTTCGCCGTGAATAACGGCCAAAAGACTAAAAGAACCTCCCACCATTTCTGGAAAAAAAAACCGAAAATAAAACAAAGGATTTTAGTTTGTGAAAATAAAATAACTTTATGCATTTTATCCTTATATCAAAACTGATAATAGTTAATATAATTTATTTAGCTTTTAGGAAAACTAACATAACTTCTTGGGAAGATTAACAGTTCCCTAAGCTAAGTGTGTTAACACCACAAATTAATTTTCCTTCTAGGTAATGATGTAGAAGATAACTCCATCGAGGGGACGGTCGTTTCCTCTCATTTCCTATGGACATACCTCGCACTATAACCTCCAACGTGCGCTGGCCAATCATAGTATGTGTCCCGGGTTATTAACTACATCCTTCCATTGGATGTAGATCCTTGTGGTATCCCCATCCTATACAAGTTCACTCCCAGGGTGACACGAGAGGACCCACAATCTCTAATGAGGATCATGATGGAAGCCATGGGGCCATTGGAACCCCTTTTCCACTTAGTCTTTTAAAATAATGATTTTTCTGAAAAAATATCCTTTTAAAAATTTTCATTAAGTTTTTTCTTAACTCAAAAATAAAATATCTAAATCCATTAAAATCTCTATGTCAAGGTTTATATCCTTTGAGATATTTTTCGATAGACTAATTTTATTTAAGTTAAAAACTTAATGGTTTCAAAAATTCCCAATTAAAACTTTCTAGAGACTTTGGTCTCAAGTTTATTTGACAAAACAATTTTTCCTTGTGCAAAAATAAAACAAAATGGCTTTCTTTTTTTAACTTACAAAAATATCTAAATCCAATACATTTTCTATGTCAAGGATTAAATGCTTTGAGAAAATATCTAAGGATTAATTTTTGTTCAAGTTAAATTAACCATTTAATTTGTAGAAAAAATGTTTTCGTGCCAAAAATATTTCCAAAGACTTTGGTCTTTGAGAAAACATGCACATAGGTACTCAAAAATAAATAGCATGCTAGAAAACAGTAGACTTTTTCATGTTTTTCTATTTTTTAAACATAAGTTCCCAAATAATATAATTAAACACATTAATTAATTAATGGTCTTGTTAATTCTAAAATCCCTTATTAATATTTTTTATGCAAAAAATATTCCACGAGTATTAACTATTGCAAAAATATTAACTTCACCTGGTATGGAACCCAAAACAAAAAAAATGCAAGAAAATTACAAGGAAAAAAAAAATTCTCCTTGGTTCACTGCACCTGCCGCACAGGAATGGAGCCTTTCTGCACTGCAGTCCACAACACTGGCCGCACTGGAATGGACGCCTCATGGACCATCCAAGATCCTGACCCGCCGGTCGACCTGCTCCAGTGCAACCCGCATGTTAACCCACTCGACAACCCGCGTACACTCTGAATTGCGGTTCAATTTTGATTTGCAATTGCAAATTGCAATTGCACCGAGCCATTGCCACGCCAAGCCAAGCTGTTGCAACTCCAGGCACAGTACCCTGCTGGCGGCTAGGCTCGGTGAGCCGAGTCGATGAACAGTGCCATCTCCTTCAAATTTCCAGTGCGATTTTCTACAGACACCTTCTTCTGGTTTTTTTTTCTCGGTGACTGTTCTCCGGCTTTTGGCCTTCCAATTTCAACCCAAATACAATGAAATCACAAACCAACAACCGCCAATACCCATTAACATTGGGCTTACATGATTTGCTAAGGAAAAAATCATATTACATCTCACCTATACCTCCATCCGAGAGGTTTAACAAGCAGTCTATCCATACAAAAAAAAAAAAAAACGGCGAAGGATCACAATTAATCATGTGTCCAGTTTTATTAACTAACATACATGCTTCCTATATTTGCACAAAATCTTCATGCTCTGGTACCAATTGAAGATGAAATTGCAAACAAAAACCACAACAAAACCAGCCAAAGAACAGAACAAAAAAAATGCAGCTCTCCTGCTTGAAAAGAAATACAAAATTTTTTATTACCTCTTCTTGTTCTCAAAATTGACTGGACTGGAATATGCGGAATTGGGGTAGGTGCACTGGTGGAAACCTCAGGTGCGATTCTTGCAGCCTCCCACTACGTCTGTGCATGTATATGAATGCCAAATTTCCTCTCGATCTTCTAATATATGGCCTGCCTAACCCACGTTAGGTGAAAACTCACAGGACTAAAGAATTTTTTCCAGAAAGAAAAGAGGCCATCTATTTTTCTTTCTTAGAGAAGAAGAAGAAAAATAACGTATTTCTTTATTCTCCTATTTAACCTAAATAAAACTTTAGGTTAAATTGGATTTTTAATTTGAAACATTGGACTCTTAGTTTAGCCTCTTGAACTAAATTAATTATTCTAATCAGAACCAAATAAATGGCCCAGTAAATAATTAATTTTCCAATCCAACTAAACTAATCCAATTAACAAGACTATATTAGTTTAGTCACAATTCAATATTTAATTATTCAAACTGGGCCAAAGCTCGAATAATTAATTAATCCAACAAACTAATTTAATTAATTCTCTCCCTCTCTGTGGACCTTTATTTTATTTTAGCCCAATAATTAAATTAGGCTACTTAAATAAAAAAAAATTAATTTAATTTAAGACCAATTCCATAGCCTGTATTTAATTAGGACTTACGGTCTATACTAGGGTCCAAAAGACACACCGCCTTGGCAACTAAAATAACTAAAATACCCTTGCCATATAAATAGCTATATTTAGCATTTTAAATATTTCCTAATATCCCCATAAGAAAATATTGACCCCAAGGACAATGCCGCGTTAACAAAGTCTCCGACCTACAGGTGAAATGACTAAAATACCCCTCTATACATCACCGTACATTAGAGAGGAAGAAATATATTAACACCTCTCTAAATGACATCTACCATCCTTAGGTTTCTAGTCCAATGATCCATGACTTCCTGGATTGTTTCCACTTTCCAAGGGAACTACCCTAAAGCAAACGTCCAAGTCATGTTTCCCAGGGTCCTGGATATTTAGATCATTCAGACAACCACAAAAGGCGATATAGTATAGAAATTATCTTGTACAAATCTATCTTAACTAACTAGTCACATATACCCAACATGCAAGTGTATTGGTTCTACGGTAGAACCTCAACTAAAACATATCAAAGTACATGTTTCTAGCTTCGTCAGACCACCGACTCATACTCAAGTCGTAGAGTACTAGTCCACGTTGTACTAGTAATAGTCTAAGTTTCTACCATATAGTACTTTAAGAAACCACTACTACAGGTCTTGTTCCATGTATTCGAAATACACTTAAGTCACGAAGTGAGTGGACTACTCATTGGCTAAAGGTAAGCCATTCCCCCTTTGGAATTTCATAACATAATAACCTAGACATGATTAGATTTCCATTCTCATCAATTGATTAAGAACAAAAGTTTATGTGTTAAGTAACTCGTGATCCATACCTCACTATGAAAGACCATCATTCACATGGACCACTTACTTAAATACAATGGGTCTTTTCCAAACGTAATTGTGCACAAATAAAATGTAAATTCACAAACAATTTCTGAGAATAAATTCTTTTATTAAAACATTCGATGTTTACATCAGAAACCATGTCTAAGAGGGCATTTTTCCCAACAGTGTTGTTCTAGTTTAGTGGAAGTCTCTCAATTTGCTTCCAGATGAAGAAGCTTGGAGAATTGAAACATTTTCTTAACTTGGAAATACAACAAGCAAATGATGGGATATTTTTATACTAATAGAAGTATGCGCGGGATCTTTTATAAAAATATGGCATACTTGACTGCAAATTAACCTTGATGCCAAAAGAGGTAAATGTTCGATTATATTCAACTAAAGGGAAGGAAATTGAAGAATGGATGATGTTTTGACAGTTAGTGGGTCGTTTAATCTACCTAACACTAATGAGGCCAGATATTTCATATGTAGATGAAGTTGTAACCCTATTCATACAAACACCAAAGAAACCACATCTTGACATGCAATAAAAAGGAACACTAAACTATATAAAAGGTATTATAGACTATGACTTGCAATACAACAAGACACATTCATCTCAAATGATAAGATATTGTGATGCTGACTATGTTGGTGATCATGGTACCTGACAATCAACACTGAATATGATTTTAGTCTTGGATTGGAAATTGTCTCATGGCGTGGTAAGAGATAACCAACAATATCATTGTCCAATATGGAGGCAGATATTCTGCAGTAATGGCAGCTCAAGAATGCTTGAGGCTGCTACAGCTTTTGAAAGATATTTATTAACAAGTCGATAAGAAAGTACATTTATATTCTGACAATCAATAAGCAATATGCTTATATCACTTTATGTGAGAAAAAGTACTATGTGCTTAAATTGAAATGAAGCACTTGAAAATTGAAGAATAAATTGCAAATATTTTTACTAAGGGTCTCAATAGAGTAAAGCTTGACGAATTTTGAAAGCAACTTGATATGATTTCATGTAATGCAATAAGAGAGAGTAGTCATTGAAGGAGAGAGTTAAAGAACAATGACTCCTCTCCAAAAAATTCTCCACAACCACCTTTAAGAAACATCTACAATTGCAACCATCGAAGAAAACTCTAGAGCAGTAATTTGCAGCACAATATATATATATATATATATATATATATATATATATATATATGCAATTTGAAGTTACAAATTGGAGAAAGCCACTGCCATTCTGGAACATCCCACCATCTTCAAGGCATGGCCGACATTAGCAACTCTAGAAGGAGCTACAACTTGAAGAAAAATCTAGAGCATCCAAAAGAATCAACTGCAACTTGCAAAAGCTTTTTAGAATCCTTGAAGATGAAGAACTGAGCTTAGCATGTCAGTTTGACAACACCTATAAATAGCTAATTCATTATGCTTTTTCATATGAAAAATTTGTAGTGTGGCGTGTGTAAGGTTAGGCAAAAAGCACTAAGTGAAGAGTGGTGTGTGTGGTGAGTAAAAGTATTAGTTAGCTCCAAATAAGTGCTCATGTGTAGTGAAATGTATGTGAGAGACAAACCATAAGTTGTGTAAAGAGGATTTGTGAGTCCTTCTTGTTGTAATCTTTCAATATAATAAAATTAATTTAAAGTCTTTTTGGTCTTCTTCTTTCTCAACAAAGAATTCATTCATTAGTTACAACTTTAAATAGGTCAAAATCTGCCATTTTTAAGCGAATGAAAGAAGGGTGAGTAAGCCTCACACCAAAGCCATAAAAGCCTACATTAACAGATAGAACAAGAAAGTAATAATACAATTCTACGTATCAATGATTGATTGATCCAGGTACAATTAATTCAAATCTAATGTTCATTGATATGCTTGATTTTGTTCATACAGATGAAAAATGGTTCTATCTAACAAAAGCAACAAATAGGTATTACCTCTTACTAGATAAAGAAGAACCAACATGTTATTGCGAAAGTAAATAATTCTTACTAAGGTAATGTTTTTGGTAGTTCTAGAACTTCCAATATTTCATTTCAATGATAGAAAAACATTTTCAAGAAAGATAGGATTCTTTTCTTTTGCATATAAAGAACCAGCAAAGTATTTTAGCAAAATCGAATAGTATGAACATTAGAAATGGAACACATACTCTCTATGACTAAAGAGATCATGAGGATATTTTTAATTGAGAAGGTGTTGCCAATTATATGATTTAATGTCTATATTCTTCGTCAAAAACCATCTTCATCCAACCAAACAATGCAAAGCCTCACATACCATTAATGATCTATACTTGGGAAGAAATTCTTCTCAATCCAAACCAAAACTCTAATTTAAAATAATATTAATTTAAATCATTTTTGTTTCTCAAGAATTGTCGTATCCTCACAATACATTATATTTTTCTCTCTCATTAATGATTGGGCCTCATATTTAATAATATTTTATTAAATTTTAATAAATTCATCTCAATCTAATACTTACATAAGTACAAATAACCCTGATCTTAATATTTGAGATCTTGAATTTTTTAGAGCTATCCAATCGTTATAATTTGAAGAAGCTCCAATAAGTTGATTTTTTTTTTTTTTTCCTGAATTTTGCATAACCACAATTTTAGTTTTTTTTTTTTTTTTTTTTGCACTTGCATCCAATTGGATGGATTCCTCTTTTGGTTTTGTTTGCCTGTGTAAATATCCTAACATTGTAAATTTAGATATATAAATCCATATGTCGATCACACTACTAGAAAAATAGGCTGTTATGACAAGCAAAAATGTTTTAATAAGAGTCTGTTGTGACTTTTTAGACTTTTTGACGTTCACACAAAATGTTCTCTAAAACGTCGTTGCTATAGTCCCTGAGGACGTTAACAAATGTCATAATAGATGTACATATCATAACATGTATAACTGTTATATCAGAAGTCTTATTATAATATTTTGTCATGCTACAAATGGGTCTAATAACTGCCAAAATTCAAATCATTTATTAACAATTTAAAGTGTCATAATAACCGAAATCTATAATGACATTTACAACTATTAGTAAAAGCTCTTCATATAACATTTGGTTGTGTTATACAAATGCTTACCAACGGTTGCCAATGGTTAAATTCAAATCCACAAAAACGTTTATAAATGTCATAATAACTTTTGACAACTATCAATTATATTACACTTTATTAGCATTTGTAACATTTTATACTGTCATTATTATTTGTTATGACGCTTATATATGTTGATTAAACTTAATATAACAATAATTTTAAATTTTCATCATACGTTGGCTATGTGTCACTACATTTTTTATGACATTTCAGTTCTTACATATATTAATTACATGATATAAAAAAATTTAAAACTTTTACCATAATATAAAGTCATATTAAAGCCAAAATAAATGCTTGCATGCAATAGGAAGTATAGTACTATATATATACATCAAGAAAGTCATCAAAACTATATAATCCAAAATAAAATCTCAATGTATCATTAAGACAAAATTCCATTAATATCTAAATGCTTCCATTTAGCCAAATGATCTACTATACTTCCTTCATATGTAGTATCAAAATAACTTGTAGCCAAGGTGTCTCCTTAGTCCCATTCATCTCGAGCCCTATGAACCTACCATTATAAATTGCACACATTCAAGTTAGATAAAATTAGAATTTTGATAATCAAGCTATTTTTCTAATCTAAGCATAACAAAAGATTATCACTATTAGACCACTATATAAATTTTTCATATCATGTAGTTAATGCATGAAACAAGACACACCCAAGAACTCTCATAGAAATAAAAGATCTGTAAATGATAATAGAAATAATTTGAACTATTTCTCAAAGAAAAAGAGGGGGGAAAGGGGTAAAGATAAGCAAGAGGAGAATATCTTTTTTAGCAAAAATTTTAAAACCAGTACTTCTTGATACTAAAATTGCAACATACAAAAGATGAAAAAAAAAAGAGTGAATTAAACTTTTCAAATTGATAGATATCTGGAATGCTCTTTTCAAGAATGTAAAGTTGGTTCATGCATTAAGTATCAAGTAAGCATCAAATAACGCAATGCCTCAACAATTCAAAGCTCATTAGTTATCTTAACAGCTAATAGTTGTACAAAAGTTATAACTTCAATCAAACAAAAGTTTTCTCTTGAGGCTAGAACAAATAATTATAGTACCAAAATGGAAGGGATTCACCCCAAGCATGCACAGCTACACAAAAGTTATGCATGCCAAAACTTCACCTAACTGTGTGTAGGGAATAGTATATTTCCTGCCAACTAGTATATCACTCTAATGCAGAGAATAGTGGAAAGTTCAGAACAAAGAAAGAATAAGAAAGCATAAGCAAAGTTGAACTTTCTCACATATATTTTTTCATGGACACTTGGCAGTAAACAAGAAATAGTAAAGACCAAAAAGCAGCCAAACTCCCACAAGGCAAACTCCCTCCAACAACACAAATGGAATACTTTAAAAATATCTTTAAAAAAAGAAAATTGATCACAGCTTTCTACCATCAAAAAAATTCCACACATATACATAAACAAAACCATAGCCCATAAAAAATACTTCACCCAAATGCTCCTTGAAAGAACAATTCTATTACATTGTCTTCTTGAAAGGAGGAATCAAAGTCTATACTAAATTTTACAGAATTCCTTCACCATCTCATAAACAAAACCATAGCCCACAAAAAATCAAGCCTCAACAAAACCACAACCCACAAAAAATCAGAACACAACACTGCATAAAAAAGGATGACAAAACTCCATTTTTGTCATAGGCTACCAAAAGAATTCCACACATATACATAAACAAAACCATAGCCCACAAAAAATACTTCACCCAAATGCTCCTTGAAAGAACAAATCTATCATATTATCTTCTTGAAAAGAGGAATCAAAGTCTATACTAAATTTTACAGAATTCCTTCACCATCTCATAAATAAAACCATAGCCCACAAAAAATCAGAACACAACACTGCATAAAAAAGGATGACAAAACTCCACATTTGTCATAGGCTATCAAAAGAATTCCACACATATACATAAACAAAACCATAGCCCATAAAAAATACTCACCTAAATGCTTCTTGAAAGAACAAATCTATCACATTGTCTTCTTGAAAGGAGGAATCAAGTCTATACTAAATTTTATAGAATTCCTTCACCATCTCATAAACAAAACCATAGCCCACAAAAAATCAAGCCTCAACAAAACCATAGTCCACAAAAAATCAGAACACAACACAGTATAAAAAAGGATGACAAAATTCCACATTTGTCATAGGCTATCAAAAGAATTCCACATATATACATAAACAAAACTATAGCCGTTAAAAAAGAAGTAGAAAACTAATCACAGTTTTCTACCATCAAAAGAATCATATCAAGCTTGTTGGCCATGCAATAGAAGCACTGTGTGCATCTCCTATTGTTTTCAGAAGTGAGTATAGATGAATCAATGGCTCATTACGAGAATATGGCTGAATGATATCAATCTCACACCAATCTTGTCCCAAGGCATGTGGGCCAACCATCTTTTTAGGGTCCAAACTCCTAATAAGTGCAGTTGCAACTATTTTTTAAGGATCCCTTACGCTCAAGACTGAAACAGTAGCATATACCTAACGAAAATAGACAAACAACCAAACAGTAACAAAACTGTGATCAGTTTAGTTAATGTAAAACAGCCAAAATTCTATGGAGGCATTAAGCTTAAATATGAAAAAGAAAATCAAACAACTATTTCAAATAAAATGTGATTCCATAAGTATAAGCTAATAGTATCATTAATATACTGGTATTGTTAGTTGGGATAGTTTGCTGGTTTGACTCTAGCGATCCAACTCTTGACTGATTTGACATATTGGTGTTGTTTTGTGCCATATTCATACGAACTTCAGCTAGCAGTCTACCTTATTCCCTAATGAGTTTTGCTTGCTCTTTAGCTTGTTCCTCGAGCCTCACTATCTTATCCCTTTGTTCGATGATAATATGTTGAGTACTACGACTTGGAATTTCGCCCCAAAATATCCGATGGTGCAACACCTCCCCTGCACATTCGAACTTGACCATTCCTATTTGGTACCATTACTTGTGAGAAAATGTCATCAGGCCCAATTTCATCAGTAGAGTTAGGTGAAAGTTCCCTTCTCTTCTCACACATCAAGTTCTGTAACAAAAAAAAAAAAAAAAGTGCTTATTAATTATGATGAAAGAAGTTAAAAAACTGAAGGATAAATCATGGTAAAACATGTACCAATTTATTTGCAATCTGGCTATTTCCCCGCACACTTAAGATGTAGCAATCGAATAAGAAATGATAGCTTAGAGAAGTTCTTACACCCAGGATACAACTCTTATTGAGAATCATTAATGAGTTTGTATAAATTCTCAGCATCCAAATTTGAACATTCAACTTTGGGAGATGTTTCAACCCTCTCAATGTTATCATCTACGTACTGGAATGCCAAATGCATCATGCAACAAGCCATCCATGTCATCAGTTTAACTAGTAACATCTTGCAAATTATTACCTAAACTTGTTCTAGATGAACTAGAGAATGAAAGTTCTCCATGTACTATCCAATGAGAATATTCCTTAATAAACTCATATACTATAAGGTGCTATCGCACCTCCATTTCAATCCTCATTATCCTATTTCCACATTTTACACAAGGGACACAATATCTTCCTATTCAAACTTGCATTGTTCATTGCAAATATTAGGGGGAAAAAATCAACACTATTTTGATATGCACGGCAATTTCTAGGAAGACTCATCCAAGATTTGTCCATATTGACGATGTTACAAGTAACAATAGACAAGAGAGTTACAACCTAAGCAACTAGAAATACATAATATAAGATTCATGCAATTAAATTTAGGCAATTAGAAATTTTGAAAAATATTCATCCAGCCTCTAAATTCTACACCAATCTTGGAAAAAGTAAAGTAGCAAACTGATAGCCCCTCTTCCCAACCTGACCCCGACAAGATTTTCCTAGATGTCTCATCAAGGCATGCTTCAAGTCCAAGCTGCTGAATGATGTGCCAGTGAAAAAATTTTGAGGAAGGCTAAGCTTAACAAAGAGATCATGAAGAAGCACACAGAGAAAATACTGTAAGAAGCTGATCCCAAGTTACAAATTATTAAATGAAAGTTAGAAACGATTTAGGGCTTAAGACTATTAGACTAAGTGGCATAGAAAATGCACTATGCCAAAGGGGGAACTCGGTATTGAATAAAGAAGAGGTCCACAAAAATAATAGAAAGGCAAAACAGGTTGAACAATTTTCCAAAGATACAGTGAGATAGGACTCTACAAAAGATCTTTGATGACAGAGATTTGTATGCTGTCATGAATGAAACCCAGCTAAAATAGTAATGGGGACAGTTATCAGAAGCCTTCCAAGAATGGGATTAGACCTGGTCATTGATAACTTTTAGTGGCCCCCAAATATGTAGCACATATTAATTAAATAGTTATATCATGCCTTTTTACCAGTATGTTCAAATTATGTTCCCTCATATACTTTAGAGGTGATTTTCATTTTTTCATATGAGTATTTGAGATTTATAAGCTTGAGAAACTACTTGTCTGATAATTTTCAATAGAAAATATGAATTTTAGAGAGGGCTTATTATCTGGTCTAGTCAGAAGTTAGAAAATTTTCAGTCCTATCTATACTAGTTATAATGCAACTCAAACAAAATCAATTAACAATTCCAAAATAAAGATGTCCCTTGTTACTTCTTAGTATCCATGCCACCAGTTCCAACAGTCGGTGGAGTAGTCTAAAAAGCTATAGCATTAAAAAATGCTACTTCTTTCCTTGGATTTTCACATATTTTCAGATATAGTTATGGCAAAAAAGATGCAACTTAACTACACCAGTGTTTAGCCATCCGCTGAAATAAAAAGGGACAAGACATTCCAAACTAACAAACATATACAAGCAGCTACATATAGACATGTATCCAAGGAGACAGAGTGCACAAGGGAAAAAAGAGAATGAAAAGAACCTTCAACAAGGCTTTTGCCAATGCGTGTAGTCTTTTTCCAGGTTAACCTGATAAATGTTCAGCATGATAAACAATGAATTTATTCCCATCAATAGAAAGACAAAAGACACTCTAGCTTTTGGTCCTATGACATGAATCTTAACGCAAGCTGAAATTCAAACACTAGAATAACGCACACCAAAAAGTAAATTAACGATTTCTCACTCATAATTTTCTCCATAGCCTAGTGAACATTTAACCAACGGCATCTCAAGACTCGTGGTTCTCAAATTGTTGATTCCCTCTCATATTCAAGCACAAAAGCCATAGCTCCAAAATTATAAAAAAGATGGTGTCAATTTTGTATGCTAACTTATATTGTGATAATGGAACAAAACTGAATAACAAGACTAGATAGATCCACATAGGCTAGACTCATTAGATTCTATCTGGCCCTTATACTTGACAAATTATAGATTAGTAAAATAATGAAACATATTAGCATAATATATGGCAAAGTAAAAAAATTCTTAGCTATGCAAATGGAGGGAAAGAGATGCACACAATCATAGCTTAATAGGGGTAAAAGAATGTACTTTATGAGAAATTATTCAAAGGGTGGTCCATAATTGGATTTGAATGTTTCTTGAGATGCTCCCATAACTGTTGTTACTATTGGAAGGGGTGGAGTATAGTATGATGAAACCTGTCATACTCAAAACTTTTACCAAAACTAGAACACAGACGAAAGAATCTGATCTCTATTAGTTGAAAGTGAACAAATCAAATATCCAGGAATTACTTTTTCATACTCGGACTAAGGAACTATATTTCTTAAAATAATACAAAACAAAAGA
The DNA here is from genome assembly GCA_026120185.1 of Voacanga thouarsii. Lineage (NCBI taxonomy): Eukaryota > Viridiplantae > Streptophyta > Magnoliopsida > Gentianales > Apocynaceae > Voacanga > Voacanga thouarsii. Next base: position 663,900 of record JANUWF010001161.1, read on the forward strand.
ACAGAGGAAGAAAAAAGAAATAGATAGACGTCACTTTTCTCCATAGAGCAAATGCATGAACGGTTTTAAGAAATGCAAAAAAAATAGTAAGCAAAAAACTTGAACAGGCAGCATTGCATTAGTACTGTCAAACTTCGCTAAGTAAAAATGGGGCCAACTAAAGTCACAAATTTGTTTTTCACAAGCATTTATGCCTAATGTCCTCACTCCACCACCAAGAATCATGTTAAGCTTAGATCTTTTCTAAATTATCAATTTGATGTTAAGAAAAATGTCGTTGAATCCTAAGCAAGGTCAAACCCAGAAGTGGAAAAAGAATGGATTTTCGAACAAAAAAATACCAAAGAGAAGTGAAGGATTACTCAAGACATTTGGAAATTAAAACCCAAACAGACATTCAGAGATGATGAACAATGGGAGAGACGTGCTTACAGAGGGCCGTGCTTACAAGAAATTCTGCTTGCTCAATAGCACACAACTGCTCCAAAGAAATTGTCCAACACCGGCATTGTGTAGATCTTTCTTCACGCATTTCCACGGCTCTTGTTCAGTTGAGGAAATGGTATATGAAGGATGATTTCGGTCTGAGATCAAAGGGCTTAGAGGAAAGGGGCAAAAAGGTGAAAGGGGCGATTGACGAAGAGGACCGATTTGAGGAATGAGAGATTGAGAAAAGCCCAATGTTGTGTGAAGTTAGGGACCGAGGGAGGGGGGGAATGATTGGGTACAAAATCTTTAGGAACTTGTATTCTACTAGAAGTGTACAATAGTAAATGTATGTGGTACAACTATCTATGATTTGGTGCACACGCACCTAATAATTTCCGTCTGGCTTTTACTTTTTACACTCTCCCGGACTTTTTTCAATCTCCCAGGATTTTTTTGTGGATAAACCCTCCCTTTTAAGGGTCGGTTCTTTTTTTTTTTTTTTCCTATAAAACATCTATTATAACATTGTAACAATGTCACTACAAATAATTGAATAACCAAAAAATAAATAAATGTCTTGACAATTCTCAAAATGTCACAATATAATTCTAAAAATATACTAAATTTTATATTGATAATCAAGTATACATTACTAGAAAAATGTAATATACCAACTAACTATTACCAACTGACCACATATGTCGATACTTACCAACAGATTACCAACTGATTACCAACCGAAATGAAAATTGGAAAATTTTAAAACTTTTTCAACCACTTACCAACAAACATAATCAGTTGGTAAATAGTTAGTTGGTAATCGGTTGGTAATTTGGCGGAAAAATATATACCAACTGATAACACTCGGTCGGTACATTATCAGTTGGTAATTAGCTGGTAATTTAATGGAAAAAAATTTACCAACTAGTTACCAACTGAAATGTATCGGTTGGAAATATATTCAATTAGTAATCAGTTGGTAATTTGGCAGGAAAATATTTACCAACTGATTACCAATCGATAACAATCAGCTAGTAATATATTTAATTGGTAATCGGTTAATATTTTAATTTAAAAATTTTACCGACTAATTACTAACCGAAATATATCTATTGGTAATATATTTAGTCGGTAATCGGTTGGTAATCAGTTGATATTTTAATTTAAAAATTTTACCGACTGATTACTAATTGAAATATATCGACTAGTAATATATTTAGTTGGTAATCAGTTGGAATTTTAATTTTAAAAGTTTACCAACCGATTATTAACCGAAATGTATCGATTGGTAATAAATTCAATTGGTAATCTGTTAGTATTTTTGTTGGTAATTTAATTTAAAAATTTTATCGATCAATTACTAACCAAAATGTATCAATTGGTACTATATTCAGTTGGTAATTGGTTAATATTTTAATTTCAAAATTTTACCGATCGACTACTAATCGAAATGTTTCAGTTGGTAAACCTAGTTAGTTGGTAATCGGTTGGTATTTTAATTTAAAAATTTTATAGATCAATTACTAACTGAAATGTATCGGTTGGTAATTAATTTTAATTTTTTAAAAAAAAATTGAAATATGCCACGTGGCACCACATCACTACACACGTAGCGCCACACTGGAAAATCCAGCCTTTCTTGCAGCCACCAGGAGTCAAACCTGCGTCTCCATTGTGGAGGCGCAGTGTTTCAACTACTATGCTATGTCATTGTTTGTTCAAATTAGCAGTACGTATTATATTTATTTACTTCTTGCAAAATATTACAATTATACGAAATACACTTTTAAAACTTGTAAATTTTGATTTAATAAATAAATAAAGTAAAAAATTCTATCACTTTTGTTTTTTTTTATTTTTAATTTGCTTCTATTTATCAGAGTATATAATTATTATGTACATAGATTCCTAAATGATATAAATTTTATTTTTGAATTAATAATGAAAGTAAGCAATTTTTTCATACCTTTAGTTATACAACAAATTTCTTAGTTATAAATTTTTTTAATATAATAAATACTTTTGAATTTAGAAAACTCAGTTCATAATTTTTTAATTATGTAAATATTCATAACTAAATAGACATTAAATAATTTATCAATTAGGTGTTTTAAATTTAACAATAAAAATATTATTTTATATTTGTACACATAATTTTATTAATAGATATAATTGTTATTCTTTTTATCATAATGTAAAAGTTATTACTTTTATTTGTATGACAATTTAAATACGTAGGCATCATGTATATGTGTAGGATGTGTTTCCATCATATTTATATTTTTCTATATACATGCACATATTTAAATAGTAATTACTGTAAATCATACAAAATTAAATAAGAATTATCTTTATTAATGCATATAAATTGCCAATATATTCGTAAATTTGATTCTTTTATTTTATATTCAAATTGATATACTTTTAAATTTATATCATATACAACAAATATTATAAAAATAAAAAGTTTTCAATAAAAAAAGTAGAAATACTTAGTAAAGCTACTATTTTTATCCCATACTTTTAATTATTATATCACATTTTGTCTTTCTGTATACATGTACATATATAAATTATAATTATTATAGATAAAATTATAAATTTTCAAGTTATATGTGAATGTATATTGAGACTTAAGGTCATATATTAGTTAATTATTAATGCATTTAGTCATTACTTGAATTCCTATATTTTTTAACTTAGTTCATTTGGATAATTACATTTAAGTCCCTAAAGTTTCTAAAAAAGAAACCCTTACGACTATAAATTTTTTTAAGCACAATCTATTTTAAATATTTTCTAAAACATAACAAGCCAAGTGTAAAAATAAATAAAAAAACTTTTAAAATAATTATTTCAATCTCTATATTATTTTAACTTAGTTCATTTAGAAAATTATATCTAAGTCCCTAAAGTTTTCAAAAGAAACCCTTAGGACCACAAGAAACCCTCATGCCCCCAATACCAACGACATTCCTCTCTTCTCACTCTCCCTTTGCTCAAACCCGTCCATTTCGTCAATCACCCTTCTCCCTCTCAACTAAGGATGGCAATTCCCCATAATAAAGTGGATAGAACTAATAAAGAAGATACTAAAGAAAATAAAAAATAAAATAGTAAAATACTTTAATTTAATATATATTAAGTATCAAAATGTATAATATATATATGTATATACATATATATATGTACGTATTATGTATTATTACACTTGATAACTGTTCTAGTAATTTTATTTTTTCTTCTTTTTGATTTTTATCCCAAAAAGTAATTGTGTGTGTGTGTGTGTGTGTCACAACATATGAGTACATACAATTAGTATGTAAAAAATAATATACATATATAATAAATGTATGTGTGTGTATAAAATAATTGATTTTAAAGTATTTATATTTATGATAATAAGTGTATGTGTGTGTATTTTATTTATTCTTATTTATCAAATATTCTAAATATACTTTTAAGCATTAAAGGTCTTGAAAGGCATGAGCAAAAAATACTTGGTTTATAAACCTGTATCTAGGTGGATAGTTTATTCCTTTCCTCCTACCTTAGATAATCACAATATTTTTTTGTAAATTATAAATTAAGTACTGAAATATTAAGATTTATAACGTACCAATTTAGTAATGTTTTTGCCAAATTGAGAGTTTAAATTGATATTATGTAGATATGTAACATTTCATTTGCTTGAGGGTCATATTAATCTCTCTTATAATTTATAGGGTTTTTTTTTCTTTGCTAAATCTCATTACATATAGAGTTAATTACTTGATTTGCACACGTCTCTCATTTTTAGACCTTATTTATTTTTATTTTAAAAAAATTTAAACACAACAATTAATTAACAATAATAATTAACTAAATTGTGGATGTTTAGAGTAATTACTTGTTTTATTTCAAATTTTAAATTTATCTATTTAAATTTTAATTTTAAATCTAAATATAGTCTAAATGTTCTTTTTTTCCTAAATAATATATATATATATATATTTATATGAATATATAAATAAATATATATTATATAATATATAATAATATATAAATAAATATATTTATATTTATATTTATTTATTTATAAATAAATATACATATTTATTTATAAATATGTATATATAATAATATTTATAAATATATATATATATATATATATACAAATGAATATATATATTTATATATGTATATGAATATGTGTGTGTGTGTGTGTGTGTGTGTGTTTATATATATAAATATATGTGTGTGTGCGCGCGCGCGCGTACGTAAATTCATACACAATATAACCCATAGACATATATACAATCATAATCATAAATATGTGTATATTTATGATTATGATTGTATATATGTCTCTGGTTATATTGTGTATGAATTTATGCATATATATATATATATATATATATACATACATATATATGTATAAATCATTTAATAAAAAAGATAGTATAATTGATAGTATATAAAATTTTAAAATTATATAAATATACAAAATATTTTTTTATATTGAATAATATAGTTTTATATTGAATATAAATATACAAATTTTTGTTGTGTTCCATGGCTGTTTGCCACGGAATTACAAAATTGCCACAGCATTTTTTTCTTTTTTTATTCCAATTTATTAATTTGTTTTAAAAATTTCATTGCTTCTACTATTTTAAATTCTTAACTTTTTATTTGAAAAAAAAATTAAAACTTGCATAATTTCTCTTCACTCTCCCTCTTCTTCTCCAACCCATAGCCTTCCCCCCACCCGCGGTTCCCCAACCTGCAGCCATCCACCCGCCAACCCCCACCAGCCTCCCTGCCAACCCCCCGCCCATCTCCCTAGGCCCGATCTCCTCACCCGGTGCCCCCCACCCACGGCCCCCACCCCGCGACCCCCTCCCACCTCACCCCCAACCGTCGCACCCCTCCCCCCTTCTGTTGATCCCCGCCCTGCCACCCCCCGCAACGCCATCTCCCTTCCCCCATCCCGCGACCCCTTCTCCCTGTCCCCCACCCCGCGACCCCCTCCCGCCTCAGCCCCCTCCCGCCGCACCCCTCCCCTCTTTTGCTAATCCCCGCCCCGCCACCCCCGCAACGCCATCTCCCTTCCCCCAGCCCGCCCCCTCACCCCGTGACCCCTTCTCCCCGTCCCCCACCCCGCGAAATGTCACTAAAGCACAAATTGCTATTTGTGGGAGCAAACCAGCCCTCACAATATGGCCAGGATGTATTTTTGAGGAGCAACTTTTATTTTATTTCATTTGGGTAGATATCACAAGATCAAGCAAGAAGTGATGAGTCCAGCTTGCAAATGCCTCCGAGAACCATACCACCATTGTCACAAGTGAGTGCCTAACCTTGTTGATTAGTTAACAAATTTATTTTTTTAGTAAAAAAAAGCCATAGATAATAGCATGAAATAAAGTGGCTCCTTAAGGTTTCTTTATCATCACTAATTCTGTACATTTCTACTTAAACAATTGAACTTTAAATATACTCAACTAATGCTGTTATTATGTTTTTGTGTTTGAGTTACTAACTTTTTTAAATACTTCATTAGAAGGATCATTTTGAAGGAATTGACATATCACAGAGCATGCTTCACAGTAATGAAAATGTTTTCTTGATCACGGTAATGTTTCATGTTTTCTCCATTTTCATTACCGTGAAGCATGCTCTATGATATGTCAATTCCTTCAAAATTGTTTAAGTAGAAATATAATAACAGCATTAGTTGAGTATGGAAGCATCATGGTGGGCATGAAACATACCTGTTGGAGCCTTTAAAACATGAAGATCATGGTTGAATGGTTAGAAGCTCAAGAACAGCTTCTTCCTTCCACGTCCAGTGAACACCAGTGCTGCAACTTCTTCCGGTTCCGGTGCTTTCTTCCCCTCCGGTGGAAAATGAATACAAAGCTTTTCAGTTCACAGAATATTCCCAGCCTAATCCTACGGTCGGTGAGCACACAATTGGATGAGAAGAAAATACCTCTCAAGTTTCCACTCTCTCTATTTCTGTTGGCATCCTTTGGTTTTGTATGTAAAGAAGACAAAAACCAATAGCCAGTAGAAAATCAAGAGACAGAGAGCCAAGAGACATCCGAAAAATATATTTTTATTTTTTCCTTTTTCTTTTATTTTATGTTTCCACATAGAAAGCCAAGAGTCATGAAACCAAAAATAATTGTTTTGATAAAAATAATATTCCCGGGATTTAATACCTGAATATTATTTACAAAATAAATTTTGGCTTCACCCTAAACTCTACTAAACTATGTCCGAAAAAATCCTATGGTCCAGGCTATTGGACCAAAATAATATTTATTATTTTTCTTGGACTCGAAAAGCCCAAAATAATAAACATTAATTATTTTCTTTGGAATTAAATAAATAACCCAATAAATAATTAATGAATTAAACATTAACTATTTATTTCTTGGTATTTAATTAAATAAATAACCCAATAAATAATTAAGTAATAATTATTTTCCTCTAGTTTAAGTCCCGGTTAATTTTCTAATTATTCAAACTGGACCCAAATCTTGAATAATTAATTAACCAATTAAACCAGATAATAAATTTCTCTCCAATTATTTTATTCCAGTCCAATAATAAATTAGACTTCCTGACTAAAATAAAACTCTCTCAACTGAGATCATTTTCTAAACCCAAAAATTAATTAGGATTTACGGGCTATTCCGAGGACCAAAAAGACACATCACCTTGATTGCTAAAATGACCAAAATACCCCTACTATATACATAGATGTATTTTGCATTTTAAATATTTTCTAATATCATCATAAGGAAATATTGACCCCAAGGACAATGCTACATTAATAGAATCTTCGACCTACAAGTGAAATGACTAAAATACCCCTCTACACATCGCCGTATATTTAAAGAGGAAGAAGTGTACTAACACCTCTCTAAAAGACATCTACCATCCTTAGGCCTCTAGTCCAATGATCCACGACTTCTTGGAGTGTTTCCGCTTTCCAAGGGAGCGACCCTAAAGCAAACATTCAAGTCATGTTTCCCAGGGCTCTGGATATTTAAATCATCCGGACAACCACAATGGGCGATATAGTGTAGAAACTATCTTGTACAAGTCTGTCTTAACTAACTAGTCACACATACCCAACATACAAGTATATTGGCCCTCTGATAGAACCTCAACTATAGTATATCAAAGCATATGCTTCCAGCTTCGCCAGACCACCAACTCATACTCAAGTCATAAAGTACTAGTCCACGCTGTAGCAGTAATAGTCTAGGTTTCTACCATATAGTACTTTTTAGAAACCACTACTACAGATCCTGTTTTACGTATTCGAAATACGCTCATGTCATGAAGTGAGTGGCCTACTCACTGGCTAAAGGTAAGCCATTCCCCATTTGAAATTCATAACATAATAATCTAAATATGATGAGATTCTCATTCTCATCAATAGGTTAAGAACAACTGTTTATATATTTAAATAACCCATGATCCATACCTTACTGTGAAAGACCTCCATTCACATGGATCACTTATTCAAACACAATGGGTTTGTTCCAAACGAAAATATACACAAATAAAGAAAATTATTTCACAAACTATTTTCGACAAATAAATTCTTTTATTAACATATTCGATATTGTCATCAGAAAACTAGTCTTAGAAGGCATATTCCCAACACATTTATCTTACATTTAATTGGAATTATTAATTGTTGGCCCAGTCACAAGATGCAGAAATTGAATCCTACAAGTATTTAAATTTTCCTCTTTTGATTGAAGAAACTAAAATTCTTAAACTTTCTCAATATAAGGGGCATTTTTTGTACCAAAAATACTTTTATAATTTTGTAAATAGATTATTAGATAGATTGTATAAAACAATCCTATGTATTTGAAACATTAATTATTAATCAATATAGTAGTAATATGGCAAGTGAGTAGAACTGTATTTGTTTTGTTTGGTCAGGAGTAATTTACTTTCAAGGACAAGGAGAGTTTTACAGTTTACAAGAAATGTTCAAGATAAAATGCAGAATGGGAGAGTGGAATAACACATGATCAAGATAAAAGGCTTTTATTTCCCAAACATTTTCGCTAGTCAAACTGCAAAGTTGTAGAGATTTTCACCCCACCCATGCCCACACCCCCACCCCTACTCGCACCCCCAAACTCTATGTGTGTGTGTGGGAGAGAGAGAGAGAGAGAGAGAGAGAGAGAGAGAGAGAAAGAAAGAGATGAAATGCACACATGAAATGCGTTTTTTGAGGAATTTGGTCCTAGTTGAGAATTGTCTACCAATTGGGAACATATGGATGAATAATATCCTGAAAAGCTTTGCTTATTCTCCCATCAATTTACTGGGTATTAACTAAACCTTTATGCAAGTGTGAATGGATGTTGATTTTGAATTATGGTCCTTAATGCTTGTTTATCTTGTTGGGTTGAAATGTGTAGGCAACATCTAGTTTAGGAGCTGCAGTTGCTTATTGTTTGTCAACGAAAGGGTTTTACATTGTTTTGGGGATTCTATCTTGCACTGTTACTACAGATGATAACTTATAGCTCACAGAATTTGACTCTAATTGACTTATTAAACTTACTAGCCAAGTCCTCATACTGTATTCATGAGATTGCATTAAACTAGCAAGGGACTCAATGGAGCATGGACATTAAAGGAAATATTCACTTGCAGAATCTTCCAACATAGATTAATCGTAGAATTCTAGTTTTCAAGTTGCTATTCTTCAAAGTTAGAACTTTCATATTTATATTGGCCTGCATTCTTGATGTCACTAAAGTTTAACAATAACCAAAAAGACCTTTATTTTCTGTCACTTCATAGTGTCGCAGTACCATCCATGTAATAGAACAACCGTTGGGCATTGCTAGCCGTCGAAATGTTTTCTTGGTGATATTGACATTTGTGTAGTTCAAATGGCTATCTTGGAGTTATAGAGATTTCTTTAACACTGGCATTTGATTTATTATTTTTTTTTTAATATGAAGTTTCAATTTGCTTTTAGAATCATTCTATAAGTGTTTCACTCCATCTTTCAATCTTGCCTCTGCTGCCTACCCATTTATTGACTTGCAAGAAGTGAGTCAGGTGGTTGTTGACATTAAAATGCATCCATTCTTTCAACCCTTACTTTCTTGCTAAAGAGCTAAAGCATTGCTGTTGTATAAATTAATTTATTTTGTTTGCAGTAGGAAGATCATCTAAATCATTATCTAAGGTAGTATTCGAATGACCCAATCAATAATTTCTTTTTATTTCATAGCCTGCTACATTATCCTAGTGTTAATTACCATCTAGTGTCTTGTGTAACAGGCTATATCTGATATCAAGAGACGGAATGCTAGTGCTTGTGTGAAAGCCAATCTTTCAACATAGCATCCTTCAAATCTATCCTCAAGTTCAAAAGCTCCCTTCAGCAGTGATTATTGGATTCAGACATGTACTCTTCTATCCAATTGCTCATAAATAATGCTGGAATCCTAGCAACAACATCTAGACTCACTGCTTACGAATTTGACTTGTAATTACATGAAAAATTCCATTCATCTTATGTGTTATGATAATTTTATGATTTGAGGAAGTTTTCTTAAATATGATGCTGATTGAAGAATGTATGTTTACTTCCTTAACAAGCAGTAAATAAATGAAATAGAAGGCAGGATTAAAGAGATAATCTGGAGTCTTTAAACAAAATTATGTCTAGGTGTATGCATTTATTCTGCAGCAATATCCTCTTTTTTTTCCTTTTGCCTGTTGTGATAAATTATGCTTGAAAATTAATAATGCAAGTTTATCAACTTTAATCAATATACTGGATTATGATCTCCTGTAATTAGATTTTTATTTTTATTTTTTTGTTCTTATATCTCCAACTAGAATGATGATGTTTCATGTGATTTGCAATATGCATGTAAATGAGATTTTTGGTCTTGAGAACTACAGATTGCATATCTTATACAATTATCTAGACAGCAGGGACCAATTCTGGGTTGGTAAGACTATGCTTGCCGTGGAACAGAGTAAAATGCCAATAGACTAGCTATAATCTATAAGAGTAGGTGCTGATTTATTTTTTGTTTGTGCCTGCTTATGTTTCTGAAAATTTAGTTTGTGTATTACTATCTTTTATTCCCAGCAAAGATGTTGAGGAGAAATAGCGCAAAAGGAAAAGGGATGGAAGTCACTAGTATGAGACTATTGTTCTTCTATTTTCTTACTTAGCCCCAAAGCTATATTTGGAAATCCAAAAGATAAAATAGATTTGCATAGTGTGTTCTTTTTGTTAAAGGAGTTATAGCATAGCTTTTCTTCTGTCTATTGCATAATATCGTAGATAATAATATGAGTGTTTTAGGGAAACCTTTTAATTGTTGAATGGCATGAATGGTCATTCTTTAGGTGAGAAAAAATAAAGAGACTTGTAGAGTTATTTGCAATTACCACAAGGACAACACAGAATAATTAAATAATATGTGAGAATTCCCTGAAAGGATAGTTGTTTACGTGTTTATTTTTGTCTATGCAATTGGAGAAAGTAAATTGAATGTTGATAATTTAATTTTCTTACGATTGAATTTATCAACGTTGAAATTGGATTTGCAACTTAAGCAATACTCCCCCCTTCCCAGCTATGATTTTGTGTCTTGTCAAAATGATCAAGAGTACATTTTCTCTTAATATCTATTTGAAAATTTATTCTCCTATAACCTGCTTTATTATTGTTAGCAAATAATTTCCATAGTTACAAAGATGTTTAAAATAACACGTTCATGGAATCTGGCATTGTTTGACTACTGGGGTTTTAGTTTTCATAATTAGTTATGAAACATTTCTCTTACACACCAAGAGGTTCGTATAAGATTTAAAGATTTTAGCAATGACGAAGATGAGTGGGTAAATGTCAAATGGGGTGTGCGCTAACATTCAATTCCTTTGGAGCCCTCAGAATGTAATAAGATAAAGGTTGGGGACCTTATCTTATGCTTCGGGGTAAGTTTTCAATTCCATCATATTGAGTTTAAAAATCTTTTATTCTTCCTTTGGGATAAGCTTCTATTTTTTTCTCTTTTGAGATGGTCTATTTTGAAGTTGCAAGAAGGCTAAGACAGTAGTGGAAAGTTTTCATTTTTTGATAGATTTAGTATGTCTAATGCAAAATAAGCAATTTCAGTTGTGGTTATTGCACAGGTAGATGCAAAGTTTAGAGAATCTATTGGAACTTGTTTTGTAATTTTTAGTTGAATAATTTCTGTTTCTCTTATTCACCTATGGACCTTTTAGGTTTTCTTTTCAGAAGGATGAAGATCATGAAGCATATTGGGATGCAAAAGTTAAAGAAATTTAGAGAATATCACATGATAATGAAGACTGCAAGTGCATCTTTCTTGTTCGTTACTATCACGATGGTGTTGAGGTAAACCTTAAACGTGTAATATTGGAAAACCCCACACCAAGTGGACCTTACAATTCATTTAGTCGTTTGTATCATTCGCCTGAAATGCATATTGACTTCGAATTCTTATTGCTAGGACAAAGTTGAGCAAAGTAGATTCTTGTGCCGTCCAATTTAAGGGGGGTTTTCCAGATGCTAGAGAACTTTGAAAGTAGGTTTCAAATGGAATGATATTTGCCTTCGATTTCATATTCTATTTGCATTTCCTGTTATTTTGACCGGAAGATATGTTTAGCTTATCACACCTACTATAATTTTGTGAGGGAATTATATTTGCTTTGAATTTGTGGAAGGATGATGTTTATGTTTGTGGAAAGATGATGTTTGTGTTGGATTTGATGATGTTTATGTTGGGTTTGTGGATGTGTTTTGGCTTTATTATTTTATGAATTTGTCAAATGCAGGTGTTTGGTTATATGTTCAGATGAACCAGAATTCTACCAAATTAAAGAAAAATTACCAACTGAAAAATCAGTTGGTAATTGAATAGAATTCAGTTGGTATTTCAATTGGTAATTGAAAATAATTCGATTGGTAATATATTAAATAATAGTTGGTAATTTTCAAACCAACTATCTACCAACAAACCACTTAGTTGGTAATTTACCAATAAAAAATTACCAACAAATTTTAAATTACTAAAATAGTTAGAAAATTACCAACTGAATATTTGGTTGGTAAAGAAAGAAAACTACCAACAGAAAAAAAAGAATTAGCAACTGAACAACTCGGTTAGTAATTTATCAACAAAAAATTACCAATAGATTTTAAATAACTAAAATAGTTGAAAAATTACCAACCGAAGGTCAGTTGGCAAATAAATAAAACTACCAACTAAAAAAAGTAATTACCAATCGAAAGTCAATTGGTAATTATCTATACATATATCGGTTAGTAGCAACATGTCTCAATTGGTAAATTAGTAAATTACAATCTTGTATCTAATACAAATTTACCAACCAAAAATTATAAATTTACAAACTATATTTTCGGTTGATAATTACCAATTGCAACAATCGGTTGGTAACATAATTGTTTGTTGGTAATTATCAACCGAAATAATCAACTCAAATGCCAAATTTAATGTCAAATTTCCAACTGAAGATTGTACATTACCAACTGAGTTTCGGTTAGTAATTACCAACCGAAATAGTCAACTCAAATGCCAAACTTAATGTCAAATTTTCAACCGACAATGTTACAGTACCAACCAAAATGTGGTTAGTAATTACCAACCGACTCCAAAAAAATTCGGTTGGAAAATTTACAAGCTAAGGTTTTTGTATGCGACGCCATTCGGTTGGTAATCGGTTGGTAAATCATTATTACCAACCAAATTTAGCTAATTACCAACCAATTTTGTCAGTTGGTAAATCACTTTTTTCTAGTAGTGATAGTTTTGATTATGTCTATTATGACATTCAATAAAAAAAAGTCACAAAACTTAATTTCTAATGACATGTTAAACAAAATGTCATAATAAATATGTCACAACAACTTATTTTTCTAGTAGTGCGAGTGCTTTGAAGTTTGTTTGAATATGTGACGAAATTCATTTTACTCCAGTTCATAGCCAGTATGTTGTTTGTTCATAAAAGAGTATATGATCTTTATTTCTCTCTCTACCTCTCTCTCTCCTCTTTCAAAAATTAGATGACTTTAAGAGCCTCATATTCTTTTAATTAAGGAAAACAAATTGCAATACCAAAACACACTAGTAAAATGTGCAACATGTTAAAATCAAATAAGAAGACTACTATTGGCTCTTTATTAGAAAGTATTCAAAGTCTTCAAATCTGTCGTGAATACAATAACTTCCTTAATTTGAATTTGTTATTAAAAAACTGAAATAAAACATTTAAGTGGTGTATATAAATTGTAAATAGACATCTTGTCAAGCTCAGAGACTTGCACAGAAGTTCAAATTTAAAGGGTAAAATTGGAATTTAAGAAAAAAGATAATTACAAATAAAAAAATTGCTAATTCTTTTACAACAATTCAAAATAATAAGTAGGTCATTTTGTTTAGAATAAAGGAGATATTTCTTTTTCATTTTTGTCATTAGTAGGTAATATGCCAGAAAGTCTCGTCCACTTCTGTTATCAACCTAGAATAAAGGAAGACATATAAATTTACATGCAAAAGCTTCTTTAGCTATTTAAAGTGAACATTATTCTAAAACCTTTTTTTTTTTTTGGTGCCGATAGAATTATTCTAAAACCTGGCTGAAAATATTTAACTCAGAATGGGAATAGTGTGATATTGGGCAAAATAATTAGAGATTAAATGTTTGACTTATAAGTTAAGAAATTTACTAATTTAATCACTAATATAAACAAAAAAAAATCTTTTTAGAGTATCAAACAATCATGATGACACTTCACAAAAGCTCAAACAACATTTAAACAAAAAAAATTAGAAAATTATGCATGCATGTTATTCGGTTTTCTCTTCTTTTTTTATTTTCTTTTTTGGAGGGGGTAATAATGCATGATATTATTCATTTCGATAAAAAGAAGAAATAAAAAGAAATTGATTTAAAATCGTTAGAATTCTTCATGATATTCTTCTCACTTCTTGATTAGAAGGGGAAAAAATCTTCTGAAGCGTCATTCCCTTTGTGACGCGAAAATTATTTCTAAAATTTTTCGAACAATGATGATGGCCAGTTTTTGTCATTAGTGAACCAAAAAAAAAATGTCACTAAATGTAAAAAATTGTCATTAAGAATCTTTAGGTTAACGCTGAAAATATATCACAAGATCTTCCTAACTACAAACAACATTATAATATTGTTACTAGTGGTAATTGTTAGATAGTGTTTAACCAACGTGTTTAACCAAACCAGATTTCTGATTGCTTGTCCTTATCATGTTGCTAAGATTACTGATTAGATAACTATTAGGTTAGCTGGTGTATAGCTATCTCTAGTTATCTTCAACTCTTGTACCTCTATATATATATTAGCATGTACTCACTATCATATATACAAAAAATATAACGAAAGCCTTCCAGTACAAATCGTTTCATGGTATCAGAGCCAAGCATGAGTGAACAAATTGTTCTCAATTCTACTACCTCAACCACCCCTGTCTCCATTCCTACTACTTATCACAGCTTTGCTGTTAAACTCTCATCTCGCAATTATCTTGCATGGAAGACTCAATTTCTTCCTCTTCTCAATTATCACAATATGACTTATTTGATTGATGGCTCACCTGCCCCTTCACAGACAATACCTTCGGCCACAAATCCGAATGAGACTACTACCAATCCTTCTTATACCCATTGGTTTAAACAAGATCAATTGCTTTTGTCTTGGATCTTGTCCTCTCTATCTGAAGAGGTTTATTCATACATTGTTGGCTGTTGCACATCTTTTGCTGCGTGGAAAGCCCTAGAAAGTGCTTTCGGTTGTGTTTCTCAAAATAGACAACTTCAGTTATATGTAGAACTTCAAGAATTGAAGAAAAATGACATGTCGGTTGCTCAGTTTCTTCAAAAAGCCAAGTCTCTTACTGATGAATTGGTTGCTGCTGGAAGAACAATCTCACCTGCTGAATTCAATGTGAGAATTTATCGCAATATTGGTATTGAATTTCACTCCATTGTTTCTGCCTTGAATCTTCGTCCTGAGCCTGTTACCTTCCCTGAGTTATATAGTCAGCTTCTTTCTCATGAAATCTTGTTACACAGCCATCAAATTCCTCCTCTGGCTAATCTTGTTGTTCGTCCATCATCAATGCCATTCTCACGGCCTAACTCACCGAGTGTCCAACACTCCAATCCCAGAAACCACTATACTAAGCGCAAGTGTCAAATATGTGGTTATTCTAATCACACAACAGCGGTCTGTCGTAGAAGATACACTCCACGGCAAAATTTTCGCTCTCCACAAGCTAATGTCGCATGGCAGACACCCTTTTCTAGTCAGCATGTCCCCTATTCATTTTCCACATCTCCATCACCTGTGCTGCCTCAATCTCAAATCTCACCTCCATCCTATCTGGCTTGGTTTCCTGACACTGGCGCCACCCATCACATGATACCCCGTCTTCAAACCATAGCAGATCCACAATCATATAAAGGAAGTGATCAGGTCACAATTGGTAATGGACAGATAATGCCAATTTCTCACACTGGTATGGCCTTCTGCCTTTCTGTTAAGAATACTACTTGGATATTAAAGGATGTTCTTCATGTGCCGACTCTTTCAAAATCTTTGTTATCTGTTAAACAGTTCACTAAAGATAACCACTGTTTTTTTGAATTCTATCCCTTGTGTTTTGTGGTTAAGGACCTCCAGAGCAAGGAAATCCTCTTGCAAGGCACGAGTAATGCGGGACTCTATGAGCTCTCTCCACCTAGCCCCACGCCTTGTTAGCTAATTGGGTTTCTTTTGCTCATTGGCATGCCCGACTGGGGCATCCTCGAGTTCCCAATGTTTCTAAAATCATCTGGGATAATCAATTACCTGTTTCAAATAAATCTATTGTTTTACATTGTGCGTCTTGTCGCTTAGGGAAAATGACCAAGTTTCCCTTTGCATCCATTGAGCACACTAGTTGTAAGTCGTTTGATATTATTCATTCGGATGTCTGGGGCCATCCCCTGTGATTAGCAATTTAGGTTTTTGGTACTTTGTTTTATTTGTTGATGATTTTACTCATTTTACATGGTTCTTTCCCTTACATGCTAAAAGTGATGTCTTCTCCATTTTTAAAAACTTTGAATATTATGTTAAGTTACAGTTCAATACTCCTATAAAATCTTTTTATTCAGATTGGGGTGGAGAGTATAAAAAATTAAATACTTATTTTAAACAGCACGGCATCCTTCACCGTATTGCATGCCCTTATACACATGAGCAAAATGGCCTCTCTGAACGCAAAATCCGGCACATCGTTAACACTAGTTTAACTCTTCTAGCTCATGCCTCCGTTCCTTTTAAATTCTAGTCTTATGCTTTCACTCATGCAGTGAATACTATTAACCATCTGCCCAGCACCAGCATTCACAACCGTATGCCTTATGAACTTTTGTTTCACAAGAAACCAAATTATTTAGATGCTAAAGTCTTTGGTTGTGCTGTTTACCCATATTTAAAACCCTATAATGTGCATAAATTTTCTTTTCGGAGTAAATAATGTGTTTATTTAGGAAGGTCCCCAAATCATTGTGGTCATTACTGTTTAGATATTGATCTTGAATGAGTTTATGTGGTGCGGCATCTGTGTTTCAATGAAACTCTTTTTCCTTTCAAATCACATTCCTTTTGTCCTCCTTCTACTGAAACACAACCACCGGCTTTACCTTGGCTCACGATGCACATCCCGTATTCCTCTTCCTTACCTACAGGTGCATCCCAAACTCCAACTCCCTCTCCTTCTCCGCCCTCTCCTCCTTCCCCTTTCTCTTCTTCTATTCCTCCCTCATCCACCTCCTCGCCCGACCCTCCTTCTGATTCGCACCTTATTGTAGACTTGACTAAATACTCTCCCACTTCCCCACCCCCTGATCTCTCTCCCACCAGAACCCATCAAATGACTTTAAGACCTGGTACTATGGCTAAACGTGCCACTCATCTGTCTCTTGTCAACCAACCGGACCAGTATTTTCGGGCACAAGAACCCCACACTTTTCTTCAAGCTAGTAAATTAACTGAATGGCAACACGCTATGTCAGAGGAGATTAATGCCTTGCTGTCTAATAACACTTGGACTTTGGTTCCTAGGCCTTTAGATGCTAATGTAATTTCGAATAAGTGGGTTTACAGGTCAAACGAAAAGCAGATGGCAGCATTGACATATATAAGGCACGATTGGTGGCCAAAGGTTTTACACAGCAGGAAGGGGTGGACTACACAGAAACATTTAGTCCTGTTGTGAAGGCAACCACCATTCGCACTGTTCTTGCCCTTGCTAATATGCATCATTGGCACATCACGCAGCTCGATGTATCTAATGCGTTTCTTCATGGTCACTTGCAGGAAACTATCTACATGGCACAACCAACCGGGTATGTGGATCAAACTCGCCCTGATTTTGTGTGCAAATTGAATCGATCCTTATATGGTTTAAAACAGGCTCCGCGAGCCTGGTTTTCACGCCTTGGGGATTTTCTGCATCACCAAAACTTCATTTCTTCTAAAGCTGACAGCTCTCTATTTATCTATTAGCATAATCATCAACTTATCTACATTCTTGTCTATGTCAATGATATCCTTATTACTGGATCTTCATCTGTTTTAATTTCTCAACTCATTTCTTCTTTGCAAAAGGAGTTCCCAGTCAAAGACCTTGGTGACTTGCACTATTTTCTTGGGATTCAGGTGTCTCGGTCGCCCACAGGTCTTCTCTTATCCCAGACAAAGTATATTCGAGATGTGTTGGACAGAGCTGAGATGGCTGATTCTAACTGTTACCTAACCCCTATGGTAGTCTCTCCTACTCTTTCTAAATATTCCGGTGATCCAAGTCCTCATGATGTTCAATATCGGAAATTACTTGGCGCCCTGCAATATATCACCCTTACACACCCGGATATTACTTTCAGTGTGAATAAATTGTGTCAATTTATGCATACTCCCACTGATCACCATTGGAAGGCATTAAAGCGTCTTCTTCGCTATTTAAAGGGCACACAAGATTTGGGGTTGTTGTTTTCTCCTACCTTTCCTCTAGATGTGTAGTGTTATGCTTATAGTGGGGAGGCGACTCCAATGATCATCGTTCTACTAGTGGATTTGGCATTTTCTTGGGCTTATGCCTTATCTCCTGGCTTGCCAAGAAGCAACCCACCATCACTCGATCGTCAACTAAAAGTGAATATAAAGCTATTGCAAATGCAACTTCTGAATTTTTGTGGCCCAAGTCCTTTACTGCACGAACTTGGTTTCCCCCTTGCTGCTAGTACATTGTGGTGTGACAATATCGGTGCCATTTATTTGTCCTCCAATCCAGTGTTTCATGCTCAAACAAAGCACATAGAACTTGATTATCACTTTGTTCGGGAGCAGATGGCTAACGGCACGCTTGTTGTTAAACTCCTCTCCACTACTGCCCAGTTAGCTGATATTTTCACCAAGCCCTTGTCCTTAAATCGATTTACTCTTCTCCGCAATCGTTTACCTCTTCAGTCGGCCAAGGACTTGCAAGGGGTGTTAGATAGTGTTTAACCAACGTGTTTAACCAAACCAGATTTCTGATTGCTTGTCCTTATCATGTTGCTAAGATTACAGATTAGATAACTATTAGGTTAGCCAGTGTATAGCTATCTCTAGTTATCTTCAGCTCTTGTACCTCTATATATATATTAGCATGTACTCACTATCATATATACAGAAAATATAATGAAAGCCTTCCAATACAAATCGTTTCAGTAATTAATATTTATTGAGGAGAAATATCTTATTGAGTTTTTCTCAATCCCATATGGAATAATATAAAAAGGGGTAAGGAAGGATTTCCCTATAAATAGGTTAGTATTGCTTTAGGGAGAGTACACCAACTCATTGAACCTAGTAAATTGGGAGATTTTTGGGCCTTGAGTTATTTTGTGAGGATTTGTAATTTTGTTCGTCTAAAAATTACATAGTGGAGTGTTTCCCTTCGGGGTCGTGGATATAGGTCTCATTGAGAGATCGAACCACATTAAACTTTCGTGTTGTATTTTATTTATTTATTTTATTTCCTTCTTTTTATATATTTGTGTGTTGCTTCCGTTGCCCATCCCAACAAGTGGTATTGTAGCCTAGTTCCGATTTGGGAGAAGAGCAAAGGTTTCGGCTTGGGAGAAGAGCAAGGTTCGAGTTTAGGGAGGAGAGAAAAAGAGCAGCATTATGAGTAAGAGGTAATTTTTTTGTATCACGTGGAGGTAAGATATTTTATTATGGATTCTTTAAATATCACATATATGAAAAATGGGATTTTACCTCTATTGTTTGATGTAAAGATTTACTTCACTCTGTGGCAATGCACAACTCAAGACTACTTAGTGCAGCAAGGTCTTGATTCTGCATTAGAATATGAGAAACCAGAAGGGATAAAGGATTCAGATTGGAGTACTATTCAGAAAAAGGGTAATCAGTACTATTCGGTCAGCATTGGCTCTACATAGTAAATTTATAGTGTTGAAGGAGACATCACCTAAGAAGATTAGGGAAACTTTAGATAAAAATCATACATCGAAGACACTGACTAACCGCTTAATGATGAAAATGGATCTATATTTGCTTAAGATGGAAGAAGGAGGTAACATTATTGACCATATAAATAAATTTAATGAGTTAATATCTCGACTTGAAAATTCAGGGGACAAGATTGAAGATAAGGAACAAGCATTACTCTTGTTGGCTTCTCTACCCAAGTATTACACGCCATTGGTGCAGTCACTGCTAGCAGGAAAAAGCACACTGCAACTGAATGAGGTGTCGAAGTCGTTAAAAGAAAATCACCAGATGATAAAAGAAAATCACTGTGAAGATAGTCAAGTACTAACTACAGAGAGTTGGAGAAGAGGGAGGAGTCGAAGCAAAAGAAGAGGTGATCAAGGAAGAGGAAAATCCCACCAAAGTGATAATAGCGACCTTGAGTGCTATTATTGTGGGGAGATTGGTCACATCCAAAGTCGTCATCCAAAAATGAAAGAGGATTTTAAAACTCTAAGAGAACGAATGAGGGGCAAGGCAAAGTAAGTTATTTCTTTACAAATATGGTCATGGGTGATGATCTATTATTGATGAGATGTTCGAATAATACTATTGATGAGAAGTATTCAAATTGGATAATGGATTCTGCATCAGACTTGTATATTTGCAAGGACAAAGACATGTTCGATAATTTGCAATTGGGGAATTTTGGCTACATCAACGTGGGAAACAACTCTAAGATGAAGGTTGAAGGCATTGGACGAGTCCGCCCTAAGCTTCACAATGATAAATTTAAAATACTTCTTGACGTAAGGTATGTTCCTAATTCTAATGTCAATATTATTTCATTAGGTGTGATGGCATCAAAATGATACAAGTATATTGGAGTTGGGAAGTCTTGCAAAATATACAAAGGGAATTGTCTGGTTATGCAAGGAAGAAAGAAGAGTAAAAACATCTACCATCTTGATGGTCATTTGAAGAAACGACTTAAATGAAATAAAATGGAAAAAGTAATAGAGAAGAAGTTTGCAAAGATTAGGAATAGAGTTAAAGTTTCAGATTCTGTTGTAATTTGGGAAATTGAGAAAATTGAGGATTTGTTGAGTTTTTCTCAATCTCAGATGGGATAATTTAAAAAGAGGTAAGGAAGGCTTTTCCTAGAAATAGGTTAGTATTGTTTTAAGGAGAGTACGCTAACTCATTGAACCTAGTAAATTGGGAGATTATTGGCTCTTAAGTTATTTTGTGAGAGTTTGTAATTTTATCTGTCTAAAAATTACATAGTAGAGTGTTTCCCTTCGAGGTCGTGGATGTAGGTCTAATTGAGAGATCGAACCACGTTAAATTTTCGTATTGTGTTTTATTTATTTATTTTTTTCTCTTTTCTATATATTTGTGTATTGCTTCCGTTGCCCATCCCAACGTATCTAATCACTAAATGTCAATTTGTAGAATTTATTTTGCATTTTAACTCTATTAAGGATAAGGATATTAGCTTATATTACTCACTTTTTTTTATTTCAATCCAACTTTGATTGAGTAATGGTCTTTGTCTTACATTTTTTGTTATGAATAATTGTTAGGTCTAAGATTCTGTACAAAGGAGTCTTATTTTGGGTATTAATATGTAGTTTGTTGGGTTAGACATATATATTACTTGTTAATTTTTTATTATTTGGTGGATTTTATTTTTGTGAGTACTTTGACAATCCTACTTTGTATACTCTTCTATTTTGGTTTGGATATTAAAGTTTCTTTTTTTGCCTCTGGACTAGGTCGTGTTTACCAAGCCGCATTAATTTTTGTATATTTTATTTATTTTACTTCTCGTACTTTATTATTAAATAATTTATTTATTAGCAAAGTTATTACAAATGATATATAGGTCTATTAAAGTCTACATTAGTAATAATTATAGTTGAAAAGTACACATTAACCGTAATAATACATATTGAATTTGATTTACTTCTCGTGCCCTTACACATTGAAAAGTTTTCTAAGTACAGTACAAAACAAAGAAAAAAGTAAAAAAAAAACAACGAGGCATCTTCTCCTCACATGCAAGAAACATTTATTAATGTTTCGTAAGAAATTTAGAAATTTGACGTTAATACCTAACCCATGTGGTTTCACTCGACAAAAGACCAGATATTTCAACAAACCCTCAAATTATGGGACTTCATGCACTGTATGCTTTGGCTGTTTGGCATAATTGGATCAATTTTTATTACCCCTCACATGCAGGCAACGAAGCGACCACCCTCTTCCGTTGTAATGCTTTGGCCTTTCTATTTTCTTTTTGCTCCTAAAACTTTGTATACTTGAAGCTTATGAAGTAATTAATCCATATTTGGTTTCATGAGAATTATAGCGTGATGGAAGAGCATAAATGAATTGGACACAAGGGAACATATAATTAGAATAGGTGTATGCACTAGAAAAACTTTTTTTCCCCTATATAATTAATACAATAAAGAATGAACGATAAATTTCTTAAATTATAACATATATACTCAATTTCTAAGTCACCAGTATAGTGTATTTATAGAACTTCAACTGAGAATTTTTTATTCTGGGACATTGATTTTGTTCATTTTTCCACCTAACACGAAGCCTAATGACCCCTAAAAAATATAAAAAAAATCAAATGACAAAAGCTAAATCCTACCTAAAGATTAGATGTCTAATGCTCTCAGAAGTGTTGTTGAAATTGGAGAGTTAAAAGGGCATGTGGTTTATTTTATCCTCCCACAAACTGTCCAACCCAGCTTGAAGTGTTTTCTCTGTCATGTTGTACTTTTAGGGGAAAGTTTGGTTAAAAAAAAAAAAAGGATCATTTTAATGCATTTAGTAGACCTGCTAGATAGAAAAAAGTCAGAGATGAGAACAGAAAATTAGAATTGAAAGGTAAATTATATAAAAAGATATATTAAAGAATTTTTTTAAAAAAATTAAAAAGATAAAAAATAAAATTCAAAAAGTTTTTAAAAAATTTCTAATTTTATTAAGATAAAAATAAAATTTATAAAAAATTCCCTTGTCTCCGTCTCCGAAAAAGTTGTGGCCAAGGCCATTTTGTGACTCAAAATTGAATGATGCATTAGTTTTTTACATAAAATTCAAATGATACCTATCGCCAATTTGTAAGCTTTAAAACTTCCTACAGGAGTCATAATAAATATTTCTTATTTAAATCTAATTGCTAACACGGATTTTTTTGTGGTTACTTCCACATAGTTTAACTTTCTAACATACATTAAGTTGTAGAGATATCCACATAAAAAGTGATATTGTAGCAATAAACAATGATCCTCCTAATCTTGACACTGAAGTGAGCACAACAAATCCAATTATAGGATATCAATTAATGTAGATGGCTAAGCTGCTCAAAAGTACCAAGTCCAAGAGTGTCATAAAAAATCTCCACTAAGTGAAAGTCGATATACAATCTAAAAGCTATGGACAAAAAACTGAGCCAATTTGGTGGAGCAGTGTTGCCTACTCTATCAACCAAAATATTGCGAACAATTCCATTGCAACATAAAGAAGAAATTATTCCCACCTAAATGTGACTGCATATAAGATTGTTTGCTTTTGCAGTGTTTAAGCTGAACTAAACTTGGACTCACCTCTCCAAATTCTAGTAGATATATTTAATCAACTCCAGCTCTTAGGCATAATTTTGTTTGTTCTTTGGCTCTATTCTAATTTGTAAAGCGATTTCAGTGGTCACATCACATATATTTGTGGGACCACACTTTTGGAGGAACGGCTCCTCTCTGGTTTTAATAAAATTAGAGATACATCCATTAATAATAATATGTATAGTTGTAATTTATTTATAACTTTTTATTTTTTTATCATAAAAATTTTAATTTGGTAATTATTTTTTCTGTTTCAAATATTATTTTAATTTTAATCGTCAAATACAATTACTGTTGAGATAATGTATTTATATCTAACTATTGAAAGATCTCGTGTTTTATAAAAACTGAAGAGGAGCCTTGCCTGCCTTTAGGCGTAAGCATTTGTTTTTTTGCTTCTCTAGCATTAAAAGCTCGCAAGTAGCAAAATCATTAAATTTTCATCTGATAGTTAACTAATATTTCACACAGAATTATACACCGTAAACCAATTACCATAAACTCGCTAAACACGTAGAGATCATTCTAGATTCACCCCAAGAAATTGAAACTCAAGCTGTAGGTGATAGCAGGGTATAAAGGACTCAAGTTGAGCTAAATTTCAAACTTTTTAAAATTTTGGCCCAGTGTGATAAAATAAAGTCTAAATTTTAAATTTTTAATATTTAAAGACTAAAATTTAAAAGTTAAAGTTTGAAGACCAAATTTTAATATCTAACATCTAAATTTAAAATTTAAATTAATTATAATTTATTTTTACACTATATTTTATTACAATATAAATAAAATAAAAATAATAATTATTAAATAAATATATAATATATTAAGATTTCAAACTTAAATATTAATTCCCATTTCCTTTAAAATTTATGACAAGATTTCAATACCTCTTAATTAATTAAGTAGTATCAAGAATATATTATCAAACACATCGAAATAATTAAGTACTTAATATTATTTATTACTCTCTCCGTCTACAAATAACTGGCCTAATTTTTTTTTGATTTGTCCAAAAATAACTGTCCACTTTCTAAATATATGTTGTATTTAATTATTTTTTTTCTAATTTTACTCTTAGTATAATTTTTTATCAATTAATTAGTATTACAATTATCTATATTGAAATTATTTTAACCAACAATAAAATCACGTTATCCTATAAAAAATAGTCAAAAGTGAAAAGAGAGAGACAAAGGATATAAGTGAGAAGAGAGAGACATATAATTATTAGAGTGATATAATTAAAGAAGTGATGGGATTCAAATTAATGAGGTGAGAAATATAATAAAAATCTCCAAAGGGTATAGTGGACATTTTAATTATTTTTACTATAAAATTTTATAATTTTTTAATATGCGTAATTTTTATAATTAGATCAGTT
Source organism: Voacanga thouarsii (assembly GCA_026120185.1). Taxonomy (NCBI): domain Eukaryota; kingdom Viridiplantae; phylum Streptophyta; class Magnoliopsida; order Gentianales; family Apocynaceae; genus Voacanga; species Voacanga thouarsii. The sequence goes on from JANUWF010001161.1 coordinate 688,968, forward strand.
ATTTATAAATAGAGAGAGTATTAAACATATTTAATTAATTAATTTTGAAATATTTAATGGGATTATTAGAAACACCTTTTATCTAAATCCCTGCTCAATTTTATCAAAATTCGAGCTCAACTCAAAACGTAGCTCAAGGAACTAAAAGTCTACTCCACTAGGTATATTTATGAATAGAGCAAACTCAAGCTTGGCTCAAATGACTTTTTGTTTTTTTTGTTTTTTGTTTTGTTTTTTTTTTTTTTTTTATAATATGGTGCTATTTATGCAATATAGAAAAAATCTTTTTAATAAAGGAAAATAACAAAAGCGGCAAAGCTTAGCGAGTTTTCGGCCCATGTTTACCAAAGCTCCTTTTTTCCTTTTTTTTTTTTTTTCCCCCGATAGGTTACCAAAGCTCTAATTCGGCTCAATTGTATTTTGTTTAGTTCGCAAACGGCGAGAGAAGGGGAAATGTCACCTTTAATTCTATTAGGGAAAATAAATATTTTATTTGGTTCACATAGCAGAGAAATAAATGAAATTTTTTTTATCACATTAAATTTATTATTATTTAAATTACATTTATTATTTTAACTATTAAAAAAGATAAAGCAAATAACGCATTTGTTTTTTAATATAATTAAGAGGAGAAGATTGGCAAAAAAAGTACGTCTCTTCTAAATTTATTTCCAACTAAATATAGAGATTTTAATTTCACATTTATTTTCCCTTTTCAAATAATTATACCTCTCATCCCAACCAAACATAAGCCTAAACTCACCTCAATCTCAAACTAAACTAGAATTCAATTTTTTTTCGCAAATTACTTACAAATAACTTGCTTTATATACCCCTCTCAAACTGTGACGCGGACCACCCCAACCCCCCGCCCCCCTCCCCTCCCCTCCGTAAGGTTGCATAAGCATCTCGTCAGACCATAGCAGCTGCTTTATGTTAACTGTTTAGGTATGAATGCTTATTATACAGTTGGCGGTTGTCTTAATCTAATACATGCAAAGTATTTCATTTCCTTCATCTCAATACTCGGCGAAAGAACCGGCAAATTCACGTGCTCCATCCATCTGCAATCCCTTTATATTTCGCATCTGAACTGTTGCCTCCCTCCCCTCTCTCCTCTTCTACATTTCTTCACAGAAACCAATCTTGTAGAGCTCCACTGCACCATGGGAAATTGCATTACTAGCAAAGCAATTATAACAGAAGATGATCAAAGAAAAGCAAAAACAATGGAGAAGGCAGCAGCTGTAAGCCAATCCTCGATGTTGCGGGCGGTGAATCGTGATGAACGAAAGCAAGAAAAGAGAGTAAGGTTCAGAGTACGTGAAGAAGATGCCAATGGAGGATCAGGGAATTTGAGTGAAACAAAAAGTGGGGTGGTTAGAATTAGGTTGGTTTTGACACAGAAAGAATTGGATCGGATTTTGAATAGTGAAAATAGGCATTCTTCTGCTGAGAAACTGTTGAAGGCAATCAAGATGAGAAGTGGTGGGATTTCTCGTTCAAGATCAAATGATGGAGAAAGAGGTGGGAATTGGAGGCCTGCTTTAGAATGCATTCCTGAAGAACACTAGCTAGAATTTCTGTCACTATTGTAAAAATTTTAGCATTTTACCTTTTTAGTTAAATAATCTGATCATAGCTTCCCAGTACTTAGTTTTAGATTGGTACAGGTGCGAAGATAAGTTCATAGCTACTTCTTTTTCTTGAACCCACCCTATTAATAATTACTGTTTCTATCATTCTGTACTTCGGTCTCTTGATAGATCTTTTTTGTAAATTTTTTTTTTTTTATAAGTTTTGTATTGCAGAAAACTCGCTTAAAACCAAAAAAACGATCAACCAAATACAGATTTGGTTAAACGGTTTCAGTGTTTTAGGCAATGTTTTTTGAATTGGATCAGGCCGACCAATCGAATTGTAAATCGGTATTTTTATTAATTCGGTACGTTGTTTTGAATCGTTTTTTTTTTTTAATTGTTGTAGATTTTGCAAATCATTTTGGACTGGCTGATTGGATCAGTAAATCGTTAAATCAATTAGTCTATTTCTGGTCCTATTTCAGAAAATAAATTAAGGGATAAAATTTGAAATTATGTAATATTAATAAACTAAAAATAATTATTTTTAATTTTATAGCTATAAATTAGTTGTTTTATTGGTAAATGTCATTTTAGTATATTATATTAGTTATAGATTTAAATGTTTATGCTTACATTATATTATTAATTAATTTTATTATTTATAATAATTATATTTTTAATTGTAATATAATTGGTTTAATTACCATCTAATTGCAGTTGGACCATTAAATTATGAAATAATAGTAAATTTTTTGACTCGATATCTGTTCTGAAAATATTACTTTTAGGCTCGCGTTCAATTTTGCTTTTATAGATTAAAGAAAAAGAAAAAATGACTTTATTATGCGAATAAATTCAATAAATTAAATTAGGTAAGTTTAGGACGTTTTTGTTAAAGTTAGAGGAAAGAGGTTATGGACTATAAATATGTAATTTAGGTTGTAAGAAGCAACCGTATGCTTTTTCAATAATTTTTTAAAAAAAAATATTACGAACACATATTATTGGTGAATATTTTCAGGATTAACAAGGTATTATTTAAACTAAAGATAGGAATAATAGCCTTATTACAACTGGCTTCAACTCTTTCCATTCCGAATTAGCTTTCTTTACATCTCAACTTATACGAGTTGTTATTAGGCCAAACTCAGGTTTAGAAGTTTACATAAAGGTTTAGAAGAATATTTCATCAAGGTAATTTATCATATTATCTATATTAATTAAAGAAGTTATTAATGGGTTATTGGAATTTTATCCACCCAATGGAACGGGTTAGTTATAAAAATCACTCTGTATATATATAATAGGAGATGCGGAAGGCTCCCATTATAACACGTGCCACCGTCCTTCATTAACATTTAACACTTTGAATTCAAATAAAGATTTTTTTAAAAATATATGAAAGATCATCTTATCTAAATTTATTATGAATATTATAATTATAATTAATGGATTGAAAATATTATTATAATTCTTATATTTAGAACAAACGAATTAAAAGATTAATAAAAAAGAAAATATATATTTATATATTTTAATTTTTATACTTTTATAAATATAAAAAATTTGAATAAATATACAATATATATATATATATATATATATGGAATGCTCCCATTGTGACACGTGACATTGTTAATACATTAGCTTTGAATTTAAATGAAGAAAATAATAATAAATATATTATTAAGATTTATAAGTACTTAATAGATTTTTAAAAAATGATAAAGTCATAAATAAAAATTATATATTTAAGTTTCATTTTGTATCCATTCGTGCAAAGCACGTGCATCAACTTAGTTTAAATATAAAATGTGTATATTTTAAGAGCAGTAATATTTAGCAGATCAAGTTGATTCGAATCAAGGGGGGTAATTATGTAAATTCCTTAATGAGAGTTTTGTGTTGGTTTACAACTTTACCTTTCATATACTTTCATTACAATTTTTGAAATTGGAACAGTTTGAAGTAAGCTTTGTATTTACTATACTTATATTTTCAAAATATGTATTTATTGAACTTATATTTTCAAAGTTAGAACATTATTTTCATCTAAAAAGCAACAATATCAATGTGATTATTGCCAAGTGAGTTATTCTAATTATGATATGGAATGTATCAATGGAATTAATACACTTCCATTTTACAATATAAATCGTTTTAGACTTGAAAATATTTTTTCACAGTATCAATTTTTTATAAATTTCTATAAAAATTTATTACTTTTTTCTAACTCTACCCCTCTTTACAATCTTTTTCTTTCTACTAATTATGACCCAATTCTCTCGAATTACCAAAGTAGACAAAGACTTAATTAGAAGTATTTTTGGAATTTCAATTTTAAAATTATCTAGAATTTATGTATCCTTAATTCATGTATATAAATTTAAAACGACTTATATTGTGAAATGAATATAATATTAAGAAACCACGTATATGATTCATACCTCATTATTCCATCTCAAAGAAATAAATTTGGGCAAGTTAATCACATTATGGATAGGGATAGACGAAAGACTCTATTGATTATTCCTACTACCTCCATTTTATAATATAAGCAGTTTTAGACTCATGTACAGGAATTAAGAGTCCATAAATTTCAAATAATTTTAAAACTAAACTTTTAAAAACACTCATAATTAAGTCTTTGTCTACTTTGATAATTGGAGCGAGTTGGGTCATAATTAGTGGAAAGAGAGAGATTGCAAAAAGGAATAGAGATAGAAAAAAGTAATAATTTTTTATAGAACTTTATAAAATGACCTGTATTGTGAAAAAAAAAAAAAACTTTCAAGTTTAAAACGACTTATATTGTGAAATGGAGTTAGTACTAATTTCGAATATTAATTCTATCTAAAAAGCAACAACACCAATGTAATTAGGGTTAATTACCAAAAACCTCTTGAACTCTTAGCTCAATTCAATATACCTCTACAAATTTAATTTTTTTCCAAATTTTCCCCTTTGCTAACTCCATAAGAAATTTAACAGCAAATAAATAAATAAATAAATTTTTAATAATGTATATGAAATACTAAAGTTATCTTTATCTTCCCCAAATCAAAATCTTAAAATCATCTTCCATGTGTAAACTCTAGAGGCCACTTGCATTCTTCATCGTTATGGCTGCTGCTGCTATCGCCACCTCTCTTTCTCTTCTTTGCCATCATTACCTATTGATACGGATCAAAGGGCGTAGAAATTTAAGGATTCAACCCTCAAAATGATGAACATAATCACAGAAATTCAGATTTCAAAATAGCCCCAATAATAACAAGAAGAATGATCTGCAATTTGATTATACAAGACAACCTATTTTGCCCATGAATTTTCCCAGCCATTTGTCCCTTAAAGTGTGCATAATTTCATCTCAAATTCAATTCAATTCAAGGCCTAAATTCGTGGTCAATAACACCTCGAATAAAAACAATCACAAAGAACGAGTAATTGAAATTGGTTATTACCCAATTTCCACCTCCTTCCACAAACCAAGAACACTAGATGAACATACAAATTAGGACTTCTAATTCAAGAGGTGAACTTCCTAACACCCAATTCCCAATAAGGAGAATAGAAGCTTGGAGTATAGGAATTTATAGCACCTAATTTTGAATCCTAATTAGAACCCTAGGATAACATACTAAGACTCAAATTAACAAGAGAGATAAGATTGAATTATCATATGAAATTTAACGACCCACACAAAAATAGGATTAGATCCTTTGTTAGGTCTTGATCTCGGGAAGAATAAAGAGGAACAACCTCTCTTATTGTTCAAAATCTTGAATTTGATCTTAAATGATCATTATAATTCATCAACTTACGTTGTACATCAATAAGAGAGACTTTATACATCACTAACTCTAAGTAATTAGCAAGTCCTTAGAATTTTAGTGGCTCAATAACGAATTTAAAGGCCATAGAAGTTATAAGTCATTAGAATTGAAAATACATCAAAACAAAAGTAAAAAAAATAAGTTTAATAAAACATTGCATTTGATCAAGGGAGTGGCACGACCATGCAGCACTCTTGCATAGCCATGCATGGCCTAATTTTAGCACAGCCTTGCTAGATGATGTTCATGAAAGAATCATGGTAAATATCAGAGCAAAGAAAATGCAATGGGATTAAAAAAAATTTACTTTTTCTCTTTAGTGCAACCGTAGAGCACTTAGATTGAGGTTTAATGGACTTCTAGGCTTCAAGCATTCTCTATACTAATTCTGGCTCGAATCTTGCCAACCTTCTACTCCTATGCATTAAAGCTTGACCTTTCGATCTTTCAAAATATGACCCTACCTATTCCAAGCGTGTGAAAGCTAAGGGCTTAGAATCTTGGTCTTTTTCTTGACTTAATTGTTAGGAATATGCCTTAAACCCAATTTGTACTTATACTATTATCGTTATATATTATATAATAATACGAGACATATCTTTTCATGAATAGTACATTTAGTTTTGTGGTCATTAAGTACGTGACTTGATAAGTAAAACCCTACAATCAATACAATGACTATTCTTAAACTGTTCCTGATCGATTATTATTAGTGAAACAATAATAAATTAAGATTAGTATGTTTGTGACTTAATGGCTATGTTTTACTGGTCATAGATATATGTGATATCAAGTCAAAACATAAATAAATGTTAGAGAACATTGTATTGGACATGACCCACTTTGAGAGTACTTCATGAAACATGTCATAAGTACTTTTTAACCATAATACTATTAAAAGTCCTTCGACCTGAATTCATCATAGTTTCCTACTTGATAAATTCTATATTTTGACGTCGTCTAGAGTTACCTTTAACCAGATAATAAATTAGACCACTGTTGGATATAGAATAAACCAGGGAGAGGAATATGATTGATAGTGAATGAATTTGTCCCTCTTAATTATGGAAGCGACATCCATAGACCCTTTGATAAATTAGATTGTTAAAATGCATAGCCGTGCTCAAATATATCATTCTAAGATATTGATATCATTTGTTTGAACAGTCTACTATGAGATCAAGAAATAATTGATTAAATTTAATAAGGATGACATACTCTGTGCCTTATGCTTAATCTGGATATTGTGTGACAAAAGGACTAAATATAAAGTTATGGTTTGGTTCAAAGAAATCACTGATCTTCATTTAACCTAGATAGTTATAATGTTTTGCTAGAAACCGCTTCTAACTTGTGAGCCATTTAAATGTAATTTGGGCATACTGTCAATGTTAAATGAACCTATAGGGTCACACAATAAGCAAACTCATTATGTTATTTTTCTGGTGACCAAGTTCGATGAATCTAGAAATACGTCTAAATTAATCGAACGTAAAAAATTGACCAGATACAATGAATCTGTGATATGTCTACATTCGATGTATTTGGATGATGTCCAAATTGTAAGAATCTGACTCGGTTAATTAATTAGTTAAATTACCGAGATAATGATAGAATATTATCATATCCGTTTTAATTTAATTTGAATTTAAAATAAAATATGATAATATATTATCAGAATTAGACTCCAAGAGGTTCGAGTGATTTTAAAAGAAAACCCTATTAAAAATATTTGTGCCTCTATTAACCAAAAAAAATTAAGCCTCTCAAACCTTAGGCGCTAGCACTCCCAGAGTAATGAGTTGGTTCTCCATGTGTATCCGATAGAGGGCATTTGCATATTGCAGCGTCTGGTGATCGTTCGAGTTGCACGTATGAGAAAACCAGAATCCAAAGATCTTGATTACACCGAATAGAGGTAATTCTGTAATCCCTAGATCGTCTTAATCGTTTGTCTTGGGTCCTCGGAAGGGATTCGTGAATGTTTTTCACATTTAGGAGTCTACGAATCCTAACAACTGCTACAAAGTAGTATCAAGGAAACTATCTCTCTAACTTCTATTAACAGGAAGACAAGAGAAATAACCCACTCAAAGCAAAGCTGCAAACTTTTCCTAGAAAAGAGAGAGTGTGGTAAGAAAGAGAGAGAGAGAGAGAGAGAGAGAGAGAGAGAGAGAGAGAGAAAGAAAGGCTGCCAAGAGTAGTGGAGAATCACCTTAGGGTTTTCCTGATCAACAACAATATTTGTTAATTATCCAAAATTACTTAACCTTCCAACCAAAAACCCTATATCCCATAAAAGGTGGCTAGCTAGGGCTTCATAAGGCCCTAGCCGACCAAACCTTGGCCTTGGATGATTAGCCCTAGCCTAAGTAGACTATGCCTTATCTCTTGGACTCCAGTCAGTACTATTACGTTAGATTTAATTTATTTATTTAATCTTGGACCAAAACAAGTCTAAAATAAATAATTTATTATAATCTAAATGAATCAAATCTTTTTCTTAAGCCTTTTCTTGGTTTAGGTTGATTCTAATTTTAATTATCCAATTTCGGCTCAAATTCTGAACAATTAATTAAGCAATAAACTAGGCTTTTATTTATTCTCTCTTGAGCCTTTTATTTCATTCAAGCCTAATAATAAATCAAGCTTACTAAATAAAATAAAATCTTCTTTATTCAAGACCATTTTCTAAATCCAAAAATTAATCAGGTTTTACAAGCTATTCCGAGGACCAAAAGATATATCGTCCTTGGCTACTAAAATGACTAAAATATTTATACTATATAAATAGTTTTATTTTGTATTTTAAAGATTTCTTGTTATTATCATAAGAAAATATCGACTCCAAGGACAATACTGCACTTAGTAATAACTCTTAACTATAGGTGTTATGATTAAAATATTCCTCTATGTAATGTCATTCATAAAGCGAGAAAACAATATACTAATACATCTTTAAATGACCTTCTACCACTCTTAGACCTTTTACTCTAATGATCCATGACTTCCTAAAATATTTTCGCTTTACCAGGAGAGCTACCTTTAAGCAAATACTCAAGTGATATTCACAGGGCCCTTCAAATAGTCACAAGAGGTGATATTTTCAATTAGAAGCATAAAAGTTATCTTATATAAATCTATCTTAACTAACTAGTCATGCATACCTAATATATAAGTATATTAATCCTACAATAGAACTTTACCTATAGTATATCAAAATACATACTTCTAACTTTGCTAGACCACCAACATATACTCAAGTTGTAGGGTATAAGTCTAAGTTGTAGCAGTAGTAGTATGGGATTCTCTCATTTTAGTACTTTTAGAAGCTACAACTATATATCTAGTTATATTCACTAGCTAAAGGTAAGTCATTCCCTACATGAAACTAATAGTATAATAACTTTATCATGATGAGATTTTCATTCTCATCAACTAGTTAAGAACAACCAGTTTATGTGTTGATGGTAAGTCATTCCATATTTAGAACTCATAACATAATAACCTTATCATTATGAGAATCTCATTCTTACCAACCGGTTAAGAACAGCCAGTTTATGTGTAAAGTAACACATAATCCATAACTTACTGTGAAAGACTTCTATTCACATAGATCACTTACTTAACACAATAAGTCTTTTCCAGCACAAACTGTGCATTACAAGTTAATGTAAAAAAACAAATGTTATTGAGAATAAAATTTTTATTTATTAATTCGAATTTACATTGGTTATATAGTCATTGAGGGCACACATTCTAACAGTGCAAAAATCCAGAAGCTTCTACCCAAATTTGTTGATGTTGCACGGTTTGAAACATGGCAGTGTAACAAGCCATGCATCTCTTGTACTTTTGCTTCCAAAACATAGTATTTAGCAAATCAAAAAATATATATAATACAACTATGGCTAAATCAAAATAAAAAGAAAGATAAAAATTGTGAAAATTCAAACAAATAAAAAATAAAAGCATATAATAATAATACAAAGACCTAATTATTAACAAAGTACCTAAAAGAAAGTTAGTAATATTTATAAAGACAACCACGGCTAAACCAATAAGACTCGAGTGTTTCCGATAGTGCTCATTCCCGGTAACAGTGCCAAAAACTGAATGCATATTTTTGAGTGTATATTACTAACAAATTACACAATTAATCAAGTTTTAATTAAAATACTAAACACTTAACCACGTATATGAGCAAGTATACCCATCATGTATATTAGCCCTAAAGGCTTTCTTCTATGTTTTGACTTATAACAAACATTGATATGGACTAACTTGTTAATCTATCATGATAGGACATGTTTGACTTTTATTCTTCAAAAGTCTTCAGATAAGATTATTTGGCAACTCCTTCATCACTGAAATCAAGAATAGAAGATCAAAAGAGAAGATTAAAGTATGTGGAGTTACATATCAAGGCAGTTCTTTATGAAGAATGTTAGACTAGGAAGTGTTATTTAGGTATATCTATTCATTCCTATGTCTTCTTATCTCTTGATTCATTTGACTTTACCTTGAAGCTTCAAATGAGACGTTTTTCAAAAATTTTGAAAATCACAGAATTTTGGATAGAACAGTTTGAATCCAAAATGTTCATCCAAAATCTTGTAAACTGTGTTAAAAAGTTTCTATCTGGTTAGTGCTATTTTGAACTTACCTTTTGGATGCATCATCGTCCAAAACCCGAGTCCAAAACACGGATGAGTTTAAACAGAAAATTATAGCCGTTTCTTTATGACCGTTAGCACTTCACTTTTTGGCTCTATAAATAGCCCTTAAAGTAAGATGAGACATAAAATTTATGAAACATTCATCTTAGAAACACTATTGCTCAATATTTTCAAAAATCTCCTTTTATCTAGCTTCAAAGTGAGTTCATTTTGTATCAAAGGTAAAAGTATTTGTGCTTTGCATCCAAGTGAATATCTGCTCAAGAAAGTGAGCTCTTTATTGTTCTATTGATATTCAAATCTCTGTTGTAGTGCAAGGTTGTGGTGTAAAACCCATTGGAGTGAGCCTTGTGTTGGTTTGTGTTCAAGGTTGAGTGGTAAAACCCATTAGGGTGATCCTTGTTTTGTGTTTGTATCAAGGTTGTGGAGTAAAACCTAGTGAGATGATCCTTGATGTGTTTGCATGATTGAGAGATTGTGGAAAACCTAGTGTGGTGATCATTTCTTGTATATAATACGATTTCATTAAGTGAGGTTAATGAAATAAGGTTGAAAATCCTTAAGTGCGGGCTTAAGGTAGTAGATGTAGATCATTGTTGATCGAACCACTATACATCTCTTGTCTCATTTTATTTAGTTGTTCATATACTATTTTTGATGTTCTTTCATTATCTAAATCTAGATATACATCTACGAGTGCTTGGATAACTTTCTATGCTTCTATAAAATCAGTCCAAGCATCTTGGTGATCATCATTATTCAGCGTTTTAGACAAATCGGAAAAATTATTTTTACTTGCCAAAAACCTTATTCATCCCCCCCCCCTCTAAGGTTTTTTAATGTAGTATAAAGAATAGCAAGTATCGAATCCATAGGAACTAAGGCTCCCACCTTACTTTACTCAAATCTTTATTGTTTAACTCACAAAATAAAGAAATAGAAGTAAATAATTTACGAACCTAATATACTAGAGAATAAAACAAGTTCATACAAGAAAAATCCCAGGGATAATTAAGGAGTAAGAATAAGGAGAAAAGACATGTAAGTAGATTGAAATTCTTGAAGACATGGCAATGATCAGTTAGCAATTATCAAAATTAATTATTATCTTGGTATCATAAAGGAATAAAATAGGTTCCACTTCTTTCCTGAATCTTGGATTCACTATCTTTCTAGCTACTTTAGTAGATTTTCTAATCTCACTAAAAGTACCAAAAACAATTCCTTAAAAAATGTCCCTATCCCTACGTGATATTAAAGTATAAAATCAATCAATATCCCTATACTCTAGGTGACATCAATCAACCTTGGATTAGTCAAGTGTAATTCTTAACCTCCTTTCCCAAGTTAGCTAAGAAAACAAATATAGAATTAATTAAATTGAATGCTCTTTTAATCGTCTTTCCCAAGTTAATAAAAAAGAAGAAGCAATCAATCAATTCACCAAAAACATCAAAATACCCAAATTTCAAGAATAATAATCAATTAGTCAAAATTAATACAAAATTATGAATCCAAAAACATCCTCCAAATACAATTAAAAAAAGTAAATCTCAAATTGCCAATAAATTATAAAGAAGAGAAAAAAAAAAACTACTCATAGACAAGTAAGCCTTCATCTTCTTCCTTGAAACCTTCTTAATCTACCTCCTTTCTTCCTCTAAGAATCTTATTGATCTTGCTAAATCTTGGTATTTCTCTAAAACTTTCCTCTAGGTTTGTCAGTCCCAAAGTTAAAAATTAGTTTAAATATTGTTATTCTCTTGTATTTATAAGAGTTCAAATTGCTAAAAAGTGTATATAAGAGTCCTTTCCTATGTCCAATTCCGTTTCTAAAGAAATCCTATTGCAATTGCCAAATTATGCATTGAAAGAAATCTTGCTGACATGGTACCAGTGGACAATTAGCGCTAGTTCATATGCTTGGGCCAGCACTGGTGCAACTCTATTCCACCTCAGAAATTACTTCGTTTTCTTTGTTTATCTTATTTTTCTAGAATTGAGTCAGGGTTGGTTCAACTGCCAAAGCAAGCGTCGGTTCAACACTAGAATATGCACAATTAATCTTCTAATTCTCCAATTTTTATATAAAATCAAAGAAAAACTTTTCTACAGGCAAAATGTCAAATAGGAAGGGAATTGACTAGTTATTGTATCAAAAACGTCACAAAATCACATCAAATAACTAGAAAAGTATAAGTACATTTAGGCCCTATCAGCCACACTCAAAACCAATCTCAACACTTTAAGAAGCAATTGAAACCCATCAATTTTGATTTAAATACTAGTGTCCTGCCCTCTCAAAATTTCAAATTTGCTCTTCAGGATAGAAACCATACGCATACTAGCCCTAGAAATGATGTGGTAAATGCTTAGAAAACGTGTTTTGGAGATTCCCATTATTCAAAATTATTTGAAAGTCAATCCTTGAGATATCCTTAGATCTATTGATCATTTCTGCCTTTATGCAACTAATTAAATCTAAAGGTTATGGAATGTATGGGGAAGTACCCCATTCTGGATGAAGATTTCAGAGGCTTTCATCTTTAGCACATTTCCAATTCTAGACTCAGACTTGAACTCGATTTTTGCTCGGGCTTGAACTTGGTTATCTTCAATATCTCCTTTGATTTCTCTAAAGGTTGCAACCCTTTTTTGTCTGCCAATAATTTCTCCAATGATCCCTCCAATTTCGGTGGAAGTGGAATTGCAGCAGCAACGAAAAGCAAGAAGAAAAGGAAAATGGAAGAAGAAAGGGGGAAAAAAGAAATTATTTTAAATTGAATAAAACTAAGATAATAATATATTTTTAATTAAAAATATAAATTCAAAATATCCTTAAAGATTATAGGAATTGTTAATTAACCAACAGAATGGTAAGATTTAAACGATTAGAAAGTTCAAATAACCATTTTATGTTTTTTTTTTTTAATTAGAGGACAAAAGTTAGACAAATCAATAGTTAGAGAGTCATCAGAATAATTTATCCTGCATAATATCCTACAATACTAATAAATTAATTGAACCATTAAATACATGAAAATTTTAAAACAGTAATGTAACAGCCCACCTCATCTTACCCATGGATTAAAGGGAATGGTTGTATTTCGTGACATATTGCATGAGCATATGCTTTCTGGATGAAATTGTCTATTTTAGAATTGTTTATATGTGGCCTGTATGAATTATATGTGCTTGAGGAGTGTTGGGGGCAATTGGGGAATTCTACATAGAGATGAGAGAAGGAAAAGCTTAGGATTTAGAGGGGAAGAAAATTAAATTGGGAAAATAGAAAACAAGAATTAATATGGTTAAGTGGATAGAGCTTTGTGGTTGATTCCTAAGGACTTGAGTTCAAATCCTATCAATTAAGAATTATTTTTTTATTTTTCCAACTAATATTTGAATTTCTTTCCTACATTCTATGAATCTAAGAATGATATCTTGAGAAATCACAATGGTAATTTTCTAACCATGTGATCTTGTCCTAAAGAAAATCAAATGGAATTTTAACTTCCATTATTCTTGTAGTTCATGTCTTAACAAATTCAAAATTTGAATTCTTTTATTTTCTTCTAAATTCTTAAGGTCTTAGAATTCAAAAAAAAAAAAAATCCAACATTATTGGAACCACTTGGCCAAATTTAGGAGGCAAATAGGAAAGTTAGATGAGTATCTGATTTCCAAAATTAAATTACTAATTTTCTCTCCTAAGAAACTTCATTTTGTTATTCTTGTTTTTGGTGAAAAGCTGAAAATTATTTTGGTTCCTTTCCTTAGATTTTTTTCGAAATTAGGCAGCTTGGTTGCCATCTCTTTGCTTGCAAACAAATAACCTTTTTTTTGTGAGCTAAAGCTAGAAAATTCTTAGAGAATTTCGGACCTCTCTAGCTCTCTAAAACTAGAAATTTCAGCAAGCTTGAGAACCATTTAGCAAAAACAAAAATATCCAACTTTGTTCAAAGTTCATTAAACCGCAATGGTGATTCAATACTCTCTTCATTTAGCCATGAAACCTTTGAGTATTCAACACCAAGAACTAGCTCTTCAATAGCTCTTGTTCTTCATCAAAGAATTTGGCTGGAAACCTCCATAGAAGGACCTCGAATTGCTCCTATTTTGTAGCTGCAAAATCCATTCAAAAAGTTTTGAATTTTGCTCAACAACCTCCCAAGATTTTATCACCATTTCTAACTTAAACAACCAGAATTTGTTTCAGCCATTTAGCATTTTGGAACCTGCTTTTCTTCTCCATTATTCCCTCACATTTTCAGCCACATCATTGAACAAAAGATGAACATTTCTTCTTCTTCCATCAGCCATAGCCACCAAACTCCATTAGAGCACCTCAAATTACTCCTAACTTCTTTCCATTCAAAATGAATTGAGTTTGAAAATTAAAACCCATGCATTTGTTCCATCAAACACTCAAAAATCTAAGCAACCAAGCCATTCAACTAAACTAGAATTTTTTTGCTCACTTCACAAGGAATTTCGGCTAGCTCTAAAGCTTGGAGCGTTCTCCATTTCTATTCTATATTATAGACAACTAAGTAAACCTCCACTGAAGAGGTGAAAACCTTCAAAGGTTGGACACCATTAGCAAACCCCTTACCTCAAGAAGCTCTACCATTTCCTCAACCATCCTTCAAAATTCAATTTTAAACAACTTCTAGAATTCTTTTCACCTAGCTAAGATCGAAACGTTACACTATCTAAGACCATTCAGCCGTCACCATCCAAGAACACTCACACCTTTCTCGTAATTTTCTCTCTTATTCTCTTAAGAACACCAAGAACACACGCTACCTCTCTTCAACTCTCTAGCCACCTCTAATCACACAAAATCACAATAAAACCTTCAAATCAACTAGAATACACCCTATCTTCTTCTTTGACACATTCTATAACACCAAAACAATCAAAGACCTTTCCTCTCTCGGATTAAAGCAAGCCTTAATATTCTTTCGAGCCAAAAGGAATAAAAAAGTAAACCAAGTCTAAATCATCATTTCAAGTTCTCTCTTTCTTCTACTTTTTCTTATCCTTCTTCTCAATCTGTTCTTGGTCGGAATCATTGATGGTCATGGTCAAACCTCCTTCAAATTAATGGCCTCTCAAAAGTGCTCACTAAGGCAATTAAGACTTCTTGATCATCAAACACCATCTTCAACTTAAAACGATCATCAAAACAAGTACTTTTAATCTAACTCCCTTAATCTTTTTGAACTCAAGTTATGTAGGATGATGTTAAAATAGAAGTGTTGATATGATTTATGATGATCTAGTAATGTTGGGGAAGATATTTATGGTGTGTGTGGTTTTATGATATAAAGGTTGAGATATACATTATGATTGCTATATGAGTTATTTTTTGGACCATGATTTTTAATGTGGGGGCGATATGATTGATAGTGAGGCTATGTCATGATTTTTAGGAGATATGAGATTATGTGATTGGAGTTTACATGTCATTGATGCATGGAATGATGTGGTTGCTATTAGGAGATTATTGTTGTAACTGTTGTTTTAATACTGTTGATAATACTATCAATGGTTGTTGTTGCTTTTGCGGATATTATTGTTGATGTTATAAATATTACTTTTGCTATGATATATGTTGTTATTACTTCTACTCGTATTATTGATATTGCTACTAAAACTATTATCGTTATTTCTATTATTGCTAATAATAAGAACAACAACAACAACAACAACAACAACAACAACAATAATAATAATAATAATAATAATAATAATAATAAATATAGTATTACTACTTTTTATTATTATTAGCAATATTATTATTATTACTACTACTATTATTATTGTTATTGTTATTGTTGTTATTATTATTACTGTTATTATTATCATTATTACTATCATTCATTTAGTAATATTATTACTATCAATATTATTTTAAAGCCATTATCATTATTTTTACTATTATTATTATAGACATTACTAATATTATTGATATCACTAATATTATTTATGTTTCTATTATTACTTTTAACATAATTGTTATTTTTGGCTATACTTATTTATTAATAATATCACTCTTACTTATTTTATGGAAATAGCAAATTGCTTTTTTTATATTAATAATGATACTAAAACTCTAGTATGTTCAAATATCAATTAATATTAGAACTATTATTAAGCATTAATAAACTACTATTTATTAATATCTTTTATCTATTAATTAGTTACTATTTTCTAAAAGAACATATACATATAATTTACCAATTTTTATATGTGATATGAAGTTTATTACCTATAAAATTATTATTTTATATTACAAACAATTAGTTTCATTTACTAGTTTTTAAAGAGCACATTATTTAGCCTTAATGGATGATGCTTGTAGTATATTATTGGATGTTGCTGTCAATAGAAGTTGATGACATTATTAGTGAATATTAGATTGAGTACGTGGTTATGAATACTTGGAGTTTGGAGTTATATATTTGTTTATGCATATATATTACAACATTGGTTGGCCAATAGTGATATGTACTTTGTATTTACCCCAGATAGGGTTAGGTTTCTTTGATCAAGACACTGGAAGTTTTATTTGCGAAATAAAAGAATCAGGTAAGTCCTTACATAAATATTTTGTTAAATGAAGCTCTTCTTTGCAAGTCACCTGATAAATGCTATTGTAAAGAATTAAGATCACTTGGGTTGCAAGCATGGACATTTTGTTCACTAAATAGTTTTATCAAGCAAAGGTTTTAAAGAAATGTTGGTTTCTTTTTTCATACACACTAAACATTTTTCGAGCACTCTATATGAAACCATGTTTTGCAAAGCCAATGTTTTTTAACTTGTCAATACAGGACTGATTTTTGAGCAAGATGTTGAACGTTGAGTACTCAATAAGGGCAGGCTAGTAGCTAATCTTGGAGGGTTAGAGTAAGTCTTTTGGCAAGAGGTTACCTCCAGAAGATAAACTCTGCTTGACAAGGTGATAGTACTAGTTAGTCAGGTCAGTCCAAGCTAGCACTTTAGTCCAGATAGACTGTGTTAGGATTGTGCCCTAGAAGCAATCGTTTGTACAATGTGTTTTGCACATTAAATTAATAAAAAGGCATTCTTTATTTTTCAGTTTCTTTGTTTCATATGTTTATGTGTATAAAACTATTAGATAAAGTTCTAAGTACAACACTGTGTTAAGAAAATCATGATAAAAATCGTGATGTAAGGTTCCTACTGCACTGATCTGTGTTTGTGCTTAAATTATCCCAAGTCTTAGTATTAATGAGATGGGACATCATTAATCGATTAAGATTAGCATATGTTATATTTCTTGATTTGAACAAATGGTGGTTCTCACATCCATAAGTATTGTGATACTCAAAATTTACAATGGATGCTTGTTACTTGAACAAGTACATTGGATGATCTAATTATGAGATAATTACATGGATAATTATTTAGTGCCAGTGATATAATCTTGTTATAGCAAATATGCAAGTATCCTTAGATTTGAGAACTACAAAGTACTTAATTTGTTTACTAAGCGTTATACTTTGATTTTAATCTTTGAAATCCTTACAAGACCACCTATGCGATGGGCATTAGGTACAACGTAAAGTAAATAAAAATAGTTGAGAGGGTCTATAAAGAATTCACCAGTTATCATAGTAGGAGCGAATATCTCAATGCCACTTATAGGAATCATTACTCAAGAAGTCCTTGATCAAGGCGATTATGTGTTGAAAATAATTCCAATTGATACACATGATGAGTAATTGATTCTGGGAACAAGTACTAAAATATTTAGATAAGAAATAATTAATATTCTAGAGAGAGTCGGCACTAATTCCATACTCTAAACTGAATAAGATATTATATGGTGAACTGAGTTTATTGCACTGACATTTCACTATTAAAAGATTCATGTCAAACCACTTGACTTTCTGGACTTTTAAATGATCACGATGTATTCCTAGATACCGCTCATGATCTGCAAAATATGGATTTATTAATTAGAAAATTAATAATTTTAATTTTAATTAGAATTAATAAATTAATTCTAATTATTAAAAAGATTATTAATTCTATTATGATAAAATTAATTTATATTAGCTACTAAATGACTAAAAAATATAATTGGTCACACGCAATAGAAGAATTGGTACTCAAAATATTATTTGATAATATTATAAGGTTAATTTGTGAGAAGAAATAATTAATATTGGCTAGTTATAAAGTGTTATAATTATTTGAGGTTGCATTGTAATTATTAAATCCGTATAAATAAATTATAAACTTATGATAATTCATAGGGCCTAATTACAATTCTTAAAATTCCCAAACTCATAATTCAAAAGAGGAACAAAATATTTTGTTTCCTAAAAGAATAAAAATCTGTACGTGTTTTTTCTTTGTCTTCTTGTGGCGTTTTTTTCTAAAGAAAAGGAAATCAATTTCCAATAATATATATAGAGAATTTATTCTTTGTGTATATGACTTTGGCCGCCGCTAAAAAAGAAAAGAACACAATAGAGTTTTCCTTCTTCTTTCTTTTCGAAGAAAAGAAAACTGTTTCTTATCAAATTTAATTAATCCTAAGCCACAATATATTACCTACTAGCATAGCATTTTGGTGACTAACTTGAGTACAATTCCTTATGTGGATTAATATTAGAGAAATTCCTATCCTTGAAATTTGGTGGCTCGATTGGATCGACTTTTCAGGGGGATTTACGGGAAAAATTTTAAAAGTTGCATTTTTTAGGTAATTAATTTTTCTTCCCTTTTCGTGATCCGTCTAATTACATACGAATGATCCTTTGCGTGTATTTCGTTTTATTTTTTCGCTGCATGTAAACTAATTTATATGATCGAAATCCAACAGTGGTATTCAAGCCATCTCATATGTGTTTTATGGATTTTTATTATTATTTTGAAATTGTTTCAAAATAAATTCGACGTTATGAAATTATTTCATAAATATTTTAAAATTTGAAATAGTTTCAAGATTATATTCAGGTTCATAAAAATTGTTTCATATAAAATTTTATTTTTAGAAAAAATTTATTTTAGTGGGTTATATATATATATACATATATAATATATATATATATGTATGTATATACGCATATTAATTACTAAAATTGGTTTCTGTAAATTATAGAAATTGTTTCCTTTAATTCACAGAAATTGTTTCTGCAAAAAAAAAAAAAAAAAGGTTTTGTTTCCTTAAATTGTTAAGGAAACTGAATACGCGAGAAGGAGAAAATTTTCGTTAATTTACTAACAGAAAATTCGTTAAGGAAACAATTTTCAGAATGGTTTTTGGTTGCATCCTTGGGGGATGAGGGAATGTCATTTTCCCTATTCAATTGCAAGAGTTGACCGGAATCATTGATTGCAATTCAAGATTAGTTCCAATTGATTGAATTGGAAATTATCTTTATGTGAAAGCCAATATAAATATATATATATATATATATATATATATATAGTGGCAATTGTATTCACTGATTGGAATTGTGCCTAACACTACAAGAAAAAACCAAATTAGCAATGGCCATATCCGTCTCTAATCACGTTTAGGGACGAATTACGTCCGTCGCTAAAAAGGGCTCGCAATTTGCGACAAAAAGAAAATCCGTCGCTATTAGCGATGAATTTGCGACGGTCATTTAATTGATGACATTATAATTAAGTTTATAATCAATATAGCGACGGATTTGTGACGGCAAAAAAAAATTAATTTTTAAAAAAATTAATTAATTTAGCAACGAATTTACGACGATTAAAAAATTTTTATTTATAAAAAATTAACTAATTTAACAACGAATTTGCAACGGCTAAAAACTTTTATTTTAAAAAATTAATTAATTTAGCAACAAATTTGCGACGGCAAAAAATTTTTAAATTTTGAAAAAATTAATTAATTTAGCAACAGATTTGGGACGGTCAAAAATTTTTTTATTTACAAAAGTTAAAATAATTTAGTAGCGATTTTGCGACGGAAAAAAATTATTTTTAAAAAATTAATTAATTTAATTTGCGATAGCAAAAAAATTTATTTAAAAAATTAATTAATTTTGCGACGGCCAAAAATTTTTATTAAAAAAATTAATTAATCAGCTACTCGGCCCGACCTGACCCGCTTAGAACCCGACCCACCAAAAATATTATAAGATTATGTTGGACTTGGGGGTCGAACCCACGTCCTTGTTGTGGAGGAACACACATTCCACCACTAAGCTATTGAAGTTCTTGTGATATATTGTTTTATATATTAATTATATAATAATTTTTTTTGTAAATTAGCAACGGATTTGCAAAGGCTTTGCGACGGATCTGCGACGACAGAATTTTCCGTCGCAAATCCGTTGTTAATTAGCCACGGATTTGCGACAGCTAATTTTCCAAGATTTAAAAATAAATTTATTTTTTAATTTTTAATGGCCATCACAAATTGCGACGGATTTACGAGGGTTTTTTTTTTTAATTTTAGATGGCCATCGCAAATCTATCTCAAATTGCAACGGATTTGCAAAGGTTTTTTTTTTAATTTTAAAAAAATATTTTTTTTAATTTTAGATGACCGTCACAAATCCGTTGCAAATTACAACAGATTTGCGATGGCTTTTTTTAATTTTAAAAAAATTAATTTAGTTTTTAATTTTAGATTATCGTCGCAAATCCGTCACTAGTCTAAAAAATTCACCCAAAAAAATTAATGTTTGATTTTATATATATACATATGATATAGTATGTGTGTGTATGTGTATTGAAATAGTAGAATACGCAAAAAGACATTAATAAGTTGAAATATTTATATATATATAATATATATATGATATTATTAGGTATATGTATGTATGTATATATGTAAGAATATGACATATATACATCTGTTACTATTAATGTATGTATATTTAATAGCAAATGTATATATATACATTATGTGTGTGTTGTGTGTGTGTATGTGTGTGTGTGTGTGTGTATATATATATATATACATATATATATATATATATATATACAACGTGTTGTGTGTGTGTGTGTATATATATATATACATATATATATACAACATAATATATATATATATAAATATTTATACATATATATATATTAATATATTTAAAAAGTATTATAAAATAAATATAGATATATGTATATGTATATATATGTGTGTGTGTGTATATATATATATATACATATATATACATACATATATACATATATGTATATATATACATATGCATATATGTATATGTACATATGTATATATATACACATATATATATACACACATATTTCAAACAGCACGAAAATCTACCTCTTCAATTTCATTAATATTTAATCTATGGGGTATTATGAAACGTCAAAAAAAATCATCTACCACCTACAACGAGATGGCAATTTACGAGATGCAGTCATTAGTAGAAAATGAGGATCAATATTTTGGTATTTGTAGTTGGTGGAAGGCTCATGTAAGTCAATACCCCATTTTATCTAAAATGGCACGTACTCTTTTGACACCACCAATCTCCATAGTGCCATCGAAAAGCGTCTTCAGTGAGAGCGCTCGAACAATCGATAAAAGAAGATCTCGATTGGCTCCTCATATTTTGGAAATGTTAATCTGTTGTAGTAGTTGGTTCGCAGTTGAAGATAGAACGGCTAATTCGTGGATTATTGATAATGATTCAAATAATGAATTGGGTGAGCCAAGTAGTTAGTTTAATATTCTTATAATTAGGAACTTAGGATAAGAAATATTATGTATTTAATTTTATTTTTAAGATATTTATTCTATTTTTAAATTTTGATCATTGTAATATTTTTAAGAGGTTTAGGCATCAAGTCCCCCTCTTATATAATCTTTATTTTATTAATTAATAAAATAGGTAGGGGTCCAAGCCAAACCCCCACCACTTCAAGGAGGCTTTTTTATAATTTTAAAAAATCGTGTTATTTAAGTAATAATAAAAAAATTACAAAATAATTGAATATCAAAATTTTTAATCGAATTAAGTAAGAAAAAAAAGAGAATAAGCCCATAAGTCGGCCCGCAGGCCAAGGGACCGGCACAGCCCAAAACCGTGCGGGCCGAGCCAAGTGTCAATGCTATCCACTCCTGATATGTTTATGATTAAGATCAATACTTCTTTTAACAACAATATATAGGTATTGGATACCGGATGTGGATCTCATTTGTGTAATAATTTGCAAGGACTAAAGAGCAGTAGGAAATTGGAGAAAGGTGATGTGGACCTTCGTACAACAAATGGAGCAAAGGTTGCTACATTTGTCTTGGAGACTTATCATCTACACCTGCCTTCCGAATTAATTCTAGAATTACAAAAAAAAATTTATGTACCATTTTTACTTAAAAATATTATCTTAGTTATTTGTTTAGACTTGCTTGGATTTCATTTAAATTTTAAAAATTAAAGTTATTCTTTTTCATTCAATGATATTCATTATGGTACTGCAACTTTGATGAATGGTTTATATGTTCTAAAAATGGAAAATCAAGTTCTAAATATAAACAATAAAAGGCCAAGAAAAGATAATACAAACCCATCTTACTTATGGTATTGTCGTTTAGGCCATGTAAATGAGAATCACATTTCTAAGTTATATAAGTATGGTGACTTAGATTCATTTAATTTTGAATTATATGAGATTTGTGAGTCTTGCTTACTAGGAAAAATGACTAAAACCTTGTTTTCTAAGAAAAGGGAAAGGGTAAGCAATTATTCGAACTAATACATACTGATGTATATGAACCAATGACATTGCAAGTAAGAGGGGGTTGGTTATCAATACTTCATTACCTTTATCGATGATTATTCTCGATTTAGGTATTTGTATTTACTAAAATACAAATTCGAAGCCTTTAACAAGTTTAAAAAAATTTAGAAATGAAGTAGAGAAACCATTTGGTAAGAATATTAAAACTCTAAGATCCGATCGAGGAGGGGAATACTTAAGTCAGGAGTTTCTAAACTATCTTAGAGATAATGGGATATTATCTCAATTGACTCCACCACATACACCTCAACATAATGGTGTATCTGCAAGGATAAATCAAATTTTATTTAGATATAGTTCAATGCATTATGGCTTTTGCTAATATACCAAAATTGTTTTAGAGATTTGCACTGAAAATGGCTATTTACATACTAAACAGAGTTCTATTAAAGACAGTTGACACTACCCCATTCGAGTTATTTTATGGTAAAAGACCAAAGCTAACTCACATGAGAATTTAGAGATGTCCTGCTTATGTGAAGAGGACAAAGTCAAACAAATTAGAAAATAAATCTGATAAATGTTTGTTTGTTAGATATCTAATAGAAGTCATGGATATTATTTTTATCTCCCTATTAAAAATAAAGTATTTGTTTCAAGGCATGTTGTTTTCCTAAAGAAGGAATTCGTGCTTAAGCGAGATAGTGGGGGTAAGATTGAATTTAGTGAAATTCAAGAAACTCAAAAAAATAATGATCAACCAGTTGATCATTAGTCTATTGTTCAAATAGATGAACCTTCTAATACATAATAACCCCGTAAGTCAAGTAGGATACGAGTGGCATATGAGAAATACGAATTTCTTATTACTGACCACAATGACGTATCGCTCATAGAAGAAGATGGGTCTACCACTTACGAGAAGTTCTAAATAGTTCAAAATCTGACAAATGATTTGATACCATGAAATCAGAAATGGATTCTATGTATGACAACCAAGTTTAGACTTTGGTTGATCCACCTGAAGGTACAAAACCCATAGGGTGAAAATGGATTTTCAAGAAGAACCGACATAGATGGTAAAATGATTACTTATAAGGCGCAATTGGTTGCAAAAAGTTACCGTCAGAAATAAGGTATTGATTATGACGAAACTTTTTCACCAGTAACAATGTTGAAATCCATTAGGATACTCCTACACTTGCCACTCATTATGATTATGAGATTTGGCTAATGAATGTGAAAACAACTTTCCTTAATGGAAATTTAACTGAGAGAGTGTTCAGAACCTGAGGGTTTCACATCCAATGATTACACTAAAGTGTGCAAACTACAAAGGTCCATTTATGGACTAAAGCAAGATTCTAGGAGTTGGAACATCTATTTTGATGAAACAATTAAAAAATTCAGTTTCAAACAAAACATGGATGAATCTTGTTTGTGTATACAAGAAGGTTAGTTGGAGTGCAATTGTTTTCCTATTACTATATAGATAACATATTGCTAATATGAAATGATGTCTCTATTCTACAATTAGTCAAGGTTTAATCATCGAAAAAATTCTCCATGAAAGGCCTTAGAGAAGCAACTTATATTCTAGAAATAAGAATCTATAGAGATAGACCAAAGAGTTTGCTTAATCTTTTGTAATTTACATACATAAACAAAGTGCTAAGAGGTTTAGCATGAGTTAAAATGGTATACCGATGCCTGTTTCCAAACTGATAATGATGACTACGAGTCACAATCATGCTACATGTTAAATTTGGGTACTATCACTTGATTTATGAAATCATTGATAGAAAAGGTATAAAAGATAGCGAGAGTTCCCACTAATCAGAATATAACTGTCCACTTACAAAGGCATTATTCCAAAAGAAACATTATGTTCATGCTTAGTTATTTGGTATTAGATACATGAATGATTAGGTCTAGTACAAGTAGGAGATTATTAGGATCCTACCCTAGAAGCAATCATTTGTACAATATGTTTTGCACATTAAATTAATAAAATGTATTATTTATCTTGCAATTTTTTTGTTTCAACTGTTAGATAAAGTCTCAAGTACAACACTATATTAAGGAAATCATGGTAGAAATCGATGTGAGGTTCCTACTGCACCGAACTAGGTTTGTGCTTAAATTATCCCTAGTCATAATATTAATGAGATGGGATATGATTAATGCATTAAGATTAGCACATGTTATACTTCTTAATTTGATCAAGCGGTGGTTCTCGCATTCGTAAGTATTAATATACTCAAAGTTAACACGTGGATACTTGTTACTTGAACAAGTATATTAGATGACCTAACTATGAAATAATTACATAGATAACTATTTAGTACCAGTGATAAAATCTCGTTATATCAAATGTACAAGTATCCTTAGACTTATAACTATAAGGTACTTTGTTTGCTAAACGTTGTACTTTAATTCCAATCTCTAGAGTCCTTACAAGACTGCCTATGGGATGGACATTAGGTGCAACGTGAAGTAAATAAAAGTAGTTAAGAGGGTTAATGAAGGATTTACTACTCTGAAGCGAATATCTCAAGGCCACTTGTATGAATCATTACTCAAGAAGTCCTTGGCCAAGGCGACTATGTGTTGAAAATGCTTCCAATTGATACACATGATGAGTAATGGATTCTGAGAACAAATACTAAAACATTCGGGTTAGAATTAATTAATATTCTGGAGAAAGTTGGCATTAATTTCATACTTTAAACCAATTGAGATATTATAAAGTGAAAGGAGTTTATTGTACTGACGTTTAGCTATTGAAAGGTTCATGTCAAACTACTTGACTTTCTAGACTTTTGGGTGGTCATGATATATTGCTAGATACTGCTCATGATCTATGAAATATGAATTTATTAATTAGAGAATTAATAAATTTAATCCTAGTTAGAATTAATAAATTAATTCTAATTATTAAAAAGATTATTAATTCTATTATGATAAAATTAATTCATATTAGCTACCAAATTACTAGAAAACATAATAGGTCACACACAATAGAGGAATTAGTACTCAAAATATTATTTAATAATATTATAGGATTAATTTATGAGAAGAAATAGTTATAATGGGCTAAGTATAAAGTGTTATAATTATTTGAGGTTGAATTGCGACTGTTAAATCTCTATAGATAAATTATAAATTTGTTATAATTCATAGGGCCTAATTGCAATTCTTAAAATTTCCAAGCCCATAATTGAAAAGAGGAACAAAATATTTTGTTTCCCAAAAGAATCAATTTGTACCTATTTTTTCTTTGCTGTCTTGTGGTGTTTGTTTTAAAAGAAAATGAAATAAGCTTCCTATAATATATATATATATATATATATATATATAGAGAGAGAGAGAGAGAGAGAGAGAATTTATTCTTTGTGTAAATGACTTTGGTCGCCGTTAGAAAAGAATAGAACACAATTGAGTTTTTCCTTCTTCTTTCTTTTCGAAGAAAAGAAAACCGTTTCTTCTCAAATTGAATTAATCCTAAAGCCACCATATATTACCTACTAGTATAGGGTTTTGGTGCCTAACTTGGGTACAATTCTTTGTGTGGATCAATATTAAAGAAATTCCTATCTTTGAAATTTGGTGGCTCGATTGGATCGACTTTTGAAGGGGATTCATGCGGAAGAAAATTTTTAAAAGCTGCATTTTTTAGGTAATTAATTTTTCTTCCTTTTTCATGATCCGTTTAATTACATAGAGTGATCCTTTGCGTGGATTTCGTTTTATTTTTTCACTGCGTGTAAACTGGTTTGCATGATCGCAATCCAACTGACTGTTATTTGAAGTGGACAAATCAGTATATTAGAGTGTAGAGATAGAGAAGTATCTCAACCTTGTGGGCAGATCATCCACTGCTCAGTGATGCAGGGTTTTATTGGGAAGCTATCATGATGCAGGGTTTCATGGTAGGAATTAAGATACAGGGTTTCTTGATCCCTTTGTTTTGTTGATGAGTGTTTAATTTTCTGAGACTATTTTTTATTTGTAATTGTGCGACGTTTTGTAAAGTGCCACTCAAAGTTTTGGAAAAAATGAATGTTGACTTATGGACACGTTTTGTAAATTTTTCAAATGTGCATACACGAACAATTAAAAAGTCAGAATACACACAGGACTTACTAAGATGTATTTCTCACACCCTTTTATTTCATGCTTTCAGGTTGTCAGCATTGAAGTTGTTATTCTCTATGTGGACTAAAACCTTATTCTAGATGATGTTTTGTTTCTTCTTTTTCTTTTGAGACAATTGTTGAGACTTGTATACGTTTTCTCTTGTAACAAGATTTAGACAAACTATTCTTATTTTGGGTTTGACTTTGTTATAAAGACAACTGATCCTATAGATGGGACGATATCTCCACCTTTTAAAGATAGGTAGGTAGTAAAATGTTACAAGTAATATGATATTTTTATGGTCTCTTTGTTGGTCTTCATCCATTCATTCTTCAAGCTCCCCACATCCTAGCATCTTTTTAATCTTTCCTCAACTTTGAGACAATCTCTAGCCCTTATTAATATCTCTGAAATGTGAAAAAGAAATTAAGCTCTATCATGTATCCTCAACTAAAATATGTTGTTTTTGTCTTAGTTGTCTACATAAACTCTCCATTAAATTCTTATGCTTAATCTTCGTGTGTTTTAGTTTTACTCATATCCCTTCCAGTTTTAAAGAATATTATATGTTGCATAGAATGCATTTTGTTGTAGCTTTATTACTATCGTTATTGAAAATTTCACAAACTAAAGATGTTTTTCTTTTGTAATTCACGATGATCCAAGAGCACAGTTAGGATACGAATTCATATGTAACTATTATATATTTTTAAAAAAAATTAAAATATGACTACAATAGCTGGCCAGGGCTAGTTTGAGATGGACTGAACTGGGTCGAGCCACCGATAGGCCATAGTTCTTGGAGTGGGCCAGTCTAGGCTAGACTACTGTTCTAGAAACCTTGGCCCAACTCCAACTACAAGTAAAGCCTAGCCTAATTCTTGGCTCAGTGCTACAAAAACCTAGGTCGGGCTACGGAGCAAGCCAACTCGGACCAGTTTCCATCTCTACTTGTCCCCAAACATATTTATTAAAAAAATATGCTTATTATTTAAGGTTAATTTTAAAAAATCCCTGTACTTATATGTGTTTGAAATTGAGTATCCAAACTTTTAATTTTGACAATTGAGTACCTAAAAATTGACAAAATTATAAATTGAGTACTTAATTGTCAAAATTAAATGTTTGAGTATTATTAAAATTAAAAATTTAGATATATAATTGTCAAATACATAAAAGTACAGAAATTTTATTGAAATTAGCACAAATTACTTTAAATCTTACATTAAACAAGATTGACCTCTTATTTTTTTATTTTTAAATTTTTATTTTATTTTTTATTTTTAATTTTTAGATAAAATTATACCTTCTAAAATATCAAATTAATCTAAATTTTTTTTGACTAAATACAACAGTAATAATATATTAAACTATAAAATTCACATATCTATCATACATTAGGGGGAAAAAAACTTCTTTATATTTCTTTCATACTTTATAAAATTTCTAAAAATATTTAGTAATTTGATTAAAAATATTTAGTAATTCGAATTACAGCCAATTGACTACCGATTCCGAAGAAACAAGAGTTCCATCTCTTTTTCACTTCCATTGAAGAGTTCTTATGTATTTTCACACCCTTTGAGAATCCGAAAGACAGAAAATGTTGTAATTTGAATTATTAAATATTTTTGAAATTTTATGAAGTATGAAATACGAATTTTATAGTTTTATTATTACTATTGTGTTTAGTTAGAAATTTTTGGGTTAATTTGATATTTAAGAAGGTATGATTTTAACCAAAAATGAAATAAAATTTTAAAAATGAAGAAGTAAGAGAACAATCTTGTTTAATATAAGATTTAAAAATAATTTGGGTTAATTTCAATAAATCTTTTGTACTTTTATGTGTTTGACAATTAAGTATCTAAACTTTTACTTTTGATAATTAAATATCTAAACTTTTAATTTTAACAATTGAGTATTTAAAGTTTTAATTTTGACAATTAAGTACCCATTTATAATTTTATCAATTGTTGGGTACTCAATTGTCAAAATAAAAAATTTGAGTGCCCAATTGTCAAACATACTTTTTGAATTTAACCCTATTATTTATTGCACATACTATTTGATTTCTTGGTACACCTTGGATGGAAATATAATGCAGTCCCCCCCCCCTTTATCTATTCTTTTCCTGAGAACGTATGTTGAGAATGGGGCAATGAAGTACACAAGATCTAAAAGTTAAGTGAAAATTTGATGACCAAGATGCAAACTTGATCAAATAGAAGTCTTGTAGGTTCAATTAGTGATGACAAATTTGACTCGGCCAAACCCGGCCATACCAGGACTGGATTCTCCGAATTAGCCGGGATGGGAATAGGATTGGGCTCTATTCCTCTACCTGCTAAAGCGAGACAGGCATGCCTTAGTTTTTTTATGTTATATATTACATATTTATAAAAGACTTAAATATCAATGTATTTTAAAAGTATGTTTTTATAATTTAAAACTAGAAAACTAATTTATTTGGTCCTTAAAATTTGGTGTTTGTAATATTTTTTTTTAATATTTAAAAAATATATTAAGGACTAGTTTTTTTAAAAATACTTCTAAAGTTTTTTTAAAAATATATGATAACATTTAAATTGAGAGGCTAGTAGTACTTTTAAAGACTAGTTTAAATTGCCATAAAAGAATTTTATATTTTATTTCAAAGTAAAATATAAAAATATTTAATTATAGTAAACCAAAGGATCTTCTCATCTAATAAGTCTTCTTGAATCTTGAGGGGATGAAATTAAATTGAAATATTTTTAAAAAAATTGTACTATATTTTCATAATTTAATATGTATTAATACTATGGGTATTGTATTTGATATATTTTATTCATTATTTAGAATTTTAGTTTATGATTTTATTATTTTATTATGAGTTTTTTAGATTCTCAAATTGTAAATTTATTAAAAAAATTTACTATGAGATTTTTTCACAATTATTTAAATTTTTAGATTCTATTGAAGATTTTTTTTTTTTTTTTCACTCTTGACTCACTGAACTCTTACTTTCCTATATGAGAATGGACCGACTGCAAGAATGATTTTGTTTCTGACAAACTGGGTTTGGGATCCCCACCTCTCCTCTTTGCAACGATAGACCGAGACGAACTTGATCACGAAAAGGTGGGAATGAGATCGAGATTTCTAATCTTTAGCCATCCTAATTCATTTGTCATCTTTAAATTTATTTCCAAGTTAAATTTAACTTAGGGTCTTAAATCCACTGTTATTTGGATCGGATCGGACCGACCGGCCCGATCGGTCCGACCGTGGACCGGTCCTCCAATCGGTCCGGTCTGGTCAATCAGACCGGTTCTCTTAAAAACCAGTAGTTTTGAGGGAAACGTGTTGGATCGGTCGGTCCAATCGGTTAAACCGACTTCTTTTTAAAAAAAAATTTGGGACAATTTTATAATTTTTGGGGGATAAATTAAATTATATAATTCAATAAATTACTTTAATATATTAGATTTTTAGTTATAAACTAAAAATGACTACTTTTAATTATGAATTTGAATATTTATGTCTTTATGGATTTAAATTACACTATATTATTAATCAATTTTCTTTCAAAAATAATTATATTTTTAATTTTTTAAATTATAATATTACCGGTTCAATTACGATCTAATTACAGTTGGACCATTAAACTGTAAACCAATAACTTTTTCGGTTCGATGACCGATCCGATTCTAGAAACATTGCTTAAATCCACCAACCTATGCCGCTGCCGCTGCCCCTGTCACACAAGCCGTGCTAGTGGGCAAAATTAGATAGTCAAAGGAAGACGTAATTCAATGTTCTTTATTTATCCTTGAAATTGGGATCTAATCAACTCGGAAACAAATCAATTACACCTTATTCTTTGTGCATAATCTTAAAATCTTGTTTACAAGACATAATATACAAAATCATATTTCTTATAGAATTAATATTTCCTCAATTTCACTACAACTATTTTTAATACACAAATTCAAAATATGACAAATATATTTATTGCAAACTAATTTATCATTAAGTAAATCCGTAACTTTTCAGATGTATAATTGCAGCATATTTCAAGCATTATCAAAGGAAATAAAAATATTTTGGCTTAAAATTACAATATCATGTTATGTTTGAGTAATTGATCTTGCAATAATATTAACATTATATAGAAATTCAAAAGGTTTAAACCAATTCTTTATGAATAACTTAATAATCATTAATCCAATGGCATGTAATACAAATTTAATATTATTATATCCTAGCCCTTCCAAAATTTACATGTAAGCAAATCTCCAAATAGATGAATCAAAACAGGCAATAAAACCATCTCTCATTTCTCCAAACTTTTTAGATACATTACTTCTTAGGGTACTTGTAGGAACTATTTTAAATGCCATTTACAGAGAGAGATTTATAAATCGCTAGGTGTGTATATATTATCACCTATATAAAAGAATGATTTTGCATAATTATCTATCTAGCCATTTCTTCCCTAAATCGATTATGATCATAATGAAAATTATCACTAATTACCCCTTCCATGACATCAAATTTGTTTTTGTACTAAATTGAACAAGAAACCTGATTGATGTTTCACATGCCTCCTAAGTGTTTCTAAACCACTGCCTTTTGGGTGGAAAAAATCTTCTCTACATGTTTTACATATTGCTTTACTTATGGCATCATCATGATCATGCACATCCCAAATCTTAGATGTTTTTTTCTTACTTTTTTTTGGGGGGCTAGTTCTGGCAATACTAGGATTAGGATATACTTCTTCTACTTCATTATCTTCATCGCCTAAGGGGATACCTAAATGTAAATCAGAGATATCTACAGGATTACCAAAATCACAAAAGTTAGTAAGAAGATTGTGCAGATTGAAAGGGATGACTGGGCTCTATTTTAAATCTATCTATAAAAGTAGCACTTTTAAAAATTCAAGGAAATAAACAATTAAAATCTAAACAACTAAGAAATCAAACAATTAAACAACTAGTGTGAAGTTAGTAAACAACTAAGAAATCAAATACATAAACAACTAGTTTAAGAATATCAATTAAAAATAATTAATTAAACAAATAATCAAATTAATAAATAATTATGGCAGCTAAAAAAAATGTTACGGTGATGGAAGTCGAAGAAAAATGGTATATTGAATTTCTCCACCACTTCAACTCCAAAGATCCACCACTTGATTTCTTCAAATCTTCAGAAAATTGAATTCTTTAATCTACCACTTCAAGAATCCACTACATGATTTCTTCAAATCTTTAACAATTTGAATTCTTTAATTATTGATCACAATAATTGAGAGTAATATAACAATAATTGGGGAATTTGAAATTAGAATGAGATTCAGTAGAAGGGAGAGTGTCCAAACGGCTCTTTTTCCTAAATTTATTGGGCGAGTTTAGTCCGGGCCTGGACCATTTCGGGCTGGTCCAATCACAGGTTTAAAGCAAGCTGGTTTGGACCTGTAACAATGTTCAAAACCTTGGGACCAAGCTCGACCGAACCACAGGGTTGAACCAAGTATGTTTGAACCGTTGCTGTGGTGGCAACAATTAGCAATAGGTCAATACAATTTTGGGTTGCATGGTTTGGACTACAATTGATGATTTGGCTTGGCTCAGATGCCATTGCTAAATTCGGCCAATTGTTTCACCTCTTAATTTCAATTTTAAAAAAAAAACCAAAATAGTCAAAGCTAACCAAATGATCATAGGCCCAGTTTTCAATTTTTAAAAGGTGAAAGGGCTTTTTTTTTTTTTTTGACTAAGTAAATATATTATTAGTATAAAAACAAACCGATTATACAGTGGGCTAAGGCTCATGGTAAATGGAAAATAAATCACCTCTATCAATGTTTAATGGGTTGGCCTGATCAAATTTGCATTGGACCGATCCAGTCTTGTGACCGGGCCAAGAATATGACTGGCTGGTCCATGCCTAGCCCAAGAATCGGCATGAACCGGCCTTGAGGACAGGCAAGACTGAGGTCCTAGTACCCGGTTGTGCGGCCTTCTCTCGCCCCCCCCTTTTTGTTTCTCCTATGGTTTGGCTTTTTTAATTTTTTACAATTTAAATAACAAAATTATTTATAATTATAAAAAAATTCACCTTCAAATGGTAAGGTGTATGACTTAGATCCCTATCTATTTTAAAAAATACTAACTAGTTGATAGCTGAAAAATAATAATACTTTGAGCTTTACTTCTTTAAAACTTGAACCATCTACTATTCCACCACTCAATGACCTTTCCAAATTTTGAAGAAGTTGCTTGAAGAATTCCTAAAATATATGCACAACAAATTCTATTTTAACACTTTTTTGTAAAAAAAAAAGAGAGAAAATTAAGAATTATGAGAGTAAAAAAAGTAAAAATAGAGTTAGTGTTATAAAATTAGGGTAGTGTTAGAATAAAATCTACACACTACACACTAAGAAAATTCTAACTATTCTTTGCACAAGAATTTCTCTTCAAACTTCTCTCTTTCTTTCTCTCACAATTCTTTCTCTAATCTTTCTTTCACAAAATGATGGTGTATTACAAGCTTAGAGAATAGCTCTATTTATAGAGCTCTAATTAGTGAAATACATCATGGCATACATCATCTTCAACTAATCTCAATTAATGGTGTCTCCACTAAATGGTGGACATCCATAAAAATCTTCTAATAATTCACATAAATCCATAATTAGTGGAGCCTCCACTAATTAATGGAAATTCCAATAATTCATAACACTCCCCCTTGGATGTCCATCCATTACATAAAGAATATGCCTCGTTAAAACCTTACTAGATAAAAACCCAGTGGGAAAAAAAATCTAGTGAAGGAAAAAGAGTACACTATTCTATATGTCTGTTTATTACTCCCCCTGATGAGATGATTCCTTTAAATCTTTAAACCGACGCATACCGATTTTATATCTCAACTTTTCAAATGTTGCAGTCGGTAAAGTCTTCGTGAAAATATCTGCGAGGTTATCACATGACCGAATTTGTAGCACATCAATTTCACCTTTCTTCTGGAGTTCATGAGTAAAGAAGAATTTTGGTGAAATATGTTTTGTCCGATCTCCTTTAATATATCCTCCTCGTAATTGAGCTATGCAAGCTGCATTGTCTTCATAAAGAGGAGTTGGAATACCTTTGATTGATGATAATCCACAACTTTCTCGGATATAATGAATCATGGATCTCAGCCACACACATTCTCGACTTGCTTCATGAATGGCTATAATTTCAGCATGATTTGAAGAAGTAGCCGCTATAGATTGTTTCGTAGAATGCCATGATATAGCAAGATTTCCACATGTAAATATATAGCCCGTTTGAGAACGTGCTTTATGTGGATCGGATAAATAACCGATGATCCGCATAACCTATCAATGTTGGACTGGTTTTATTTGAATAAAATAATCCGAGATCAATTGTACCTTGGAGATATCGAAGGACTTGTTTAATTCCATTCCAATGTCGTCGTGTTGGTGAAGAACTAAATCTTGCTAATAAATTGACAATGAAAGTAATATCGTGCCGTGTGTTATTAGCAAGATACATCAATGCACCAATTGCACTCGAGATATGGTACTTCAGGACCAAGGAGTTCTTCATCATTTTCTTGAGGTCGGAAAGGATCTTTATCCACATTTAATGATCTGGACGATCATTGGAATACTCAATGGATGTGCTTTGTCCATGTAAAATCTTTTTAGCACTTTTGCTCGTATATGTTGATTGATGAATAAATGTTCCACTCTCCAAATGTTCAATTTGTAAATCAAGGCAAAATTTGGTTTTACCAAAATCCTTGATTTCGAATTCTCTTTTTAAATAATCAATTGTTTCTTGGAGCTCTTCAGAGTTCCAATAAGATTAATATCATCAACATATATAGCTAATATCACAAATTTAGAACCAGATTTCTTAATAAAAACGCATGGACATACCTGGTCATTTTTAAATCTCGCTTTCAATAAATATTCACTAAGACGTGTAAACCACATGCGCCCGCATTGCTTCGAGGCCATATAATGATTTTTGCAACTTGATGGAGTAATTTTCACGAGGATAATGTTTATATGCTTCGTGCATATGAAATCCTTCGGGGATTTTCATGTAAACATCATTTTCTAAATTTCCATACAAGTAAGCAAAGTGACAACATCTAATAGGCGCATATCTATCTTTTCATGTACCGCCAAACCGATAAGATATCGGAGTGTAATAGCATCAACAACAGGAGAATAAGTTTCATCATAATCAATACCTGGTCTTTGTGAAAAACCTTGGGCTACTAATCGCGCTTTATATCGAACGATTTCACTCTTTTCATTGCGCTTTCGCACAAATATCCATTTGTAGCCAACAGGTTTTACACCTTCCGGTGTTCGGACTGCAGTCCGAAGACTTCACGTTTTGCCGATGCATTTAACTCCGATTGAATCGCATCTTTCCATTGCAGCCAATCTTTTCTATGCCGACATTCATCAATCGATATTGGTTCAGGATCATCATTATCCCGTGTAACATCAAGAGATATATTGTATGCAAATATATTATCAATAACGAGTTCTATCCGATTCCAACTTCTACCGGAAGTGGTATAATTGATAGAAATTTCAGTGTTACTTTCATCAACTTCTCGGTTCTTTGTCATCGGTTCTCTCTTGGTCTTTATCATTTTTTTCTTCAATATGATCTTCCGGATCATTTAATCCTCTTTTCTTTCGAGGATTTTTATCTTTAGAACCAAGAGGTTGGCCACGCTTCCGGCGTGTTTTTGACTCAACGAGCTATAGGTATAATATTTTGTTCTGCTGGAACTTCAATTCGAATAGGAGCATTTATAGCTGGAATATGCGATTTTGTAACTCTTCTGGAGTCAACAAAAGCGTCTGGCATTTGATTTGCAATGCTTTGCAAATGAATTATCTTTTGAACTTCAAGTTCACATGCGCTTGTGCGCGGATCAAGATAATGTAATGATGTTGTCCAAGCGAGATCTTCTTTATGCTGTTTTGGTTCTCCCCCTAATTTAGGGAATAATGATTTCACAAGAGAATAAGAAAATAAATATAAGAAAATGATGACAAGCAGAAAATACCAAGCAAAATATCTCTTTTTTTTTCACTCTTCCCGGTACCGACTTTTCCTCTTCCTCTCTTGTCTTTTCTTCTCCTCCGACCCTCTACCTACCATCTACCTCTTCTTCTTCCTCATACAGATATATATATATATATATATATATATATATGTATCGATATATATATCGGTTATCGATCATTAGTAAACATCAAATACAAAAATCACAAAGCGTATATGGAGACTCGTAATTCATTTGAGACATGGTCAAATTTTGACTTAGTTTCGCAGCCAGATGTTGATGTATTTTCATTTCCAAACCAACCGCTTCTGCCTAATTCGAACACAGAAGATTTTGATATGTTTTCCTTTTCAAACCAACCGCTTCTGCCTAATTCGAACGCAGAAGATTTTGATATGTTTTCCTTTCCATACCAACCGATTCCTCCTAATTTCAGGTGAAATATCTTTGAGGGCTTCCATTTGTTTTTAGTGTGCTTGATAATGAAATTAAACTCTCTTTTGGTTTGTTTTTTATGTAAATCAGTGGAAGTTTTGAACATACTACTTTGGACCAAGTTGATCTGCCCCTACAAGAGACTGCTTTTGATACTGTTCCTCTTGATGCTATTCCTTTTAATGAGGATATGCTTGTGCATGATCCATTCTACTCTCTAATGGATTTTGAACAAAGCCAGAATATGATTCCAGGTTATTATCCATTTAAACATGGATTTTGAATGGTATTACCTTTACTGATATTATTTTATTTTTCTAGGAGAAATAATGAGTGGTCTTGACAACGAAGTCGGAGTAAGTACTCATGAAATGCATAATATCGATCAAGATATTATTGCAGACAAAATTCTTGGGGAGAAGAAGATGATTAAGAGGCAGAGAGAGAAGAAGGGCAATAACTCCCAGACACTATCAAGAGAAACAATTTCGCAGTACTTTTACCTACCAATCAAGAGCGCAGCCAAAGAACTGAATATTGGCATAACCCGTCTCAAGAAAAGATGTAGGGAGTTAGGAATTCGTCGATGGCCTCACAGGAAATTGGTGAGCTTGGAGACCATAATCAAGAATGTCCAGGTTCTCTCTCATACATACTTATTATTTGCAAGTATGAAACTATGAAAGATTTATAAGTAAATAACCGATGATATCACTTCGATTTACAGGATATGCAAAATAAAGAAGAAGGAGGACATATGGTCGAGAAGAAATTAAAAGAAGCCATTGCGATACTCGGAATGTGAAAAACAGTTGGTAGAAGAAAGTCCTAATACGCAGTTAGAGGACCAAACACGTAAATTGAGACAAGCATGCTTCAAGGCCAAATATAATAAGAAATATAATAAACTTAAGGAGATCATAAAATCTCAAGACTCATTTCGCAAGTAATTTTATGGCTAATTCTCGCTGTTAGTCTCGATGCTGGCTCAAAGGGGAAAGAAAAGGAGGAGGATGTCGAAAAAGAGGAGTCGAAGTCCATAATTTCTAATTGTTTGTCGTCCTCTAATGTAAATATTGAAAAAGAACAATTACGAACCTTCATCTTACATTTGTCACTCAATTACAAAAGAGCAACTATAAGCATGTATCATCAAGTTCATATGAACACTAGTGATATGAATAAAAGATGTGATGCTTATTATTAATGGAAATATCTTTTTCCCTTATTATCTTTTCTGTTCCACTTCGGTGGCCGTATTTCTCCGTGATAAGGGAAATATCGAGTGTGTCCATGACCATAACCACGGCCACCGCCACAACTACAACTATAACGATGGCTTCTCGCTGGAGCTAACAGACATTCACTCGGGAGTGCTGTTGAGCCAGTTCATCTGGCTTCATGATTTCTCAATAATAACTCATGTTAAATTTGTCAATTTTGGATACCCTTTTTCTCGATATTGTTACTGTAGGACATGAAAAGTGGAGAATGTCTTCTCCAATATAACTTCATCGATAACTTTTTCTCCGTAAAATTTTTAACTAAGATGTAGTTTTATACATCACGGAGTTCACGGTTTTACAATCTTGCAACTTCAGTGCAACCATTCATACCGTGCAGTGGGTAGTACAACCATCTTCAGGTGGTCAAATCTTTCTTTTTATCCACATGACATATGGATCTCCTTTTTTTTAGCATTTAGATGCATTTTTGCATAACATAAATTTTTTTTTTTCAGAAATATCAAGGGCTACAAATTCGAATTTAGCGAGATCAATAAATGCGTACCTGTCTTCTGGCTTTCATAACGGCAGAGACTCGTGCTGATAACGTGTTATAAAATTAGGGTAGTGTTAGAATAAAATCTACACACTACACACTAAGAAAATTCTAACTATTCTTTGCACAAGAATTTCTCTTCAAACTTCTCTCTTTCTTTCTCTCACAATTCTTTCTCTAATCTTTCTTTCACTAATCTTTCTTTCACAAAATGATGGTGTATTACAAGCTTAGAGAATAGCTCTATTTATAGAGCTCTAATTAGTGAAATACATCATGGCATACATCATCTTCAACTAATCTCAATTAATGGTGTCTCCACTAAATGGTGGACATCCATAAAAATCTTCTAATAATTCACATAAATCCATAATTAGTGGAGCCTCCACTAATTAATGGAAATTCCAATAATTCATAACAGTTAGAAAATATTTGCTAAGTTTTTAGATGAATTGAAGGGGTATTTATAGTATTTTGAAAGGTGGGAACTCAAAAAAGCCGTTGGTGGGCCACTGCTAGCAGTTTCGAGCTGTTGGTGGCTAGGCAAAGGCCAAAATGCAATAGATGAACCCATTGCATGCTAGCCCACCGACACATGGGCGGTCCGCAAGGCGTGGCGAGCCAAGGATTTTTATATTTATAAAATAATTAATTATAAAAAAATATTAATATTTTTAATAGTGTGTATATATTATATTATATTATATGTATACATATATATAATATATGTATTAAAAACTTAATTATATATATTTATTTATATAATATAATTATTATGTAAGTAGATAAGTGTGCGTATATATAAATAAGTAAAATATAAATTTATATTTTATTTATATTATATATAATATAAGTATATATAAGTAATATATAAGAGATAATGTGTATGTAAATAATGGCTCCTCACAGGATTAGAGAATAACCAATCCTATGTGAATAATTAGACAAAAAACAATTGGAATCGAAAAAATATTTGATTTTTTGACTTTTTTCGAATCAAAACATCTTGAAATTTTTTTACATAATATATGTATTGAGAACCGATCCGAACCGTACAAAAACATCCCAAACTATATCGAACTGAATATATAGTCTCTCTCTCTCTCACACACATATATATTCAAAAAGAGAGATAAGATATTCTAATTTTTTTTTTCTAATGAGTAAAAGATTAGAAATAATAGAATCAATTCTAATTTCTTCATAATAAAAAATAAAAATTTATGACTAAATGATAAAAGTATAT
This sequence comes from Voacanga thouarsii, assembly GCA_026120185.1. Lineage (NCBI taxonomy): Eukaryota > Viridiplantae > Streptophyta > Magnoliopsida > Gentianales > Apocynaceae > Voacanga > Voacanga thouarsii. The sequence continues at coordinate 728,503 of JANUWF010001161.1, forward strand.
TAAAATTTAATATTACTATTTTTGGATTGATAATATTTCATTCGATATGACCGATTGAGATCTAGTCGATGACAATCGATCTTTTTTTTTTAATTATACATTATTTTAAAACTTTATATATCATATTCAATTATATCATTTGTAAGATAAGATCATTAATATTTTTAATTATTTTATTTTTTTAAATTAAAGTTTTTAAGATTTTTAATAAAATTTTTAATATTTATCATTTTGGCCTAAAAATCAAAATCCATTATTTTAAATAAAATTTTAAAATATATTCTTAAAAATAGTTTTTTTTTATCAATGAATAAATTAATTTTATTTCTCTTAATATTTATAAGTTTATAACAACAATAATGCAAATAAATAAGTAAATTGATTATCAAATATATTTTTAAGTTTTAACACAATAAATTAATTAAAGTTTAATATCTACAATAAATTAATTAAAATTTAATATATAAAAATACAATCTAAATTTACTTTTAAAAATAAAAAAATCAAATAATTTTTTTGAGAATAATAAAATAATTTTTTAGTTACCTAAAAAATGAATAATACACAAGCCCCCTCTATTCAAATTAAAGTTCTCTCTTTTTGCCTTCTAACTACAATTTTCTCCATTCTTCTTACTTCTTATTCTTAGACGTATAGGTGTGAGCACCACTTTCACTTTTCTTATTCTCAAATGCCTACCCCACCTAGAATAACCCATCCTCCATTTTCTCTAGTATGGTTCGACACTTAGCAAAGTGACAAAGTGGGAGAGAGAACTGAACTTTGCCTTCACTGGTGTCCAGATCTTACAATAAGCACTAAGTAGCCCCTAATCTCGACTTCAACTGAGTGAGATCTATGGCTTCACTGGCATCTGTTTCATACACCAGTGACCATCTGACTCATCACTTCAACATACAATCTTTTTTGGAACTTGGAAATTACAGTTCTTCAGAGTTCAGATCTAACATCAAAACTCAAAATTTTGATTACAGTTAACTTCTTTTTTTTTCTTTCTTTTTGGAGGGGTCGAAAAAAGAGCCATTTGAGAAGATTGAAGTTTCAAAGTCTAAATAGAGCACCAATTAGTAGTAAAAAATATGCCAATAACAATGTAAACAAATTTCTAATACTAATAGTAATATATATATATATATATATATATATATATATATATATTGTAATATTAATTTCTAATGCTATAATTTTAATAGTACTATATATATACAACCAAATTTTTTTTTGTAATATTGCTTTGAGATTTCCTTTTGATTGCTACTTGTTGCAACAATTGTGTGTGTGTGTGTGTTTTTTTTTTTTTTTGGTAAATAAATAAATTCATGAATTTATTTGTTGTATTCTTTTTTCTATTTTAGATTAAATCCATGGAAAGGAGATCAAACAATAAGAGGAGAGCAGTTGGCACAAAGGTTCAATGAAACATGAATCCACCACTATTACATGAAAAATCTCAAAGTGTAAGTGGAAATCATCCTCCAATCACAACTTGTAATACCTCCGCTACCTACGTACCCCAAAAACCAAGAGTTTTTATAACTAAGTAAAGAAAAAAAAAACCTAATAAAATTATTAAAATTTATTACAAGAGAGCCTTAATACTTGTACAAATTCTCAAAGATGAAAAAATAAATAAAAAATCCCCAACTGAAAATACATAAACAAGAATAAAATCTTCGATCTCTTAATCATGCTCAAACTTGTCAAATCTAGAGCTTCCTGAAAATCATAACACAAAGAGTGTGAAAATTACTTCCCAGTAAGTCCTCTGTGTGTTCTTGAAAATTTTAAAATCCTTTTGTGATGCAAATTTAAATAACTTGAAAGAAAACATTTGCAAGCCATTGCATGATAATCTTAAAGACATCGAGTGGTTGTTTGCATACTTTCACTTATCAAGACAAATCAATGCCCATTACAAAAGTCAAGAAGAAATGTTTCTTAAAAAAAATAAGCCACTCATTAAATAAATAAAATAAGCAGACTATGAAACCTTGTATTATAGTTCATTGTCATGAAATCTTGCATCATGACAAGGCACTGTGGAACCCTACATCACAATACAGTAGGTGATCAACCCATCGGATAAGATACTTCTCCATCTCCCACTCAAATTTACTGTCTGTCCATCTCTAGACAATGACCCACCTAGATTGAGTTGCTAGCCCGGATTGGCCTGACTTACTAGTATTGGCAACTTATTTAGAAAGAATTCATCTTCCGGAGGTGGCTTTCTACCGAAATACTTACTATAACCTTCAAAAATTAATACTAGTATTCTACCCTTATTAAATACTCAAAGTTTATGTATTTTGCTAAGGAATATTCTCAAACAAATACTTTTCTATTATCTTGAACATGCAAATATGGTTTAGTGTAGTTTTATTTGAAATCTTCATCAAGTAAGATTATTATTTTATTTTTAATGTCTATGCTTGATCAAAACATCATTTATTATAAAAAGGAAAAATTAACCATGCTTGCATTCTAAGTGTACAGCTCTCTTTAACAACGTATTCCAAATAACAATTGACTTACAAATTAGAGTATCATTTATCAAAGAATTCATACAAAAAACTTATTTGATCTTCTTCACACAGAAATCATTACTGGTCTGCTATTTAACCACAAGTTCCAACACCGTCTATAAAAAAAAATTACAAAATTCCCAGTTACAATCTTATTCTAATGATCCATCCAGACACATATATCGAATATACTCATGTACAACATGATCACCTTAGATCATGCATTGCAACAACATATTCCCATAACCTCCTCAAATATCCCTAACAAAGGCTTACACCAATCATAGATTCAATTACAATACTTCATCAATTTAACCACAAAGTCCTAATCTTGAATAAATCATATAATCCTCAAGGCAAGTTTAAAAAAACATCGTATATTAGACAAATAGGTCTCTTAATACCATATGCATAACTAGATCATCATAATACTAGCATCTCAGCACACTCAACTACTCTACTAGATGACATAAATCCCACATACCATCATCTCACATATATTCCATTCTTTGTAAAGCATACATTTACCATCATCTATTGACAACCAATGAGACAAAATCATCATATTTCATACCATCAAAGCATCTAGATATGGTTTCCTATACAATCACAAGTTTTCAAATTAACAATAGTGTAAGTTAATGATCAAAGAGTGAAAACATAAGGATAAAGATTACTTGTTTAGAAGACAAGTTGTGTATTCCCTTGAAACGGTGAATGTTGTTTGAAGTTATGCGAGATTTGCTACAACCTTCCTATGTGAGAGTTGATCCAAGCAAAAGAAAGGTGAGAAGAAATATTAGCTTTGGTCTAGAAGAGAGGAGAAAGTAAAGAGAAAAATTTAGTGCTTAACACCTTCCTTTTTGTTTAGAGATTGTTGAAGCTGAGAGGATGGAGAAGAACAACCCATGTGCCTTGATTCTTGAAGAGGAAATGAGAGAGACGAGAGGAATGTAACATCCCACTTTTTTACTTTCGATTGGCTATTTGTAATAGGATGAGAATTTGTACCGATGTCCAAAACAAAAGTTGATCGGTGTAATGAGATGAATATTTTGGTAGAATAATATTTTGTCGGGACCTAGATGTAATTATTGAATTTGTTCTACCCGTATTCTAAATTTTTGGAAAGCTATTGTTATAAACAAATTAAGAATTTAAGGGTATTCTAAAAAGAGAAATTGATCAATGCAATGAAACGCACGTTTTGGTGTGAATTATGCTATCCGGGGTATCGGAGGAATTTTCGTCATTTTGACTGCACCCGCGACTTTGACCGCAAATTTGACCGAGTAGAGAAATAATTGAAGAATTTAAGTATTACCAATGGATTCAGTGGAATTTTTGGAGTTGAATGGTGAAGAAAAATATTTTTTCATTTCGGATTCGATTTTGGCCATTTTTAAAAAAAATAGAAAATCACGGTTAAAAATGGACGTGTGGCATTATGTGAATGGTGGATGAAAAAAAAATGTTAAAATACCATTGGGGGAGTAAAATATTTGTGGGATTATTAAATTACAAAAGCTTATTGAATAAGCTTAAGAATTATCCATTTAAATTAAATCCACCAATAAGAATTTAGCTTTAAAATGGATAGCCCACAATGTTATTAATGTTGGTTGGCTTTGGATACTAGAGTAGTGGTGGAAGGGTGTAAAACAGCCAGAAATTCGTCCAAGAGAAGAACAAAAGGAAGGAGAGGAAGAAAAGAAAGGAAAAGGAAAGAAAAGCTAGGAAAAAATAGAGAAAAATGAGAAAAGTGAGAGAAGAAGAGTTCTTTGAGAGAAAAAGGGAAACTTGAAGCATTTTTCAGTAAATCAAGCTACAAACAGGGTAAACATTCAAGCTTCAAGAATTAAAGTTGTAGATTAAAGTATGAGGATTACTTTCATATAAATTTTGTTGGTAAATTCATGCTATTTATAAATTTTTCTCAAGAATTCAAGTTTGTTTACGAGGTTGTGTGTGTGTCGGTTGGTGACGAGGATTTTATGCTATGTTTTATATGGTTATTAAAGATGTTTTTATGACAATTTGATTGGTGGATCATGGCTGCCAAAGAATCATGTGAAATATGAAGGAAAGCTAGACTAATTGTTAAAGAGAAATAATAGTTATTGTTGTTGTTTGAGAATGTTAAATTTGGTATCGGAAAATATAGTTTACTGAGCTAAATATGTCTGAAAATCAGAGGTATGAAGGCTGTTTTAGTAACATTTGAGGAGGATTAAGTGATATATAAGTGTTTGGATTGAAGGAGAACAAAGAAAAGCATGAATAATGAAATTGAGATGAAACTATTGGGACTATTTTTGCCCAGTTCTGTGCCTTGGAAACTAGAATTATGGAAAAGGGCTTATACAAAATTAAAGTTAAGAGTCTTACGGTCGTTTTGGTATACCATAGAGCCAAAACAGAGTTGTGGATTGAAAGTTATGTCCAAAACAAAATTATGTGTCAAAACTGCAAAATTTCAAAATTTTGCTTGGAACATGGACAAATTTAAAGATGATTAATTGTGTAATTTTGGATTAAATAATTAGAAAAATATGAAGTGAATCCCTTGTTTATGAAGGCATAAAGGATGTGGGAAAAGAAAAATGAAATAATTGATCAAACGATGAAAAAACGACGTGAACGAAAGTTGAACGTTTTCCTTAACCGTCGGCCCCGTCGGTTGAACGTCGGCGAACCGTCAGGCATGCCGGCTACCCGTCGGCTGGATGTCAGCTAACCGTCTACTATTTTTCGGCCAAACACGATTTGACTCGAAAATGATGTTTGGTGTAAGTTTATCGGTAAACGACCAACGGAACGTTGAAAACGGTGGAAACGATGGTTGAACGCGCGTAAATGGAAAGAGTTTAATTAGGACACATGGTGAGTCCTTTCGATTTCTAAAATCCTTTTGAAAGCTAGTGTGCTTCACTTTTCCATGAAATACTATGTTTTATACCATTTTGGAAATTTCTGAATATGTTTAAGGTTTATCTGAGCAAGAATTATTTTATACCATTTTGGGCTCGATTGAACATCATAATTGGTTTGAAAACCTTATGGACGATTTAAGCATGAATTTGTGAATTTAGTCCTTTTTGAATTAAATATTTGAGATTTTCAAAAAATAGTAAATTTTAGAATCAGGTATTCATAAATTGACTGGAATGCCCTTATTGAAACATTTTATGGAAATATATTTGAAAACTTTGAATTTAATCCTCTTTTTGGAATTAGAATTCTGAATTTCTTGAAATGAGTTCCTTTTGGAATCGGGTATTTGGAAAATGATCTAAATGTCCTTATTGGAATGTTTTATGAAAACCTTTAGAATCGGGTATTCGGTAAATGATCGAAATATCCTCATTGGAACTTTTGTGAATATTTTTCAAATTGGATAAGGGAAAAATAACATGAATACCCTCGAAAAGTCATTTGGAATCGAGCATGGGTAAAATTACTCGAATTCCCTTGGAAAATGACTTTTGTGATCACGTACGGGAAAAATATCCCGGATACTCTTGGAAACATGTTTTGATGTCTAAACAGAACTCTTTATCCTGTTTCAACATAATTTTAGAAAATGATCTCTCGTGATGAGATTGATATTTGGAAAACGACTTTTTGATCTCTGAAATTGTTTTATTGGCCTAATGTGCCAAGGAATGAATTGATTAGCTCTGCAAAGCCTATATGAAAAATTATTTGACTTACGAGTCAATGCAATCAAATTATGAAAAGTGTTGTTTTGCCCCAAAAATATTTTGATTTGAAAATCCTGTGGAATCAGATAACCCTTTGGTCTGATTAGTCAGACGGGATTGGTATTATTAACGTTGAGTACTCAATAAGGACTTTGATCTTTATACTAGCTCATGTTAGAGGTAGACGACCCCAAGTAACCTACCTAGTTCTGAGGATTGTCTTACTCCAAACAGGGCGACAGGATATTGAGATGAGTTGTCCTGACTAGCCGTTTAGCACCTGGCAATTACCGCGTCTGCGAACGCTTCTTATTTTAAGTCATTTGCTAGATGCCGGGCGGGAACACCTGGTGCGTTTGACTTCTTGCTACCTCGATGGTGATTAACATCAGGATTGAGACCCCTGGTTTATGATGGCAAGTAAAAGATTGTGTGCTGCAGTACACTAGGTATACCTGAACAGAAGTATGCTATGGTGTACTTATTCCGGCGATGCACGGTTAAGTTCTGGAGGTTGCGGTCTCAGTACAATGATACGTAGTGTCGAAGGCAATGGTTCCAGGACTTGCATGTGGATACAGGCCGACCTTCTGTTGGAGAAATGCCTGTAATTTGAAAATTAGGGCAAAGATTTGCAATTGAAATACAGTTTTCCAAAAATGATTGAGTTCTGAATGAACTCTTCGTTAAAGAGTTTTGAAATCATTTTTAATGAACAAATGATATGCTATTCCACAAAAAGTTTTATGTACTCTGCCTCTTTGATAAAGTACTAGCACACATAGGACTCACTGGTTGATTTTTCACTCACATGTGTCTTTTGTCTTACTTTTTTGTAGGATCCGGAGTTGAGTGAACCTACAGATAGAGAACGATACCACAGTGACAGCAGAATAGGTCCGCACGTTTTCCTTTTGGATAATGTATCTTATTACTTATGTTGAATGAAAATTTTCATGTATGAGATTCTTTATTATATTATGTGTACGTGACCATCAGTATGGGTTGTTGTATGGATTTAGACCTTACATATTCTGTTGGTTTTTCGTTATAAAGACCCCTTGTCTGGGTAACTGGACGGGGCGACACCCGGTGTTAATATGCTTTCACTATTACCTTTAGTAGGGGTGTTACAAGGAAAGAATAGTGATTGTGTGGATTTCAAATGTAGTTGAGGGATTAGTGAGAAAGAGTGATCGAGAGAGAAAGAGTGTGTAGTGGGCTCATGTGTACTTGGATGTGATGAAGATATAGGAAAGAGATAGAGGCTAAGAGAATATTTTCAATTATGTCGGTGAATCCTTAAAATGAATGTGATCGAGATGACTAGGTGTGTTCTAGTTAGGATAAGATCTACAGAGTCCTTAGGAGCTATCTTAGGTCTTTTTAAATTTTAAACTTTGAAAGAGCTTGGTTAGAGAAAATGATAGTTGCTATGGTGGAGAAGAAGGTGGTACGGATGGGTGGTGATGGTGAACTCGAGAGAAAACAAGAAATGAAGAAAAAGAGAAGAAGCAGAGAATGAATGGTTCAGCTATGAAAGGAGGCCAATAGTAAGGAGACTAGATGAGCTAAGATGTTTGAGAGATTGTAGGAATTATCTTAGGCTCTTTTTTTCAAATTCAAAGTCATTTGAAAAGAGAAAAGATGTCTGAAATCTAAGAGTGGAAAATGGAGCATGAGTGAGCTTGTTCGGATTCTATAGGAGGAAGAAGAGCATTGGAGCTGAGAGGGTGGTGTTTGACTTCTTGTTCAAGAGTGAAGAGAAGAATAATGGAGAGGAGAATAATATCTCATGTGCTCTGAAGGAAAGACTAAGAGAAGAGAAGAGTGATATGTGAGACTCGAGAATGTGATGTGTGAAAGGAAAGTAAAATGAAATGGAAGATGTATGACTTGAGTGAATTTTGGCTAGAAGAGGCTGGAAGTGAGATGAAAAGAAAGGAAAGTAGGAGATATATTTCGAATATGCACAAGCTAAGAAAAAACCAAGTAGAAGATGGAAGGGAGGAGATGATGTGTGTATGCTTTCGGACGTGTGATGAGTAGGAAGGAGTCAAATTCTTAGTCTTGTGTGAATGACCATAACAATGAATTTTTTAAATCTAATTTAAGTAGGAGAACAACTAGGAGTGTGTGTTATGCTTTTTGAATTCAATTGAGAAGAGTTGGAAAGAATGTAAAAAATGGATAAGAAGGATAAGAGAGGCCAAGACTAACCTTACTCATTGTGTGTGTTTAAAAGGAAGTAGAGGCCGAGAAAGGTGAAAGAAACAAGGGGGACCAGTTTCTCTTGATAAGTATGAGCTAACCTAGGAGAGTTTCTAGGAATCTTGAATTTGAATTGTACCTACTTACTTGGAGGATTTTTAGCTTTGGTTTAGGGTGTCTCAGTGGTATGTGTGCAAGAAGGGAATCCAAGTGAAAAGGGGGAACACGAGTGAGCACGGTTAAGAGAAGAAAGAAAATATGGAATGTATAAAGGGCTCTCATTTGTGTAAGGCTCTGTGAGGGAGAAAGAAGAAGATAGAGATATGCTTTATTTTCCCTTGGGAATTGAAGGGGGAAAAAACCAAGCAAAAGAAATGAAACCAAGCTAACTATTGGAAAATTTTTAAGAGCTGAATTAGGGACCTTAAAATTTAAAGAGAGTACATTTCAACTTCCAAAAGTGCCTTTTTTCAAGCCCTCCTCTTAGCTTCAGCCAAGCTAAAACAAAATATGAAGTAGATGGAAGTAGTTAGCCGACTACCATGAGGAGAGAAGTAAAGATTCTCGGGACAAAATTGAATGAGACATTTATTTTCAAAAGAAACATAAAAGAGTGTTTTCTTAGGAGAAATATTAGAAATTTAAACTTGAACACACTAGTTTTCCTCCCTTCAAATTTCAAGCACTCAAATATGCTTAGAATCCCCTAAGTATCAGCTAGTTATAGTAAACACATGCTGGAGGAATTACTTTGAAAAGAAAACAAACTAAGAAGATTAAAGATAAAAAGTAGGAAAATAGGATTTCTAATTTTCATTTAAACTTCCTTAAGACATAAATCTTATGTCTTAGGAGTTCAAAATGAATCACAATGGTGGTTTGTAGGAATTAATTGGCCAATAGCAAAAGGAATAAAAATAGGGGAATTTTGAATAAAATGAAATTTGAACTTAGGTTGTTAGGCAGCAATCTCAAAGCTCTAACCATCTCACTACATAATCCTTGCGTTCACTTCCATCTCATCAAATCATTTTACCTTTAGCTCATACTCAACTCATCACCTCAACTAATACCATCACTAATGAAAGACTATACATATAATCAAAATAAATACCCAATCAACCTAACTACCCAATAAAGCCACAAACATTCTAAGTAAAGCACATATCAATACATCAAAAATTCATATGCACATGTTAAATGTTATGGCTATGGGTGATTTTAAGTAGGGCATTACATCCTCCCCCTCTTAAAGGAATGTCTTCTCGAAATTCACAGTATTGTACTTCTAAAGCAAATTTGGATACTTCCACTTAATCCATTTTTTTGTCTCCCATGTAGCATCCTACGTTTTGTGATACTTTCTCAACACCTTCACCATTGGTATCTGCTTATTCCATAGTACCTTAATATTCTAGTCCAAGATCTTAACTGGCTTTTTCACATAGCTCAGGTCGAGATGCAACTGCACTGGTTCATCATTGAGTACTTGTTCTAGGTTAGGTTAATAATTCTTGAGCTGAGATGCGTGAAATATATTATGTATTCTAGTCAAACCCTCTAGAAAATCTAATATATACGCGATAGGGCCAATTCTCTTGATTACCTGAAATGGTTCTAAGTTGTTCAAACTTAATTTGCCTCCTTTCGGGTGCTTCAAAATTCCTCTACTAGGAGTCAACTTCAAGAATACCTTATCACCAACTTGAAACTTCAGTTCCCTTCTTCTATTATCTACATAACTCTTATGCTTACTCTGAGCTACCTTCAATCTCTCTCTAATTAGCTTCACTTTATCCGTCATCTCCTGCATACATACTTCTCTAGTAGATAGCTATTCTGCCTGCTTTGAACTGCTTTTAGTCTCTCTCTAACTAGCTTCACTATTTCCGCCATCTGCTTACTATGTAGTACCTTAACATTCTGATCTAAAATCTTAACTGGATTTTCCACATAGCCTAAGTCAAGATGCAATTTCAGTGGTTCATCATTGAGTATGTGCTCCAGGTCAGGTTGGTACTTCTTGAGCTGAGATATATGAAATACGTAGTGTATTCCAGTCTAATCCTCTAGCATCCTCTAGCAAATCCAATCTATACGCGACAGGACCAATTCTCTCGATTACTTGAAATGGTCCTAAGTAGCTTGGACTTAATTTGCCTCCTTTTGGGTGCTTCAGAATTCCTCTACTAGGAGTTAGCTTCAAGAATGTCTGATCACTAACTTAAAACTCCCGTTTTCTTCTTCTATTATCTACATAGCTGTTTTGCCTGCTCTGAGCTGCCTTCAGTTTTTTTCTAATTAGCCTTACTTTATTCGTCATTTCCTGCATATACACTTCTCCAATCTTATTGATTTATTCATCTTTCGTCCAACCCCAGTGAGGTACATAACACTTCCGTTTGTATAGTGCCTTATAGGGTGCCATCCCAATCAAAATCTGATAACTATTATTGTAAGCCAACTCAGCATAGGATACACTGCCAATCTAGTTGTCCCTAAAATCTAGCATGCGTGCTCTAAGCATGTATTCCAATATTTGTATAACCCTGTTCGACTGACCATCAGTCTGTAGATATGCTGATGCACTGAATTTCAAAGTCGTCCCCATTAGCTCTTGAAACTTACCCCAAAACCTAAAAGTGAATATCAGATCTCGATCAGACATAATACTTGATGGTATACCATGTAACCTCACTACTTTCTCAGTGTAGATCCAAGCTAACTTCTCTATAGAATCCCTTACATTTACTAGTATGAAGTGTGTTGTTTTTGTCAAACTGTCTACTACTACCCAAATGGTGTCCTTCTGTGATTTTGTCATAGGTAATCCGATAATAAAGTTCATAGTCACCTCTTTCCACTTCCACTCAAAAATTGGCAACAGTTGTAGCAATGCAGTTGCTTTAACTTTCTAACAAGTCAAATAGGTCGACACATACTGTACCACCTCCTTTTACATGTCAAGTCACCAAAAAGCTTTCTTCAGGTCTTGATACATTTTTACTTCTCCTAGATAAATAGTATATTTGCTCTTACATGCCTTCCTTAATATTTTCTTCTTTAACTCCTAGTCATTTAGCACACACATCTGACCACAAAAGTATAGTACTCTTACTTCGCTTACTCAAAAATCCTTACCTCATTTAATAATCTCCCTATTTTTGAAAGTCTGAAACTTAATATTGTCCTGTTGAGCCTTAATAATTTCTTGCTTTAAATCATGCATCAACCTTAGATTACTTATACAAATTCTCCCTTCCTACACTTCTGCTTCCTGAGCCAACTCTTCCTATACAACTTGAACTTCCTGCACTCTTAGTCTAGCCATCTTCACCTTTCAAATCAATGCATCAGCTACTACATTGGCTTTCCTAGGATGATAGTTAATGGGGCATTAGTACTCCTCTAAGAATTCCATCCACCTTCGCTGTTTAAGATTCAGGTCCTTCTAAGTGAAGATGTATTTCAAACTGTTGTGATAAGTGAATATCTCATATTCTGCTCTATACAAGTAGTGTCGCCATTCAAGGCAAAAATAATAACGGCTAGCTCTAGATCATGTGTTAGATAATTAACATCATGTGGGTTCAATTTCCATTAAGTATAGGTTATAACCTTCCTATTTTGCATTAGTACCACTCCCAATCCTTCCTTTGATGCATTAGTGTACAAAGAATATGACTTGCCCTCATCTGGCAAACTTAATGTAGGAGTTTTCATTAATCTTCTTTTAAACTCTTAGAAGCTCTTTTCACATATCTCACTCCAGACAAATGGTGTGTCCTTTCTCAACAATTGTGTCATAGGTGAAGTTGGAGCTGAAAATCCATTAATAAACTGGCAATAGTATCCAGCCAATCTCATAAAACTCCTAACTTCAGAAATATTCTCAGATTGCTTCCAGTTCGAGATAGCATCTCCCTTTGTTGGGCCCACCTTATTGTCGTTTTTAGCCATCATATGACCAAGAAAAGATACCTTGTCCAACAAAAATTCACATTTGGTGAACTTAGCAAAGAGTTTGAGTTCTCTTAGCTTCTCTAATATTAGCCTCAAATGTTCATCATGCTCCGCTGGACTCCTGCAGTAGATGAGAATGTCATCAATGAATACTACCATAAATTTATCCAAATATAGTTAGAAAACTCTATGCATTAGATTTATAAAGATTGTCGGTGCATTGGTTACCCCAAATGGTATTATTACAAAATCATAGTAGCCATATCTAATGTTGAATGTTGTTTTGGAAATGTCTTACTCCTTGATCTATACCGATAATAACCCTACCTAAGATCCAATTTTGAGTAACAGCCTAATCCTTAGAGTTGATTAAACAATATATCTATGAGGGGTAACAAATACTTATATTATTGATTATCAAGTTGTTTAATCCCCTGTAGTCGATGTATAACCTCAAGTCCCATCTTTCTTCTTTATAAATAACATAGGGGCTCCCCAAGGTGATGCACTTAGTTAGATGTATCCTTACTCTAGTGGTTCTTCCAAGTGCTCTTTTAGCTCCTTTAGCTCTGCAAGGGCCATCCGATAAGGAGTTCTTGATACTAGCTCTGCTCTCGGAATTAGATCAATTGTGAACTCTACTTCCCAAGGTGGTAGAAGAGAAATAAGTTCTGCAGGAAATACATTTTGAAATTCCTTCACTACTGGGGTATCCTCCAAGGTACATTCTTTTGGCTTATTTATTCGATAATCCAAATATCCATGGCATCCTTGTTTCAACATCTTTTGTGCCTTAGTTCTATCAAGAATTTTAGCTCTTTCACACAGTTCTCATTAAATTCTATTACATCACATCCTAGCCTGATAAATTGCATTGTTTTGTTCTTGCAGTCCACTCTAGCACCATGCTTTGCCAACTAATCCAAACCCAAAATCAAATCATAATCTTTGAAAGGTAAAAATATGAGACCCGCCTTCAGGTTTTCTCTCTCCACCTTAACCTTACAATTTGCACAAATTTGCTAGCTTCCACAGTCTTTCCCAGTAGGGTACTCACCAATAGGTTATAAGGTAATTCCATCCCGTTCCAACCCAAATGACATGCATAGATCTCATTCATATAAGAATGCATAGAATCATGATCTATTAAAACATTCACATGACAACCTTGGATAATAACCACGGCTGCGTCAATTCTAATCTCTTCCCGATTTAGGGCAAAAACTTTAGCCTTTACCTGAGGGGGATCTTGATTGCTATGGGAGTTGTTCAACTAGGAAGGGTTTTCTTAGAGAATTGAGAAGTGAAGATAGACTAAGGACAAATAAAAATCTTGGTCTATAATGATGATAACTAGTTCCAATTTGGTATTAATATTTTGGTCCTAAAGCTGCTAATGTAGAATGACTTTTTGGTCCCATTTTCACTAAATGAAGAAAATTTACACAAAACTCAACTAATACAATCGTGAAAATCATATGTCGCTAGCATGCATGTAAAGAGATTGCATAGAGAAATTTTTTCTTTCTACCTTCTTCAATATGCAAAATAAGACAAATGCTTTAAATTTGTTACTTTTTAGGGGCAAATATGGGTTATATTCTTACTTTCATGTGCCAAGAAAGAATGGAAGTAGCATGCACAAGGTGTAGATTATTTTGGCAATAATTAGTTGAAAAATGTAATCCTTTTTAGGCAATGTTTTAAGACTAAATTATGCATTTTATATATGATGGTTAAGATTTATATTACGATTGAAATTTATATTAAGACTGTAATTGATCACTATCATAGAGGTTGTTTCAATTTTATTTTAGAATCTTTGTTTAGATTCAGATATGGAAATCATTAACATGTATATTTCAAATTTGTAGATAACAACATTTTTTATGAAAAATATTAAAAAATATCAAAAAATCAAATTGAAATCGTCTTTGTCCTTTAGAATGGAATACCGAATATCCGTCCCATCTTATTTTGAAATTTCGAGACAAGATGAGACAGAGATTTTGGTACCATACTTCGGGACTAGTACTAAGGATTAGGAGTGTTCATTCGATTTTCGGTTTTGAAATTCGATTTTTTTCTTTTTTTTTTTCAAAACCGAACCGAACCAAAATTTAAAAAAAATTGATAGAACCGAACCGAAATTATTTCAATTCGGTTTGGTTTTAAACCGAATTTGAATGCCTTCTTTAGTAGATCCATTAACCTAATATAAATTTAATCCCAAACAAATAAAGTTTAATATAAATTACAATTTAAATCTAATATAAAATATAATATAAATTAAAGTCTAAACATTTTAGTAGAAAGTTATGAGCACGGATGCAAATTGCAAAGATGAAGATTTTAAACCCAATTACTTATGGCTTTATTTTGGACAAAACTAAACCAAACCGAATCGAAATAATCGAAATCGAACATTTTTTTTAAAAAAATCATAATTTATAAAAATAAATAATTAATTAATGAACAACATTTTAATATTAATTATATATTTTAAATTTTAAAAATATAATTTGATTTTTTTTATTTTATAAAATTAAAAACCGAGCTGAATTTTTGTATAAACTCTAAAATCAAACCGAACCGAACCAAATTTTATTAAAATCGAATCAAAAATTGAAATTGGGACCAATTCGGTTCAATTTTTCGGTTCAAACTGAATAATGAATACCTTTACTAAGGATATGGGAAAATCGAATTTTTGAGACGCTACTACGGATCCCTAAATTCCCAAACCGTCTCAAACCGTAAGTGTATATGTGTGTGTGTATACATATATGTTACACATAAGATATTCTTATATATTTATTATGTATACACACAAAATATAAATATATATATAATTAGTAGGTAATATATATTAAATTATATTTATACATGTATAATATATTAAAAAGTCTAATTATATATAAATATAAATAATATAATTAGTATTTAAATAGATAAATATGTATACTTATATATATATATATATATATATATATATATATATACACACACATACATTTTTATAAGAAATTTTAATAGTGATGTGTTTTTCTCATTTTTGAACAATTTTTTATTTTATTTTTTTACTTTAGGCCCAATTAGAAAATTTTAGGTCCACTTTCCTGCTAGGCCGCAACCAAAGATTATTTTATCTCCAGTAGGCTGGAAGCGGCGATTCCCACCTTTTCTTGTGTCAGGATGCGGGGATGAAGCTAGGATTTCTAGTCTTCCATTCAACCTGGCTCAGCCACATTGTCATTCCTGGTTATCATCTCTATACCAACCTTGCTTTGGCCATGCTCTAATATTGTAGGCAAAAACTTGGTTTCATTGCTTACCTTAAATAGCAATACAACTGGGCATATCGACGGCATTGAATATTGCCTAACGAAGAGATAGAACACCGAGGAATGGTTCAGATCTAGTCCGGGTTAAGAAGATATTCTATGGGAATGGAGCAAAAGACAATCTAAGAAGATTGAAAGAGAATCTCACCATAGAGCTTTAGAACTTGTGGCCAAGTTTTGGAAGAGAGAACTGCAGCGGTTTGAGGGCAAAGAATGTCATGCCCCATGCCCGAGGACCCTGCAGCGCGACTATGGGCCTGGCAGTACCCACAGTCAACTATTTGACCACCGTCCTTGTTGGGCCAAAATAGATATCTCAAGTTGACAATGGGTACTTCGGCCCATCCTTATATACCATACACACTTCTCATCCCAATCTCATGTGGGATTGGGGTATCACATTTAATGTCATGCCCCGTGCCCGCAGACCCGGGAACGCGACTATGGGCCTAGCAGCACCAACGGTCAACTACTTGACCACCGTCCTCGCTGGGCCAAAATGGATATTCCAAATTGACAATGGGTATTT
This sequence comes from Voacanga thouarsii, assembly GCA_026120185.1. Classification (NCBI taxonomy): domain Eukaryota; kingdom Viridiplantae; phylum Streptophyta; class Magnoliopsida; order Gentianales; family Apocynaceae; genus Voacanga; species Voacanga thouarsii. Next base: position 744,800 of record JANUWF010001161.1, read on the forward strand.
AGGCCTATCCTTATATATTATACACACTTCTATCCCAATCCCACATGGGATTGGGGTATCACTCACATTCACTCCTCCTTTAGGCCCAAGCATCCCCATTGGGCCCATACTTTAGGGGTCAAACACAGGACCAACTAGGCGGTATAGGATTCTTCACATTTAATGTCATGCCCCATGCCCGCGGACCTAGGAGCGCGACTATGGGCCTGGCAGCACCCACGGTCAACTACTTAGCCACCGTTCTCGCTGGGCCAAAATGGATATTCCAAGTTGACAATAGGTACTTAGACCCATCCTTATATACCATACACACTTCTCATCCCAATCCCATGTGGGATTGGGGTATCACATTCACCCCTCCTTTAGGCTTAAGCGTCCTCATTGGGCCCATACTTTAGGGGTCAAACCTAGGACCAACTAGGCGGTATAGGATTCTAGAGGTGGCTCCCATCGCGTACGGTATAGCACTTAGTTCTCATATAGGGGGCTGGTTACCTTCTCTGATACCAAATGTCACGCTCCATGCCCGTGGACTTAGGAGCGCAACTATGGGCCTGGCAGCATCCACGGTCAACTACTTGGCCACCATCCTCGCTGGACCAAAATGGATATCCCAAGTTGATAATGGATACTTAAACCCATCCTTATATACTATACACACTTCTCATCCCAATCTCATGTGGAGTTGGGGTACCACAAAGAAAGAAAGATGTGAACCAAAAGAAAATGATCGTGGAAAAGAAAAAGGAAGGATCCGGATACATCTCCGATTGAAAAGAGGGGGAAGCAGTAATAAGGAAGATTCTGGATAGGAGTAGAACGTGGGTTTAGAAAGAGTGGGGTGAGAGGGGCTTTTAAAAAGCAAGTCCAAAAGTTTCTCCACATTAAGTTTTAAAAGATGTTTGAAGAGAGATTGAAGATTGAAAATCATCTCCATCACATTTCTTCCTCTTCATTCCCTCCTTTAAAACAAACAATCTCTGATCTAGTAAAAAAAATAAGGCTGCTTCCATACACAGTGCACTCGCAAGGGTTGTGCAAATTGCATGAATGCATGAGGTGAGAAGAAACCTTAAACAAGCGAGGGTAAAAGTAAATTTGTGATACATCATTCAAGAATTTTATAAGTTCACTTATAGACGGTGAATTTGCTTTCACGACGGATGGAAATGTAGGCTCAAATCTCTTCATTTTATAGAATCTGTACATACATTAATAAAAACTATACATTAATGAACAAGTTATGCATAATGTTCAAATTCCAAGATATGTGGGCATACTTCAATGTCCATTGAATTGTCCATGGTTGGTGTTAAAATTTCCACAATAACGTCTTGTGTTCAAATATCTCCTGAGATACGAGCCCTATGCGCAACTTTGAATAGCCATTACAGATCTTTATTAATAATATATTTTTTTTAAATGTGGGCATACATCAAATCCACTTACTATAAAAGTGAAAATTTCGGTATAAACGATGTCCATAAAAATTTCCAGATAAATTAAAGATTTACACACATAGATGGGTAAAAAGCAAGGAAAACGAACAATCAGTAGTAATCAGCAAATACTTTTTTTATAATGGGAACTATGAAAAGTTCTAAAGAAATAATTATCAGTATCTTTTACTTTTCCTCCTAAAAAGCCTCTTGTTCTGCGGACCTTGACCGCGGTTGGGCCATATAGCTTGGACCATTGCATGCAACGGCTAGAATGAAAAATTCTGGTTGTTAGCCGAGCTTTTTTAAATGGGCCATTTAGTTTAGCCTTCTTCCTTTGTTATTTTTTATTTAGTTTTTATAATATCACACGTCAAACTAACACGTGAGTAAAAATAAATAAATAAATAACAATAACGACCATCAGCCGCTGATTAGAAAAAACTTTCAATCCTAACCAGATCGTTAACCATTATTTTAATTTACAATTACAATAACAAACTATGATTAACAATTTTTAAACTACTAACTACCGCACGATCTCACGGTTGAACCATGAAAAAGTCAAACCATGGACGCGGCTAGTTCAGCCTTCATAACTCTTATTGGATTGCAGCCGATGAGGTTTCTCAAATACCGGGTTATATGCACGCTACACTCACAGATTAGACCAGGAAGAGCTAGTACATATAGTTCAAATAGAGGTTCCCTAAAGAGCCGGGGTTAATGAGAGTAGAGATAAATCTTTACTGATTAATCCAGTGCCCTGATTGTGCACTTCGGAAGCCACACTTCATGTAAAAATGATAACTAATGGTAAATAAAGGAAATAGTCAAAATGGAAAGACGTCGATATACAAATTATTAAGAACCGTTCTTCCAGGACGTAAATCTCTCTTTAAAGAGAAGAATGCTTTTACGATTGCAATATCACTCGTGGAGGCAACCAATTTCCACCATAACATATCACCATATCGACCAGAAAGAGATGCGACCTGGTAAAAGCCTCAAAATGAGATCAAAACTTTATTACAAAAGGCAAAGTTCCACATATTTGGCAACCGCAGTTCGATTGCCAATGCTCCATGATTTAATGAAAATATTCCCTTGCCAATCAAGGGAGACAAGTCTTGAAGTTCAACTTTTATTTCCCTCTGCTTTGCACTTGCAAAAATCACCAGTGGCCTGGCCTTCTGAACAGTGGGTTCCTCATTGCTTACTCAATTGGCGAATAACATATGGAAGTATTCCTCCATGGTCGAAATAAGCCAGCTCCACCTATGAAAATAATCAAATGTACAATTTTAGATGCAAAATGCCACATTGCCTATAATAAGCTAGTTGGCAGAAGAAATGAGTAAAAACAAAATTCAAGATACTGCATCAAGTAAACACAACTTAGTGCTAATTTCCTTTCTTTCTTTTTTTTTTTCCCTCTTTTCCCCAGTTAGTCTCTGTTCGCCTATGTGAGCGTGCATTCAGGCACAATCTGAGAAAGCCAATATTTGCTTATTCAACATTTAAAGCAGGCCAAGGAAGAACATTTAAGGCACTACATAAACACCATCCTAAGCAACATAGTTGGTTTTCATATCTATGAACAATTTGTCAAGCATAAACTCCTAACACAGAAGAACTATCCTAGGGGAGTTAATATCTTCTAGAAGCTTTGCTCCAACACAATCATACCACACATGCACTATCTTCAGATTTCTCTCCAGTCTCTTTTATGTTTCTCCCAACATGACCAAATAAATTGCATATGCAATACAACCACCAAATGTCATCAAAGATGTAGGACATACATTCACCAGTTATCAGCAAGCATACTTGCATAATTTGAATTTTTGTTGGCAGAATATTCTAATCTCCATAACCAATACAGGCCAGTGAGAAGGACAGGGTACCTCGGTATCAAATCGGGCTGTGCAAGTGAAAGACTTTCCTGTGTTAGTAGTAACAGTGACATCTTGGCCAGGTCGGATCTCACTAGTCTTGCTGGGAAGGTCAATGGTATAACGCTCATGACCTGTCAATCCGAGTATGTCTGCATCCTCCCCAGCCTTGAAACATAGAGGAATAATGCCCATACCAACCAAATTACTACGGTGGATCCTTTCAAAGCTTTTTGCAATCACAGCTTTAACTCCCTATTACAAGAAGAACAGATAAAATAAGAAATAGAAAAGAAAAGAGAAGGGAAAGAAAGAGCAGAAAAGGAATTTAAGCAACAAATAAAAATTTACCAATAACATTGGCCCTTTGGCAGCCCAATCTCGTGAGCTGCCACTTCCATACTCTGCCCCTGCCAAGACAATAGTGTCCTGCCCAGCAGACTTGTACCTCTGAAAGGGGCAAGTTGGTGACAAAATTCAGGTTAGTTGGATCAAATAATAGAATAAAAGAAACTTCATATCATCATATTTCCTCAAAAAGGAAATCAAAGCAGCCAGGAAGCGATAAATAAGCAAAGGGGCACAGGAATCACCATTGCAGCATCAAATACATATAACTTTTCTCCAGTTGGAATGTGAACTGTTTTCGGGCCAACTTCCCCATTCAACAGCTTGTTCACAATGCGGATGTTAGCAAATGTTCCCCTTGCCATAATCTCATCGTTTCCACGTCGGCTGCCATAAGAATTGAAGTCCTTGCGATCCACCCTACGCTCAAGAAGGAACTTTGCAGCTGGACTATCCTTGTGAATGCTTCCAGCTGGGGAAATGTGATCTGTTGTAATACTGTCACCAAAATTCAACAAGCAATAGGCATCTTTCACTCCATGAGGTCCAGGAGGATTCATGGTCATGTTCTTGAAATATGGTGGCTCATGAATGTAAGTAGAATTTGGATCCCACGAGTACAATTTTGTAGTTGGGACAGACAACTGATTCCACATTGGATTACCCTTTGTGATTGCCTCATAAGTACTCTTGAACATTTCAGGCAACACACTAGATTGAACAACCTAATAATTCCCAAATTAGTCCATATTTATATTTAAGGTTATACAAGTCAACAAGCAAGAGCATCAACATATGTGGCACATACCTGAGCAATTTCTTCAGTAGAAGGCCAGATATCCCTTAAATAAACTTCCTTACCATCCTTTCCAATGCCAATTGGCTCTTTCTCAAAGTCAATGTCAACCTGCCGACAGTTTTAATACATCTTGTAAGCAACCTAAGACAGTCACCATGAAAAAGTTCCATAATAGCAAGGATAATGGACCTGAATCAATTTTCAAGCAAACACCTCTCTATCTGTTATATAAGATGAAAGCCTCCTATTTTCACTTGTTAAGGAAGGAGGTTACACGTGATTGTTGTTAAAAACAGATCTTCTCTATCTCATTTAAGCATCGCAGAACAGCCACTTATACGCTAACAGATCTTGACCTATAATTAAGGTTCAGACAGTTACATAATCCAACTTGTCTACTAAAATCATACTTGGTTTCCAAAGCATTATAACATTAAAGCATGCAATGAATTACAATAATTTTCATCTATATAATTTGAGTCTAATCAAAGAGAACTTTCAGCGTAACATCTTACTGTCATTAAAACCTTACCAAACTATAAAAATAATATTACTTTTAAAAATAACTATAAAACCATTGCAAAATCATTTTCAATCTCTACAAATTTTAATAAAATTTAAGACTACAATATTAAACTAAACAATCACATTTATTTTATTAGTCATTGATTATCAAAATATATACTTATTAAACCTTTTTTTTAGTATAATAATTCTATATTTTATTTTTTTCACATTACTATAGAATTTCATTATAAAACTAATCAAAATATAAAACTATCATTATTTTAATAATTAAAAATCGATCTTTTATATGACATTTTTTCATTTTAATTTTTATTGTAATAGACAATTATATAAAACTACAATTTAATTATGTGTATTTATATTATTATATATGAGTTAAAATTTTATATTTTTTTTCATTATTTTCAACCAGCATTAACTCATTTTTTATATTGGAGCCAAGTTCAAACTTGACGTTTGAGTTTGATTAGGTTAAGGTCAAGCCATTTTTTTTATTTTTGAAGTAGGGTCTAACTTGAATTTGACCAAATTGATTCACAAATCCGAATTGAGAGTCCTACTTTTCATGTATTTATTGAATTTTTTCTTTAATATAAAGATATAAACGTGTCAATAAATTTCAAATTCTCTATAAAACTAATAGTCAAGAAAATTTATATTTACTTGTAAAATGACTAATGAAAATTCAGCAAAAGGACCAAGTGTGTCGAAATAAAAATGTTAAGGGATCTAAAAAGTTAAAAATAAAGTTTAGGGACCAACTATGTCAAAAAAATAAAGTTCAGGGACTTAAAAAGTTAAAAATAAAATTTAGGGACCTACCATGTCAAAAAAATAAAGTTCAAGGACTAAATGCAGAATTATGCCTTTTTGAAATGCTCATAGACAGAAATGCAGTTGCACAATCAACCAAAAACATACATCACCAACTTGAATTTTTTTTGCATGGGAGCATACTAATTTCACATCATTTCTGTAAAGCATGCTATGCTCCTACAACTAAATTTTATATGCTTGCCATGAACTTCTTTCTCCTTTATGATGAACATATGGATAACATGTTGTTGCATCCACTACATGTTCTTCAATGCCAGCACAGAACCTTAAGGATTTAGATTTAAATATGTTCCCAAAAAAAGGGTGACTCTCACACGCACCTCCCTCGAAGCATTCTAGGTTTTTCTCAAATGAAATAAAATTTCTACCTCTCAAGAATGACTAACTGTTCCAATTTCTTTGCTAAACACATAGATGGAGAATACATATCTTAGAAGAAGTCAAACAAGTCAGAAGCTAAGGGAGGTACTTACGGTGCCAGCAAGGGCATAAGCAACCACTAGAGGTGGGGAAGCAAGATAATTTGCTCTTGTCAATGGGTGAACACGACCCTCAAAATTCCTGTTCCCAGAAAGCACAGCAGCTGCAACAATATCTGCAGAAGACAAAGGAATTGAAAGTTTATGAAATATTATCATTGTCATCATAGAAAAGGTAAACATAGGCAGACAAAATAACTTAAGTAAACCCAAGACCACAAAAACCAAATGCATACCATTTTCTGAGATAGCAGAAGCAACTGATTCATCCAATTCTCCAGAGTTTCCAATGCATGTTGTGCAACCATATCCGACAATGTGGAACCCTTGTTGATTCAAATACTTTTGCAGCCCACTGCACCCAAAAATAGTAATAATAATAAGATCCATATATTGAGGTGCAACATCAGGGACAAATATATATTCCAAAGCACTCAAACATCTTTTGAAATTAGATCAGCACCTCTGAAGTAAGTATTTTGTAACAACTCCAGAGCCAGGAGCAAGACTTGTTTTTACCCATGGTTTGACCTGGCATGTTCTCATGAATGAGTTAATGTAGAAAAAACCTTGAAAATAGAGGTAACAGACCACTGGATTCAACTAACCTGCAGACCCAACTCACTAGCCTTTTTTGCAACCAGACCTGCCCCAAGCATCACACTGGGATTTGAAGTATTGGTGCAACTTGTGATGGCAGCAATGACAACACTGCCATGTTTGAGCTCAGCTGGCTCACCATGGAAAGAAAATTTTGCAACTTTATCTTGTGCTTCCTTTGGTACGGCAAAGCCCTGCATCGGAGTTGGGGTGTGGGATTTAGACAAATTATCAAGCTCTAGAAAAGTTCTTAGTGAGACTATTTGGCAGACATAGCATATTGATAGAATGGTCTATAAGTCTACTTGAACACATACGAGACCCAAAACCCCTCTGTTAAACTAAAACACACTTCCTCAATCCCAAATTGCGTGTTCACATTCCTTTTCGGGTTTTCCCAAGGATGCCACTTTCTTGGAATAAACAAGCTTCCATTCCAAGTTTCCACCTCTAATCTCACTTAGAAAAAGAAAAAAATGGATGTCAGGCTATTATCGCACATGGGTCTCATAATTCAATAAATGTAAAGTAGTAAAATGCTAAGAATCAAATGCTCTTCGAAATCATTGAGCCAAGTCAAAGTTGGATATTCAATTTGGGAAGGAGCAACTAGAACGCCAGAACTGATCTTAAAAAAATGTAATAAGTAGCATAATCAGGAAAGAAGAACATCGTTAAAGTTCCTGACCTTGAACCCAACTTTGTTATCAAGGCAAGCAAGCCAATCAGCCTTCATATCTTTCAAAGGTACACGATCATGTGGTCTAACAGCATCATAATTAGAAATGAGTGACAAAAAATATAGAAATAAAAATATTTGCCATGCCAATCAGTGGGAAAACAAAGAAATCACCTTTTTGGTCCTGAAATGCATGGTTCAACGTCTGCAAGATCTAGGTGCAAGTAAGATGAGTATACTCTTTCTTGTTGAGGCTGTTTTCAAGGGGAAAATGTGAGACTCAAGTAAGGACAACTCACTAGAAAGGAAATATCAACTACACCTACCTCACTGTAGTCAACGAACATTTTATTCGCACGAAGATATGATTCAATCATTGCCACCTAAATATGATACACAGAAGTATCAATAAAGTCTCATGGTCATAGAGCAATCAAATTCACTGTCTTGTTTCCCAAAACAAAATTACTTACTATTTCATCGCTTCTACCAGTTAATTTGAGATATTGCAAAGTGACATGATCAACGGGAAAGAAACCCATTGTTGCACCATATTCTGGGGACATATTTGCAATTGTAGCCCTATCAGCCAATGATATTTCACCAACGCCACCACCTAGACAGAAGTACACATCAAACAACTGATATTTACCCAAATCACAATACAGACCATGTCGAATAGAGCATTAGTACCATAAAACTCCACAAATTTGCCAACAACACCATGCTTCCTGAGCATTTGTGTGACAGTTAAAACCAAATCAGTAGCTGTGACACCATTGCATAATTTCCCTGATAACTTGAATCCAACAACGCCAGGCAACACCATGCTCATTGGCTGTCAATGAGAAGACTACTATTAAACACAAAATATGCAGATATTCTAGGAATGCTTCTTTCTACAGTAATACCCAAAAGCATATGCATATTGAATGCAAATAAAAGTTTGAGACAGCTACATGGTCCAACAATGATTGCTGAATGGTAATAAATAGCATTAAGCAATGAGTGTTGCACGGGGAGGGATAACAAGATACCTTACTCTGCTTCTGAATTGGTTTCACAATGTCTTTTATAGCAGAAATTCTTCATATGAGAAGTAGAAAATGAATGGGGAAAGAGGAAGAAGCCATACTGAGAAAATATTCATCCATATGGATATAAGATATATCATGTAGACACTAGTTGATGGAAAATGAAAATCAACAAAACCAAGAAAACGAAATACTTAACAAGTTACATATGAATACATGTGCAAACGACACTAGAACCCAAAAGCAACTCATTGGAAATTTGTGACATTGCAAGAGCTGCTGGATTTAGGCAGCCTTCTAACCCTCAAACCACCCTTAACATAACTATTCCACAGGGTTCCATTTTAAGTTAGCTAATCACACGCACATGCGCGCATATACACACTTCACCAAAACCATGCATCTATAGACAAATAGCCTACACAAAGAATGTATATGCAAAGGCCATGGTTGTCAAGTGTGATTGTAAGCATCTATTATATACGTGAGCAGACAACATATTCAAAAAGGCACTATAAAAAATAAAAAATATAAAAAAATAAACTTATTCTGGATGCTAATAGATTGTAAAGCTTTACTGGAAATTCCATCAGAATTTGAAGAACAAGGAACTTTCAACTAATCAATGGTATAAGTACCTGTCCAAGCATAGCAGCCTCTGCTTCAATACCTCCAACTCCCCAACCAGCAACTCCTAACCCATCAATCATGGTGGTATGGGAATCTGTACCAACTACACTGTCGGGGTAAAGTAAGCCATCCATGTTAAAAACAACACGTCCAAGGTATTCAAGATTTACCTAAGAGAATAGAAAGGACAGAAGTTATTTTTTGCATGATTGATCCCAACAGGGAAAGGGGAGAAAAAGTAAGAATTTCTACAAACATGAGAGATAATAATCATAGGAAGAAATGACCACATTCCTAATTGCCTCACACAACTCCTTCAACTAATAGATAACTTCTACTCATTTAGGAATCTGTAACAACTACACTGTCGGGGTAAAGTAAGCCATCCATGTTAAAAACAACACGTCCAAGGTATTCAAGATTTAACTAATAGAGTAGAAAGGACAGAGAAGTTATTTTTTGCATGATTGATCCCAACAGGGAAAGAAGAGAAAAAGTAAGAATTTCTGCAAACATGAGAGATACTAATCATAGGAAGAAATGACCACATTCTTAATTGCCTCACACAACTCCATCAACTAATAGATAACTTCTACTACATTTTTTGAGAAATCCATACAAATTTCCATTTACATTTTAAGCGTCATACCTGATGTACAATACCAGAACCAGGAGGCACAACAAGCATGTTTTGAAAAGCATTAGAACCCCACTTGAGGAAAGCAAATCTCTCCTTGTTCCTCTGGAATTCGCGCTCCATATTTGCTTGGACAGCATTCTCTGACCTGGCAACATCAACTTGAACCGAGTGATCTATCACAAGATCTACGGGAACCTACACATAAGAACTTGCACTGAGGAATTAAGGATAATCAGATAAAACCAGAGAGTAATCCTTTCTGCTAGATATAAAACTATTGACAGTGGCAAAAGATACAACTACTATGAATGTTGAGTACCAGTGGGTTGATCTTGTTAGAATCACTGCCAAGATTGTTCATGGCATCGCGCATACAAGCTAAGTCAACAACAGCTGGGACACCAGTGAAATCCTGACAATAGAACAAATATATCAAAAAAATCCATTGGTAAACTGTAGCCAACTCTAAAAGGTCAAATTATGATTATTACCTGCAAAAGTACTCGTGCAGGCTTAAACGGAATCTCAACTTGCCTCGGTGCACTATTTTCCCAGTCAATGATCTTCTCAACATCTTCCTTTGTAACTTGGAAGCCATCACAATTACGAATTGCTGATTCGAGAAGTATCCTAATGGAGTATGGCAGCTTATCTGGCAACATACACAAGAAGTCAATAACAGATTATATAAATAAATGAATAAAAGAGTTCAGTTATTTCAAAGCCTGAACTAAATAATACATTGCAAATTAGTACATAGGATGGAACTGATAAGTAAAGAACCAATGTGTACACTTAGAGGCTATCATTATGTGGAAAATCATCAGAAGCTCTATTAACCTCTAAATCAAGCCTAGTACATGTGCGATCCAAGAAGAATTAAATTCTCCTTGTGATATATTTTTTCACAGAAGTCAGGAATATAATTGCAAGAAGCCTGAAAAGTTATCATAATATACTATAGAAATAGTAAGTGAAGGTTTAAAGAAAGCTTGCTCAGTAATATTTCTACTACTAAATAATTTCATTCCCCTAAAATTTGCAATTACTAGAGAATTCATTATATAAACCAAAAGTAGATCATCAAAAATATATCAACCATAGATATAAAACACTAATAAAAAGTTCAGCACAATATTTGACCTAAACATTTCATGAATTGTTGAGTGAAATTACACACTTACCAATCCTAGGATCGTTTAGAGCTGGTAGGCTATAGAACTTCCCAAATTCACCACCTCCAGGCTTGGGAAGGCCAGTCAGGATTCCCTTGAAAGCATTCTCAGAAGCTGAATCCAACATGCGGCAATCAGGTACACAGTTTCATTGGTAATCATCCAGAAAGTGATTCAGTGAGATAGTTCTATTGCTTAAATGTAACACAACTTTGAGCCACTAAGAACTACTTGCCAGAATAATAAAAGCTAAAGCTGCATAAACAAATACTTTGCATAATTAAGAATCAGACATGAAACAGTAACATATTCTGTCATGAGGAGGTTATTTCAGAACCGGAAAAAAAGGAATCCTAAACCTTCAAACTGTAGATTGAGCAGTGATATTCTCATGAAAGCAGTACAATATGCCTTCTTAAGGTCTCAGCTTTACACTAGTGTCAAACATATTAGTAGACATGGTACAACACATACCCGCCCCCGCCCCCGCCCCGCCCCCCCCCCCCCCCCCAACAAAAAAAAACACAAAAATGAGGGAAATTTACATATCCGTTAGAAATGCACAAATTGAAACTTGTCATCAATCCAAATAGGAAATCATACTGAAAATATCTGCAGTAAACTTCACTCATTCGTCAAACAGAAAAAGTGAACTCCAATTTCTGCGCTTGTCACATCAGACAAACAAAAATAGAACAACTAAAATCAAAACAAAAGCTATCTTGTTGAAATCTGATCACAGAAAACAATCTACACATCCATATGCATATTAATAAAAGGGAAAGGTAGGAAATTTACCCATGGTAGCGATCTTTCGATAGAAACTGTTGAAAACAGGGGAAGCAGTCCTGATCTGAGCACCGAGACTGGCCGGAGACTTCCAATCAACACCGTGACTCCACCGCGGCACAGAGCAGCGGACAGACCTCAAAGCAGATGAAAAGCTCGAAAACCTATAATTCTGAGGCTGAGCAACAAAAGACTTAACAACCTTCTGATTCACACAGGAATCCGTGGAACGAGGCAGCAGCCGAGAAGTCGACGAAGAAGAAAACGACGAAAAGTATTTCGCACCAGTTTGGCGAGTGGAGGAAGAAGCTGAAGCCTTTTTGACAAGTGACGAAGTTCCTGTGGTTATATACATGCTGATGATGGTCGCATTCACTGCTAGCAAACAATAACGGTGAAAATCGATGGGTTAAAAAGCCGAATTTGATGAAAATGGCGGTTTCTGTTGGCAGTGGGGGCGTGTGGAGATCGCGCGAAGGCCTAGGGTTGCGTAACGAAGATATGGTACTGATGATGAAGATGATGACGATTCAGAGATTATGGAGAAGGGGATGGGGAGAGGAAGCTAAGAACGAGGGTGCTGCGGCACATCACATGGGGACCGAACTGGACTGGGTTTTTCTTTTTGCTTTTATACACTTCGTCTTGGGGTCGTGTGCTCTGCTCTGCATTTTTGATATATTTGTTTGTTTTCTAAATGGAATGCGGAATAGGTTGTAGTGTACAAATATTTTTTCCAACGTAAAATAAATAAATTGAAAAGAAAAAGCATATTAAGCATTTATTTATTATAATAATTTAATGTGTATATTGTCAAGGAAAAAATAATAACCTAAATTGGAAATATTTAAAAAAATAAAAAAGATTTTTATTTTTTAATATACTATTAGTGGTTTATGATATTTATTGTAATATTATATTTTAAAGTATTAAATTCAAAACTTCTCTTTTAAAATATTAATAAATTCAATTTTTATTGTCCCAATGAAATGATATTAACACTTGAATGAATATTGATTTTACTTCTTATAATCTTTAAATATATATATATTTAATATATAAATATTTTAAATATAATTAAACATATGTCGTAAGTATAAATATTATAATCTCTAATTTCATAATTTTTTATAAAAATATTGGTCACGTTTTTTTTCTTATCTAAAATAATTTTTAAAAAAAGATACTAATATACAAATTTAATCATTATAAATGAACATATTTATAACCCAATTTATTACATATAATTTTAAAAATACATAAGTTTTTTAATAGACGTAATTTATAAAAATTAAGTCTAAATAGTTTTTTTTTTTTTTTTCCTTTTCACTCCGAGGCACCCTTCTAAGAGCAACAAAGGTCATAATTGACAAAGAGGATCTTTCTTGAAGATATTTGTGCGATTTTCATTTTTGAAAATTAAATAAACGTGAATGATTGAGGGATGGATGAATAGAAGTTGCTTTCTATTACTTTAAAATATTCAACCCTTCCTTGCTCTCCCCTAACGAACAGAAGTTCTCAAACAACTTCAATCGGAAGCTTCTGATAGAGTACCACCGTTTGCCTCTTGGCTGGTTCATAATAATATTCGCTTCCGATTCCCTGATGGGCCGCTTTCAACGTGCCCTTGTGCGCACACAATTCAAAATTAAGCTTCACTTATTTTGTAGTAATTCTTTTTTAAAAAATATTGTTTAAATTTTTTTTAAAATTTTAATATAAATAAAAAATTTATAAAATTTTGATAATTTATTATTTACTATAAATAATTCATAATTTTGATCTTTGAATTTATAATGTTTTATAAAAATTAAAATTATGTTTACATTTTAATATAAATGCAGTCTAAGTTCTACATGCTACTGACAAAGCACGCCAGACACAGGTGTTTTCATTGTTCGTGCTCGTATTGCTTTTTATTAGGGGCGGCAATATTGAACACGACACGCCAACACGACACGAAAACGACACGATTATAGCGGGTTAGGGTTGGGGTTTCGCGGGTTCGGGTCGAAACAGGTCGACCCGTTTAACTTTAAATGTGTACATGTCATAAACGGGTTCAACCCGTGAACCCATTTAACTTTTTTTAATATTTATATTTAATACTTTTTGCAATACCTTACAAATTTCACTATAAAAAAATTAGATAATTTAATTTTTACATGAATTAATTGAATTAAATTTTATTATATGAATTAATTATATTGTTTGTGTGTCTATTTTATTTAATTATATGATACCTCTTAAGAAAAATAAATGATGTTAATGCAGCTATTTACTTGATATATAGTAAATGAATCATTCTTAATTAATTATTATTTAGTATTTATAATAATAATATTGTTACAATGACTTTTAGTTAGAGAAAATAATTTTTTGAACAATCCAATTTTATTGCAAAACTACATTTGTTCAGATTTTTAAGATTAAATCTTATGAATTTATTAAGATCTCTAAATATTGAGTGGGATAGTTTGTTATTTTATTGGGTTTTTATGACTTTATGGATTGTTTTATTAGTTTTTTTAATTTTATATGATTTGATTTAATTTTGTAAAATTTTTTGTGTAATGGTGCACAGATTGATGGGTTTAATAAGTATTCGAATTGACGAATTTAATAATTATCTATTTAATTTTTGTGTCTAATCGTGTCAACCCGTTTTATAACACGAACACGACACGAGAATAAACGGGTTGACACGACACGACACGTTTATTAAACGGATTGTGTTCGGGTTGGCCTGTCGAGTGTAATTATCTCAAGTTGACACGACCGTCAACTCGAACACGACACGATTGCCACCCTTACTTTTTATCACAAAACGAAGGCGTTATGGAAAATATTCACATAAAGCTTATTACAAATCTATACTTTTTCAAAAAATATAATATATGTAATGCATATGTTAAATTTTTAATCTGTCATTATAAAAAAATTGAGTCTACTATGATTTTCTTTGATAATTTATCCATACTATTTTGAATGTATTGAGTTGAGTCACAGATTTAGAGATGAACCTCTCATCTCCATTAAAAAATATATAACTATTGTATTTTAATGTTTTATGTTGATTACCTTGAATTTATTATAACTTGATCTCAAATTGCGATTTAACATGAAATTTTGGGAGGTTGACTTGAGAAGAATTTTTAATAGAGTTTGTAATGATAGCAAAGTTCTGTTACGGTACAATATAACCCGTTTTATTGAATTATGTTATAAATAGATAGTTTTAGAGTTTAATATTATAAATAATCTACTTCTATTTAATAATTCTTAAAAAAAATAAAAACTTTCTTTTCTCCACCCATAAATGTATTTTTTTAATTTTTATTTTAGTTCTTTTATTATTATTGTTTCTGCAGCATCTTATAATTTAGTAAAAGGAGGGTGAGGAGAGGTTGGCCTAGTTACTGCTTTAAACATGATTATAAGAATCTTTCCCCATCGTGAAATGTTTGACTCTTTCTACCAATGCGCATATCTCGACGATCTCACCAAAAGTATCAAAATCCAATAAAATTGTACTAAGAGTATGTTTAAATTCATAATTATTTAAATTATATTACTACAAAATGTAAATAAATAAAAATTTATTTGAGATGAGTATTATAACAAAAAAAATTATTAAATATATAGAGTTAGGTAGAATCCAAAAAAGATATATAAGTAGATGATAGTTTTTGAGAAATAAAAATATTTCAAAAATAATATATTTGAATTAAAGCCTACAATTACATCCAATGAGTAGCACATCAGTGGCTCTATTTTTACACAATATTGTAAGCTTTTTTATGCATTAAATAATAAAGATGTAAATTGAATCTAAAATCTATAATTTAATGAAGGTAATTCTAATTAATTGAGTAATCAATTTGTCACAAACACATTTATAATTAGATTATATATGTACAAATATGACTTTAACATAAACTGTGTATATTGTATTAATATTCTCAAAGTCCTTAAAAAAAGACGACTGTGTTTATCTACGTGAGTATAATTTTAGGAGCAAAATAGAATACTACAAATCCTATGCTATTTTTAAGATATTAACTACACCTGAATCTTCCTTTCAAGTCCTTGTCTAAGATGAAAAAATTGTATATATTTTCTTTGATCAAAGAATAGTCCAATTAAACCCCCCCCCCTACAATTTGTTCGAAATTGGCATATAATGGGTGAATGAGAAATTATTCTAATAACGAGGCACCCATAAATTATGAAAAAGTGGAAGGTATATCATAACCTACAACCCATAATATTTAGAATTACTAACCATGATATCCCGTAATCACTAGAGTTATTAAGGTAGTGAGGAAGTGGTCATCAAAAGGTTATAGAGATAGTGGAAGTAATAAGAGTTACAATGAGTTTGTAACATTTAACCCTTCATATCTATAACTTATGCCATATTCATAATCCCACTACTTGCCTAATCTATAAATAGGTGTCTTCTATTCTATTTTTGGGTGGAAGAAAAAACCAAGAAAAGCTCTTTCTCTTGTTATTTCTACACTTGCATATTTTATTTAGTATTCTAGTTTGATCTAATTCACCAGGTGAAGAGTTGTGTACTAGTTGCTTCATCATATCCGTTGTATCCTGGGAAACCGATGACCATTTCAACCTCAAGCACACTTACAAGTGGGGTCGAATATATTTTAAAGAGATTGTGTTGAACACAAGCCTCGAATTTTCATATTCTTTTACTATTTATTCTGGTTTTACTCCATTTTTGTATAGTTATTTTGCTATATTAAATAATTATTCTATATTACTTATAACTGTTTTGCTAATAATCTTAAAATAGATTCATACATATTCAATATGACAACTGATGATTCGAATGTGCCTACCGACATTGGTTCCGATGGTTTGGGTTCTATGACTGCTACTGCTTTACAATTGCCTTCAGTGGTCAAACCTCATATAGTGTACTCTAACCATAGTGAGAAACCCGAGAAGTTTGATGGTACGAACTTCAAGAGATGGCAACAAAAGATGTTATTCTATTTGATTACCTTGAATCTTGCGAGATTCTTGAAAGAGGATACTCCAAAGTTGCCTGAAAAAGAGATAAATGTGTGAGCCATCAATGCGGTTGATGCTTGGAAGCACTCTGATTATCTATGTGGAAATTATGTCATGAATGGCTTAAATGACTATTTGTACAGTGTTTATAGTGCACAAAAAACTTCAAAAGCACTATAGAAATCCCTAAACCATAAATATAAAATAGAAGATGCTGGCACAAAGAAATTTATTGTTGAAAAATTCCTTGATTATATAATGGTGGATTCTAAGACTGTCATTAGTCACGTGTAAGAAATTCAATTTATTTTACATGAGATTCATGTTGAAGGCATGGTTCTAAGTGAAACCATTTAAGTGGCTGCTACTATTGAGAAGTTGCCTCTCGGATAGAAGGATTATAAGAATTACCTTAAATATAAGCGAAAGGAGATGAACTTACAGGAGCTCATTGTTAGACTTTGTATTGAAGAAGAAAGTAGAGACAAAAAGCGTAAGCCATCCGTTCCCATCGCTGCTAAGGCAAATATTGGGATAAGCAAGGGTAAAGCTCAAAAAGGAAAGAAGGCCAAATCTACAATTGGCAAAAAAAGGAGGAATCACGAAACATAAGTTTCAAAGAAAATGCTTTAATTGTGGTAAAATGGGTCACAAGTTTGTTAATTGTAGACTCCCAAAGAAGAAGAAAAATCATGAGACAAACATGATTGATGATATCTCCAAAGATGTTTTAGAGAAGAACATTGCTGCTATTGTTTCTGAAGTAAACTTTATTATGTCAAATCCAAAAGAGTGGTGGATTGATATTGGTGCCACTAGGCATGTTTGCACTAATAAAGAGTTGTTCACTACGTTTTCTGAAGAAGAAAAGGTATTTATGGGGGAATTCTGCCTCTACTCCTATAGAAGGATAAGGAAAGGTGTTATTGAAGATGACATTTGGCAATACCTTGACTCTAAATGATGTGTTATATGTTCCAGAAGTTCGCAAAAACTTAACGTCTGGGTGACTGCTGAACAAACATGGATTTCGCATGGTGTTCGAATTTGACAAAATTATTTTGTCTAAATTTGGAATGTATGTGGGAAAAGGTTATGCAACTAATGGATTGTTCAAATTGAATGTAATAACTATTATTAATAAAGAGTCTTTTACTTATTTGCTTTAGTCTTCCAATGTTTGGCATGGTAGACTATGACATGTTAATTATGATACAATGCGTAGATTAATTAACTTGGATCATATTTCTTCATTCCAAATTGATTCGAAAAGAAAATGTGAAATTTGTATCAAGGCAAATTCAACTAAGTCTTCATTTCAATCAATTGAAAGAAACACCGAATCTCTTGAATTGATTCATAGTGATGTTTGCGATTTAAAATTCGTTCAAACAAGAGGTAGTAATAAATATTTTATTACCTTTATTAATGATAGTAGAAAATAATGTAATGTGTATTTGCTTAAAAGCAAAGATTAAGCCTTAGAGAAGTTTATTATCTACAAGAATGAATTTGAAAATCAATTTAACAAGAGAATTAAAAGGTTGATAAGTGATAAGGGTGGTGAATATGAAACAGCAATTGGAGAATTTTGTCCACAACATGGAATTATACATGAAGTAATTCTATCTTACTTTCCTCAATCAAATGGTATTGTTGAACATAAAAATTGCACTTTAAAAGAAATGATGAATGTGATGCTAATAAGTTTAGGATTACCTCAAAATATGTGGAGTGAAGCAATTTTATCTAGTAACTACTTATTGAATAGGATACCCCGAAAAAAAAAGATGCAACTCCTTATGAGTTATGGAAAGGAAGGCGACCGTTTTACAAACACTTGCGAATGTGGGGTGTCTTGCAAAAATAGTTGTTCCAACACCAAAGAGAGCAAAGATAGGTCCTAATATTGTGGATTGTATCTTTATTGGCTATGAACATAATAGTAATGCTTATTAGTTTCTTGTGCATGCTTCTAAAATTTTAGAAATACACAAGAACACGATAATAGAATCAAGAAATGCATCATTTTTTTAAAAGAATATATTTCCTTATAAATCTAATAGTGGAGAAAGTTCATCTAAGCGAACGTTTGATACTATGAATCAAGAGGAGCATGATGATGGAAGTCATGATTCATCCTATGAAATTAAGCTAAGGTGTAGCAAAAGAATGAGGGTAGGAAAATCATTTGGAGATGATTTTCTCACTTATTTGTTAGAAAAAGAGCCACAAATGTATTCAGAGATAGTGAATTCCTCTAAAGGTTCTTTATGGAAAGAAAGCCATAAGAAGTGAAGTTGATTCTATTCTATAGAATCACACTTGGAAATTAGTAGATCTTCCTCCTGGTTGTAAACCTTTAGGGTTTAAATGGATCTTTTAAAGGAAAATGAAGCTCGATGGATCCATTGACAAGTAAAAAACTAGACTTGTAATCAAAGGTTACAAACAACAAGAAGGCTTAGATTACTTTAATACTTATTCTCTTGTGACGAGAATAAATTCTATTAGAATGAATCTTGCTATTGCAACTTTAAGAAATTTAGATATATATCAAATGATGTAAAAATAGCCTTTTAAATGGGGATCTAGATGAGGAAATTTATATGGAACAATCCAAGGGTTTCAAAGTCCCTGGAAAAGAAAAGAAAGTCTGTAAGTTAGTAAAATCATTGAATAACTTGAAACAAGCACCAAAGAAATGGCATGAGAATTTTGATAATGCAATGATTACCAATGGATTTAAAATTAATGAATGTGACAAGTGTGTTTAAACAAAAGAGACCAAAAATAGCTATGACATTTTATGCCTTTATGTAAATGACATGCTTATTGTTGGTACTGATGACCAAATGGTTCAGTCAACCAAAAACATGTTAAATTCAAAATTTTACATGAAAGACACGAGACTTTCAAATGTAATTGTAGGAATTAAAATCATCAGAGGGTTTTATTCTAAGCCAGTCTCATTATGTGCATAAAATTCTTGAAAAGTTTAACAAGAATGATATCAGCTATGCTAGAATACCATTGGATAATAATCTTTATTTATCCAAGAATATAGAAGAGAGTATTACTCAAGTAGAATACTCTAGAGTTATTAGAAGTTTAATGTATTTAATAAATTGTACGAGACCAGATACATATACGATTAGTAAACTCAATAGATACACAAGTAATCTGAGTATAGATCATTGGAAAGTAATAACAAAGGTACTTAGATACATACGATATATTTAGAATTTTGGACTTCATTAAACAAGATATCTGACTGTTCTTGAAGGATATACTGATGCAAATTGGATATCTGATACAAAAGTTTCAAATTCCACTAATGGATATGTGTCTACACTAGCTGGTACAGCTATGTCTTGAAAATCCTCGAAACAAACTGTGATTGCTAGATCCATAATGAAATCTAAATTTATACCTTTGGATAAATGTGGTAAAGAAGTTGAATGGTTGCGTTATTTTTTAGAAGACATTCTAAAATGGGAAAAACCTGTGCCACCAATTTGTATTTATTGTGATAGTTAATTAGCTATTGGGATAGCACAGAGTAGCATGTATAATGGTAAGTCTAGACACATATGTCGAAGATACAATACTATTAGACAACTACTCTCAACGGGAGTTATCTCTATTGACTATGTAAAGTCAAAAGATAACATTGTGGATTTATTAACCAAAGGGTTGAATAGAGAGTTAGTTGAAAATATAACAAAGGGATTGGGATTAAAGCCCGTTAGAGAATAAGTCTTACGAAGGAAACTTAATCTAATTGACTGGAGATCCCAAGATCTAGATTCAATGGGACAATCTAGTCATAAGATTTAATATGGTCACTATAGGGGATAATCTCAACCTATTCCCACAAGGAAACAGTGACGTTGAAGGGATAAGGATAGCATTGTGTTGCTTTAAAGATTCTTAAGTAAGTAATTAATTTACTTGAGACTTAAGTAAATCACCTATGTGAGAGAGAAGTGGGGCCGCTTCAAAGAAGAATTTGTGTAGGGCTTATTTCTCTAGAAACTCTTGCAGAACCAAGTTGATGTTTGTGGCCAAAATGGACATAATTATGAGAGTAGATCAAATTAAGAAAATGATTCTTGTGTGAAGCATGTGTCTAGGATAGTTTAAGGATATTACATCTATTGGATAGCTAGTAAAGAGCATATATCTGACAAGGGAAGGTTCAAGGGGTAACACCAACCTATCCTTTACAAGTTTCAGTCGTGGAACACTATATCAAGTCAAAATCAAAACAAATCTTTATTCATGCGAGGGATTGTTGGAAATTGACATGTGATGGGTGAATGAGAAATTATTTTAATAATGAGACACCCATAAATGATGAGAAAGTGGGAGGTATATCATAACCTATAACCCATGATCTCTAGAGTTACTAACCATGATCTCCTTGAAGGCACAAAAAGCAGGAAACACGAAGCACGCAACGGAAGCGAATATAAAAAAAATTTGGAAAAACAAGAACAGAAAATCCAGGATAGGGCCGGCGCCGGTTCCGGCTGCCCTAACCAGCGCCGGTTGTGCCCTATTCCAATTCCAAGGTTTTAAAATTTTTACCTCTTCTTCTGGTTCTCAAAGGTGGTTGGACCAAAACGTGCGCAATCGGGGTAGGTGTGCTGGTGGAAGCTTCTGGTGTGATTCCTGCAAGCTTCCTACTCCGCCTTTGCATGTATGTGAATACCTAACTCTCGGTCTTCCAGTATATGGCCTACCTAACTACCGTTTGGTGAACAACTAACAGGCTAGGAATTTTTTCTAGAGAGAGAGAGAGAGAAAGAGGTCTGGCTCTACAGAGAAGAAGCCGTCTCAGAGTATGTGTGTTATGTCAACAATGATGTATCCAATCCTCCTGTTTAACCTAAATAAAAACCATATGTTAAACTGGATTGGGCCATTGGACTCTTAATTTAACCTTTTGGGCTTAATTAATTATTCTAGTTAGAACCAACTTAATGGCCCAACAAATAATTAATTTTTTCAGCCCAAATAAACCAATACAATTAAATAAGCCTAAATCAGTTTAGTCCCAGATTAATCCCGAATTATTCAAACTAGACCAAAGCCCTGAATAATTAATTAACACACTATACTAATTTAATTAATTCTCTCTCTCTCTCTCCATGGATCTTTATTTTATTCTAGCTCAATAATTAAATCAGGCTACTTAAATAAAATAAATTATATTTAATTTAATTTAATTTCTTAGCCCGTATTTAATTAGGACTCACGGTCTATATTGGGGACCAAAAGACACACCACCTTGGCTACTAAAATGACCAAAATACTCTTGTCATATAAATAACTGTATTTTGCATTTTAAATATTTCCTAATATCACCATAAGAAAATATTGACCCCAAGGACAGTGTTGTATTAGCAAAGTCTCCGACCTACAGGTGTAATGACTAAAATACCCCTCTATACATCGCCGCACATTCAGAGAGGAAGAAGTGTACTAACACCTTTCTAAATGACATCTACCATCCCTAAACCTCTAGTCCAATGATCCACGACTTCTTGGATTGTTTCGGCTTTCCAAGGGAGTTACCCTAAAGCAAACTTCCAAATCATGTTTCCCAGGGCCCTGAATATTTAGATCATACAGACAACCACAAGGGGCGATATAGTATAGAAATTATCTTATATAAGTTTGTCTTAACTAACTAGTCACACAAACCCAACATGCAAGTGTATTGGCCTTACGGTAGAACTTCAACTATAACATATCAAAGTATATGCTTCCAGTTTCGTCAGACCACCAACTGATACTCAAGTCGTAGAGTACAAGTCCACGTTGTAGCGGTAGTAGTCTAGGTTTTTACCATATAGTACTTTTGGAAACTACTACTACAGTCCTGTTTTACGTATTCGAAATACGCTTATATCATAAAGTGAGTGGACTACTCACTGGCTAAAGGTAAGCCATTCCCCATTTAGAATTCACAACATAATAACTTAGACATGATGAGATTCCTATTCTCATCAATCGGTTAAGAACAAAAGCTTATGTGTTAAGTAATCCGTGATCCATACCTTATTATGAAAGACCTCCATTCACATGGACTACTTACTTAAACACAATGGGTCTTTTCCAAACGTAATTGTGCACAAATAAAATTGTAAATTCACAAATAATTTTTGAAAATAAATTCTTTTATTAAAATATTCGATTTTTACATCAGAAACCTAGTCTAAGAGAGCATACATCCCAACACTCCCATAACCTCTAGAGTTATTGGGGTAGTGGGGAAGTGGTCATCAAAAAGTTATAGAGATAGTGGAGGTAGTAGGAGTTACAATGAGTTTATAACATTTAACCCTTTATATCTATAACATATGCCATATTCATGATCTTACCACTTGCCTAATCTATAAATAGGTGTCTTCTATTTTGTTTTTGGGTGGAACAAAAAACCTAGAAGAGCCCTCTCTCTCTTTTTATCTCTACACTTGCATATTTTATATAGTGTTTTAGTTTGATTTAGTTCGTTAGGTGAAGAGTTGTGTGCTAGCTGTTTCATTATATCCATCATATCTTGGCAAATAGACGACCATTTCAACCCCGAGCACACTTACAAGAGGGGCCGAATATGTTTTAAGAAAATTGTGCTGAACACAAGCCTCAAATTATCATCTTCTTCTACTCTTTATTCTGATTTTATTCCATTTTTGTATAGTTGTTTTGCTATATTAAATAATTATTCTGTATTACTTATAGCTGTTTTTCTAACACAATTCTTCAAGAATGTGTTGGAATATATACCCTCTAGACTAATTTTATTTGATATAATTATCAAATTTATTAATAAAAGAATTTGTTCTCAAAATTTGTTTGTGAATTTACATTTTATTTGTATACGATTTTTGTTTGAAAATGACTCATTGTGTTTAAGTAAGTGATCCATATGAATGGTGGGATTTTACAGTAAGATATGGATCACGAGTTATTTAACACATAAATATTTGTTCTTAACCGATTGATGAGAATGTGAATCTCATCATGTTGAGGTTATTGTGTTATGAATTCCAAATGGAAAATGTCTTACATTTAGCTAGTGAGTAGTCCACTCAGTTCATAACATGAGCGTATTTCACATACATAAAACAGGACCTGTAATACTGATTTCTAAAAGTACTATTTAGAGAAAACCTAGACTATTACTGCTACAACATGGACTAATACTCTACCGCTTGAGTATGAGTTGGTGGTCTGACGAAGCTAGAAGCATATACTTTGATATACTGTAGTTAAGGTTCTTTCGTAGAGTCAATATACTTGTATGTTGAGTATATGTGACTAGTTAGTTAAGACAAGCTTGTATAAGATAACTTCTGTACTATATCGCCCTTGTGACTGTTCAAATTATCTAATTATCTAAGACCCTAGGGAACATGATTTGGATGTTTACTTTAGGATAACTCTCTTAGAAAGTAGAAATATTTCAGGAGTCGTGGATCATTGAATTAGAGGTTTAAGGATGGTAGATGTCTATTAGAGAGGTATTAGTACACATTTCCTCTCTAAATGTACGGCGATGCATAAAGGGGTATTTTAGTCATTATACATATAGGTAAAAAACTTTGCTAACGCAGTATTATCCTTGAGGTCAATATTTTCTTATGGTAATATTAGAAAATATTTAAAATAAAAAATATAGCAATTTATATAATAGGGGTATTTTGGTCATTTTAATAGCCAAGACGATGTGTTTTTTGGTCCTTGAAATGGCCCTTAAGTCCTGACATATTTGGGTTAAGGAATTGGTCTTGATAATTATAGATTTTATTTTATTTTATTTAAGTAGTCTAATTTATTATTGGACTTGAATAAAATAAGAGGTCTGAGAGAGAGTATATATTTTATCTAACTTAATTGGTTAATTAATTATTCAGGGCCCAAGGTTCTGATTAAATAATTAAAAAATTAATCTAGATATAAACTAGATAAAAGGTTTGATATTTTATATTGGTCTATTTGGACTTGTTAATTATTTATTGGGTTGTTTAATGAAGTTTAGAAAATAAATAATTGAGATTTATAATTTATAGGTGTTCAAACTCAAGAGTAAATAATTTTCTCTACCTCAATGAATAAGATTAAGGGTAAAATAAAATTAAAAAATATAAATAAATAAATATTAATTTAATTAATTAAATAAAATAAAAAAACAACATGCGATGGATCCCGTGTTGTTTTGTGTGAAGGATAACAGAAAGTATGGATACTTTATGTTTTCATGCAGTTGGCTTCTCTCTTTTGGTAGAAGATGAAATGAAATGTATGGTACTTCGGGGTTCATCATTTACAGAAAACCCAATCACTCACAGAAGCAAAAACAGAGACCAAGCCTGTGAAAGCATTTCACATAAGCCAAAAGCTACGTAAATCCACATCTTTGAGCTTTCATCGACAGATGAAAGGGCACCATATCGGAAGCTCAAAAGCTTCGTGTGAATGAGACGTAGTCGACGTTTATAAGGATGTGATCCAATAGTTTCAAGTATTTTTGTACAGACATATTCTTCAGTGCGAAAAAGGTCATTCAAATACAAAGGTAAATTTTTCGTTTTGTAAACATGCTTTCGGTTTGATTAATTTTGCTATTTTAAACCTTCAATTGGTATCAGAGCTATGGTTTGGAAAATGTAGAAAGTATGCTAGGCTTAACTAAAACAAGAAAATATTTGTGTTTGGATATTTTCTATGATCCTTCGTATTTTCTGGTATGGGTAGTTTCACTGTAAGTTTCGTGAATGAAAGTATAGAAACACTATATTTTGATTACTTTTATAAATATTGTGTAAGCCCAGCATTTTTAAGGGCATAGGCTGTTATTTGGATAGTTTTTATTGATGTAAAAAATCGCATCCAGTAGCGTCTGAAATGCAGAAGAAAAATTTGGAGAAAAATGACCAAGTTAAGCCGAGCTGAGCTGCCTGCGGATGTGAGAGGAGCCATGGCTCCAAGCCGCACCCCCCTAGTGAGGAAAGCTTCCTCGCAGAAGCCTTAGCTTCCTCACGCGGCGTGAGGAAGCAAATCTTCAATTTGCGCAAATTGAAGATGTCGTGGTTAGCAATTTTGGCCGCAGCAGTGGCTAGGTCGTGGGTGGGTCGCGGGCACCTGCCCCGATCGCGGCTCATGGGCCATGATCCAGTGTGACGGGTGCACTAGACCCGATATATTTTTTTTTGTTCCATACCAAACGAAGTTATTTTTATTGCAATAGTTAATATTCTTTGAATATTTTGCATAAAAAATAATAGTAAAAAATAATTAGGATTAAACAAGACTATTAATTAATTAATGTGTTTAATTCTATTATTTGGATACTTATGTTAAAAAAATAGAAAAGCATGAAAACATTTACAGTTTTCTAACATGCTTATTTCTTTTGGTATCCTATGTGCGCATTTTCTCAAAGACCAAAAGTCTTTGGAAATTTTTGATAAAGAAAAATATTTTTCTTAAATCAAATGGTTAATTTTAATTCGAACAAAAATTAATTCTTGATTATTTTCTCAAAGGATTTTATCCTTGATATAGAAAATATATTAGATTTAGATATTTTTGTGAATTAAAATAGAAAACCATTTTAATTGAATTTTAACAAGGAAAATTATTTTTTGTCAAATTAAATTTAAGATAAAAATCTCTCAAAAGTTTTATTGAAATTTTTTTAAATTATTAAGTTTATTAACTTAAATAAAACTAATCCATGAAAAAATTTCTCAAAGGGTATAAACCTTGATATATAAATTTTTATGGGTTTAGATATTTTATTTTTGAGTTAAAAGAAAATTTAATTGAAAATTTCAAAAGATATTTTCCAAAAAAACCCTTATTTTAAAATACTAAGTGGAAGAGAGGTTCCAATGGCCCTACGGCTTCCATCACGATCCTCATTAGAGATCGAGAGTACCCTCGCGTCACCCTGGGAGTGAACCCGTATAGAATGGGGATACCACAAGGATCTAAAACTAATGAATTGATGTAATTAATAAATTGGGACATGTGCTATGATCGGCCAGCGTACGTTGGAGGTTATAGTGCGAGGAATGTCTGTAGGAAATAAGAAGAAACGGTCATCCCACGATAGAGTTATCTTTTAGATTATTACCTAGAAGGAAAATTAATTTGTGGTGGTTAATACACTTAGTTTAGAAAATTGTTAATCTTTCCAAGAAGCCATGTCAATTTTCTTAAGAGCTAAATTAATCATATTAAAGATAATAGTGATAGGGTTAACTATTATCGGATTTAATATGAGGATAAAGTCACAAATTATTTTATTTTTCATAAATTGATTTTTTTTTTATTTTCAATTCTTCAAAAATGGCTGGTAGAGGTTCTTTTAGTCCTTTGGTTGTTATTCTCTGTGAGAATAAGCTAACGAGTCCAAATTATGTGGACTGAAAAAGGAACTTGGATATAATACTCACTACTGAGGAGTATAAGTATATCCTCTTTGAAACCTGCTCTGTTATCGAGGAGGGTTCCACCACTGAGGAGTGCGAGGCTGAGAAAACATGGAAGAAGGCCAACGAAATGGCTCGATGCTATATGTTAGCCTCCATGTCTAATGTGCTCCAGTCTAAACACGAGCACATGGCCACTGCGTACGACATTAGCCAATCACTAGCCATGATGTTCGCAGATAAGAGCCGGCCCGCCAGACAGGAGGCTCTTAGAACGATCATCAACACTAAGATAGCTGAGGGAATATCAGTTAGAAAACATATGTTCAAGATGATTGCTACTTTCGAGGAAGCAGAAGTCTTAGGGGTGTAATTAAGCCTGAGAGCCAAGTGGACATGGTTCTTGAATCTTTTCCGGGCTCTTTTACTCAATTCAAGTTAAATTATAATACGAACAAGTTAAACATGAATTTAACCGAGTTAATGAAATAACTCCAGGTAGTAGAGAATGTCATGAAGTTATAGCCCAAGGTTATGATTGTTGGGACTTTTTTTTCAGAATTGGGCCCAAACTCAGGAAGTTCAAGAAGAAGAAGGGAAACGCACCGGCCCAACCTAAGAACCAGTCCAACAAGCCTAAAGGCAAATGCTTCAAGTGCGGGCAGAAGGGATACTGAAAAAAGGAGTGTCTAGAACTTCAGGTCAAGAAAAACCCTACAAGTATTATTCTTTATCTAGAGTCAATTTCAATAGTTGGATTAATTTCCACTTGGATTGTTGATTCTGGTGCCATTGATCATATCTATAACTCCTTGCAGGGGTTTAGGAAGCTAAAAAACTCTAGAAAGGCGAGCATGAACTACGAGTAGGAAATGGAGTACAAGTATGGGCCCTTATAGTAGGAGAATTAGATCTTATTTTTTATTGTAATAAAGTAATTATATTAAATAATATTTTATATGTACCCAATTTTAGACAGAATTTGATTTCAGTTGGAAAGTTAATAAATCATGGATATTCTGTTTCTTTCCATTCTGGTATTATTATCTGTAGAAATGGAGAATTTTATGTACATGGCACATGTATGGA
Organism: Voacanga thouarsii; assembly: GCA_026120185.1. Lineage (NCBI taxonomy): Eukaryota > Viridiplantae > Streptophyta > Magnoliopsida > Gentianales > Apocynaceae > Voacanga > Voacanga thouarsii. Next base: position 773,255 of record JANUWF010001161.1, read on the forward strand.
AGCTTATTCTTTTTAAATCCTACAAACAATCAAATAAATAACGCTCAATTTGAACTTTTAAGTAAGAAGAGAAAGACCAATGTCAATGACCCATATCTTTGGCATCTAAGGTTAGGTCATATTAACTTAACCAAGATTCGAAAGTTAATCCATGATGGACCCTTGGGCTCATTAAGATTGGAAAGTTTGCCTCAGTGTGAATCCTGCCTTATGGGAAAAATGAGTAAAAGGTCGTTTACCCAAAAGGCTGATAGAGCCAAAGAGATATTGGGCCTTATTCATACTGATGTGTATGGTCGTTTGTCTACACAAGCTAGCGGGGATTTTGAGTACTTCATCACTTTTATGGATGATTGTACAATACGTGGTTATGTCTACCTGATGAGACGCAAGTTTGACTCTTTTGATAAGTTCAAAGAGTTTAAGGCTGAAGTGGAGCGTTGGACAGATAAACTGATCAAAACCTTACGATTGGATTGTGGTAGAGAGTACCTCCTCAGTGAGTTCAAGGATTACATGGTACATCATGGGATAGTATCCCAACTCTCTGCACTAAATACACCCCAACAGAATGGAGTAACTAAGAGAAGGAACATGACATTGATGGAAATGGTCCGAAGCATGATATCTCATGCTACTCTTCTGGTCTCTTTTTGTGAATATGCCTTGGAAATAAAGGCATACATCCGAACTTGGTGCCTTCCAAGTCAGTACTTAGGACACTCTATGAAATGTGAACTGGGTGTAAGCCAAGTCTAAATCATCTCATGATGTGGGGTTGTCCAGCTTATGTACTGATTAAGGGAGACAAGTTAGAACTAACATTAGAATTATGCTACTTTGTTGGGTATGCAAAGGGGACAAAAAGAGGTTACTTTTATCATCCCAAGGAGCAGAAAGTACTGGTAAGTACTAATGTTAAATACTTTGAGGATGATTAAAGTACTTCTACTAAAGGTTCAACAAGGTTGGAACTCGAAGAAAAATTATCTTTTGAATCAACTTCTTCAGACCTGATTATGGAACAAGAAGAGGTACAGCCTTAAGAACTTGTACAAATGGAGCTTCATTGTAGTGGGAGAGTATCTAAAGTTCCAGAAAGATAGACATGAGAAGCTTTCAAGCTGGTTTCTGACCATCAGGAATAAGATCCCACTAGATACGAGGAGGCTATTGCTGATGCCGTTGCAAATCTATGGCATGAAGTAATGAAAGTCGAGATTGAATTTATGTACTTCAATCAAGTTTGGAAACTTGTAACTTCACCTGAAAGGATAAAACCTATTGAGTGTAAGTGGCTATACAAGAGGAAGAGGGGAGCGGATGGGAAGGTAGAAACCTTCAAAGCTAGACTTGTGGTGAAAGAGTTTACTCAGAAAGAGGGAATCGATTATGATAAAACATTTTCCCCGATAGCTATGCTTAAATCCATCCGTATTCTCCTTACCATTGCATGTCATTTCGACTATGAGTTATGGCAAATGGATGTTAAGACAGTATTTCTTAATGGCCATCTTAATGAAGACATCTATATATTCTAACTGAAATGTTTTATTACCAAAGGATAGGAACATATAGTTTGCAAGTTTAAGAAGTCCATTTATGGATTTAAGTAGACATCTAGAATATGAAACATTCGTTTTGACGAGACTGTAAAGTTTTATGGTTTTATTCAAAACGAAGATAAACCATGCGTGTACAAAAAATTGGAAGGCATAAATGTGATTTTTCTTATCCTATATGTGGATGATATTCTACTCATTGGGAATGATGTAAGGACATTGTCATCAACTAAAATTTGGTTGTCTAGTCAATTTAGTATGAAGGATTTGGGAGAAGCCAATTACATTCTTGAGATTAAACTTCTTAGAAATAGGTAGAGAATGTTAGGATTATCCCAAACGACATACATTAACAAGATACTGGCCAAGTTTAGCATGGACTCATGCAAGGGAGCTCTAATCCCTTGCAGACATGTGTTCTCTTTTTGTTTTAAGGATTATCCTAAGTCTCGAGAGGAAAAAGACAGGATGAGTAGAATTCCCTACGCTTCGGCTGTGGGAAGTCTCATGTACGTCATATTGTGCACTAGGCCAGATATCTCCTTTGACATAGGCTTAGTTAGTAAATATCAATTAAACTCTAGGGAGGTTTATTGATAAGCTGTAAAGTATATTCTTAAGTACCTTAATGGTACGAAATATTATATGTTGGTTTACACGGTTGACGACTTAATTCCTACTAGATACACAGACTCAGATTTTCAGGCAGATAATGATGAGAGAAAATCTATTAGTGGATATGTCTTCACCTTGTCTAGAGGAGTTGTATCATAGAGGAGTATCAAACAATCTTATATTGTTGACTCAACCATGGAAGTTGAGTATGTGGCAGTTTCGGAAGCATCCAAGGAAGTAGTCTGGCTCTGAAATTTCCTTTCAGAATTTGGAGTTGTGTCACACGTGGACAGACCGATTGGGGTGTATTGTGACAATTCTGAAGCAGTTTCGCAATCTAAAGAATTCAGGAACCACAAGAAGTGGAAGTACATTCAGAGAAAGTACCACCTGATTCGGGATTTTATTCAGAGACGGGAAATCGTGGTGGAACAGATAGTCTTGGAGAACAACCTAATAGATCCCTTCACCAAACCTTTAGTTGAGAGAGTCTTCAAGAGACATTTAGACCCCATAGGGGTGGGTATCTACAGGCTTTCTTAGTCTTAGAGTGCAAGTGAGAGATTGTTGAAATATATGCCTTCTAGACTAATTTTATCTAATGTAATTATCGAATTTATTAATAAAAGAATTTATTTTCAAAATTTGTTTGTGAATTTACATTTTATTTATGCACGATTTTTATTTGGAAATGACCTATTATGTTTAAGTAAGTGATCCATGTGAATGGTGGTCTTTTACAGTAAGGTATGGATCACGGGTTACTTAACAAATAAATGTTTGTTCTTAACCGATTGATGAGAATGAGAATTTCATCATGTTTAGGTTATTGTGTTATGAATTTCAAATGGGGAATAACTTACCTTTAGCCAGTGAGTAGTCCACTCACTTCATAGCATGAGCGTATTTCGAATACATAGAACAAGACCTGTAATAATGGTTTCTAAAAGTACTATTTAGAAGAAACTCAAACTATTACTGCTACAGTATAGACTAATACTCTACCACTTGAGTATAAGTTGGTGGTCTGATGAAGCTAGAAGCATATACTTTGATATGCTGAAGTTGAGATTCTTTCGTAGAGCCAATATACTTATATGTTGGGTATATGTGACTAGTTAGTTAAGATAGGTTTGTACAAGATAGTTTCTACGTTATATCGCCCATTGTGACTGTTCAAATGATCTAATTATCTAGAGCCCTAGGGAACATGATTTGGATGTTTACTTTAGGGTAACTCCCTTGGAAAGTGGAAATATTTCAGGAGTCGTGGATCATTAGACTAGATGTCTAAGGATGGTAGATGTCTATTAGAGGGGTATTAGTACACTCTTCCTCTCTAAATGCACGACGATGCGTAGAGGGGTATTTTAGTCATTACACTTATAGGTTAAAGACTTTGCTAACACAGCATTATCCTTGGGGTCAATATTTCCTTATAGTGATATTAGAAAATTTTTAAAATGTAAAATATAGCTATTTATATAGTAGGGGTATTTTGATAATTTAAATAGGCAAGACGATGTGTCTTTTGGTCCCCCAAATAGCCCTTAAGTCCTAACAGATTTGAATTAAGAAATCGGTCTTGATAATTATGAGTTTTATTTTATTTTATTTAAGTAGTCTAATCTATTATTGGATTAGAATAAAATAAAAGGTCCAAGAGAGAGTATATATTTTATCTAACTTAATTGGTTAATTAATTATTTAGGGCCCAATGCTTGATTGAATAATTAAAAAATTAATCTAGATATAAACTAGATAAAAGACCTAATATTTTATATTGGTCTATTTGGACTTGTTAATTATTTATTGTGTTGTTTAATAAAGCTCAGAAAATAAATAATTGAGATTTATTATTTATAAGTGTTCAAACCCAAGAGTAAATAATTTTATCTAATCCAATGAATAAGACCAAGGGTAAAATAAAATTTAAAAATATAAATAAATATTAAATTAAATAATTAAATAAAATAAAAAAATAATACGGGATGGATCCCGTGTTGTTTTGCGTGAAGGACATGCTTTCTGTATTCATGCACTTGACTTCTCTCTCTCGGTAGAAGATGAAATGAAGTGAAAATGAAATTAAGTGTATGGTACTTCGGGGTTCATCATTAACAGAAAACCTAATCACTCACAGAAACAAAAACATAGGCCAAGTCTATGAAAACATTTTACAGAAGCCAAAAGTTAAGCAAACTCACATCTTTGAGCTTTCACCGACAGAGGAAAGGGCACCATTTCGAAAGCTCAAAAGTTTCGCGTGAATGAGACGCAGTCGACGTTTACAAGGATGTGATCCAATAGCTTCAAGCATCCTTGTACAGATATCTTATTCAGTGCAAAAAGGGTCATTCAAACACAAAGGAAAATTTTTCGTTTTGTAAGCATGATTTCGATTTGATTAATTTTACCATTTTAAACCTTTAGAATGGAAAAGTCCAATTCCTTTTTTTAGTAAGGTATATAGGAATAGTCCCATTTATGAGGACTCTATTTACTAGATCATAGATTTCAATATTTAGTAAATGCCACTATGTGCTAGAAGACAATGGTGAAGTTTGGATGATATTTTATATAACACATTTAAAAAAGATTAAATGATAAATTAAATTTATTTTTAGATAAAACATGTTAAAAAAAAATCATATTTAACAAATTAAACAAGTTTAAAGAAAATGCCACAAATTAAACAAGTTTAACGAAAATGCCACAAATTATCAAGCAAAATATAGGCCATTCTATATTCTATATAATATAAATTGTAATTCATTCTTAATGTTACAATTATTTCATATCTTAATCTTTATTGTATATATAATTTCTTATTCTAACTAAATAATTTTCCAATTTTCTAATACGATATCAAAGCATTGAAATTTTAAATTGAGTAAAAATAAAATAAAGCATATATAACTAGTTTGGAGAAACTATAAAGGTTAAGAGAAATATAAATATATCATTAATTGAGTTGCGTAAGTCCATCGACAAATAAAATATTCTATAACAATTAAATTCTTATAAAAATAATTACATCGAATTTAAAATCTGACATAACTTTTTACTAAGAAAAAAAATTAATAATTGAGTTGAACAATGAGTTTATATTTTAGATGTCCAAAATGAGGATTTAAAAGTGAAGAGTTGTGCGACTGCTAATAAACTCTGCAGACTCTCTAATACAAAGAACATCTTGAAATTAAACAACATAATAGTTTCCCCAATTACACCCAGAAGACTACCTCTTTGAATAAACTAGGAGTAACTATTCCCAGAAAAATACTTATATAGACTTGTTTCTTATAAATTACTACATTAAAATTTTATGTAGTTAACAACAATTGGACCTGGACAATTATCTTCTAATCCTCCAGTGTTTATTGCATGTTGTTTAAAGAGCCTTTTTGGGTTACAATAACATGTAATTTTTAAATTAAAAAGTTATTTATTTTTAAAAATCTATTATTTATTTTTTTACTAAGTCATACGCTATTATTTAATTTTTAATTCAAAATTAATTTAGTCATTTTTCAAAATTTTATAGATCTAAGAGTTGCCTTAATTTCTGTGCTAAACTTTACATGACTTGTAAAAAAAAAAATCAAATTAAAATTTTATTCTAATTTAAAATAATATTAATTCAAATAATTTTTATTTTTAGAAAATTATTATATATTAATAAAATATTATTTCTTGTTCCACTTCCATTGTCACTTGACTTTATATATTTACTAATTTTTATGATATTATCACATATTTATTTCAATCTAATTATTGACTACCTATACCTTAAAAGGAATATATTTTCATAAATTATTTAGTCGGTGAGAGTATTAAAAAGAGAGATTGAGAGAGAGGAGAATTAGAGGAAGAAAAAGAATGGCAAAGGTCAACTGCCAAATCAAAGAAATAGCCTTTTTAGGGCGTCAATGTAATGCAGTCCTACTTGCCATGCACTTTCTGTGATTACGTTATAGAAGATTAGTGTGTAAATGGATTAGAATTTTATTAAATTAAATTGAGATTTAATTTATTGAAAGTAATAAAAAATTATTAAATATGTGAGGTTAAAAAGAGAAGATGATGAGTTGTAGGTATATAATATTTTCTTATAAACAAAAATAATTTAAATTATTATTAATTTTAAATTAAAATAAAAGTTTAAATTGAGGTGAAAAAGTAAAATTACAATTCAAATGCATCCAATGCCCATCCGAAAGGCACAAGGGACGGGACCACCCCATCCGGGCACATACAAAATTTGCTTGGGCCTTCCCAGTCACTTCAAGCCGCGTTTCCAGGAGGAAATTTCCACCCATAGGCCCACAAATGCCTAATTTTGACCAAATACATACATTTTTCTCCAATTTTTTTTAACTAAAATATGGTAATATATTTTTAATAAAATATTAGGATTTATGATTTTTATTCTTATTTTAAAAATATAAAAATCATTTTGATAACAATTTTTATAAATAAAGTATTATTTTAATGCTAGGAGAACCCCAAAAAAATTTCCAAAATTGTTATTAACAGCATCATCCTCTTCGATTTTTAAGGGTTCTTTCACTGAGAAGATTAACAATTTTTCATTTTAAGATAGGGACAAAATAAAAATTTAGTGTTAAGAGATAAATTATATGAAAAATAAATTTAAAATAATGTTATAATTTTTTAAAAATATATAAAATTAAAAGATAAAATTTGAAAATACCTTTATAAAAAAATTGAATTTAAAAGTCTTTTATAAAATTTAAAAAGACTTTTACATTTAAATTTTAATTTTATAAAAAAAATTATAGTTTTAAGAAAATTTAGCTTGATTCCATCTCTGTTTCAAGGATTAATTTGTTGTATTATGAAATCTCGAAATTCCTCCTTTTCCTTTCCGTTTGTCTTTGTATTATGGCAAGGGTCAATAACAGGCGCCGTTGCGCCACCCATCCTGTTATTGTTTTCCTCCCGCAATACACAAGGAGGGATGACTGGTTTCCGCATAGCGCCAAGAGATGGCAACGAAGAAGAAAACAAAGTTATTTTGACATCAAACCCAAAAGTATTCACAGGTCACCCTCAGCTTGACTCGTCAATCCTCTTTCGGTCCTCTGTTGAAGAAGTCAGCGTTGACAATAGCCATTTTAAAATTGCCGATCACAAAACTGAGAGTAAAATTGGACAGCAATTAAATTAAAATGGATTTATTCTAATGTAATAAAAGATTATTAAATGTGTAGGATTAAATAGAATTTAAAGTGATGTTAGAGAAAAAATATAAAATGTTGTGAGTAATAATTTTTGAAAAATAAAATATATAAAATAATAAATTTTAAATTAAAAAGAAATTTTGAATTGAAATAAATTTGAAAAAAATTGTTGGCCCATCACTTATTTATACGAAAATCAATCAATCAATCAATCCTTTTTACAAAAGCTGATAAAAAACTAAATTGTTTAATGCACAAAAAAAAAAAGAAAAATAATTTTATGTTATTCTTAACAATTTCATATCAATATTTTTAATCTATATAAATATTTTTTCCTTTACAGGTTGTCAACTGATTTTTATCTTTTATCATGAAAATTTCTCAAAATAAATATTTAAAGTATAAAAGCATTAAATTCAACCCTTATAACTTTGGCGTGAATTATTGGGAATGGATCTAATATGCATAGAGTTTTGAAGGGTACAGTCATATTTTCACTTTCCATTGGTAGGTAATAGGTGATTGTTGTGAATTTGATTCAAAATAGAATCAATAAATATAAAAAAATAAAGTAAAGATATTAGAAGAGGAGAGGAGAGAGAGAATCGTTTAGATACGATTTCATTGATTGTTCGTTTGTTTACATATGATCCATATTTATAGAGGTTTCGATATAGAATTTGAAAGGTTGAGAAATAAATTTAATAACCTTAAAAAACGAACGGTCACAATATACGAACAGTCACATTATTTTCAAGAAAATGAACAGCCACTTACATTTGTTAAGAATATGAATAATTATTCATAACACTCCCCCTTGAATGTTCATTTTCAATCATTTCGAAAAATGCCTCGTTAAAAACCTTCATAGGAAAAATCCTGTGGGATAAAAACATAGTAAATGAAAAGAGTACACTTTCCGTTCTGGAGGGAATATTGCCTCATTAAAAACCTGACTAAGAAAAAACCCAATAGGAAAAAATCTTAGTTAGGGAAAAAGAGTACAGTATACATACTTTCACTCTTAATAGCATCTTCAAGATGCATTTATGTCTTTCAACCGACGCATTCCAATTTTATGTACTAATTTTTCAAATGAAGCAGTCGGCAATGCCTTAGTGAGTAAATCTGCCAGATTATCACATGATCGAATCTGTTACACATCAATTTCACCTCTCTTATAGAGTTCGTGAGTAAAGAAAAATTTTGGTGAAATATGTTTTGTCCTATCTCCTTTAATATATCCACCTCTTAATTGAGCTATACAAGCTGCATTATCTTTATAAAGAGGTATTAGAATTTCCTTTTCAGAAGGTAATCCACAATTTTCTCGGATATAATGGATCATTGATCTCAACCATATACATTCTTGGCTTGCCTTGTGAATAGCTATAATTTCAGCATGATTAGAAGAAGTAGCTGCTATAGATTGTTTTGTAGAGCGCCATGATATAGCAGTACCACCATATGTAAATAAATAACCAGTTTGAAAACGTGCTTTATGTGGATCGGATAGATAACCAGCATCAACATATCCAATCAACATTGGACTAGTTCTATTTGAATAAAATAATCCAAGATCCATTGTCTCTTGGAGATATCTTAGGACATGTTTAATCCCATTCCAATGTCGACGTGTTGGAGAAGAACTGAATCTTGCTAATAAATTCACAGAAAATGCTATATCAGGTCTAGTATTATTAGCAAGGTACATTAATGCACCAATTGCACTGAGATATGGTACTTCAGGACCAAGTAGTTCTTCATTATCTTCCCGAGATCGAAAATGATCTTTATTTATATCTAACGACTTCACGACCATTGGAGAACTTAATGGATGTGCTTTGTCCATGTAAAACCTTTTAAGAACTTTTGTTATGTATGTTGATTGATGAATAAAAATACCATCTTCCAGATGCTCAAATTGTAAACCAAGACAAAACTTGGTTCTGCCAAAATCCTTGACTTCAAATTCTTGCTTCAGGCTATTTTTTGCTTTTTGGAGTTCTTCTGGAGTTCCAATAAGGTTAATATCATCAACATATATTGTAAGTATTACAAAACCAGATCTAGATTTCTTAATAAAAATACATGGACATAGTGGATCATTTTTATATCCTGATTTCAATAAATATTCACTAAAACGATTATACCACATGCGTCCAGACTGCTTTAAGCCATATAATGACTTTTGTAATCGAATGGAATAATTTCCACGAGGGTTAGAATTATATGCTTCAGGAATACTAAATCCTTCTAGGATTTTCATATAAATATCATTATCAAGGTTCCCATATAAATAAGTAGTCACAACATCCATTAGACGCATGTCAATCTTTTCACATACTACTAGACTCACAAGGTATCGGAGTGTAATTACATTCACCATAGGTGAATATGTTTCATCGTAATCAATACCCGATTTCTGCGAAAAATCTTGTGCCACAAGTCGTGCTTTATATCTTACGACTTCATCATTTTCATTTGCTTTCGCACAAATACCCATTTATAACCAATGGGTTTTACACCTTCTGGTGTTCTGACTACAGGTCCAAAAACCTCACGCTTTGCAAGTGAGTTTAACTCTGATTGAATTGCATCTTTCCATTTTGACCAATCATTTCTATGACGACATTCTTCAACTGATGTTGGTTTAGGATCCTCATTATCTTTTAACACTTCAAGTGCTATATTGTATGTAAAAACATGATCAACAATTATTTCTATCCTATTCCAACTTCTGCCAGAAGTTATATAATTAATGAACATCTCACTATTCTGTTCACTAATTTCAGATATTTGGACCTTTTCATCAGTTTCTACTTGATCCATTTTTCTTAATTATTCAATTGGATCATTCTGATCATTTAATCATCTTTTCTTTCGAGGATTTTTATCTTTTGAACTAATGGATCGTCCACGTTTCTGACATGTTTTTGATTCAGTAGCTATAGGAATTGTATTTTGTCCTGTTGGGACTTCTATCCGAATAGGAGCATCTATAGTTGGAATATGCGATTTAGTTACCCTTGTAGAGTTTGCAAAAGATCTGGCAGTTGATTTGCAAGTCTTTGCAAATGAATGATCTTTTGAACTTCTAGTTCACTTGCGCTTGTGCGCGGATCTAAATAATTCAATGATATTGCCCAGACAAGCTCCTTTTTATGTGGTTTATGTTCTCCCCCTAATTTAGGAAACAAAGTTTCATCAAAATGACAATCAGCAAATCTTGCTGTGAATACGTCACCTGTCAATGGTTCAACGTATCTGATTATAGAGGGAGAATCATATCCAACATATATCCCCAACCTTCTTTGAGAACCCATTTTGGTATGTTGATTTGGCGCTATCGGTACATATACAGCACACCCAAAAATTCTCAAATGAGCAATATTTGGCTCGGAACCAAAAGCCAATTGTAAGGGAGAAAATTTGTGATAACTTGTTGGCCTTATGCGCACAAGTGCTGCAACATGCAAAATAGCATGTCCCTAAGCAGTTGTAGGGAGATTTGTTCTCATTAATAACGGTTTAGCAATTAATTGTAACTGTTTAATGAATGATTCAGCTAGACCATTCTGAGTATGAACATGAGCTACTGGATGTTCAATAGTAATGCCAATTGACATGCAATAAGCATTAAAGGCTTGGGAGGAATATACTCCAGCATTATCTAGACAGATCTTTTTGATAGGATAATCTGGAAATTGCGCTTTTAAGCAAATTATTTGGACAAGCAATCTCGCAAACGCCAAGTTGCGAGTTGATAATAAACTGACATGCGACCATCGAGTCGATGCATTAATTAAAATCATAAAGTATCTGAATTGCCCATATGGTGGATTAATTGGTCCACATATATCATCACGAATTCTTTCTAGAAATACTGGAGACTCAAACTCCACTTTTGTTGGAGATGGTTTAACAACCAATTTCCCTTGAGAGCATGCAGCACATGAAAATTTATCAGATGTCAAAATCCTTTGACTTTTCAAAGGATGACCATGCGTATTTTCAATTATCCTTCACATCATAATAGCTCATGGATGACCCAAATGGTCATGCCAAATGATAAATGTAGCAGGATCAGTAAACTTCTGATTTACTGAATGATGTACTTCAATTGCATGGATTTTTGTGCTATATAGGCCAGATGAAAGAGATGGTAGCTTTTCTAATAAAGATTTCTTACCCGACATTATTAGAGTAATACAGAGATATTCAAAACCATTTTCTTCCATTGTTTCAATGTGATATCCATTTCGGCGAATATCTTTAAAACTTAATAAATTTCTGTGAGATTTGGAAGAAAATAACGCTTTAGGAATAACAATATGTATTCCTCCGAGTAATACAATATTAGCTCTTCCGGAGCCTTCAATCAACTTTACACTACCATTTATAGTATTAACATTTGTTTCTCCCATCTGCAGGTAAGAGAAATATTTTCTATATTTCAATATGGTGTGTGTTGTACCACTATCAATTAGGCATATATCTTTAATGCCACTTGTGTATCTAGTAAGCAGAATAATAGCTATCTGGGCATAACAAAATATTTATAAATTTAAATACTCAAATAATAAAACATTAAATGCTAATTACTATTACAATACAAAATAAAAAAAAAACAAAAAGAAACATATTAAAAGTAAACTTCTAATTCTTTTAGACATTTCCATCACCAATCAAATGCTCTATTCTTTCTTTAGGATGCTCAAAGAAATCAGCCACGTCCAAATGAGTTATATCAACATCGTCAAGGTTGATATCATCATCATCATGAAGAGAATGTTGTAGAGTAAAATTTGCTTCAGCATTTTTGCCTTTCTTCTCAATAGACGCCTGATGCAGATCAACAAGGTATTTTGCAGTACGACAGGTACGGGAGCAATGACCTTTTATGCCACAATGATAACATTTATCTTCATAATTTTTAGGAACAACATCATTTCCTTTTCCTTTCACGTTAGTCTTTGGCCACTTTTAGTGGTTGTCATTATTTCTCGTAACTTTGTTTTGACTGTTACGATCATAATGAATATTTTAATCACGACCATATATATGTCCACGGCCACGGCCATATCCACGACCACGACCACGACAACGACCACGACCATGACCTCTTCCAGGGCCAAAATTACGAGTTCTAACATCATTCACTTCTGGGAATGGAGTAGAACCTGTTGGTTGAGCTTCATGATTTTTCATTAATAGCTCATTATTTTGCTCAACTACGAGAAGACAAGATATTAATTCTGCATACTTTTTGAATCACTTTACTCGATATTGTTGCTGTAGGAGCACATTCGAGGCATGAAAAGTAGAGAAAGTTTTTTCTAACATATTTTCATCAGTAATATTTTCTCCACACAGTTTTAGCTGCGAGCTAATTTTAAAAATAGCAGAATTATACTCACTAACGGATTTAAAATCTTGTAATCGCAAGTGCATCCAGTCATACCGTGCCTTTGGAAGGACGACCATCTTCTGGTGATCAAACATTTCTTTTAAATTAGTCTACAAAATAAGTGGATTTTTCACGGTAAGGTATTCAACCTTTAAGTCATCATGAAGGTGATGGCGGAGGAAAATTATAGCTTTAGCATCATTTTGTGATGATGATGGATTTCCTTCTACAATGGTATCTGCCAGACCCATTGCAGCTAAATGCATTTCAGCATCTAGTGTCCAAGATAAATAGTTTTTTCCAGTACTATCAAGAGCGGCAAACTCAAGTTTGGTGAGATTTGCCATGTGAATACAAAAGCAAATAGGAAAAGTACTTACCTTGCTCTTTTGTTATAGCCCGTGATGATAACCTTTAGTAAAACAGCTTCGGTTGAGTCTCGTGCTGATAACATGTTGTGAATTTGATTCAAAATAGAATCAGTAAATATAAAAAAATAAAGTAAAGATACTAGAAGACGAGAGGAGAGAGAGAATCGTTTAGATGTGATTTCATTGATTGTTCATTTGTTTACATATGACCCATATTTATAGAGGTTTCGATATAGAATCTGAAAGGTTAAGAAATAAATTTAATAACCTTAAAAACAAACGGTCACAGTATACGAACAATCACATTATCTTCAAGAAAATGAACAGCCACTTACTATTGTTAAGAATATGAATAGTCATTCATAACAGTGATATGGTTTTTACAGGATATTTTCACTTATTTGTTGGCACTTTCATTCTTGCTATTTGAGCCCATAAACTTGGAGCTTACTGTTTCATGGTAAATGAATTTGACTTTTTTTCCCCTCTTAAATTAAACCCCATAATAAATTTGTAGAGAATAATATATTATTGGTTGTGTTGTGTGCATAGTTGCTCTTGACAACTTTTCCTACTAAACGCGAGGCAATTCTTTTTCTCTCTCTCTCTAAATGTGAGACTTTTTTTTTTCCCTTCTCCCTTCTTTCGATTTGCAAGCTAAGAAGTGTCTGCTGACTCGGGTGCAATATACGGAGATTGAGTAGGGTTGGTTTTCACATTAGGTTTTCCAATAGAAGTAGGAAAAATAAAGAGAAAAAGCAAATTGGTGCTGGAAGAGGAATCTAATCATGGAATGGACATTCTGACTATCATTTTGTCAAAAGAAGATAATGAAAAATTTGTTGTGAAAAATTATCCTATTACCCCCACAGATTATCTTTAATAAAAATAATTAAACAACTATAAAGAAAAATAACAAGATAAGGATTTACGTGAAAAACTCTAAAATCGGAGAAAAATCACGGCCATTATTAAAAGACAATCGAAAAAAAAATATTTATTATGTGAAAAATTATTACAACCACACAATATAAAATACAATATTTTTTCACACCCAAAACCCAAGAAAAAAAAAAACCTAAAGAGTACCCAGAAAATTTTTTCAAACCCTCTAACTCTCACACTCTTCTTTCTTGGTGTTGTTTTTGTTTTTCGTTGATGAATTTGCACTCAAAGCATGTCTATTTATAGGCATACCAAAGGCATCTTATGAGCAAAAAAAACAAGAAGCCTCCATCATAGCCTAGTAGAGTGGTTTACTAACTCCAATCACTCCACCTTCAATGATGAGAGAGACTACACTTTTTTTTAATTAATGCGTAACAATCTCCATCTTAATTAAAAAAAAAAAAAAACTGCTATCAAGACATTGTCTAATACCAACAATCATAAGTATTATCATATTCCACCATAAATAGTATATCTATTTGAAATTAACATCAAATTTAAGAATTTCACCTCGACCCATGTCGATAATTATGGTGCAACTTCCACGCTGATTTTTCAGAAGTTCATTAGCCATCGACATTCCTTTATTCCGCTACACACCTTGCATAATCATCAGTCAATACCCTTGTGGAAATTCGTGGACATACTACCAATCATACGTCCTCTTTCATGGCATCTCCAGTGGTAGCAATCATGCCATGGTGACATATATTTTTCTTTAAAGCAATTCAACATCTCCCTCTGCTAGGGAAACAACATTGGTGACATTATATTTTTCTTTGGAGTTATTGGCTGAACAAGCTCCACCCTTCTTGTAGTTTTTCTTTATGTGGCCTGTTTGTCCACATCCCTAGCACATAATTTTTTTCACAGAGTTCTTTTTCTTCCCATGCTCACAAATAGTAAATGCTGAGTTTTCTGAAAGTCTGCTTTCTCCTTTTAATCTTCTTTCTTCAAAAATTAATTTAATCGCCACCTCTGAGTAAACTACAGTTTCCTTCCCATACATTAAAATGAGCTGCATGTGTTTGTAAGTAGATGGAAGATATAAGATGAGTCGCAGAGTTTTATCCTCATCATCTATTTAATTTTGAGAGTTTTCAATTTAGAAATAATCCCATTTAGGATACTCAGATGATCTAAAATTTTTGTACCTTCCTCCATCTGCAATGTATAAAATTGCTTATTCAAATAGAGCTTATTTGAAATACTTTTGTTCTGGTACAATTCTTCAAATTTATCCCAAATCTCTCTTGTTGTAGACAGTCCAACCACATTAGCAAGAACATTTTTTGCTAAACTGAGCTATATTTGACTTGCAGCTCTCATATCTAACTCCTCCCAATCCTCATCGCTTATTGTGGACTTTCTTGAGTCTCCACTACTATCACTGGACACTTCTGAATCTTTTCTGCTGGTCAAAGGGATTGGCCTCCCCTTCAAGACTTTGTACCAAACTGGATTAACAAATCATTGACTTGCACTTGCCATAAGGCAAAATTAATTTTTTCATCAAAATTTTCAACATCAATTGCTAACATTTTTTCTGTACTTTTATTTTAGTGTAAAACATACACTAAAACTCTATCGCACCAAAGGTATTTGTAGGCTTAATATAAAGAGTAAATAATAATCTAACTTATTTTCTGATGTAGAGGGTCCACCTTAGTGGCAATCACAGAGCATACGATAAGTAGATATTAATATCCAGTAAAGCTCTGATACTAATTGTTGTGAAAAATTGCCCTATTACCCTATAGACTACCTTTAATAAAAATAGTCAAGCAACTACAGAGAAAATAATAGGATAAGGATTTACGTAAAAAACTCCAAAATCAGAGAAAAACCACGGCCGTTGTTAAAAGACAACCGAAAAAAAATATTCACTATGTGAAAAATTATTACAACCGCACAATATAAAATACAATATTTTTTTTCACACTCAAAACCCAAGAAAAAATACCTAGAGAGTACTCAAAGAATTTTTCCAAACCCTTAACCCTCACACTCTTCTTTTTTGGTGTTGCTCTTGTTTTTCGTTGATGAATTTGCACTCAAAGCATGCCTATTTATAGGCATACCAGAGGCATCTTATGAGCAAAAAAAAAAAAAAAAAAACAAGAAGCCTCCATCATAGCCTAGTAGAATGGTTCACTGACTTCAACCACTCCACTTTCAATGATGAGAGAGACCACACTTTTTTTAATTAATGCGTAACAAAATTATGGCCTGGTGGTCATTAGCATTCATTCGTAAAGTTCATGGGGAAAGTCTGGGGTCTAAGTACTTTGACTCCAAGATTTGACAACTATGGAAGCTCCATGATGACATGCAAATCACTGACCTAGAGAATGGCTTCTTTATTATTATGTTCAACCTGAGAAGATTTACGTTTCTAACATAGGATAAAAACAATTGAATCTAAATTTAAATTCTACATATTAACTTCCTCAAATTCACAATTAATTCATGTCATAAAAAACAAGAAATTGATTATACCTTAATTACTATTACAACATTTGATAATTGATATGATAAAAACCTAAAAATTTATTCCTTAATTACGATGGCTACATAGATATATAATCAATATGACAATAACAAACTTCCTATTTATTAGGCCTCTAGTCTATTTACACAAGCCTTTAAATTAAGCAAGTCTATCTAGTTTGCGTCTCTAAAACATGACGATTGATTAGACTATTTAATCTTCCTTTCAAAACTCACTTTTAGAAGACGATAGCAGTGTGTCTAGAATTGCTTACAACTCTAGAAGAAGTAAAAGCTTTAAGTTATAAGATTGGATAATGGATATAAGTAAAATCTTTAAGTTATAAGACTAGATAATGGATATATATACATATACATACGTATATGTATACACACATATATACATATACACATATATGTATATATGTGTGTATACATATACGTATGTATATGTATATGTGTATATATATATATGTATGTATGTATCTACATATATATAGAAAAGACGTCACTAACTCTAATCATCATGGGCTAAAGAAATTAATTTAATTCCTTTTTTATTGTTTAATTTTTATTGATAAAAGAACTTGCAGCCGCTACCTAAAAGTATGCACATAACTCATGTCTCAAAAGATGTTTGAACTTTAACTCACTCCAAAGCATAGTTTTGAAAGTCAGATCGAATCAATTGATTCAACCGGTCAGGCCGGGAACCAGTCACTTGTCTAGTCCGATTGTATCATAAGAATAGGTAGTGCAAGAACAGGTTAAAAATCATGTAAACCGGTCAAAATTCGATCAAATCGATAAACCTGTTACGGTTTTTGCAGTCCACCAGTTTGCATAAAACGACGTTGTTTTGGTTCTTGATCTGAAAAAAAAAAAAAATAATAATAAAGGAAACAAAATCATATTCCACTGAATCCCTTCCACTCTCGGTCTCAATCTCTCAGACTCTCACTCTATTAGATTGTAAGACACGAAGCCCTACCGCTAAACATCTCACTGAGAAATCAACTTTATGACCATTCGATTTTGATTTCCACTTGGGGTTTTGTTGAGTGTTGACTCTCAGGCCTCTGCTTTGGTTAGCTTTGTCGGTGTCCGCTTTCGGTTTCTTCGTACTTTTCTTTTTCTCTTAACCAGTCTAGTTTTAGAACTTAATATATCAGGCCTAATTGTCTCTTTGTTGGTTTATTTTATGTCATTTTTCAAATACTTTAATGTAGATCACTTTCTTTTGTTTTGTGTATTTTGAGGAAACTAGAGCTGTTGTGCTATTGATTACTTTTTGGAATAGTATTTGCCTTGATAATTGAATGATTTGTGGCATATGGTTTTCATTTTGAAGGAAATAATTATTAATTAAGTTTGTTTTGAACATGAAATTATGAGCTTTCTACAGTTTCATTGTTTTCCAAAAATGGTAGAATAATTCTGTTGCTGCTAAAGGAATGACTGGGCTTGATGATGTTGGCTCACCTACTAATCACAGGCTACAGAACCCAAATTTACCAAATGTCAACTCGAATTCACGATTTGCTCTTTTCTAAGCAGGGGTTTTGCTATTTTTCCTTCCAGCTTCAACCCTTTCTCCCCCTAAGTTTCTTGTATTTCCTTGAATTGAGACCACCATATACATCCACTTTTAATTTAATACTTCTCTTTTCCATTTCTTCAACTTGTTAGCTGTATCTTGTTTCATTAGTTGAAAGAAGCATAAAGGCCCATGAAGTAATGGTGTAATTTTTACTCAAAACTCTGTTAAGTTTTGTTTATTTGTTTGAACTTGGAGTGAACAGTTTCTTATATCAATTATTGTTCAATGTAATTCTATTTTTGATATAGTTTAATTGTTTGCCTTGTTTTGAATCAATGACTTTGATGTTTATTTAACGTCATTAAAGAGTTCTCTAATGAAAATCAGAGATATTTGTAACTGTTCAAGTAATTTGAATATGTGGTTTAATGGAAGGAAAGGTACTTAAAATGGAAAAAGTTTATAGAGGATTGGGAAAAAAGAAGCTTCTTTCTTTCTTCCTGTGATTAAATAATAGTGTTATTGTGCATTTTAATATAGTTTGGTAGCACTTAGTTATTCTTTAATTAGAATTTTTGTTGAGAAAGCTGTAAGAATTGGAATAATTTTTAGAAAATAATAATTAATTTTTTTATAACTATTTCCATTGTTAGATGTTTATTTAATTGCTTTTATAAATGATGATTAATTGTTTTTTGTTAATAGGTATGGAAGCTTCAATAATCAAGCATTAGATAGTAATGACAAACAATCCTCGGCTTCTAGTTGTGGGAAGACTGATCCTATAACACCCCAAATATTCATATCGTAATGGACCTTACATGGTGGGATGTTGCTCCGTCTGATTTTCCTAGACAAGAGGTCTTTATAACGAAAACAACTTACAATACAATGGAATGTTTTTTTTCAAAACATCACTTTAAATACAAGGAAAAACTGATATGTAGAGCCATCAAGAAATTAAATCTTCTGACCAAGTACGGGTAGTATCCAAATCCCCACGGTCATCATTGACACTGTCTCCTAACTCCCTGGCCCCTCCAGGAATCTTTTGATAGGGACCGTTCTCTAAAAATTGTCAAGCATAAAATACGTGTGAGTGCTACACACTCAATGAGTCCTGTGTGTGCTAGTGTTTTCCTCAAAGAAACAATTGGTAAAATTGAGTACTATTTCTAGGGTTCAATAGTGAAGTAAGTAGCAACAAGACTTGTAAACAGGCATAATCAAGTATTGGGAGTTCATGTTTATCTAGAAATACATGTAGGAAAATCCATGTGCCCTTTCTGGAAAAATCATGTTCAAGATTTTAGGAATTCATGTAAAGTTAGTGTTATTTTAGGAAAATTCATATGCAGGAAATCATGAATTCAAATAATGCAGGTATTATATTCAGGAATTCAGGCATGTCATTTTAGAAATTCAATAATTTTCAGGAATTTAGGAATTCAAGTATAAATCATGTAAATTCAGGTATGTAGGATTTCATATACAGGTGACCCACTTAAGACGGTTATTCATGTGACCCACTTGGGGACGTTCAGGTGACCTACTTAGGGACGATTTGCTACTCCCAATGTCTTGTCGTCCCGTTTGGAGTAAGACGAATCCCAAAACTAATCATAAGCTAGTACAAGAAGAATAGCCTTTTTAGTACTCAACGCTTACACCACTTATTCGAGTCTAAGAAATAGAAAAGGGTTTTCACTCTTCCATAACTTGTAAATGCAGAGCATGCATGAAATATCATGAAATATGTCACCTAGCGGGATTTTCACAAGCAATTGAAAAACGTGTCAGGAGTTCATGATTTAATCATGTAACATGAAAAAACTTGTCCTGAAATAGGATATACCTGGTATTTTCAATCATTATGCATGAAACAGACGATTACCGAGTACTAAAGAATTTGAAATTCTTAATAATCTCGATTTTCCATTCGATTGAGTGAAATACTTGTATTTCATTTTATAAAAATTTCATAATTAAAACGAAGTCTAGAAAACCAAAGTTTAGTTGTCTCGTAAAATGTTTCCATATTCCTCAATCCAAATATAACATTTTCCAAACCATTGGAATCATTTTGAAGAAAATAATCCTAAGCGAGTTCAACCGTACAGTTTTAATTAAATATAGGTTAGGATGCTCGCGTAGCGCGTAAAACATGGTTTTCAATATACAAAAATCTTTGTAATACATAAATCTTCAAGAAAAGTATTTAGGTTAAAATCTGGCAATCAATGCTGCAAATCTCAAGTAAAAGCATTTTCTTGAATATATAAAAAAAACACGAATCTATATTAGGAAAACATTTATTCGTATCAAAAAAACACTTTGTAACTCCAAGAGATTTGGAAATCAAGGAATGTTAGTTACTAAAGTTTTACTTTAAATATGTCAGGTTAACACATTTCTATATCCAAAAAGTATTTTCTTATACCGCAAATATTTCATTATCCAAAAGGAATTAATAATCCAAGTATTTCACAAACTCAGGAATTTCACAATCATATTGTTTTAGAAAATACTTACCTGAAACGAGATATAAAAATCAAGGGACTCACCTAGAATCACTATTGCTTAGCAAGATAAATATTCGCTAAGTTGTCACCAATCTTTACAATGAATAGCCTACAATGATAACCATTCATAACTCAATTAATATTCTATGCTTGTTGATGATAATGTACATATGGCTAAAGATATTCATCTAAGGTTATCACCTCATTTCCTATATCATTCCATACTTAAAATGAAATATAAGTCTTGCTTGCTTATATTCTATTTCCTTATTTCATCTTCTTCATAAGAATATAAGGTCTTCATATACCCAATTAACTTCTCATTTATCCATGAACATAAATAAAATTGCTTCATGAATTCATTTGTTCATTAATGGAAATTCTGCCATTTTCAACTTTGTCACATCACATTGTTTTACTCATAGCTTTCAATCCACAAGTCCAAATGATGTCAAACCAGTTTTAAAATAACCTCAAGGCATTCCTTTACAATTCCAATTCCTGGAATACCAATTCTCTCATTTATTTTGTTTAGTTTTGAACACAAAGTTCCAATAGTTAAATCCTGTCACTGATATGTCACCTTTCACTATTTTCACCATAGCTTTTGATCCGTAAGTCCAATTAACTCCAAACTTGCGCCAAAACACTCCTATGATCATTAGGTACAAAGCTATAAGCTTACTGTGTTCATGTCCAGAAACGTTATAGAACTACTGCACGAAAACCCTCCCAGAATTTTCTGGATTTTCTTCACTTTTCCAGCAAAACCTATTACATCTTTGTTCTTCTTCTTTCATAGCACATAAATATCACTTAGTTCATTTCATTTCTCTTGGACGTCAATTGATCACACAATTTTCATCCATGGCCAAAGCTGTATTTTCACAAACCAAACCATAACAAACCGGCTGCTTGCATTTATCACATAATCATCACAATTTTCTTAACAATTAACATAACATCACTTCATTTCTTTCTTCCTTCCTTTCTTTTATATAATCAGCCATGGCGACCCTAATTTAACACCTTTAAGTCACTTCTAAATTTCATATAAACATAGAAAATATTCTTCTTTTTCAACCGCCATACAATTTCCCACAAAACAGTCCACAATATGATATTTTACTAAACAAATTCCATAATCCATGCATAATTTTCTTGAAATAATTGCACCGAAATAACCTCCATGAACTATATATAAACTTTACTTCCAAGAATATAGCTTTTTACCTTGTGTATATTGATTTGTTTGCAAGAAAAGACCAAGCTTTCCTTTCCTCTCCTTTCTTTTCTTTCTCTCGGATTTCTCTCTCTCTCCCTTTCTATTTTCTTTTTCTTTTCTCTTCCATCCTTCTCCTTGTTTGTGGCTGATCTTTGGCTACCTAAAAGCATCCCAACTGGCCAGCCATGGCTATTTATAGCTAACTTTGGTCTTCAAGTCAAACAAGCTTCCAATGACTTTAATTCAATTGGAGGTTTATAATTGGTCCAAATAGTTACTTAGGTGTCAATTAGGGATTTGATAGCATTCTCTAGAATTCTCTAGAATTCTTGCATGATTATTCTTGTAACCAATCAAATATTGCCATGCATAACTCTTGCAACCAATCTTGAAATTCCAACTAACTTTCCTTCTAACCAATCAAATATTTTTGTAAATAAAAAATATAGCTATTATTCTTCTTCTTTTTCTTTTTTCATTTTTTTTCATCCTTGCTTCTTGGCCGGCTGCCTTGCAGCCTTCCTACCACTACTATCTTTTCTTGTTGTATAAAATTTGTCCGTATGATAAAATCTTGAGATGGGGACTAAGTTTGAAGAATTAATAATCAACGATGACTAAGCATGCTTAATAATTGCACGTGATGACCAAGTATATTGACCAAACATGTTACTTTAATAACACCAATCATCTAGTAACATATAACTCTACTTTCCACCTCATCCTAGACGATTCATCATCTCCCAACCAATAACAAACCACCATTTGTTTTTTTTCTTCAAAATCCACCATTTTCCTCAGGAATAATCATAATTTAGTCCATTATTTATTCCACTCGGGAAAACTTTTTCTTTTGCCAATGAAATCTACTCATTAAACTGAATACAATAATGTCTCTCGAAATTCCTGAATTCTTTCCTAGTTTTTCTTAATTCACGATAAAAAATTCTTTCGTTGCCTCTTAAAATGTTTATTGCCCCAAAATATTCATCTAATTAAACTGAACATTTATTATTCTACACATCCATACATATATTGTCTTAATACAAAGTAGTACCCATTTACATACAAAACGGGAAGGATATCATAGATCCAGCCTGGAAACATATTAGTCTAACACAAGAAGCTAGAAAGCCAATGCACATGTGTCTCTTTTGCTTGAAGCAATTTAAAGGAGGAGGAATTCATAGAATGAAGCAACATCTAGTAGGGAGACAAGGACAGATTGCTCCATGTAAAAAAGTTCCTTATGATATTAGATGTCAAATGTTGTCACATTTGGAGCAAGTGAAGCACAAAAAAGATGAGTCTAAAGTTAATTATAGTTATAACTATGATGAAGCTAAAGCAGAAGAAGTGCAGGAAGTGCATGAGTTTGCTCCATCAACTAAAGCATAATGTACTAAAGATAGAGAAAAGAGAAAAATTAGTGGAAAAATAGATAAGTTTTTTGGATCAAGAACAACTTTAGGATCCCAATTAGGTCTAAAAAGTGTTTTTGTTAACAAAGAAACAATGAGAAAGGCTAAAATGGCAATTGCTAGATGGTTCTATGATGCATGTATTCCATTTAATGCAATTTAGTCTCCTTATTTTCAACCTGCATTAGATGTTGTTGTAGCTATTGGACCTAGCTTTAAAGCTCCATCTTATGATGAAATACGGGTTAGCTTATTGGGACATTGTAAGAAAGAATGCCAACTTCTTATTGATAGTTATAAAGGTAACTAGAAAGCATCTGGATGTACACTTATGGCTGATAGTTGGAGTGATCAAAGGTAAAGAACTTTAATAAATTTTTTTAGTATATTGTCCTGCAAGTATGATTTTTTAAAAAAATCTGTTGATACTTCTGATATGGTGAAAGATGCAAAAACTATTTAATTTATTTGTGGATGTTATTGAATGGGTTGGGCCTGCGAATATTGTACATGTAGTGACTGATAATGTAACAAATTATGTAGCAGTTGGGAGGTTGATTCATAAGAAGTATGAAAACATTTTCTGGTCTCCTTGTGCAACACATTGTTTGAATCTTATCTCGAAAGATATTACTTCATTGCCTCATATAGCTAACCTTGCTTCTCGTGCTTCAAAGATTACTGTCTTTGTATACAATCATATGGTATTTTTGTCTTGGCTTAGAAAAAGGCAAAATTGGAGGGAAATAGTTTGTCCAGGAATTATCCATTTTGCTACAGTTTTCATTACTTTGAAAAGTATTTGTGACCATAAGGAAGACTTGCAAGCATTAGCTATTGACAAACACTTCACTAGACATAAGTTAGGAAGAAGAGCTAATCGGAAAGTTGCTAGTGCTATTATCTTGGATAGTAAATTTTAGCAAGATTGTTAAATTATGGTTAAACTTGTTGGTCCTCTTATTAGATTATTGAGGATTATAGATATTGATGAAAAACCTTCATTAGGATATGTATATGAAGGCATGCAAAAGGTCAAGAAAGGTATCAAAGAGATGTTCAGGAATAGAAAAAGTTTATATAAGCCTTACACTGAAATTATTAAGGCTCGATGGGATAATCACTTGCATTACAATATCCATGCTGCAGCTTACTTTTTAGACCCAGCTCTCTTTTATGATGAAAATTTTATTGAGAAGCATAGGGTCATGCAAGGTTTGCTTGATTTGTTGGACCTAAAAAGTATTTGCAATGATCCAATCAAAGCAATGAAAGAAAGACAAGTGTATAGGGACCGCCAAAAGAGCTTTTCTAGGCCATCTTGTTTGCCTGCAACAAAAGCACTTACACTTGGTAAATTGCTTTGTTATACTTATATGGTTTAATTTTTGAAAATTATAATATTTAGTTGATAATATTCTATGCATGAAGATGAATGGTGGAGATTGTTTGGTGATAGTGCTTCTATTTTGAGAAACATTGCAATTTTCATCCTTAGTCAAACTGCTTCTTATTCAGGATATGAAGAAAATTGGAGTCTCTTTGATTTAATTCACACCAAAAAGAGGAATAGCAGGGAGCATTAAAGACTTTATGATATGTTTTTGTGACTTATAACATGCATTTGAAATCTAGGTATGCCAATATTAATAGTTTCATCTTTTTCTATTAGTGGCATTTGTTATATTTGAAACTTGTGATTACCATACATTTAAATAATTTAAAATGATATCAATGCTTCTAGGATTCACCAAAAGAAAAGGTCATATGACCCCATTGATTATGAATCAATTGACAAACTTAATTTTTGGGCGGTGGAAAAAGATCCTCAACTAGAGTTTGATGAGGAAAACATTGAAAATTTAATTTATAATGATCATGCTATTTCAATTATTGGTGATTTTTTTTTAAATTGTAAAGAAATATTATTATGTTATTTTTTTTATATCATGTTAACTTGGTCTTTATTTGAATAGATCATGCAGAAATTGATATGGAAACTAACATGCCTGAGTTATCAAGTTTGAGTTCATTTGATGGTGAAAATGATGGAACATATGACAACTTTGGTGTAGATGTTGGACTTAAACCACAAGTTAATGCAAACTATGATTGTACACTTTAGATTTTAATTGTATTAATTTGGTGATGATATTGTATCAGAACTATACATTTGAATTATTTGTATTTGACGTTGAACTATTGTTGTATTGTGTATTGAATTTATATCTTGGACCTTGTGGCAAATAACTAATTTATTCTTATTTGAAACCTATTAGTTTTAAGAGATATATTTTATATTTATTTATTTATTTTATTTTTGATATATATAATAGTGAATAATATTATATATATATAAATAATATTAAAAAAAATATTTAATTATATTCCGATTCGACCACGGTTCAATCCCGGTCGGACCTACCATTGAACTTGTTACTTTACTAGTTCGATGACTGATCTGATTTTCAGAACTTTGCCCCTAAGAGATGTATCGAACTTTAGGTCATGTCCCAGGAGATGTTCGAACTCGAAACGTCAGTGTGAAAATCCCAACACCTACCATCTCGACCAATTCCTTAAATTAATTAAATCCAAGTCCATGTCATGTTCGAATAATTAAATCCATCAGTCTAATAAATCATATATCAAGTTTTTCTTTTTCTTTTTTAATTTTCAAATGTGCTAGTATTCCTATACACAGTACAATCTCGTTTCATAAATTAATAAATATTTATTTTGACCCTTATGTGTGTGACTTCCAAGATTTATCACTAAATATCAAGGAAAAATAATATTAAACAATTTTAATATTATTTAGAATAATTCTAAGTACTTGAGTATACTTCTAATTTGTTCTTAATGCTTCCATAAATTATGAGTGGCGTATAATAACATGCCAATATATCATCAACCTCAAATAGTGATGAAAATATTTGAATATATTTTAGATGAACCTATGCATGTATAATTTTGTAATGTAATCCTTACTAATACATATCCTTAGATATGAAGTCACATTTATGTTTCACGATTGCAAAATTATATGAGAAACTTATTTCTTATTTAATCTAACTACTCTACTCAAGAATTATATATGAAACTCTGATAGAGCCCTATTTTTTGTTTGAATTGGAATGTTTTTCAAATTTCTTTGAACTTCGTTGATTATGATTACTTCAGAGAGGCTGGGGGTGGGTGGTGGAGACCCTAAATTTGAGTATCAGAGGAGAGATGAATGTGACAGGATAAGGTACGGGAGTGAAAGGTCATTTTGGGCATTATAAATTTCTTACACTAGGTATGTTGAAACTAAGAATAAAGACCAGGAATGCAAACAATTCTAGAAACGAATTTCTAGAATTGGAAATTTTCCATTGCACTAAATATCAAACTAATACATACCAAATGTTTATAGACATCTTGCTTCTGGAATTGAACCCCTCGATTAAATAAAATACATTACAGCTAGCAATTCCAGTTGGAAAATTTAAAATAAGAAAAAAATGGAGGGAAAGTTAGTTATGAGTTATGTTGTTACAACTGCTATCTAGGATCAAGGCACCCAAGTAACTATTTTTACTATTGCAATGTGGTTGACTGTTTTGCCTCAACAACCCCCCTCCTCTTCCTGCGGAAGCTGAATGAGGAAAAAAAGACCATGGTGAGACAAAAGGAAGTAAGAGGAAAAACTTTGGTGAAAAGGTCAGCCATCTGATTGGCAAAAGGAATAAGGAGAGTGTTGTAAGAGATTACGACTTTCAAAATAGGTTCATTTAAATGCAGTCATCATACACCCAACAAAAAAAAAAATTATGAACCCTTCTCCTAAAGATAAACATAGTATTGTTAGGTATCTCACGCATATCATATATGGTGCAGCGGAAAAATAAGAATGAGATACCAACCCAGGATCTACATACATGTGGAAAACAAGACATAAAGAGAACAAATGTAACAACTTTTTACCTTTCTTTAATCGTGTGAAGAACAAAATTTTTCTTCTTCAAGTCGAGGCACAATCCAACAATCCTCTTGATCAAACACCACGAGATTTGAACGCCAACTACTATAATCACAGTGTGTGATTATCTCTAACAGAAATCTACACGGAGGATGACACTTAAACACCAAGATGTTTATGTGCTAGCATAAACCAATAATGATGGCTAGGGTTTATTGTTCATGTGCTGAAGAACAACGAGAGAGAGAGAAAAGAGAAGGTCTTTGGAGTTATTGTTTTTTCGTGGATTGTCCTCTAGCTAGGGTTTCGTATGTCTATAACATATATCACATGAAAAATCCTGCTAAAATCCTCCATCCGAGATTTCGAAAATGATTAGAATTCTCTAATTGTAATTGGAAACATCAAGTTCTCTCAATTACAATTTGGACCACAAATTATAACTAATTATAATTTGTCCACAACAACTTCTCTTTCTCAAAATTAACCCCACTATGTTATCAAATAACATCTTGAGTATATAATCCTCTATTGTGTGTGACCTATTAAGTTTCCCAGTCAATTGGTAGTGAATATGAATTAATCCAAACGTCTTTGAGATTAATAATCCATAATTAATTAGAATTAATCATATTGATTCTAATCAGGATTGGTTTATTAATTCATCAATTAATAAACCTATATTCCCAGATCATGAACGGTATCTAGCAACACATCATGACCACCTAAGAGTCCAGGAAGTCAAATGGCTTGACATGAACCGTTTAATAACAAACTACAGTGCAATTAACTTCTTTCACTATATAATATCTCATTTGGTTTGGAGTACGGAATTAGTGCCAACTCTCTCCAGAATTAATTTTGGCCCGAATACAATAGTACTTGTACCAGGAACCCACTACTCTAGATGTGTATCAATTGGAGCTATTTTTAATACACAATCTATACCACCCTACTACCTAGGCCCGCCAGGGCCAGGGATGTCGCCTACATCCAAAGGATAATGGGTCTTTATAACTAGGACACACAATCAAAATAGCGGAATAAAAGCAATACTTTAACTTAACATTTATTACAACCCGAGAATAAATCCAAGAATAAATCCAAGAATAAATCCAAGAATTCCAAAATCAAATCCATAATAAAAATTATCCACTCTCAATTCCCCAAAGCATTACACAAATTAAACATCAGAAAAATCTTCCAAGGCAGGCAATATCTAGTTACTCATCCTCACAGCAAGATCGACCTGAAATTATGGCAAAAAGGGTGATGAGATAAAAATCTCAGTAAGTCCGTGTGTGCTTGGAGTGTCCAGTGGAAACAGTTCGTGAATGTAAAGGATAAAACCTTTATAAGAGAAATACTGGCAAGCAATAAACATTAGTTAAAATCAAGAGTTGTGTTTTGGTTTTCCCAACTATATAGAATCAATAAAATCAACCACTTAAAAGAAATGATCATAGGTTACCACACGTTGGGCCCCATAACCGGTCAGAATGCCGACACTTTGTGCAGACTGACAAAAGGTAGGTGATCGACCTACCGGGCAAGATACTTTTCCTTCTCTATACCCAAACAACAATCGGGTGTCCATTCCGGCAAAACACAGTTATTTGATTGAAAGAAATAACTGCTAGCTCGGGCCGGCACGACCTACTGGACTGATATCCTATCCGGGAAGGACTTACCCCTCAGAGGTGCCCACCTACCGATAGACTTACCCTAACTCTTCAAAGACTAGTCCCAATAGTCCACCCTTATTGAGTACTCAACGTAACTTATCCCACTTGGGAAAAATGAACAAAACACAGTTTCACTTGAAAATGGCAATTAAGGGTTTTTAAAGTCTTTGTCAAAATCAGTTTTAGAAAGAGTTTTGAGTTTGAGTAAATCCGCTTATTGATTTTCAAATAATTGTTTGACTGAAATAAGGAAGGAGTCAATCCTCAATTGCCTTTACAGAAATGAGTGTCCATACACTCTACATTTGGCTTGGCATAATAAACATTTTACATCAATCAGGTTTTATGCAAGAGCTTACCTGATTTTTGCTCACAATAAAAGGTCTTCAACAGTTGACCTAACCCCGCATGGGATAAATATAAATCACAATTAAACTCAAGCTAAAATTCACTTTCACAGTTAAAACTAGCTTAACTTACTACAACCATGATCCTAGTGTCCCAAGCTTTAAGGCCAAATAATAAATAAAAAGGGTTTGTAGGCTTAGTCTAGTTTGATATTTAAAATAATTAGTGTTTTAGGAAATAGGTACTAATAAGTTGGAGGTTTAAATCTTGCTAAAATAATTTAGAGTTTATTTGATGAAGAGTCCTAGGTGGTATTAGGTAAAATAATGATTTATTAATAACTAATTGTTAGAAAATATTTGATAACTAAAATTAGTTGAGAATAAATTTCAATGGCCTTGATTGAAAGATAATAAATAAATTTTAATAGGTTTTGATTCCAAGATAACAAATAAATTTTAATAGGTTTTGTGAGTATAAGACCTACAAAATTAATGTTCTACTTATTATGATTATTCATATAAAAGGTTTTTATGTGATATTATTATTATTATTATTATTATTATTATTATTATTATTATTATTATTATTATTATTATTATTATTATTATAATATATAATATCTATATATTTTATTTCTTAAAATAAAAGCTATCATTTATTTGACTAAAATATCCTTATTATATATATATAATCTAAATCTACCTTCCTAGGGTTTTTGAATTTACTAGCAAAAATATTAAATATTTTATTGATGAAATAAAATTAGCTTAGGGACAACTAGGTCATGATCATAATTCCACTTGCTAACATGAACATACACTCCACTTCAATTCATCAAATCATCCAAATCATGAATAAAACATAGATCTAAATTTACCAAGGCATAATCCAACCTTTTCTAGTATAAACATAATCATGGCTCTATCAAACATACATGAATATAAATCCTATTCACCAAAGGTGACATAATCTCTAACATTCTTGATCACAAACATCACTCACAACATAGAGACATGCATTAAACCCTAAAACATCATAATATCATCCAAGATAAATCATCACATGCATTAACCCCAACTCCATCATATACATACATTCATTCATGCTTCAATCTCAACTTATCACAACAACACATGCTTAAACCACAATCATAGCCCATCTCCTTCCAATATCATCCTAGAGACATGAATCTAGAGTCTAAAAAGAGGGTTGAATGGACTTACTTGATTGATGAGTACCTTGAAGGAGTTTCGAATGGATCTTAACTCCTAGATGACTAGATTCATCCA
The DNA here is from genome assembly GCA_026120185.1 of Voacanga thouarsii. Lineage (NCBI taxonomy): Eukaryota > Viridiplantae > Streptophyta > Magnoliopsida > Gentianales > Apocynaceae > Voacanga > Voacanga thouarsii. The sequence goes on from JANUWF010001161.1 coordinate 803,855, forward strand.
AGGGAGATGAAGCAAGCATGGTCATTGGTGAAGAAATCATTCGGCCAAGAGGGAGAGGGTATTCGGTCAAGAGAGAGAGAGAGAGAGAGAGCGAGAGAGAGAGAAAAGAGAAGAAGAGAGTCCATTAGCACGCTTTTACACATGTATATTCATTAGAGATCAAAGATTAGTGAAGATGAAGTCGCTTGAACAAACTTACCTTAAAGGTGTTCTTGAGCCTTCACAAAAATACTGATTTTTGATCCAAAATAGCGAGTTAGATTTTGGAGTTTGATGTTAAAAATGATATGGATGGACTCACGGTAGTGAGTAGATGAAATCTGAAATTTTTTGAAGAAGATTGAAGTGGTTTGGAGAGGTATTAGGCGAGAGGATGGAGTAGGTGTTCTTGGTGTTCTATGTGTGCTTGAAGGTTGAAGAGAATGGAGGGATTTTGATTTGAAGCTGCCGAAATTCTGTGTGATTGTAGTGGCCAAATTGCTAGAGTGTTTTAGGTAGATGGTTTTTCTGGTTTGAAAGAAAAAGGAAAGGCTGGTTGTTGAAATCCTAAAAGAATATTTTTGGGAATCAAATTTAGAAACAAAATATAGCAAGAATATCTTTGATCAATGGAGAGCTTTTTGGAAGCTGCTATGGCTGACTGATGTTCAGTGATTTAGCTGGATGAAAGTTGGTTGAAGGAGGTTGATGGTGGCCAAAAATAGGGGGTGCAATGGTGAAGGAAATGTCTGGTTGTTTAAGGGTTATTTTATGGAAGTTTTCTAAATTAGGATTGCTGGAATTTTAGTATCCAATCAAGGCATGATTGGAGTAATTGTTGGAGATATTTTAGGGGTAGCCATGACTGGTTTTTCGAGCAGAATACTAGAGAAGACTAGGACTGTTCAAACAGTTTACGGTTCGGTGTTCGGTTTGTTATTTCGATTTTTATTCGGTTTTAATTTTTTTTTCTGCCAAACCGAACCAAACCGAACCAAATCGAACATTTGCCATAACTAAAACAACCGAACCGAAGTTCTTTCGGTTCGATTTGGGCTACACCGGAATTCAAAAAAATACTGGCCCATTAAACAAAGCCCAACAGAATCCACTAAAGTCAAATCCAATATAAAGCCCATTGGCCCAGTACACAATATCCAATCCAACTATTGTAACAAATAGATCCAATACCATTACATTTACATTACATAGGCATAATGAAAAATATTACACATCACATGATTCAGTAATTCACATCAAATTTTCACGTCCCAAGCCATCCAATAGCAGAAACAGGCTTTGCAGTTTGCCCTCGACTTTCTCTTGCCCATCCAATTCATAACTATTTTGACCTTTCACAAGAGGTATGAAGATCAGAAAGTGCATTTACATCATGAACCAGAAAATGATCTCTATGAACAAGGAAAGATTTGCCTTTTGATGCAAGTTTGAAATTCACAAGAAGATTACATAGAAAAATCAAATTGCAGACTACTCTACCTAAGACTGATGCAACACATTCTCTTCAACAGAAAAAGAAAACCAAAAAAAGATACATAACTACCATGGGAATTGGGAAGCAAATAAGTGCTAGAAAACCAGAAATCCAAAAAACCAGAATTCTAAAACTTAAACTGATGCAACACATTCTCTTCAACAGAAAAAGAAAACCAGAAAAAGACACATAACTGCCATGGGAACTGGGAAGCAAATAAGTTCCAGAAAACCAGAAATCCAAAAAATCAGAATTCTATTTAAAACTCATAAACTCAAAAACAAAATTCTAGTAAAATGCACTCAAACTATAATGTTGAACACCTAACTAATCAATATGTCTGTTGAAACCATCTATGACACTTGTTGGCTGCAACAGATTTGAATAAAAAGCAAAATATTTCTTTAAAGAAAGCACAAACAGATCTGAATAAAATATACTAAAAGAAGACCAAATATCCAAACATGACCAAACATCCAAACATCCACATATTTCTCAATGTCTTCATCCAAACATCCAAACATCATTCAAACATCATCCAATATCTTCATCCAAACATTATTCAAACATTTAGAAATGAAACAATTCATCCAAACATCATCCAATATCTCCATCCAAACATCATCCAACATCTAGAAATGAGACAATTCAAATTGCATTAGATAAGTGTCAAAGAAAAAGTAAATCATTGAGCAAATAGCGATATGTTTGTAATATAGTTAAACTCCAACAACATATATATTATATAGCATTTCACTTTCCATCTTAAAGTAAGACAAAGAATTGTATTACCCATTTCTGCCTTGGACAATGGACATCAATCTATTTTCTTTTCTTGGTTCCTCTCATTTAAAGCCAAGTCCCTCTGAAAAATGCTCAAGTGTGAATTGAAGTTTCCAAGAGACAAATTTAACTAAAAATCTGATACTTAGGCATGAAATTAAAGAAAAATAGCTTGAATTCTCAATCACTTCAATTCTCTTCAAAGATCAAGAATGGTTGATTCATGACCACATTTTGAAAATTCAACAAAAGGAAATTAAATGAAAAGTTAGAAAATAAATTAAGACATAAATAAATAAATATTTACAAGTATTAAAAAGCTAAAATAAAACATGAAATAGATTACCATGATCCATTTTTTCAAGAATGTCAATGTCTTCTTCAATATTAACTGGTTTTGTTTCATTGCGCAACTAATCTTTAGCACACATAAGACATTGCACCATTCTTGGAGTCAAAGAGCTTCTAAATGTGTCAAGAACATGACCTCCCATGCTAAAAGCTGACTCGGAAGCAACCGTAGAAACTGGAGCAACCAATATATCATGAGCCATTTGAGCAACTATAGGAAATCTTAGAGCATTAAGCTTCCACCACTTCAGAATATCAAAATCATCTTCATCTTTTTCCCTTTCTTCATCAAGAAACTTATCCAATTCACTTTTTGTATCAACTCCTCCACCCTCATTAAGAAACATGTCATACTCACGCCTAGTGTCTACTTCTAAATTTTGCCTTTTTAATGATGGCTTCAATGAATATGAATGCTGACTTGAAATTGAACTAGAAGATGCACTTGATGATGATAGTGGTGAGCAATAATCAACTTGAGAAACATTTAACCTTTTGTATTCCTCAAAGAGCTCATGAATACCTTCCTTCACCTTATCCCCAAGAGTAATATTATCCGGATACATCTTTTTAATCACCTATCCAACATAATGCAATTTAAATCGGGGATCAAGAATAACTGCATAAAACATGGTGAAATTCATTTTCTCATTATTCCCCCAATACTTATTGTATTTATTTCTCATTCTCTTTGCCATTTGACTCAACTCTACATCATCACTACATTCTCATGTGTTCAACAATTTAACCACATCACTAAGTTTATGAAGTACTTGATTTGAAGTCACATATAACGAGCCAGAAATCCGCAATGTAAGTTCATAGAAGTGACTAAAAAACTTTACAATACGGGAAATATTATCCCAATCTTCCTCACTAGGCAGCCCACCATGATCAACTAGTAGGTCAAATTTAAAATGCAGATCTAAATCTTCAAATCTTTCAAAGGCTTTTGCAAGACTCAAATCTGTATCTAACATTAAATAAGTCGAGTTCCATCTAGTGGGAACATCCAAACATAATAACCTCTTACTTTCTATCTTTTCCATTTCAACACACTCCTTAAACTTTCTCAACCTACTCAGAGATTACCTTATATATCTAATAGCTACTCGAACACGAGTAATGGAAGGACAAATCTCTTTCAAACCATTAGCCACAACAAGATTTATTATGTGTGCTATACACCTCACATGAAGATATTTACTTCCAAGCAAATTAGTACTCCAATTAGAAAATATTTTCTTCAAATAACTAACAGCAACATCATTAGAACTTGCATTATCAACAGTAATTGAAAAAACATTTTCAATCCCCCAATCAAGTAAGCATTTTTCCACACATTTTCCAATCGCCTCACCTTTATGATTATCTATTAGACAAAAATTTAGAATCCTTTTATGCAATACCCAATCATCATCTATAAAATGAGCAGTGAGACACATATAATTAATTTGCTGTTTAGAAGTCCATGAATCAGTGGTAAGACAAACTCTCTTAGATGAATGCCTCAAAAAACCTTTCAATTTTGTCTTTTCTTCTAAATAGATATCATAACAATCCTTTGTAATGGTAGTTCTAGATGGAATTTGGAAAGATGGGCAAGCAACGGACATGAAATGTCTAAATCCTTCTTTTTCAACAAATGAAAATGGTTGCTCATCCACAATAATCATTTATGCACATGCCTTTCTAGTATCAGCTTGATTAAACCTCCAAGTAACAATTGAACCAGCCTTACCACTATGTGCAAGTGAGTGTGGTTGTTGTTTTAGTTGGGTTGCATGAGCCTCATTATTGTATGGATTTTTCAAACAGCCTTTCATGTGATTTTTCAGTGAAATAGTACCATTTATGCTAGGATCAGCTACATAAGAGAGACTGCAGTAATTGCACCTTGCTTTTTTTTCTCCATCTTCAGTTGTATATTTAGTAAAATGCGACCACACAATTGATCATTGTGTTATTTCCCTTCTCTTCTTAGAACTTTGTCGGTTATTGTTTGAAGTATTAGACCCTTCATGACTTGCTGGATCATCTTGTGAATTACTCCTAGGGATACTATTTGCTTGATCTGACATCCTAAAACTAAAAATGTAAATAAACTTAGAGGTTCTAAGTAAAAAATGTAAATGATAATCATTAGGCAAACTCTTCAAAGGATCAAGTTCACAAGACAACAAGAGATATGATACTTTTGAGATGGTTGGAAGTTGTTAAAAACGTTCTAAAACCTTGTCTCCTTATTTCACTAATGTCATGAAGAGTTTCAATCAAGATTCATCAGAGGTAATATTTTTTATGATGTGGCACCTTACTAGGAAATGAAATGTGACTTGCAAAGAGTTCCACTTTCCCTTGTTCTGTAGAGGATGAATGGAGATGCTATTGCAATTTCACAGTTATGAAGTTGTTCTATGAAAGAAAGAGGTTCTTGAACCACTAATGGAGAGAAGCATAGTGCTTCGAATTCTTTGATTTCTTTCTTTACTAGCTGGTAGTTTGTAGTAGGATTTAAATTATCTTAGTGTATATTCTCTTCTAATTTGGTCAGAAATCAGTACATAACTCCTGAGGAAGAAACTAGTTGGTAGCAAATTGTTTATGGTAAAAGATAGTAGCTTGATGTTGAATGCTTAATTGAATAATATGGATATGACCATTAGCCTTATGTTAAAGCGAAGCAATATATTCATAAAGTAAAAACCAGCATCTGTGGCTCTGCCACTGTCCCTTATATTCACTTAAATTTCTTTTGATGTCTTGGTGTTGAAAATGCAAAGTAATTTCATGTTCATGTCTAATACTATTAATGTTTTAGAATTTCTTTTATAGAGTTTCCATTGTTTCCTTAATTTGATAGTCAAAAGTTTCAGGACACTATATTGGATTATTATACTTGCATTTCCTTATTAAATTGGAGATCATTATTGATAAAACCTCCTAACAAACAAGTAACCAGTATTGCATTGCTTTTGCGGGAGAAAGAGATATAGTCAAGAAAACTAGCTGACAATAGAAAAAAATGGAGTCCGAATTCAAAATTACCAATCAACATGTCCAAAACAATCCTAGAAAGTAAACACAACACCACCACAAATTTGATAGAAGACAACACAACACCACAAAAGAAAGAAAACCCAGAAATTCTAAAAATGAATAAACAAGAAATATAAGTGAAAGACCTAAAATTCAGACAGTCGAGAACTGGAAAACTGGCTGGAAATTAGTTGCCAAAATATGATGAAATTCCGACAGGCGACTGGGTGAGCTGAGAAATCAAGAGAAAAGAGGCAGATAAGGATCAAATTCCATAATTGATGGCCTGCCTAGATCTTTTTATGGGAGAAGAAGAAAACAAAGCGGCTAGCAGCCTAGCATTTCTACAGTTTACATACCAAGTCGGGTACTTCTTGTGTAACTCCGTGGGCCTCAAATACAGAGGGGAATCACCGAATCGGGGGATTGAGGAAGCAACGCACCGTGTAACTCAGCACTGCAGGCCTCAAATGGGTACTTTCCGGCACCAGCAGTAAGGATTGAGGAAGGAAAGTGAAAGGGAGTCGGGAGTTGGGAGTTGGGGCTTGCGGCTGAAAGGCAGAGTCTGAAAATGATTTAGGGAGTTAGGGTTTTCACAATTTTCTTTCCATTTTTTGTTTTAATTTATTACAAAAATAAATAATTTTTTTTATATATCATAGTTCGATTTGGTTGAATTTTAATTCAACTGAATCAAACACCGAACCGAAATTTATATTCCCTCTCTGCACAGAACCGAACCGAACCATATCCCTTAAAAATCAAACCGAACTCATCTATTCAGTTCGGTTCGGTTCAGAAAATCGGTTCAACTCGATTTTTGAATAGCCCTAGAGAAGACAATGGAGTTCAGTTTATGGCTGTTCAAGAGAAGTTTGAACAGAAAGATGAGGAAGATTTTGGACATGGCTGAAGATGAAACAAGGTTGGAAAAATCCTGTATAGGATTTTCGCAAGTGCTAGAATTTTTTTGGGCAGCTTTTGCTGCCATTTTCCAGTCAGCTTGTAGAGGGTTTGAAGGGGATTTCAGAGGTTTTTCAAGGTTGGTTTCTAGCCTTCTTTATGGAGGAAAAATGTGGCTAAGGAGCTGGGAGAAAACGGGAAGAAAACAGCTTGGTTTAGGCTCACCTATGCTGCGATTTTGCCCAGAAATTTTTCTGGTTTTTCACAGCATTTGTGCAGTCCGAGTTTGGCTAGAAAATTCCAGGTTTCAAGCTGATCAAGAGGGCCATTTTTTGGAAGCATTTGGAAGGGAATAATGGCTGAGAGTTTCGACACTTTGCTTGCACTAGAAGTTGGAAAAAATTCCTGAACACTTCATGAAGGAAATGTGCATAGCTAAAGATTTGAAGGTTCACTAAGGGAATCAATTCTCTTGAAACCTTCCCCATCTCTTCCACATTTTCAGACCATAAGATGTCCTTCCCTTAGACATTTTGAACCTTCAAAGCCATAGCACTTTACTGAATTTTCTAGAATGAAATTGGCTAGAATAAATTGACCAACCTAATGAATTGAGAAGTAGGAAGCATTAAGAATCAAGAAGGATATGAATTCCCTTAGGAATTTTTGTAGGATACAAGAATAGGATTAGGATACTCCTATCATGTCTCCCCTAAGACAACACCTCTACTCTACTATAAAGCATTTAAAGCTGAAAGTACCACCTACGCAAGCAAAAATAAAATTTAATCATGCCAAAGATCCAATGATGGAATTTGAACTTAAGACCTCAAGAATTAATTCTAAAGCTCTAACCACTAAACCACAACAACTCTTATTCTTATTTTCTCTCAAAAATATTTTTTCTATTTAATCCTCAGGCTATCTCCTTATTTCCACATCAGACAAAAATTACTATTTTGCCATTCTTACCCAATAAACATAATTAAGCCATCGAGACTATAACACATAAGTCCAAAATATATAAAATCATATAAAAATATATTTAAACATGCAAATAAATATGATATGCATCCCAACCCCATTTCTCTAAGGTTGGTTTTAACTGGGGTTTCACACAATCGCCTTGGCTAAGGACTTCTCGAGTAGTAATTCCTACAAGTGGCCGTGAGATATTCGCCCCTACTATTACGAGTGGTGAATCCTTTATTGACCCTCTCAACTACTTTCGTTTACCTCACAATGTTCCTAATATCCATCACATAGGTGGCCCTCGATCGAGCTCTAGAGATTGGAATCAAAGCACAAAGCTCAGCAAACAAAGTACATTGGAGATTTCAAGTCTAAGGATACTTGTACGTTTGCTATATTGAGATTATATCACTGGTACTAAATAGTTATCCATGTGATTATCTCATAGCTAAGTCATCCAATGAATTTGTTCCATTAATAAGCATCTATGTATTAACTTTGAGTATCTCAATACTCATGGATATGAGAACCACTGCCTGATCAAATCAAGAAGTCTAACACATGCTAATTTTAACACATTAATGATGTCCTGTCTCATTAATACTACGACTAGAGACTATTTAAATACTAACACTATACAGTGTAGTAGGAATCTCATATCATGATCTCTATCATGATTTTCTTAACACAGTATTGTACTAGGGACTTTATCTAACAGTTATTTTACACAAAAGTAAACAAAAGAAACTGTGAGATAAATAATACCTTTTATTAAAATAAAATGTGTCATATACAATGTACAAGTGATTGCCTCTAGGGTATAACACTAACAAACTCCCACTTGCACTAGAGCCAATCATTCATGTATTTAATACCGAATGACTCAACATGACAATCATGTTTCTTTTGGGATAGTGCTTTTGTAAGCGGGTCAGCTATGTTCTCATTCATAAAAACTCTCTCTATCTTTACATCATTCTTATCTATGATCTCTTGGATTAGATGATAGCGTCATAGTACGTGTTTGGATCGTTAGTGAGACCGTGGCTCATTTGCTTGTGCAATGGCTCCGTTGTTGTCACAATATAAAGATATTTGACTAATAACGCTAGGAACCATGCTCAGTTTCATCACGAACTTCTTGATCCAAATAGCCTCCTTAGCTGCTTTAGAAGCGACTATGTACTCAACTTCTATCGTAGAGTCGGCAATAGTATCTTGTTTAGAACTTTTTCAACTTATTGTCCCTCTACACAACGTAAACACGTAGCCGGATTGTGATTTGAAATCATCTTTGTCAGATTGAAAACTGGCATCAATATACCCGTTTATTTTTAAATCACCTTCTCCATATACTAAGAACATATCCGTAGTCATTCGTAAGTACTTAAGGATGTTCTTTACAGCCACCCAATGACCCTCACCAGGGTCAGATTGGTATTTGCTCGTCAAATTAAGAGCACAAGATACATCGGGCCTAGTACATATCATAGCGTACATGATAGATCCAACTACCGAGACATATGGAATCTTCCTTATGTGATCCCTTTCAACTTGTGTCTTGGGAGACATCAACTTTGAAAAGCTTACACCATGTGACATGGGTAAGAATCCCTTTTTGAATTGATCCATACTAAACCTCTTTATCACTTTATCTATGTATGTAGACTGCGAAAGACCTAGCAACCTTTTGGATTTATCTCTATAGATCCTTATTCCAAGAATATAGGTTGCTTCTCCAAGGTCTTTCATGGAGAATTGTTTGGACAACTAAATTTTAACTGTTTGCAAGACAGGTATATCGTTTTCTATTAGCAATATGTCATCTACATAAAGTAATAAGAAAACGATTGCACTCCTACTAACCTTCTTGTATACATAAGGTTCATCCATGTTTTGAAGGAAACCAAACTCTTTGATTGTTTCATCAAAACGGATGTTCCAACTCCTAGAAGCCTGCTTAAGTCCATAAATGGACCTTTGCAACTTACACACCTTTGTGCTATCATTGGATGTGAAACCCTCAGGTTGTGTCATATATACTTTCCTAGTCAGATTTCCATTTAGGAAAGCTGTTTTCACATCCATTTTCCAAATTTCATAATCATAATGAGCAGCAATGGCTAGGAGTATCTTGATAGATTTTAACATGGCTACTGGCGAGAAGGTTTCGTCACAGTCAATACCATATTGTTGACGATAACCCTTCGCCACTAGACGTGCTTTATAGGTAACTAAGTTATCATCCATGTCCGTTTTATTCTTGAAAATCCATTTGCACCTAATAGGTTTAATTCCTTTGGGTGGATCAACCAAAGTCCATACTTGATTGTCGTACATGGAATCCATCTCTGACTTCATGGCTTCAGGCCATTTGCTAGATTTTGAACTGTTCAGAACATCCTTATAGGTAGTAGGCTCATCTTCTTCTATGAGCAATACGTCATTGTAGTCACTAATGAGAAATCCATATCTCTCAGGCGCCACACGTATCCTACTAGATTTACGAGGATCTTGTGTAGTAGAAGGTTCATCTATTCTCTCAATAGATGTGGGATTAGATGGTTGATCCTTGTTTGTTTGATTTTCTTGAATTTCAGTAAGTTCAATTTTACTCACACTGTCCTCTTTAAGCATGTGCTCCTTCTCTAAGAGGACAGCATGCTTCGAAACAAACAATTTGTTTTTGAAAGGGAGGTAAAAGTAATATCTGAAAGATGCTTTCGGATATCCCACAAATAAACACTTGTCAGAGTTACTATCAAGTTTGTCTGACTGTGGCCTTTTGATAAAGGCAGGACAACCCTATACTCGCAAGTGAGATAACTTTAGTTTCTTACCAAAGAACATCTCAAATGGGGTAGAATCAACCGTTTTTGTCGGAACTCTGTTTAGTATCTAAACAGAAGTTTCTAGTGCATGCACCCAAAACGATTTTGGTAGGTCTACAGAAGCCATCATGGTCTGTATCATGTCTAGAAGGGTTCAATTCCTTCTCTCAGATACGCCATTATGTTGAGGTGTATGTGGTGGAATTCATTGAGATAATATCCTATTATCTCTAAGATAACTCAGAAACTCTTGGCTTAAGTATTCTCCTCCTCGATCAGATCTTAGAGTCTTAATACTTTTGCCAAGTTTTTTCTCTATTTCATTCTTGAAGTCTTTGAACCTTTCAAAGGCCTCAGATTTGTATTTCATTAAATACAAATACCCGTATCGTGAGAAATCATCGATAAAGGTTATGAAATAGTTATAACATCCTTTTGCTTGTATTGACATTGGGCCACATACATCAGAATATATGAGTTTTAATAACTCTTTGGCCCATTCTCCTTTTCCTGAAAAAGGAGTTTTAGTCATTTTACCTAATAAATAAGATTTACATGTGCTATGTAATTCATAATCAAATGACCTTAAGTCACCAAGCTTATGTAATTTAGAAACATGATTTTCGTTTACATGGCCCAAATGACAATGCCATAAGTAACAGGTGTTAGAGTTATCCATTTTAGGTTTCTTATTATTTATATTGAGAACTGGATTATCTAAGTCTAGAACATATAAACCATTAACCAAAATTGCTGAACCATAATGAATATTATTCATTTATTCTTAAATATCAAATGAAATCCATTTAAGTCTAAACATGCAATTGAGATAATGTTTTTCATTAAAATTGGTACATAATAACAGTTTTGTAGTTCTAGAATTAATCCCGAAGGCAGGTTTAGCTCGTATGTCCCTACAACAAATGTAGCAACCTTTGCCCCATTTGCAGTACGTAGGTCCACGTCGCCTTTCTCTAGCCTTCTACCGCTCTTTAGTTCCTGCAAGTTATTGCACAAATGAGATCCACATCCGGTGTCTAATACCCATATATCATTTCTAAAGGCAGTATTTATCTCAATCATAAACATACTCAGAGTAGAAGTAGAAGTGCTTGTAAGCTTCTCCTTCTACTTCTTGTCCTTAATGGTCTCCAAGTAGGCTTTGCAGTTGCACCTCCAGTGGCCTATCTTACCACAATGATGGTATGGGCCCTTGGTAGCTGCGTCCTTCTTCTTCACACCACCTTTAGGCTTCATGGGAGCCTTCTTCTTCTTTTAAACTTTCTTCTTAGAAGAAGAAGATTCTACCATTAAAACTGCATTGAAAACCTTCTTCATGGAGGACTCCATGGTTTTGAGAAGATTGATCAACTCAGGAATGGTGGACTCAATCTTATTCATCTGATAGTTAATCACAAATTGTGAGAAACTATTAGGTAAAGATTATAGAATTAAATCAACACTTATGTTATGATCCATTGCAAACCCAAGAGATCCAAGCTTCTCTATCAAGCCCAGCATCTTCAGCCCATGAGCGGCCACAAAAGAACCCTCTGCCATTTTGCAACGGAATAGTTACTTCGAGATCTCGTATCTCTCAGTTTTGGCTTGAGCATCAAACAACTTTCGAAGATATAGTATAATCGATTGAGCATCCATATACTCGTGCTGTTTTTGCAACTCGGGAGTTATGGATGCCAGCATAATACATGATACTGTATCACTATCCTCCTTGTGCCTTTTATGGACAGCATGCTTATTAGTATGAGCATCTTGAGTTGGTGGTGGCAAAATAGGAGCATCTAGCACGTAGAGCAACTTTTCTGATTTGAGAACGATTCTTGAATTTCTATACCAATCGAGATAGTTTGATTCATTTAACTTGTTGGTTTTCAAGACGCTACATAGGTTTAGGTTTGTTGACATGATGTAAGTGTCCTAGATGTAAAGATAGAGAGGATTAGCTACTGTATATGCACATGAAATGCAAATAATTAGGACTTTAATTAAACGCATTTTTACTCCACTATTTTACTCAAACCAATAGCCCCCACTACTGATTCGGGAAAGCCCATTGGAAGCTTTCCTAGTGGACCGGTATCCAAATTCCTCAATAATAACCTTGGGTTTGGCCAACAAGCCACCATTGAGTTCATTGGTAGGTATCCAATACCAATTACATCGTATGTAATTGCCAGATCATTGGATGATTAACAGCTTTTAATCTTAAAGCCTTTTGGGCTACCTCAACTTTTCCTCTAAATTTCTCTGTACTTGAATTTGCCCAACCAAGATAAAGAATTTAGTTAAACCTGACTTATTAATCAGGAATTTAATTCCAAAGGAATTTAACTCCATAACTTGAACATGCCCAATGTCAAGTAGGCTTGGGTTTGCCCAATAACCTGGTCTCGAAAAAGGACTCTCATCCTTACTATATTAATGGAAGGAATTAGGTTTAATATTAATTGAGGAATTTGTTCCTTTTAGTGATTTCATTGAATGACATGCATAAAAATCAATAAATAACATAATTGATAATCATGGTAATAAAGCGATTATGTGGTATGATCATGGACTTTACCCTAAATTAATTTCTTTGAGCCATAAAAGAATTTAATGTAATTAACCCTATGTATTCATGCATGATTTAAGTTGAATGTCTTACCTTCTAGCCTTGTTTTGGTTGCCATTTCTAGAATAAATAATTCTACTCCTATCTAACCTATGTAAACTAATTACATAAGTTCCTAAAGAGAGAAAATCTCGAGTTACATTCGAGGGGAGTTAGATGAGAAGAGAATTACACAAGAATTTTAGAGAAGGTAGGACACGCAGGCCCTATTTCATAAAAACCAAAACTGTAAAATGCATGAATAGATATAATTGGTTTTAGTCCATAACCATCCACCATACTATTAATTATGCTTAAACAAAATAAATATATAATTTTTATTATTCCAAAATCACTATTTTGGAAAAATAAAACAAATTCTAAAATCACCATTTTAGAAAGATACACTAATTTTAGATTTTCAAAATTATTATTTTGAAAAATAAAATTGTTTGTCGCAAAACTAATTTTGAGAAAATGCTTTTGGGTCCCATCTCTTATCAAATGAGATTTTTCCCTTTCAAAATTCTATTCCATAATTTTTTTTAAATAGCTGGAATGTGTAAAACAGAGCAAAACCGGCACCGGTTTGGAAGCCAGAGCCGGCGCCAGCTGCAGTTTGGTTTTAAGGAAAAAATTTTCTAGAAACAATTTTTGGATGTTTGTGAAACAATACGAAACCGGTGCCAGCTGTAGTCGGGAATAAGGCGGCAATTTTTGAAAATTTTCTAGAAACAGTTTATGGTGCCTTCTTCTTCTGCAAAATTTTAGTGAGAACATTTCTCAGTAGTATTTTCTATTTTGAAACTCGAAACAACAACCAATTTGTTAGTTTAAACAAAACTAAAATAGAAAATTAGGATGAAACGGAAAGCAATCAACCATGTTCAAGAAAACGTTTTTCTGTAAAAAACTTGCAGCACATAAAGAAAGTATCTTTTGAAATATGCTGTAACTTTTACACAATCATATTGTGCTACGGACCCAACTCACAATGTTCGAAACAATTTCGACTTGAGTGAAAATAGTTTTCACAGCGAACAAAGACAAACACGAATTCATGAAAACAACTTTTCATGCCAAAAACAATATTTGCAATCTACACATAGCATGTCTTTGATACCACTGTTGGGTATCTCACGCATATTATATATAGCGCAGTGAAAAAATAAGAACGAGATACCAACCTAGGATCCGCATATGTGTCGAAAACAAGATATGAAGAGAACAAAGGTAACAGTTTTTTACCTTTCTTTGATCGTGTGAAGAATAAAATTTTTCTTCTTCAAGTCGAGACGCGATCCAGCAATCCTCTTGATCAAACACCACGAGAGTTGAACGCCAACCACTATAATCACAACGTGTGATTGTCTCTAATAGAAATCTACACGGAGGATGACACTCAAGCACCAAGATATTTATGTGCTAGCATAAACCAATAATGACGGCTAGGGTTTGTTGTTCTTGTGCTGAAGAACAACGAGAGAGAGAGAAGAGAAGGTCTTTGGAGTAATTATTTTTTCGTGGATTGTCTTCTAGCTAGGGTTTCGTATTTCTTTCACGTATATCACACAAAAAATCCTGCTAAAATCCTCTATCTGAGATTTCTAAAATGATTAGAATTCTCTAATTGTAATTGGAAACATCAAGTTCTCATAATTACAATTTGTCCATAACAACTTCTCTTTCTCGCAATTACCCTCACTATGTTATCAAATAACATCTTGAGTATATAATACTCTATTGTGTATGACCTATTAGATTTTCCAGTCAATTGGTAGTAAATATGAATTAATCCAAACGTCTTTGAGATTAATAATCCAAAATTAATTAGAATTAATCATATTAATTCTAATTAGGATTGGTTTATTAATTCATCAATTAATAAACTCATATTCCTAGATCATGAGCGGTATCTAGCAACACATCATGACCACCCAAGAGTCTAGGAAGTCAAGTGACTTGACATGAACCCTTCAATAACAAACTACAGTGCAATTAACTCCTTTCACCATACAATATCTCATTCGGTTTGGAGTATGGAATTAGTGCCAACTCCCTCCAGAATTAATTTTGGCCTGAATATAATAGTACTTGTACCAGGAATCCACTACTCTAGATGTGTATCAATTGGAATTATTTCCAATACACAATCGCCTTGGCTAAGGACTTCTTGAGTAGTAATTCCTACAAGTGGCCGTGAGATATTCGCCCCTACTATTAAGAGTGGTGAATCCTTTATTGACCCTCTCAACTACTTTCGTTTACCTCACATTGTGCCCAATATCCATCCCATAGGCGGACCTCGATCTGGCTCCAGAGATTGGAATCAAAGCACAAAGCTCAGCAAACAAAGTATCTTAGAGATCTCAAGTCTAAGGATATTTGCACATTTGCTATATTGAGATTATATCACTGGTACTAAATAGTTATCCATGTGATTATCTCATAGCTAAGTCATCCAATGAACTTGTTCCATTAACAAGCATTCATGTGTTAACTTTGAGTATCTCAATACTCATGGATATGAGAACCACCACTTGATCAAATCAAGAAGTTTAACACATGCTAGTTTTAACGCATTAATGATGTCCTGTCTCATTAATACTATGATTAGAGACTATTTAAATACTAACACTATACAGTGTAGTAGGAATCTCATATCATGATTTCCTTAACACAGTGTTGTACTAGGGACTTTATCTAACAGTTATTTTACACAAAAGTAAACAAAAGAAAATGTAAGATAAATAATACTTTTTATTAAAATAAAATGTGTCATATACAATGTACAAGTGCTTGCCTCTAGGGCATAACAGTAACAAGTATAGCAGTGAGTAGGGTGTTGAACTCACAAGGAACTCATGAGAAGTATATTCTTATAGTTACTATTCCTTCCGTCTCCTTTTATCCATCTATTTTAACCAATTCACAAGTTTTAAAAAAAAAAAAAATTTTTCGATTAATTAATTAAAACTTCTTATTTTACCCTCAAAGAATCTTTCTCTTCATTAATGATTAATTAAATTCTAAAGTTTTATATGTGGTAAGCATATTTAATTTATTTCTATTTTTCACTACAAGTCACAATACTTATTGTATTAAAGAGGGGTATTTATGAAAAAATAGTAACTAATATTGTCCTGGATTGCTAATGGGACAGATAAATTGAGACAAAAATCTGAATTAAAATGGATAGATAAAAGGGAATGGAGGGAGTGCTTATCTTATTCTGATGAACACCTCTTGTTAACAATTAACTTGAATGAATTTTATGATGTCTTTAAAACATAAGTAAATAGGGGAGACAAATAGGAAACTACCTACACTAAAACATAAAAGAAATAGGAAACTAACAAAATAAGAATACACATTCAAGCCAATTAGAAAACTACTTGTTTTAGAAACATACTTTGAGATAAAATTAGGAAACTCATCATAGATGGGATTACATTGAGTAGTTAATTTTAGAATTCATGCAAAAGATTCTAGAATTCCTATCCTTGCAAAAGTGGATTAATCTTCGTCAAATGTCCCCAACCAATCACTAACCTTATTCTTAATTTAATCCAAATTGATTAACCTTTTCTTAAAGATATTAATACTTTAATTAATTGACTATCATAAACTAATCACAAGATTGATAAGTATATCAAGGCATCACCAACATCAAGTTAGAATATATTCAAAAAATATGCAATTTGAACCATGCAATTCCTTATTAATCCTAACTAAGTCCAAAAAGATGCAGCCTAATTAACATTAATAGATGCTACTTAGCTAATTAATCAAACAATCAATTAACTTAGCAATTCAATCATGCAAGTTACACATGTTGGTCAAACACAAGAAACTTCACTCAATTGATCTAAGAAAAGGAAGATAGTATTGCATAAATACTCAATATACAAACTTAACAATATCAAATATATGATCTTTAACCTATAAATCTCTAAGTATCAAAATCAATAACAAAATATAGCCTTTAAAACAAGATAGAATCTTTATTATCTTGAATATAAAAACATAAAACAAAGTACAATCGGAAATAAGAAAGAAACAAGAGAAAATTTGAATGATAAAACTTAGTAAGCTCCTAATCTCAAGCTGTTCTTGCCTCTGGACTCCTTCTCCCTTCTTGAAGCTTTCTTTGATGCTTTTCTCCAAGAGAATTATGTTTTTGATGAAGTATATTGAGGTTATATGTGAATTTAGACGTCTTTAGCTTATATAGAACCCTCCTAAACCATCCTTGATTGGATTTGGAAAGTTTGAACTAACATTAGATCAATTTATAATGTTTTAAACCTCCTCAAAAGTGTTGCATTGCTTGTATCCACAACCATGCACATTGGCCATGTATGCTAACTTCCAAAACCTTCCCGACACTATAGCATGGACACCCTGCACCGCCATGTATGCTGGCTGTGCATCTGCACAGGCAAGCACACGGCCGTGTGTTTGGCAGCGCTACTTTTTCTTCAGAATTTGCAAACTTCTGAGAGCTTGAAATTTTCTCCTATTCTACACGGGCATATGTACGATCATGCACTTGGCTGTACATGGCTCCCACATGGCTGTACATTATGGCCGTACATCATGGCCTCTATTTAAAACACTTAAAAAACTCTGTTAAGCATGAATTCCAAGGTAGCAAAGCATTAAGCAATCGTCCTTTATGTGAAAACTCATCATTTAAAGCATATTTTACTCATTTTTCACTTGAAACTCATTATAACACAATATGAGTCCAAACACTATATATTTACACAAAAGAGTACACAAAAGTTAAGAAAAAGTACCATGAAAATATGACATTTTCACACGTAACAAATACCCCCTCACTTAACTTTTTGCACGTCCTCAGGCAAAACTATTTTTTAAAAAGATTCAAGACATGAATTTCAATTTTCAAAAAGTATGGTGGAGGTACAATATATTCCTTTTACAATGAAAAACAACTTAACACTTATTCAATCAAGAAGACTTAAGATAAACTTATATATTAGATCAAATATATCTAAGGCTATTGAAGTTAGTTTAAACAAATTCATATCCATTCAATACATTCTACGCCATTCTTTGATCAAAACATATAAGCAATGCAAATCATATATGTGAAACCCCACCTAAAACCAACCCTAGAGTAAGGGGGTCGGGAATGCATATCATATTATTTTGCATGAATATATATATATATATTTTGAATGATTTTATGTGCTTTTGAATCGTGGATTATAGGTTTAAATGCTTAGTTATGCTTATTGAGTAGGAGGGGTAAAATGGTAATTTTGCCTGAGGTCAGAATAGGGAGATAACTTGAGGAGTAGATAAGAAAAATATGTGGGTGAGGAAATAAGAACAAGAGTTAGTGTGGTTTAGTGGTTAGAGCTTTGTGGTTTAATTTCTAAGGTCATGAGTTCAAATCCCATTATTTAAGTTTTATCATGATTATTTTCATTAAGTTTGAATTTTTGTTTTCTTGCATTCCATAAAAATAGGAATGTTGTCTTAGGGGAGACATGAAGAGAATGTCCTAATCTTATCCTCATGTCCTAAAAAGAATTCTAGAGGAATTCTTGTCCTATTTATTACCTCTAGCTTGTCCTAACATCTTTATAATTCAAAACTATTAAATCCTTTCTTTTAAATTCCAAAAAAAAAAAAATTCTGGGATAACTCCTCCACCATGAAATTCGAAAATCAGCTATGGTGGTTGGGTAGTTGGCCGAAAATAGGAGGGTAAATAGGAAGGATTCCAAGAGAAAATCAATCACCATGAAAGGACCTTCAAATCTACCTTCATGTTGTTCATACTTTAGTGGAAAGAAATATAGAAATTTTCCAGAATTGTTGCAGACCCTTTCTTCAAAAATTCAGGCTATAATCCCATTCATTTGCTGCCAAGAAAATGGTCATTTTATGTGGCTTGGAAGCTGGAAAAACTGTGCAAATTTCGAACTGCACAAAACAACACCAAACCAGAAAAAAAAAACTGGGCATTTCGCAGGTTGCAATCAAGGAAATGAAGCTGTTTTTAGTTCACCTTCAAGCCAGCAAATCTCTTCTGTATTTGTCCAAAAATAAGGTTGGAAAACCAACCTTGGAAGACCCTCAAACACCCCAGAAGAACCTCTGAAAATCGAGCTAAGAGGGTGCAAAATTCTGCACCAAAAATTCTACAATCATCGAAAATTCTGAACAACTTGAAACCAGAATTTTCCAGCCTTGCTTCCTTCTAGCCTAAAGTCGAAAATCATCTCCAACCTCTGTAAAAATTGAGCTTGCTCAGTTTTAGACTGAACACCATAAACCCCACTCTTACCTTGAGCATAAGGACTCCATAGCTGCACCGCAAAACACTCATAAGATCACTCCATTCAAACTCTTTTGAACTTCAAATAATTTCAGCATTTTACTCCATTAAAATCACTCTTGCATTAGGCTAATTAACCAGAATTTTCTCTGCCTTCATGGACTGAATTTTGGCCAGCCTTGAGCAACATTAACCTTCAATCATTTCAGGAAAAACTCCATGCTCAGCCGGCACCATTGAAAGACATAGAAACCTCTCTTGATCAAAACACCATAGCTAACCTCTTACCTTAAACCTCTCCACTATTTCCTCCATTTAAATTTCAAAAAAATCTGATCATCCCCTCTCTTTCTAGCTGAAAACCGAAACCCTCATTCATTCCATACCATTCGGCCAGCCTTCTACCAAAATTCGTGCAGCATTCTTCCAAATTCTCTCCATTTTCACCTAGAACACCAAGAACACCAAGAACACACACTAACCTTCTTCAAGCCTAACCCTACTCTAAACACCTCCAATCACTCTCAAACACTCCAAATCACTTCCATTTAATCCCTAAACCTCATTTCTGGTATTTATAACACAAAATCTCACAAACAAAAATTTTCAAGTGAATCGAAATCAACCTTTTTCTTGAAGGTCACAAGAACATCAACAAGGTAAGTCAAGAACAACTTTCTTATTCATCTTCTTCCATTCGATTATATCATTCTAATGATCTCTCTCTCTCTCTCTCTCTCTCTCTCTTCTAACCGAAATGGTTGACCAAACATCAACCATGATCGTTTGTTTCGTTGGACCATTCAAGACACTCCATCGCGCGTGGACCTTCTTTTGTCTTCTTCGAAGTACTCGACAATCAAGTATTCATTCTTAAATCTCTCTTATTAAATTCTGAAATCATGTCTCTTAGGTGTTGATAGGGAGATGGAATATGATTGGGAGATTGAGTATATGCATAAAGGGACTGGGGTTAGGACATGATGATTGTTGTATATGACTAGGATATATGTATTTTCCTTTCGAATCATTGTATGTTCTTCATACTTAATGAATTTTATGGATATTTGAAGCATGATTAGATATTATGACACCAAAGGTGATTAGGCTTTTATGTTCTTATTTTTCCATGGAAACCATGATTGATGATTATGCTTAGTAGGATTTTGGCCATGTGATGGTATGCGATAGTTCAAGTGTATGTTCATGAATGGAATGGTTTATTGTTTGATGATGGAGAATGTGATCATGAATCTTTTCTAGCACTAGGAAAATCATGATAAGAGATTATTTTCTTATTAATTCTAGGTTATGTTCATTAACAAAATTTATTACAAAAAAATTAGAATTACTACTATATTTTCTCTCAAAATTCGAAACACTAGGGGATTTGGATTGGAATATTTAATTAGGCTATTAATATTTTTATTAAACAAAAATTTAATAAAATTCATTTATTCTTAATTGTATTTATTATTAATTAATTATTATCTATTAAAAAAATTATTTAAATTAAAAATTATTTAAATTATTATTTATTTATAATAAAGCTATTTTTAAATTATCATTTATTAAAATTAATTAGGACTTAATATTATTTAAAATTCAAACCTTAGCTTATTTATTATTAATAACACTCAAGAGTTATTATTTGAGTCTATAATTTATTAGCAATTATTTTAGAACCCCTAGTTATTTTAACTTATCAAACTAGACTTATTTTATAAAATTTTTTTTAGCATCTAGCCTTAAAACTTAGGACATTGAGGTCATGGTTAATCATGGTTGTAGCTAGTTGAGCTAAGAATTATTTGTGTAAGGCGGGTATAGCTTGAATGTGACCTTATGTTTGGTGTTTACCCCAGGCGGGGTTTTGTCAGCCTTGGAAGACTTTTGGGTTTGAGCAAGCAAAGAAGCAGGTAAGCTCCTGCATGGAGTTTTGTGAAGATCAAAAGTTATTATGGCAAGCAAATGTAATGTATATGGACATTTATTTGTAAACGCAATTAAGGACTGTTTTTCCTTTTTATTTCAGTCAAGAAAATCATTTGAAATTGAACAAGCAGTTTTACACAAATCTAAACTTTTTATAAAACCCAACTTGACTAGACTTTTGGAAACCCTTAATTGCTATTTTCAAATAAAGCAAAGTTTGATCAATTTTCTCTTAAGGGGAACAATCAACGTTGAGTACTCAATAAGGGTAGACCACCAGGACTAATCTTTGAAGGGTTAGGGTAAGTCTCTCAGTAGGTGGCCACCTCTGAGGGGTGAGTCCTTCCTTGATAGGATGCCAGTCCGGTAGGTCATACCGGTCCGAGCTAGCAAGTTTCAGTCATGTGGACTGTGTGTTCCGGAGTGGACAACCGGTAAGTTTGGGTGTAGAGATGGAGAAGTATCTCACCCGGTAGGCTGTACACCTACCTTTTGTCAGCTTGCACAAAGTGTGGCATTCTGACAGTTATTTAGTCATGGGGCCCAACGTGTGGTAACCCATGGCTACCCATTTGAGTGGTTGTATTTATTGTGCACATGTATGATTTGAAAAGCGAAACACCACTCTTTATTTTCAGCATTTATTTATTGCTTGCCAGCACTTTTCCTTATGAAACTTTTACAACCTGCATACATGAGTTATTTTACCTGAACCACTCAAAGCACACACGGGCTTACTGAGATTTTTATCTCTCCACCTTTTATGCCATATTTTCAGGAAGATCCTGCTGTGGAGGTCATTAGCTAGATTGTTGCCTGTGCTTGAAGACTCATGTTATTTACTTTAAGTGTTGTTTGAGAGATTGTTGCAAACAATTTATTTTGGATTTGTTCCAGTACTTATCTTTTGGGTTGTAATAAGTTTAAATTTTAAAGTCTTTATTTTATTTTATTTTTATGTAACCTAGTTATAAAGACCCATTGTCCTCTGGACGGGGCGACATCCCTGGCCCTGATGGGCCTAGGTAGTGGGGTCTTACAATATAAGTGAGGAATATATAACTAATTCAAGTCATTGTACTTTGTATTTGTCTAAACTACTGCAAATTGGGTAGTAAATTAGAACTTTTCTCTCACTTAAGGTTATGCAAACGGAAAAGAGCACTTGCACCTTTTCTTTTTTTTTTTTTTTTCTCTTTTGCTCACCATTTTTTTTCTTCATTTTTATTTTTTTACTCTCTCTTTTTTCTCATATTCATCATCATTTTTTTCTTGGGATTTATAGCCTCAAGTGAGTGCATTTTGCTCCATCTCGCCGTATTGGCCCGCTTTTATTTTTTTTACTTAAGAGAATGTAACTAGTTTTGGGCATTTGCATCTTATTTTTTTTCCTTTTATCGTATTTACTTCAATTCAAATTTAAGACTAGTTTAGACAATGTTTTCAACTAAAATTAGTACACATACCAAACCTATACATCATCACATTATTTATATAAATCTTTCAAAGTTAACAACTTCATACATCTAATAAGAAATAAACAAAGTTAAACTAAATTCGCAAGACTTAGCTATCTTCAACCTAATATAAAAGTTTAACAAAAATTAACTCAAACAAATAAACATCAAATCATTTTCCAAAATTAAAAGAAAAGAATTATCTCCACTAATTTGTATACAAAGTTTCCAAAGATTTTCAAAAATTTAAAAAATTTTGCCCAATTTCACACAAAGACTTGGAAAGAGAATCTCAACTTTATATCTCCATACTTAAATCGGATATTGTCCTCAATGGATAAAAATAAAATAGTAGAGTACAACTAAAAGAACCAAGAAGATAGAGGGGTAAAGAAAATCAAAACTTCATAAGTGAATATGTGCATGCAATTATGGGATTGCCAAATTTCCATAAATTAATAAGCTCCAAATGTTTAGATTTGGGAAAAAAATTTGCAATTCCTACCCCTGCACTTAAACAATATATTATCTTTAATGAAGGAAAATAGAACAAGAAAGTTTAGCTAAAAGAAGAAAACACAAATACTTCCCAAGAACAAATAAACTCCAAAATTGTAAAGTGAAATAAATGCTCTAAAAATTGCACTAAGATTCTCTATAAGAAAAGTTGCAAGGCTGGACAAGAAGATATTAGAATTGAAAGTATATGTCCAAAGAAAGGAGTTCTTAACAAAATAATAAACAAAAATATGAGTTCTTAACAAAATAATAAACAAAAATATTCTTACTTAAACATACCTAACCTAGACACGACAAACACATGAAAAATAAAGAAAAAATCAACACATAAAAAATAAGGGATGAAATATCACAAAACCATCAATATTTTTGCATGAAAAAGGATAAGGCATGCAATGGATACAAATTGCAAAAGAAGAACATTTGCCTGTGCACGGCTTGCTGCACAGGTGTGCATCAAGCCACCTATTGTAGCATTGAAAATTTGAAGACACAACAAGGTTGCATGGCCATGTAAGGTGACACGGTCTAAGGCACAACTGTGCCACTAGGCTATGCCTTAGACCATGCAACCTCACTAGAAAATTTTTCAAAATACAACGTATTTTAAATCCTTTTTCCATTCCTGAAAATTTAAGGCTTGTGAAAAATCATTTCCCTTTACAAAATAGACACCAAAACACCCAATTAACAAAGACTCAAACAAAATATAAGGATGTGATTGAATCACTTATTGAAAAACATGAAAAAAACACAAAGAAGGAAAGACTCTCTTATGTATGGCCAATTTGCTCATTAGTGGGGCATCAATACTTAGATTAGATTTAAGTATCTCCTGCATGATGAGTTACTTCTTCACAAGTCCTTATCTCTTTGGGATTGAAGTTAGACACTTAGATATGTTTGCCATGTGCACCTCATCTTTCCATTTTAGAAAATCATATGTCAAGATGGAACAACCTCCAAAACAACAAAGACAAAAGTTAAAAGTAAAAAGAAAACAATAAAACAAAATCAAGAAGAACAAGAAAAGAAAAGCTCAACATCAAAAGAATTCACTAAGTGTAACTATCACAAAATTCATTCCAAGATCATGGCAAGAAGATAGAGTTCCCCGACAACGTTGCCATTTTTATTGTAGGAGATTTCGACATCCAAAATAGGGCTATTTAAATGTAGTCGTTATGCACCCAACAAAAAGAAATTTATAAACTCTTCTCCTGAAGATATACATAGTATAGCATTGAGTAGGGTGTTGAACCCAAAAGGAACTCAAGAGAAGTATACTTTTATAGTTACTCCTTATCTTAATCTCATAAACAACTCTTGTTAATAATTAATTTGGATGAATCTTATGATGGCTTTAAAACATAAAGTAAATGGGGGGTGACAAATAGGAAACTACCTAAACTAAAATACAAAAGAAATAGGAAACTAACAAAGCAAGAAGACACATTCAAGCATAGAAAACTACTTGTTTTATAAACATGCTTTGAGATTAAATTAGGAAACTTATCATAGATTCCATTATATTGAATAGTTGATTTTAGAATTCATGCAAAAGACTCTAGAATTTCTATCCTTGTAAAAGTGGATTAATCTTCATCAAATGCTCCTAACCAATCCCTAACCTTATTTTTAGTCTAATCCAAATTGATTAACCTTTTTTTAAAGACATTAATATTTCAATTAATCAATTGTCATAGACTAATCAAAAGATTGATAAGTATATCAAGGCATCACCAGCATCAAATTAGAATATATTCCAAAAAGATGTAAATATACACAACTTGAACCAATGTAATTCCCTATTAATCCTAGACAAGTCCAAAAAATTTAGCCTAATTAAGATTAATAGATGCTAAATAGCTAATTAATCAAACAATTAATTAACTTAGCAATCCAATCATACAAGTTACATATGTTGGTCAAACACAAGAAATTCCACCCATTAATTGATCTAAGAAAAGGAAGATAGAATTGAATAAATACTCTAAGAGGTAATCTTAACAATATTAAAGATATGATCTTTGACTTATGAATCTCCAAGTATCAAACTCAATAACAAAATATAGCTTTTAAAACAAGATAGAATCTTTATTATCTTGAACATAAAAACATAAAATAAAGTACAATCAGAAAAAAAAGAAAGAAATAAGAGAAAGTTTGAATGATAAAACTTGGTAAGCTTCAAATCTCAAGCTTTTCTTGTCTCCAAATTCGTTCCCCATTTCTTGAAGCCTTCTTTGATATATTTCTCCAAGAGAATTATGGTCTTGATGACGTATATTAAGGTTATATATGAATTTGCATGTTCTTAACTTATATAGAACCCTCCAAAACTATTCTTGATTGGATTTGGAAAGTTTGAATCTATATTGGACCAATTCAAAATGTTCTAAACCACTTCAGGAGTGTTGCACGACTTGTATGCACTGTCATGCACATTAGCTGTGCATGCTAACTTCCAAAACCTTTCTGAAACTGGCACATACACTATCATAGCCGTGCATCTGCACAGACAAGCGCACGGCCGTGCCACTAGCCGTACATTTGACATAGCTACTTTTTCTTTAGAATCTGCAAACTTCTGGGAGCTTGAAACTTTTTCTTGTTCTACACGGGCATATGCATGGCTGTGTACTTGGCCATGCATGGCTCCTAGAACTTCTCTATTGTACATGACCATGATGCATGGCCGTGCATCATGTCGTGCCCTTGTTCAAAACACTTAAAAAATTTATTAAGCACGTATTCTAAGGTAGCAAAATGTTATGCAAATCATCCTTTGTGTGAAAACTCATCATTTAAAGCATATTTTACTCATTTTTCACTTGAAACTCATTATAACACAATATGAGTAAAAACACTATATATTCACACAAAAGATTGCACAAAAGTTAAGAAAAAGTGTTATGAAAATATGACATTTTCACACTTAACAAAGAGGCTTAATATAGTCAGTTTGAAGTTGATCACGAATAAAATGACAATCAAACATATTGTGTTTGGTGTGTTTATAAAATATAGGATTTTCAACTCAATACACGACACTCTGATTATCATAGGAGACAAGACACATGCAAATAAATAGGTAATTAAAGTTCATGAAGTAAATGCAAAATCCATTGTAACTAAAAAGTAGAATGAGCCAAGCATGATATTTAGCCTCTATTGAACTTCGAGAAACAATTGATTATTTCTTGGATTTCTAAGAAGCAAGAGCATGACTAACGTAAACACAATAGCATGTGATAAAATGTCTAGAATAAAGGCAACCACCTTAATCGGAATTAGCATAAACTTGAAAGGTGAAGGAATTAGAAGTGGGAAAGAAGAGGCCAGTATCTAGAGAGCCTTTAAGATATCGAAAAACTATGTAAACAACCAGCGTTTGTGAGATAGTAGGAGTGGCCAAGAATTGACTAAGTTATTATATAGCAAAAGAAATGTCTGGCCTAGTGAAAGTAAGATAAATAAGTTTGCCAACATGACTTTTATAAAGTGAGGGATCACAAAAGTTGTTAGAATCACCAATAGAAAATTTTTGCTTGCAGTCTAATAGGGTTTGAAGAGATTTAAAACTAAGATAACCATGAGCTTGAAGTAAATCAACTATGTACTTCCTTTAGCAAAGAATAATGCTAGCTAAAGTTCAATAAACCTCAAAACCTAAAAATAATGCAAGTCACACAAATATTTAATCTTAAAAGCTTGATGGAACTAAGTTTTAATGTTAGAAATAACATCTAACAGATTACTGATAACAAGTACATCATCCGCACAAACCAAAAGCACAATGAAGAGTTGATCATGATGTTTAAAGAATATGCTATAATCACTCATTGACTGAACAAAACTAAGGGTTAACAAGAAAGCAGTAAGCTTGGGCATTCCACTGTCTACTGGCTTGTTTAAGTCCATAAAGAGACTTGTCAAGTTTGTGAAGAGACTGAAAAATAAATTAAGAAATAAGATTTTAATATAAAATTTCCAATCAAATGTGCTTATAGAAAGTGGATACACACAAACACATTCACACTATACGTAATTTGCTAGTATACTCACAATACTTGATGACCACATTACGCACACCTTTAAACACTCACACCACACTTGGTTTCCTCACGTCACACACACAAAGCACTATACTTTGTACACATTACACACACATTTCCTTGTTCACTGCCTAGCTAATTATATTATTCACTGACTTTGAAGATTCCTGAGACTTGTAAGTTGCTTATAAGTCGGGTGGATGAGGCTTTTGGAGTATGCAATTTGGTTAAATAGCCACTGTAAATTTTGTTCAAAATGGTGGCTGTAACTTGCAGATTTTTTTTTTTCATGATTTTGGTTGCAATCTGGAAGCTTCATGAGCTTTCCTCTAATGGTAGTGGGTGTAAGGCAATCATTACCATCTTTAACACTCCCCCTCAATGATTGCTTTATTGCTTCTCATGAAGTCATGCCATGTTGCCTTTTAAAATTTTCAAGCTTTACTCCACTCTATTGAGGCCTTTGGTAAAAATATTTACGATTTGTTCTTCGATCTTTACGTGCTTCATTTCAATTTGATCATATAACACCTTTTGCCATACAAAATAATAATAAACTTTCACGTGTTTGGTGCTAGCATGAAATATTAGATATTTGGCAAGTTGAATAGCTGATAGATTATCACAGTATAACTTTACTGAATAATCACCTCTTGATGTAGGTCCTTCATTAATTGCATGAGTCAACTAATTTCCTGTGCTGCCACAGTCATTGCTCTATATTCTGTTTCCGTGCTAGATAGTAAGATTGTTAGCTATCTCTTATTAATCCAAAAAACTAATCCTGATCCAAGATTGAAAACATACCCTGTAGTTGATCGTCTTATGTCACAGTTTCCAGCATAATTGACATCATAGTAACCTGTAACTTTACATGCCACACTTTTTTTTTTTTTTTTATATTGAATACAATAATCAATGGTACTTTTGATATATCTCAAAATCTATCCTACTACTTCTAAATATGGCTTCTTTGGCTACTGCATGAAATAGCTAACAACTCTAATTGCAAATTCTATGTGAGGCTATGCCAAAGTAAGGTAGATAAGACTACCTACTGACTGCCTGTACATAGTAACATTTTCTAGATCTTTCTCTTCTGATAAGCATAATTTTGTATTCACCTTGAGTAGGGTGGAAATAGGCTTACACTCCAACATATTTGTGAAGGATTTGAAAACAACCAGAGAACATGTACGGTGGATAAAAATGGATAGAAAAAAAACATAACAGAGCAAGGCAGCAGTATGGAGGGATTAAAACCATACCTCTTGGTGTCTTAAACCTTGAAGATTGGAGAGTTGATTGATTCACAAGAACAGCCTTCCTCCTCCCGTGAGATCAAGCTTCCCGTACCAGTTGCCAATCTCTTGTTCTCCTTCGGTGCAATCAATGCCTGGCTTTTCAGCTCTCAAAATATGACTCAGCCTAATCTCAGTTGGTGAACACAGAAATGGGATGAAGAAAGTCTCTTAGATTTTTCACCACCCTCTAACGGTAGGCTTCCTTTTGGTTTCTTATGTTAAGAAAACAAAAACTAAAAGCCAGTAAGAGAAAAGGCACGAGAGACAGAAAGCCAAGAGTCTGAGAAATTTTATTATTATTTTTTTATTTCATTTTATTTTTCCACATAGAAAGCCAAGAGTCATGAAACCAAAAATAATTATTTTGATAAAAATAATATTCCTGGAATTTAATATTTCAAACACCCGAATATTATTAACAAAATAAAATTTGGCATCTCCCTAAACTCTTTTGAACTGTGTCTGAAAAAATCTTATGGTCCAGGCTATTGGGCCAAAATAATATTTATTATTTTTCTTGGACCTGAAAAGCTCAAAATAATAAATATTAATTATTTTTCTTGGGATAAAATAAATAATTCAATAAATAATTAATGTGCCCAAGTGAACCAAAAAATAATTAAACTTTAATTATTTATTTTTTTGGAATAAATAACCCAATAAATAATTAAGTATTAATTATTTTCCTTTAGTTTAAGTCCCGGTTAATTTTCTAATTATTCAAACTGTACATCGGCCCTGAATAATTAATTAACCAATTAAACCGGATAATAAATTTCTCTCCATTTATTTTATTCCAGTCGAATAATAAATTAGACTTTCTGAATAAAATAAAACCCTCTCAATTGAGATCAATTTCTCAACCCAAAAATTAATTAGGACTTACGGGCTATTTCGAGGACAAAAAAGACACATCGTCTTGGCTACTAAAATGACCTAAATACCCATACTATATAAATAGATGTATTTTGCATTTTAAATATTTTCTAATATCACCATAAAGAAATATTGACCCCAAGGACAATATTGCATTAGCAAAGTCTTCGACCTACAGGTAAAATGACTAATATACCCCTCTACACATCGCCGTATATTTAGAAAGGATGAAGTGTACTAACACCCCTCTAAATGACATCTACCATCCTTAGGCTTCTAATCCAATGATCCACGACTTCCTGGAGTGTTTTCGCTTTCCAAGGGAGCTACTATAAAGCAAACATCCAAGTCATGTTTCCCAGGGCTTTGAATATTTAGATCATTCAGACAACCACAAGGGGAGATATAGTGTAGAAACTATCTTGTACAAGTCTGTCTTAACTAACTAGTTACATAAATCCAATATACAAGTATATTGGTTCTACCATAGAACCTCAACTATAGCATATCAAAGTATATGCTTCCAACTTCGTCAGACCACCAATTCATACTCAAGTCGTAGAGTACTAGTCCACGCTGTAGCGGTAGTAGTCTAGGTTTCTACCATATAGTACTTTAAGAAACCACTACTACAGGTCCTGTTCTACGTATTTAAAATACGCTTATGTCATAAAGTGAGTGGACTACTCACTGGCTAAAGGTAAGCCATTCTCCATTTGGAATTCATAACATAATAACCTAAACATGATGAGATTCCCATTCTCATCAATCGGTTAAGAACAAATATTTATGTGTTCTTATCAATCGGTTAAGAACAAATGTTTATGTGTTTAAATTTAAATAACCCATGATCCATACCTTACTGTGAAAGACCTCCATTCACATAGGTCACTTATTTAAATACAATGGGTCTTTTCTAAACAAAAATGTGTACAAATAAAGTAAATAAATTCACAAACGATTTTCGAAAATAAATTTTTTTATTAATATTCGATATTTACATCAGAAACCTAGTCTAAGAGGGCATACATTCCAACAACTTGTAGGAATGAAAAATAGGGGACACCATGCACGCATGAAACAAGACCCAGAAAATAAAGACACGGCACAACGGAAGGTGATAATCAATACCTTTATATGTTTTTTGCTGGTTTGGCTAAGAAGATGAGGCACCAACCATGGGAGCAGCTACCTGTCTTGACAATGATTCTGGTAAGAAACCAGCGATTTGTCGTCTTCTTCTTGGCATGTACGCGAAGCTTTTCGCTTCTTAGAATATTCCTGCGCCTATCTATGTTGGTGAAACAACGTTGGCGAGGGCTGGTCCTTCTTGATCCTTTGCTATTAGTTAGCAAAGACAAGAAGATGGAAAAAAGAAAATAGAGAGAGAGAGAGAGAGAGAGAGAGAGAGAGAGAGAGAGAGAGAGAGAGAGAGAGAGAGAGAGAGAGAGAGGCCAACTATGGTTTTTTTCTTCAGTGTCATGAGTCCTAATTTTTTTTCTACTACACGACTCCTATTCATATCCCAAATAACCTAACCTCAGTGTTTTGATAGTTCAAACATCTGGAAGCTATCAACAGAAGAGGTTTGGGTAATTTCCAACTCATCTGTACCGTGAATAATAAAAAACCCTTTAGTCTAGGGTATTGGGCTAAAATAATTTATTATTTTTTCTTGGACCCAATGAACCCAAAAATAATAACCATTAATTATTTATTTTCTGGGCCTATTAAAATAACCCAATGAATAATTAATGAGCCCAAATGAATAAAAATAATTATTAACCTTTTATTAACTAGTTTAAGCCCAAGTTAATTTTTTTAATTATTCAATCTGGGTTTAGGCCCTGAATAATTAATTAACCAATCAAACTAGATAATAAATTTAATTTCTCTCATTCCTTTTATTTTATTCCAGTCCAAAAATAAATTAGACTTCCTGAATAAAATAAAATTATTTTTTCATTGTGACTATTTTCTCGACCTAAAATAATTAGGACTTACGGGCTATTTCAAGAACCAAAAAAACACATTCCTTGGCTACTAAAATGACCAAAATACCCTTACTGTATAAATAACTGTATTTTACGTTTTAAATAATTCTTAATATCATCATATGAAAATATTGACCCCAAGGACAATGTTTCGTTAGCTATGTCTTTGACCCATAAGTGAAATGACTAAAATACCCCTCTACAAATTGCCATTCATTTAGAGAGAAAAGTGTGTACTAACACCTCTCTAAACGACATTTACCATCATTAGGCTTCTAGTCTGATGATCCACGACTTCTTGAAATATTTCAGCTTTCCAAAGGAGCTACCCTAAAGCCAATATCCAAGTCATGTTCCTCAGGGCCCTAGTTATTTAGATCATTCGGACAACCACAAGCGGCGATATAGTATAGACACTATCTTGTACAAGTTTGTCTTGACTAACTAGTCACATATACCCAACATACAAGTATATTGGTCCTTCTCAAGAACCTCAACTATAGTATATCAAAGCATACACTTCCAGTTTTGTCAAATCACTAACTTATACTCAAGTTGTAGAGTACAAGTCTACGCTGTAGCAGTAGTAGTCTGGGTTTCTATTATATAATACTTTTAGAAATCACCACTACAGGTCCAGTTCTACATATTCGAAATACGCTTGTGTTATGAAATGAGGAGACTACTCATTAGCTAAAGGTAAGCCATTCCTTATTTGAAATTTATAACACAATAACCTTGCCATGATGAGATTTCTATTCTCATCATTTAGTTAAGAACAATAGTTTATGTGTTAAGTATCCCATAGTCCATACCTTACTATGAAATACCTCTATTCACATGAACCATTTATTTAAACACAATGGGTTTTTTTTTCCAATAAAATCATGCACAAATATAAAAAAAATTGCATAAACAAATTCTAAGAAAAATACTTTTATTAATACAAGTAAAAAATATTGGGATTCGTGGACTCCTAAACGCAGAAAACATCTACGAATCCCTCCCGAGGACCCAAGTAAACGATTAAGAAGATCTAAGCTTTAAGAATTACCTCTGGTTGCTGTAATCGAAATCCTTCGATTCTGGTTGCGCTGTTGTACGTTCAACCCGAACAATCACCAGACGCCGCAAGTATGCGAACGTCCTCTATCGGATACACACCGCGAACTCACTCGATACCCGGGAGTGCTAGCGCCTAGGGTTTGAGAGGTTTTTTTCTCTTGGTAGAGAATGGCACGAATGTTCTCAACCGAAAAATTGGACTATTGAAAGACGGCTAGGGTTTTCTTAAAAAACCCTCGAACCTCTTAGAGTCCAACCCTAATAATATCTTATCATATTCTAATTTAAATTCAAATTAAATTAAAACCGATATGATAAGAGTCCGCCATTATCTCGGTAATTTAACTAATTATTTTACCGAGTCGATTCTTATAAGTCGGATATCATCCGGATTCATCGAACTCGGTCACCGTAAAAATAACCTAACAAGTTCGCTTATTGTGTGACCCTATAGGTTCATTTAACACCGGCAACGTGCCTAAATCATATTTAAATGGCCCACAAGTTATAAGCGGTTTCTAGCAAAACATTATAACTATCCAGGTTAAATGAAGATCGGTGATCTCTTTGAACCAAACCATAATTTTATATTTAGTCCTTTTGTCACACGATATCCAGATTAAGCATAAGGCACGGAGCATGTCATCCTTATTAAGCTTAATCAATTATTTCTTGATTTCATAGTAGACTGTTTAAACAAATGATATCAATATCTTAGATTGACATATTTGAGCACGGCCATGCATTTTAACAGTCTAACTTATCAAGAGGCCCATGGATATCTCTCCCATAACTGAGAGGGACAAATTCATTCACAATCAATCATATTCCTCTCCTTGATTTATTCTATATCCAACAGTAGTCTAATTTATTATCTGGTTAAAGACAACTTTAGACAATGTCAAAATATAGAATTTATCAAGTAAGAAACTATGATGAATTTAGGTCGAAGGACTTTCAATATTATTATGGCTAGAAAGTACTTATGACATATTCCATGAAGTACTCTCACAGTGGGTCATGTCCAATGCAATGTTCTCTAACATTTATTTATGTCTTGACTCGATATCACAAATATCCATGGCCAGTAAAACATAGCCATCAAGTCACAAACATACTAATCTTAATTTATTATTATTCCAATAATAATAATTGATCAGGGACAGTTTTAGAATAGTCATTGTATTCATTGTAAGGTTTTACTATCAAGTCACGTACTTGATGACCAACAAAACAAAACTCACTATTCATGGAAAGGAAGCCTTATATTATTATATAAAACATAATGACAATTGTATAAGTACAAATTGACTCTAGGGCATATCCCCAACAAAAAATACATCAGAAACCTAGTCTAAGAAGGCACACATTCCAACAATCTCCCACTTGCACTCTAAAACTAAGTAAGTCCATAAATGCCCACTCCTATGGTGTCTAAGTGTCTTCTAAAGACTCTCTCTGCCAAAGGTTTGGTGAAATGATCTACTAGATTATTCTTCAAGGTAATCTGTTCCACCACGACTTCCCATCTCTGGATGAAATCCCAGATTAAGTGGTACTTCTTATCTATGTGCTTTCCCTTTTTGTTGTTCCTTAATTCTTTAGATTGTGAGACTATACCAGTGTTGTCGCAATACTTCACAATCGGTTTGTCCATATGTAGCATGACTTCCAGTTCTAAAAGGAACTTTCAGAGCCAAACTGCTTCCTTGGATGTCTCCAAAGCTACCACATGCTTAGCTTTTATGGTTGAGTCAGTAATGCAAGATTGCTTGATACTCCTCCATGAAATGGCTCCTCCAGACAAGGTGAAAACATATCCACTAGTGGATTGTCTCTCATCCTTATCTACCAAGAAGTTTGAGTCTGTGTATCCTGTAGGAACCAAGTCATCAGTATAAACCAGCATATAATCTCTTGTACTTTTTAAGATATTTAAGAATATACTTTACAACTTTCCAATGAACCTTACTATCATCTACTAAGGTGAAGCCAAACCTTAGTAGATGATAGTATCCCTACATCATTTTCAATGAGTAGAGTATCATCCACATATAGGACAAAAAAAATCCCATTTATGCCTTCTAGTTTCCTATACACACATGGTTCATCCTCGTTTTGAATGAAACCATAAGAATTTATAGTCTCATCGAAACGAATATTCCATGCTCTAGATGCCTGCTTAAGTCTATAAATAGATTTCTTAAACTTACAAACCATATGTTCTTGGCCTTTCGCAATAAAAACTTCTGGTTGGGACATATAGATGTCTTCACTAAGATGGCCATTTAAAAATGTTTCCTTGACATCCATTTGCCATATCTCGTAGTTATAATGACATACGATGGTAAGGAGGATACTGATGGACTTAAATATGGCTACCGGGGAAAAGGTTTCCTCATAGTCGATCCCTTCTTTCTGAGTATACCTTTTCGCCACAAGCTTTTCTTTGAATGTTTCTACTTTCCCATCCGCTCCCCTTTTCTCTCTTGTAAACCTACTTACACCTAATGAGTTTTATCCTTTCAGGTGAAGCTATGAGATTCCAAACCTGAATGAAGTACATAGATTCAATCTGGGTTTTCATTACTTCATGCCATAGGTCTGTATCGACATTAGCAATAGCCTCCTCGTATCTACTGGGATCTTATTCCTGATGGTCAGTGACTAGGTCAAAAGTCTCTCCAGACCATCTTTCTGGAACTTTAGATATCCTTCCACTACGACGAGGCTCTATTTGTATAGGTTCCTGAGGCTGTGCCTCTTCTCATTCTATAATCGGGTTAGGAGAAGTTGATTCAGAAGATAACTTCTCTTCGAGTTCCAACCTTGTTGAACCTTTAGTGGATGTACTTTGTTCATCCTCCAAATATTTAGTATTAGTACTCATGAGTACTTTCTGCTCATTGGGATGATAAAAGTAACAACTTTTTGTACCTTTTGAATACCCTACGAAATAGCATAATTCTGATCTTAATTCTAATTTGTCTTCCTTAATCAGTACATAAGCTAGACAATCCCATATTTTGAGATGATTTAGACTTGGCTTATACCCAGTCCACATCTCATAGGAAGTCTTAAGTACTGATTTGAAAGGTACCAAGTTCAGAATATATGTCGTTGTTTTTAGGACATATCTCCAAAAAGATACTGGAATAGTAGCATAAGACATCATGCTTCAGACTATTTCCATCAATGTCCTGTTCCTTCTTTCAGCTACTCCATTCTATTGGGTTGTTCCCGACGCAGAGAGTTAGGATACTATTCTATGATGTACCATGTAGTCCTTGAATTCACTAAGGAGGTATTCTCCACCACGATCCGATCGTAAAGTCTTGATTAGCTTACCTATTTGATACTCCACTTCGGTCTTAAACTCTTTGAACTTGCCAAAAGAGTCAAACTTGCGTCTTATCAGATAAACGTAACCATACCTTGTACAATCATCTATGAAAGTGATGAAGTACTCAAACCCCCCTCTTATTGGCATAGACAAAGTACCACACACATAAGTATGAACAAGACTCAATGCTTCTTTGGCTTTATTCGCTTTTTGGATAAAGGATCTTTTAGTCATTTTTTCCCATAAGATAGGATTCATACTGAGGCCAACTTTTCAATCTCAATGAGCCTAAAGGCCCATAATGGATTAACCTCTAAATCTTGGTTAAGTTAATGTGACTCAACCTTAGATGCCAAAGATATGAGTCATTGACATTGGTCTTTTTCTTCCTATTTAAAGGTTCTGACTGAGTGTTATTCAATTGATTGCTAATAGGATTAATGAAGAACAGATTTCCATACATGTGCCCAGTACATATAACTTCTCCATTTCTAGTGATAGTAATACCAGAATAAAAAAACACAGAATATCCTTGATTTATTAGTTTTGCAACTGAAACCAAATTTTGTCTAAAATCAGGAACAAATAAAATATCCTTCAAAATAACTATTCTATTATAATCAAAAGTATGTTCCAGTTCTTCAACAGTAAGGGCCCAAACTTGTGCTCCATTTCCCACGCGTAGTCCATGTTCGTCTTTCTAAAGTCTTCTAACGTTCCAAAACTCCTATAAAGAGTTACTGATATGATCAGTGGCTCATAAGTCAACAATCTAAGTGGAAGTTGACCCAACTATTGATATAGACTCTAGATAGAGAATATTACCCATGGAGTTTTTCTTAGCCTGAAGATCTAGACACTCTTTTTTCCAGTGTCCCTTCTTCCCACACTTGAAGCATTTGCCCTTGGGTTTATCTTTGGGCTGGGACTTGGGCTGATGAACTGCATTACCCTTCTTCTTCTTGAACTTTCTGGGCTTGGGCCCAGTTCTCGAAGAAGAAGCCATCATCGCTGTAGCCTGTGGCTTTCTCCGCCACCTGGAGCTCCTTCATCAACTTAGTTAAACCTATGTTTAACTGGTTCATGTTATAATTCAACTTGAACTGAGTGAATAAGCCTGATAAAGATTCGAGAACTATGTCCACTTAGCTCTCAGGATCAATAACAGCCCCAAGACTTCTGCATCCTTGAAAGTAGCAATCATCTTGAGTATATACTCTCTGACTGATGCTCCCTCAGCCATTTTGGTATTTATGATCGTTCTAAGAGCCTCCTGCCTTGCAAGCTGACTCTTATCCACGAACTTTGTGGCTAGAATTGTGCTAATGTCATATGCAGCAGCCATGTGCTCGTGTTTAGATTGTAGCACATTTGACATGGAGGCTAACATATAGCATCGGGCCATTTTTGTCAGCCTTTTCAGCTCACGCTCCCCAGTGGTGGAACCTTCCCCGATTACTGGACAAGTCTCGTATAGGACATATTTATACTTTTCGATTGTAAGTATTATGTGCAGGTCCCTTTTCCAGTCTACATAATTTGGACCCGTTAACTTATTCTCATGGAGAATAAATGCCAAGAAATTGAAAGAACCTCCACCAACTATTTCAGAAATTTTGAAAAATAAAAGAAATTCTCAGTATTTGCAAAACAAAAATAATTTTGTGCACTATATTCTTATATTAAACTTGATAACAGCTAACCCTATTACTATTATCATCAACATGATTAATTTGGCTCTTAGAAAAATTGACATAGCTTCTTAGGAAGATTAACAGTTTCCTAAGCTACGTGCGTTAACCACGATAAATTAATTTTCCTTCTAGGTAATGATCTAAAAGATAACTCCATCGAGGGGATGGCCATTTTTTCTCATTTCCTATAGACATACCTCGCACTATAACCTCCTGTAAGTTTGAAAAAAATAGAGAGCATACTTACGGGAACAAAAAAAAAAAAAAAAAAACGGAGGAAAAACATGAACGAAGAACAACAGTAGCATGGAAGCATTAGACCATACCTCTGCGTGCCTTAAACCTCTTAGGCTGTGGAAGAAAGGATTGAATCACAGGGACAGCTCCTTCTATCCCGTTTGATGAAGTCTTCAGTTGTTCTCCTGCCAATCTCCTACTTCTCCTCAGGTGCATTAACGCCAGGCTTTTCAGCTCTCAGAATATGCTACTGCCCAACTTCTTGTTGGTGAACATAACGGGTGAGGAGAGCATCAGACTCAATGTTCTTGGTTAGCTTCTTTATTTTATTAACAAAACACCAAGAGCAGAGAATGAAAAGTCACGAGAGAGAGAGAGTCACAAGAGAGAAAAACCTAAAGAAAATCAAAGGTTTTATTTTCCAAACAGAGAGCCGAGAGTAATGAAGCCAAAAATAGGTTCTTAATTAAACTGATAACAATATCCCTCGGGATTTAATATTTCAAACACTTTTCTTGGATCCAAAAAGCACAAAATAATAAACATTAATTATTTATTCATTGGGCTTAAATAAATAACCCAATAAATAATTAATGAGCCCAAATGAACAAAAAATAATTGAACTTTAATTATTTATTTCTTGGACTTAAATAAATAACACAATAAATAATTAAGCATGAATTATTTCCCTATAGTTTAAACCCAGGTTAATTTTTCTAATTATTCAAACTGGACCAAGGCCCTGAATAATTAATTAACCAATTAAACCATATAATAAATTTCTCTCAATTTATTTTATTTTAGTCTAATAATAAATTAGACTTCCTGAATAAAATAAAATCCTCTTTAACTGAGATCAATTCCTCAACTCAAAATTAATTAGGACTTACGGGCTATTTTGAGGACAAAAAAGATACATCGCCTTGGCTACTAAAATGACCAAAATACCCCTATTATATAAATAGCTGTATTTTGCATTTTAAATATTTTCTAATATCACCATAAGAAAATATTGACCCCAAAGACAATGTTGCGTTAGCAAAGACTCCGACCTACTGGTGAAATGACTAAAATACCCTTCTACACATCGTCGTGCATTTAGAGAGGAAGAAGTGTACTAACATCCCTCTAAATGACATCTACTATTCTTAGGCTTCTAGTCCAATGATCTACGACTTTCTGGAGTGTTTCCGCTTTCCAAGGGAGCTACCCTAAAGTAAACATTCAAATCATGTTTCCCAGGGCCCTGGACATTTAGATCATTCAGACAACCACAAGGGGAGATATTGTGTAGAAACTATTTTGTACAAGTTTGTCTTAACTAACTAGTTACATAAACCCAATATGCAAGTATATTGGTTCTACCATAGAACCTCAACTATAGCATATCAAAGTATATGCTTCCAATTTCGTCAGACCACCAACTCATACTTAAGTTGTAGAGTACTAGTTCACGCTATAGCGATAGTAGTTTAGGTTTCTACCATATAGTATTTTTAGATACCACTACTACAGGTTCTGTTCTACGTATTCGTATTACGCTTATGTCATGAAATGAGTGGACTACTCACTGGTTAAAGATTAGCCATTCCCCATTTGGAATTCATAACATAATAATCTAAACATAATAAGATTCCCATTCTCGTCAATTGATTAAAAACAAATGTTTATGTGTTTAAATAACCCATGACCCATACCTTGCTATGAAAGACCACCATTCACATGAATCACTTATTTAAATATAATGGGTCTTTTTCAAATGAAATTGTGCACAAATAAAGAAAACAAATTTACAAACGATTTCTGAAAATAAATTCTTTTATTAAAATATTCTATATTTACATAAGAAACCTAATTTAAGAGGGCATATTCTCAAAAATCTCTCACTTGCACTTTAAGACCAGGTAAGTCTGTAGGTGCCCACCCCTATGGCATCTAAGTGTCTCTTGAAGACTCTCTCAGCTAAAGGTTTGGTGAATGGATCTACTAGATTATTTTCTGAGACAATCTGTTCCACCACGACTTCCCGTCTCTGGATGAAATCCCGGATCAGGTAGTACTTCCTCTCGATGTGCTTCCACTTCTTGTGGTTCCGAAGTTCCTTGGATTGCGATATTGCTCTAGTGTTGTCGCAATACATCACAATCAATCTGTCCATATGTGGTAAGACTCCAAGTTCTGAAAGGAACTTTCGGAGCCAGACTGCTTCCTTGGAGGCCTCCGAAGCTGCCACATACTCAGCTTCCATAGTTGAGTCAGCAATGCAAGATTGCTTGATACTCCTCTATAAAATTGCTCCTCCAAATAAGGTGAAGACATATCCACTAGTAGATTTTCTCTCATCCTTATCCGCCTGGAAGTTTGAGTCTGTGTATCCCATAGGAACCAAATTATCAGCCCTGTAAACCAACATATAATCTCTCATTCCCTTAAGGTACTTGAGGATATGCTTTACAACTTGCCAATGAACCTCCCCAGGGTTTGACTGCTATCTCCTAACTAAGCTTACGGCAAAGCAGATATCAGGCCTAGTACACAGCATGGCATACATGAGACTTCCCACAGCCGAAGCGTAGGGAATCCTACTCATTCTATCCTTTTCTTCTTGAGACTTAGGACAGTCCCTTGAAGAAAATGACAACCTATGCCTACAAGGGATTAGAGCTCCCTTGCATGAGTCCATGCTGTACTTAGCCAGCATCTTGTCAATGTATGCCACTTGGGATAACCCTAACATTCTCTGCTTCCTATTTCTAAGAAGTCTAATCCCGAGAATGTATCTGGCTTCTCCTAAGTCCTTTATACTAAATTGACTAGACAACCAAACCTTTGTAGATGACAATGACCCCACATCATTTTCAATGAGTAGAATGTCATCCACATACAAGACAAGAAATACCACATTAATAACTTCAAGTTTCTTGTACATACATGGTTCATCCTCGTTTTGAATGAAACCGTAAGACTTTACAGTTTCATCAAAATGAATATTCCACATTCTCGATGCCTGCTTGAGTCCATAAATGGACTTCTTAAGCTTGCAAACCATATGTTCTTGGCCTTCAGTAATAAAACCTTCTAGTTGGGACATATAGATGTCTTCGCTAAGTTAGCCATTTAAAAATGCCGTCTTGACATCTATTTGCCATATCTCGTTGTCATAATGACATGCGATGGCAAGGAGGATACGGATGGATTTAAGCATGGCTATCGGGGAAAAGGTTTCTTCACAATCGATCCCCTCTTTCTGAGTATACCCTTTCACCACAAGCTTAGCTTTGAAGGTTTTCACCTTCCCATCCTCTCCTCTTTTTCTCTTGTACACCCTCTTACACCCAATGGATTTTATCTTTTTAGGTGAAGCTATAAGATCCCAAACTTGATTGAAGTACATAGACTCAATCTCGGCTTTCATTGCTTCATGCCATAGATTTGCATCGGCATCAGCAATAGCCTCCTCGTATCTCGTGGGGTCTTGTTCCTGATGGTCAGAGATTAGCTCAAAAGCTTCTCCAGTCCATCTATCTGGAACCTTAGACACTTTCCCACTACAACGAGGCTCTATTTGTACAGGCTCTTGAGGCTGTGCCTCTTCTTGTTCCACAATCGGATCAGAAGAAGTTGTTTCCGAAGATAACTTCTCCTCGAGTTCCAACTTAGTTGAACCTTTCGTGGAAGTACTTTGGTCATTCTCTAAATATCTAGCATTGGTACTAACCAGTACTTTCTACTCCTTAGGATGATAAAAGTAACCACCCTTTGTCCCTTTCGGATACCCAACAAAATTGCATAATTCTGATATTGTTTTAACTTGTCTCCCTTGACCAGTATATAAGCTGGACAACCCCATATCCTGAGATGATTCAGACTTGGTTTTCACTCAGTTCACATCTCATAGGGAGTCCTAGGGACTAACTTGGAAGGCACCTAGTTTAGAATATATGTCGCTATTTTCAGGGCATATCCCCAAAAAGACACTGGAAGAGTAGTATGAGACATCATGCTTTGGACCATTTCCATCAATATCCTGTTCCTTTTCTCAGCTACTCTGTTCTACTGGGGTGTCCCCGGCGTAGAGAGCTGGGATACTATCCCATGATGTATCATGTAGTCCTTGAATTCACCCAGAAGGTACTCTCCACCACGATCCGATCATAAGGTCTTGATTAATTTACCTGTCCAACGCTCCACTTCAGCCTTAAACTCCTTGAATTTATCAAAAGAGTCAGACTTGTGCCTTTTCAGGTAAATATAACCAAACCTTGTGCACTAGCCGCATCGGATCGCCATTTGCTGCAACCCATGGAGCCTGCCCGCAACCTGCTCCAGCTGCTCTGCCCGCGTGTGTGCTCGGTTGCCCCGCTTGACTCGCGCATTAACCCGAAAGCAATTGCAATTTGCATACAATTGCAAATTGCATTCGGCTCGACTCTGAGACGCGCGGACAGACGGCTCCGGCACAATTCGCGGTGGTGGCTCGGCTCCAGTAGCAACTTAGGAATAGTTACCTTCTCCTCCATGAATTTTAGCTGGGTTTCTTCTGTGTTTTTTCTTCTGTTTCTTTTCCAACAGCTTCTTTAGACATTTTCCATTACAAAAACTCATCCAAACCAAAACACAATCACCTATACCCTTCTAAATTGGGTTTACACGGTTGTTCTGTGAAAACATAAAATTTACAGAGAACCTATGCTTCCACTGTGAAGCTTACAGAAATGCCTATCCCATACCAAAACAGCAACGGATCATAGGTTTAAGCACCAAACAATGATCTTCTCCATTTTTATTAACTAACATGCTCCCTAAGCTAATCAAACAACATGCTCTGATACCACTTGTAAGTTTGAAAAAAACAGAGAGCATGCTTACGGGGAACAAAAAAAATGGAGGAAAAACATGAACGAAGAACAACAGCAGCATGGAAGCGTTTAGACCATACCACTGCGTACCTTAAACCTCTTAGGCTCTGGAAGAAAGGATTGAATCACAGGGACAGCTCCTTCTATCCCGTTTGATGAAGCCTCCAGTTGTTCTCCTGCCAATCTCCTACTTTTCCTCAAGTGCATTAACGCCAGGCTTTTCAGCTCTCAGAATATGCTACTGCCAAACTTCTTGTTGGTGAACACAACGGGTGAGGAGAGCATCAGACTCAATGTTCTTGGTTAGCTTATTTGTTTTATTAACAAAACACCAAGAACAGAGAATGAAAAGTCACGAGAGAGAGAGAGAGTCACAAGAGAGAAAAATCTTAAGAAAATCAAAGGTTTTATTTTCCAAACAGAGAGCCGAGAGTAATGAAACCAAAAATAGGTTCTTAATTAAACTGATAACAATATCCCCCGGGATTTAATATTTCAAACACTTTTCTTGGATCCAAAAAGCACAAAATAATAAACATTAATTATTTATTCATTGGGCTTAAATAAATAACCCAATAAATAATTAATGAGCCCAAATGAACAAAAAATAATTAAACTTTAATTATTTATTTCTTGGACTTAAATAAATAACACAATAAATAATTAAGCATGAATTATTTCCCTATAGTTTAAACCCAGGTTAATTTTTCTAATTATTCAAACTGGACCAAGGCCCTGAATAATTAATTAACCAATTAAACCATATAATAAATTTCTCTCAATTTATTTTATTTTAGTCTAATAATAAATTAGACTTCCTGAATAAAATAAAATCCTCTTTAACTGAGATCAATTCCTCAACTCAAAATTAATTAGGACTTACGGGCTATTTTGAGGACAAAAAAGATACATCGCCT
This sequence comes from Voacanga thouarsii, assembly GCA_026120185.1. NCBI lineage: Eukaryota > Viridiplantae > Streptophyta > Magnoliopsida > Gentianales > Apocynaceae > Voacanga > Voacanga thouarsii. The sequence continues at coordinate 847,396 of JANUWF010001161.1, forward strand.
TGGCTACTAAAATGACCAAAATACCCCTATTATATAAATAGCTGTATTTTGCATTTTAAATATTTTCTAATATCACCATAAGAAAATATTGACCCCAAAGACAATGTTGCGTTAGCAAAGACTCCGACCTACTGGTGAAATGACTAAAATACCCTTCTACACATCGTCGTGCATTTAGAGAGGAAGAAGTGTACTAACATCCCTCTAAATGACATCTACTATTCTTAGGCTTCTAGTCCAATGATCTACGACTTTCTGGAGTGTTTCCGCTTTCCAAGGGAGCTACCCTAAAGTAAACATTCAAATCATGTTTCCCAGGGCCCTAGACATTTAGATCATTCAGACAACCACAAAGGGGCGATATTGTGTAGAAACTATTTTGTACAAGTTTGTCTTAACTAACTAGTTACATAAACCCAATATGCAAGTATATTGGTTCTACCATAGAACCTCAACTATAGCATATCAAAGTATATGCTTCCAACTTCGTCAGACCACCAACTCATACTCAAGTTGTAGAGTACTAGTTCACGCTATAGCGATAGTAGTTTAGGTTTCTACCATATAGTATTTTTAGATACCACTACTACAGGTTCTGTTCTACGTATTCGTATTACGCTTATGTCATGAAATGAGTGGACTACTCACTGGTTAAAGATTAGCCATTCCCCATTTGGAATTCATAACATAATAATCTAAACATAATAAGATTCCCATTCTCGTCAATTGATTAAAAACAAATGTTTATGTGTTTAAATAACCCATGATCCATACTTTGTTGTGAAAGATTACCATTCACATGGATTACTTATTTAAACACAATGAGTTTTTTTTTTTCAAACGAAATTGTTCACAAATAAAGAAAATAAATTTACAAACGATTTCTGAAAATAAATTCTTTTATTAAAATATTCGATATTTTCATCAGAAACTTAGTTTAAGAGGGCATATTCCCAACATCTCCAACATGGGCCGCCAATCATAGTAAGTGTCCTAGGTTATTAATTACATCATTCCATTAGTTTCTAAATCCTTGTAGTATCTCCATCGTATACGGGTTCACTCTTAGGGTGACGTGGGGAGACCCACGATCTCTAATGAGGATCGTGATGAAAGCCGTGGAGCCATTGGAACTCCTCTCCCACTTAGTTTTTTAAATAAGGGTTTTCTTGAAAAAATATTATTTGAAATATTCCAATTAAGTTCTCCTTTAACTTAAAATAAAATGTCTAAATCCATAAAAAAATTCTTTATCAAGGTTTATACCCTTTGAGAAATTTAATTTTATTTAAGCAAAAAACTTAATAATTTCAAAACTTTCCCATTTAAGAAATCTTAGAGATTTTGATCTCAAGGTTTTATTTGATAAAAATAATTTTTATTTTGCTAAAATGAATTAAAATGGCTTTCTATTTTAACTTACAAAAATTTCTAAATCCATAATATTTTCTATGTTAAGGATAAAAAATCTTTAAGAAAATAACTAAGGATTAATATTTGTTTAAGTTAAAATAACCATTTAATTAAAGAAAAATATTTTTTCTTGTCAAATAAATTTTTTCAAATACTTTGGTCTTTGAGAAAAGTGCACACATGACTTAAATATTAGTATGCTAGAAAACTGTAAATGTTTTCATTCTTTTCTATTTTTAATCCTAAATGTCCAAATAAATGAATTAAAGACATTAATTAACGATATTGTTTAATCTTAATATCTTTTCATGTAAAATATTCAATGAATATTAACGATATTGTTTAATCTTTACTATTATCTTTCATGCAAAATATTCAATGAATATTAATTATTGCAATAAAAATAACTTCGCCCGGTATGAGACCAAAAATTAAAAAAAAATTATTTGTTTCTGGTCCAGTGCACCCGCCACACTGGATTATGGCCATGGGATGACCTATGGACCCAGGTCTGCGGGCGCCTGATGCAGCAGCTTCCTCGCGGAAGCTGTTGCATCCGATGCAATAACTTGTTATTGCATCAGCGAGGATGCTTCCTCACGCGCGTCCAGAGCCGAGGAGATGCTTGGGTTCGGCTATGGCTTCAAGTCGCAGCTGGCCTGGGCATCCTCGGCTCTCCTCACACTGAGCCGTGGCTTGGCTCCCGCTGGGCCTGCCGCTCAGCATATCTTCTTCCTTGCAAAAAAAATTTCCTCCACTGCAATTTCCCTGCAAATTTTTCGCTGGGCTCCTTTACAATGCTTTTGCAATCGTCCAAGGTGGTTTCTTGTTACATTTTTCAAGAAAAACATGACAATCGTTTATACCCTTTCAAATTGGGTTTACACGAAGCTAACCAAAGCATGGAAAAAAAATTTTCAAAGGCTCCTATACCTCAACAGTGAGGTGTACAGACAATCTCCCCATACCAAAACAGCAAATGATCTCATTATAAACAATCTTGCCAAGTTTTATTAATTAGCATGCATCAATCCTAAGCCTTTCAAAGAAAATGCTCTGATACCACTTATAGGGACGAAAAATAGAGGACGCCATGCACGCATGAAACAAGACCCAGAAAACAAAGACACGGCACAACAGAAGGTGATAATCAATACCTTTACATGTCTTTTTCTAGTTTAGTTGAGAAGATGAGGCACTAACCACGGGAGCAGCTACCTGTCTCGACGACAATTCCGGTGAGAAATCAGCGATCTGTCAGCTTCTTCTTGGCATGTACGCGAAGCTTTTCGCTTCTTAGAATATTCCTCAACCTATCTATGTTGGTGAAACAACCTAGGCGAGGACTGGTCCTTCTTGATCATTTGCTATTAGTTAGCAAAGATAAGAAGATGGAAAAAGAAAATAGAGTAAAATGAGAGAGAGAGAGAACACAGGACCAACTCTGGTTTTTTTTCCTTCAGTGTCGTAAGTTCTAATTTTTTTCTACTACACGACTCCTATTCACATCCTATATAACCCAACCCCGGTGTTTTGATATTTCAAACATTCGGAGGTTATCAACAGAAGAGGTTTGGATAATCTCCAACTCTTTTGTACCGTGAATAATAAAAAATCCTTTAGTCCAGGCTATTGGGCCAAAATAATTTATTATTTTTCTTTGGATCTAATGAGTCCAAAAATAATAACCATGAATTATTTATTTCTTAGGCCTATTAAAATAACCTAATAAATAATTAATGAGCCCAAATGAACTAAAATAATTATTGAGTCTTTTATTAACTAATTTAAGCCTAGGTTAATTTTTCTAATTATTCAATCTAGGCTTTGTTAGTGTTGTGACCTAAAGGCAATTACTTATACATTGTATATGACACATTTTATTTTAATAAAAAGCATTATTTATCTTACAGTTTCTTTTGTTTAATTTTGTGTAAAATAACTGTTAGATAGTCCTTAGTACAACACTGTGTTAAGGAAATCATGATAGAGATCATGATGTGAGATTCCTACTACACTGTATAGTGTTAGTACTTAAATAGTCCCTAGTCATAGTATTAATGAGACATGACATTATTAATGCGTTAAGACTAGCATGTGTTAGACTTGCTGATTTGATCAGGCGGTGGTTCTCATATCCATGAGTATTGAAATACTCAAAGTTAACACATGGATGCTTGTTAATGGAACAAGTATATTGGATGACCTAGCTATGAGATAATCACATGGATAACTATTTAGTGCCAGTGATATAATCTCAATATAACAAACGTGCACGTATCCTTAGACTTGATATCTTCAAGGTACTTTGTTTGCTAAGCATTGTGCTTTGATTCCAATCTCTGGAGCTAGATCGAGGGCCGCCTATAGGATGGATATTGGGTACATTGTGAGGTAAACGAAAGTAGTTGAGAGGGTCAATAAAGGATTCACCACTCCTAATAGTAAGAGCGAATATCTCATGGCCACTTGTAAGAAATACTACTCAAGAAGCCCTTGGCCAAGGCGACTATTTATTGGAAACAATTCCAATTGATACACATTTAGAGTAGTGGGTTCCTGATACAAGTACTATTGTATTCATGCCAGAATTAATATATATTTTGGAGGGAGTTGGCACTGATTCCGTACTCCAAACCGAATGAGATATTATATGGTGAAAAAAGTTAATTGCACTGAAGTTTGTTATTGAAGGGTTCATGTCAAGCCACTTAACTTCCTGGACTCTTAGGTGGTCATGATGTGTTACTAGATACCGCTCGTGATCTGGGAATATGGGTTTATTAATTGATGAATTAATAAACCAATCCTGATTAGAATTAATAGGATTAGTTCTAATTAATTATAGATTATTAATATCAAAGACATTTGGATTAATTCATATTCGCTACCAATTGACTGGGAAACCTAATAGGTCACACACAATAGAGGATTATATACTCAAGATGTTATTTGATAACATAGTGGGGTTAATTGCGAGAAAGAGAAGTTGTTGTCGCCAAATTATAATTAGTTATAATTAATAGTCCAAATTGTAATTGAGGGAACTTGATGTTTCCAATTACAATTTGGGAATTCTAACTGTTTTAGAATTCTGAGATTGGAGTATATTTTGAGCAGAATTTCGTGGTATATAGGAAATATAACACACGAAACCCTAGCCAAGTGTAAGACACAAAAACTCCAACCCTAGCAACACAACCTTCTCTTCTTCTTCTCTCTCTCTCTCTCTCTCTCGTTACTCTTGAAGCAAACAACCCTAACCACCACTTAGTTTTTCTGCTAGCACAAAAAACTTCGTGCTTGAATGTATCATCTATATGGATTACTGTTAGAGATAATCACACACTTTGATTATAGTGATTGGACGTTCAACTCTCGTGGTGTTTGATCAAGAGGATTGATGGATTGTGTCTCGACTTGAAGAAGGAAAATTTTATTTTCCACACGATCAAAGAAAGGTAAAAAGCTATTACCTTTGTTCTCTTTATGTATTGTTTTCCACATATATGCGGATCTTGGGATGGTATCTCGTTTTATTTTTTCGCTGCGCCATATATGATATGCACGTGAGATACCCAACATGCTTAGGCCCTAAATAATTAATTAACCAATCAAACTAGATAATAAATTTAATTTCTCTCATTCTTTTCATTTTATTGCAATCCAAAAATAAATTAGACTTCCTAAATAAAATAAAATTAATTTTCTATTGTGACCATTTCCTCAACCTAAAATAATTAAGACTTACGGGCTATTTCGAGGACCAAAAAGATACATCGCCTTAGTTACTAAAATAACCAAAATACCATTGATATATAAATAGCTGTATTTTGCATGTTAAATATTTTCTAATATCATCATAAGGAAATATTGACCCTAAGGACAATGCTGCGTTGGCTATGTCTTCGACCAACAGGTGAAATGACTAAAATATCTCTCTACATATCGCCATTCATTTCGAGAGAAAATAGCGTACTAAAACCTCTCTAAACAACATCTACCATCCTGAGGATTCTAGTCCAATGATCCACAACTTCTTGAAATATTTCAGCTTTCCAAGAGAGATATCCTAAAGCTAATATCTAAGTCATGTTCCCCAAGGCCCTGGTCAATTAGATCATTCGGACAACCATAAGGAGTGATATAGTATAGACACTATCTTGTACAAGTCTATCTTAACTAACTAGTTGTATATACCTAACATATAAGTATATTGGTAATTCTCAAGAACCTCAACTATATTATATCAAAGCATGCGCTTTCAGTTTCGTCAAACCACCAACTTATACTTAAGCTATAGAGTACAAGTCAACACTGTAGTAGTAGTAGTAGTCTGGATTTCTATCATATAGTACTTTTAGAAACCACCACTACAAGTCCAGTTCTACATATTCGAAATACGCTTATGTTATGAAATGACTAGACTACTCATTGGCTAAAAGTAAGTCATTCCCTATTTAAAATTTATAACACAATAACCTTGCCATGATGAGATTCTCATTCTCATCATCCAATTAAGAATAATAGTTTATGTGTTAAGTATCCCATAATGCATACCTTACTGTGAAAGACCTCCATTCATATCAACCATTTACTTATGCTAAGTTTGGTTCGCGAAGGGTAGGGGAAGGGGAAGGGGAAAGGGGAGGAGGAGTGGAACATTTTACTTCTATCTGGGGAAGTAAATGTAATTACTTTCATCCTGTTTGGTTGGAGTGGAAGGGAAGTAAATATGATTTACTTTTCATTGTTTGGTTGTAAGGTATAAATGGACAAAATAATTATTGAATTGCTATTATACCCATAAGGCTAATTCATAAAAAAATTGCAAAGTAGGCCTTTTTCTTTTTTTAAATGTTATATATATATATATATATATTATGCATCATCATCACTGAGAATGAATAATACCATGTCAAACTTTCATAAATTATCAACAAGAATATTCTTCTACTATTATTAATTTTTTTGAGAATAAAATAAATTTCATAAATTAGAAATCCAATTATCTAAAATAATCATCTTTAATTACAAGTATAATTGGTATAAATTATTTCGTTGATATATTTAATTAAAAAAATATGAGTATGATTTGAAGGCAACTACCGTAACATACTCTCAGGAGGAGAGAAAAAAAATATCAACAATTTTATGAGTCTAAAATCAAGATATTGCATTGAGGGTAGATTGTAATAATAGAAATGCCCTAGGACAAGAGGGTCTTTTAACCCTCATTTACTTTCCAAACTCTCCAAAATGGAGAGGAAGAAAAAGTTGATGTGGAAGGGGTCCAATTCCCTTCCATATATACTTCCCCTCCTCCAATCACTCCAACCAAACAAAGTAAATCACACATTTACCTCCTATTTTACTTCCCCTCCCCTTTTCCTTCCCACTTTCACTCAAACCAAACTCACCCTTAAATACAATGTGTCTTTTTTAGTAAAATCGTGCACAAATATAAAAAATATTTCACAAACAAATTCTGAGAAAAAAACTTTTATTAATACAAGTAAAAAATACATCAGAAACCTAATATAAGAGGGCATACATTCTAACAATACCAAATTTCGATAGTAGGTCTTTTGCATACTTGTGTTGACATAGGAATAATCTTTCTTTGGTATTCTCCACCGCGAGCCCTAAGAAGTGTATTATCTCACCAAGCTCTTTCATTTAGAAGTGTGCAGAGAGATTAGCTTTAGTTTGGCTAATCTCATTGTCATCATCTCTAGTGATAATAAGATCATCCATGTATATTAGGACAATAGATATTCTTATGTCTCAAGCTTTTATGAATAAACTTGAGTCTACTAGAGTATTGTGTAACCACTTTGTAGCAAGAATTCTCTAACCTTTCCATACCAAATTAGTGGTTCTTTCTTTAGTCTATATAGAGCATTCTTCAATTTGCAAACATAATTTGGATAAGCCTAATTCTTAAATCCTATGGTTGTTCTATGTATATATCTTTATCTAGTTCACCATGCAGGAATGCATTCTTTACGTCTATTTACCAAAGATTCTATGATTTACTTGTAGCGAGTCCTAGTAGAATTCTAATGGTAGTAATCTTTACAACTAGGCTAAAGGTCTTGTCGTAGTCGAGCCTATATCGTTGAGAGAATTCTCGAGCTACTAGCCTTGTTTTGAATCTTTCTACTAATTCATCTGGTCTTCTTTTCACTTTATAAACTGATATGGGTTTTATTTATCTTGTTTTGGACACCAAGTCCTATGTCTCATTTTGTCTTAAGGCTTAAATCTCTTCTTCCTTGGCTTCGATCCATTCTTTATGCTTAGAGGCTTCCTCATATGTATTGGGTTCTTTGATGTTTTCTACTAAAGTTGCATTAGCATATTTGGAATTTGGTTATGTACCTTCGAAGTAGTTGTGCTGCCTCTTATGTTTCTTCTTCTTCTTCATCACTGTCTCTTTATTAGGTCATCCTTTCTTACTCTTGCGATGTCTGGTATATTCCAGTATGGTATGGACTTCTTCCTTTGTGTTTAGGACTTGTTGGGATGCTTCCATCTTAATAAGGGTGCTTCTCCTTGAGTTCCAACTATTTTTGTTATTTCTCTTCTAATTCTTCCTCGATCTTTTTCGAGTCTGGTAAGAGAGCTGTTTCTGATAACCACATTAATGACTCTTCATGCCCAAACTTTGGTGGCATATTCTTGTAGTAAAGCATGCTCCTGCATATTTCTACTAGATGCCGATTTTTCCTTTCAGTAACCCTATTTTGTTGTTACGTGTTGGGACATATTAGTTTTTGTGGACTATGGCATATCCTTAGATAATCATTGAATTCTTGAGAAGTATATTCTCTCCCATTATTTGTTTGTAGGCATATCATTTTCCCTATCTCACTGTTTTCTTCTCATTTGGATTCTTTAGACTTATCTAAAGTTTCATATTTTTCTTTTATAAAATAAACTCAGACGTACCTAGAGTAGTTTTCAATAACTGTTATCATATAATGAAGTCCACTAATTGACACTTACTTGATAGGTCCGAATATGTTTGATTGCATTTTTTAAGAGATACCTTAGTTTGAAACTTTGAAATATTATAAGAGAGTTGATGTACCTTACCATACTCCCATGCAGTGCATACAATGCTATCTCGAACCTCTAGTTGACGAAAGCCTTTTAGTAGCGGCTCTTTCATTATCACTTTGAGTTTCGAATAGTTAAAATATCCTAATCAAGTATGCTATAAGTCAACAATCTTATTCTTCTTTGTCTTGTCCATAAATATTGCTTCTGCTGGCATTAGTAGACTGATTCCAGCCATTGTCCTTCCATGATCAGTGGCCCAATATGTAACACTCCACTACTATATTACCCAAATAGGGTTAGGGATGTAGCTTCGTCCTTAGAACTAGGGTCTTTATAACTAGGTAAGAGTGAAAGGAAAGAAATAAATTTAAAACTTAATACATCTCGTTAATACTTATACAAATATCTTAGAAATAAAAACCCAAAAGATTACTATAGGAATGCATGTCTAAAATAGACTATATATTTCTATATTTTGAAAAGTAATAAAATATTTTTTTATTAATAGTTATTTGTTTACATATATTTACATATTAAGGTCCAAGTGTATTAGTAAATGATCTATATAATTGGGTTGTACTTTTATACTAAGGTTTAGATCATGAGGCTACTAACATACAAGCTAAAACGTTCTTGATCAATTGATGAAGTTGGGAGCTTTATCAAGGTTTATTTCATTACACTGTGGTTTCTAAAGGGAGAATGATTTACCTTTAACCAGTGAGTAGCCCTATTACGCCAATAGTGTAAGCATATTTAGAATACGTAGAATTGGACTACACGATAGTAATCTTTATAAAATTATTATAATAAATAAAGATTGGTTTATCGCCACTACTGCGTGGAAGAATATTCTAAGACTTGAGTATAAGTTGGTGGTTTGATGAAGCTAGACTTGTACACTTTGATGTATGATGGATGAGGTTTCAAAGTAAGACCAATAACCTTATACATTAGGTATATGACTCTAATTAATTAAGATATACTTATATAATAGAGTTTCTATGCTTTAATTAGTAAAGATATCACTCCCTTATGATTGTCTAGGATAATCTAAATAATCTAATGCCCTAGAAAATGTGGCTTAGTATGTATGCTTATAAGTAGCTCCTTGAGATAAATGGATACATACTAGAAGTTATAGATTATTGGACTAGATATCAAAGGATAATAGATGTCATCGAAAAAGGTGTTAGTACAATTTCTTATCTCAATTATGGGTGTTATACAGAGGGGTATTTTCATCATTACACCTGTAGGTTGAAGACATTGTACTTGTAATATTATTCTTGGGATCAATATTTCTATATGGTGAAAAATAGAATATTTAAAGTAATAAAATACATTTTTTTTTTTGTTACTAGGGATATTTTGAACATTTTATTAGCCAAGAATAATATGTCTTTGGGTTCCTAGAGTAACTCAAGTAATTTTAGTAAATTTATTTACTATATGGGCATATTGGGTGAAATTAATATTAGAAGAATTATTTTAAGAGTCCAATTATTTATTTATTTAGGCTAGAATAACATATTAAGTTAATTAATTAAATTAATTTTATTAATTAATTACCTTGAGTAATTTTATATTGGGCCCAAGTGGATTAATTAATTAATAAAGAGCTATGTAAAAATACACCTAGGACTTATTGCATAGTGGGTCAGATATTAGCCTACTAGGTATTAAGAAAAGGCGGCTACGGGGTTTCTTAACCCTAAGATAGCCACCCCATAATATATAGGAAAGAAATAGGCAGTGGCTTTGATAGATTTCAGAAGCTGTTGTTTTCTTGCACGGCCGTATTCACGTAGGATAAGGAGAAAAATAGAATATAGCTTGATTTTCTTGAACAGTCACCGTTCTTCTTGATTCTTCTTTTCCTTAACATTAGCTCTCCCAATTTCTTCCTTGGTTCTCATCCTTTGTGTCTATTTTCACTGGTAAATTAGTCCATTGGAGGTTTGAGAATATTTTGAAAATTTGAAAGCCAGAGTCTTGGTGCGCGTTTGATATGAAGGAGTAGACGATGGTTGTGTTGGGAAATATGCCCTCTTAAATTAGATTTCTAATGTGAACATTGAATGTTTTAATAAAAGAATTTATTTTCAAAAATTATTTGTGAATTTACATTTTTATTTGTGCAGAATTACGTTTGGAAAAGACCCATTGTATTTAAGTAAGTGGTCCTTGTAAATGGAGGTCTTTCACAGTAAGGTATGGATCACGGGTTACTTAACACATAAACATTCGTTCTTAACCGATTGATGAGAATAGGAATCTCGTTATGTTTAGGCTATTATGTTGTGAATTCTAAATGAGGAATGACTTACCTTTAACCAGTGAGTAGTCCACTTACTTCATGATATAAGCGTATTTCAAATACGTAGAATAGGACCTGTAGTAGTGGTTTCTTAAAAGTACTATATGGTAGAAACCTAGACTACTACTGCTATAGCGTGTGCTAGTACTCTACGACTTGAATATGAGTAGGTGGTCTGACAAAACTGGAAGCATGTACTTTGATATGCTATAGTTGAGGTTCTATCGTAAGACCAATATACTTGCATGTTGGGTATGTGTGACTAGTTAGTTAAGACAGACTTGTACAAGATGGTTTCTATACTATATCGCCCCTTGTGGTTGTTTGAATGATCTGAAATCCAGGGCCCTGGGAAACCTGACTTGGATGTTTGCTTTAGGGTAGTTCCCTTGGAAAGTGAAAACAATCTAAGAAGTCGTGGATCATTGGACTAGAAGCCTAAGGATGGTAGATGTCATTTAGAGAGGTGTTAGTACATTTCTTCCTCTCTAATGTACGGCGATGTATAGATGAGTATTTTAGTCATTTCACCTGTAGGTCGGAAACTTTGCTAACGCAACATTGTCATTGGGGTCAATATTTCCTTATAGTGATATTATGAAATATTTAAAATGCAAAATACAACTATTTATATGGCAATGGTATTTTGATTATTTTAGTAGCCAAGGCGGTGTGTCTTTTGGTCTCCAGTATAGACCGTGAATCCTAATTAAATACAGGCTAAGGAATTGGTCTTAAATTAAATTAAATTAAATTAAATTTATTTAAATAGTCTGATTTAATTATTGGGCTAGAATAAAATAAAGGTCTATGGAGAGAGAGAATTAATTAAATTAGTTTGGTGGGTTAATTAATTGTTCAAGGCTTTGGCCCAGTTTGAATAATTAAATATTAACCTGGGACTAAACTAATATAGGTTTGTTAATTGGACTAGTTTATTTGGTTGAAAAATTAATTATTTGTTGGGCCATTTATTTGGTTCTAATTAGAATAATTAATTTAGTCCAAAAGGCTAAACTAAGAGTCCAATAGGCTAGCCCAATTTAACCTAGGATTTTATTTAGGTTAAACAGGAGGATTGAATACAACGTTATTTTTTACTACTTCTTCTCTGTGAAAAAGAGATGCCTCTCTCACTCTCTTTCCAGAAAGTTCCTTAGCCCTGTAAGTTGTTCACCAAACGGGATTAGACAGGCCATATACTGGAAGATCGAGAGTTTGGCATTCACCTACATGCAAAGACGAAGTAGGAGGATTGCAGGAATCGCACCAAAGGTTTCCACTAGCACACCTACCCCGGTTCCACACATTCCGGTCCAGCCAACTTTGAGAACAAGGAGAAAAGGTTAGAAATTTGTTCCCTCGGAATCTGGACAGAGAGCAACTGGCGTCGACTAGGGCTGCCAGAGCTGGTGCCGGCTTTGTTCGGGAGTTCCCTTGTTCTTCAATTTTTTCCAATTTTTTTCAATTTTCGTTTCTGCTACGTGCTCTGTGTTTTCCCCTTTCAAGCCTTCAGGTTGGAATTCCCACAAAACAAATAACTGTTCCAACTCAAAATACTCCGTTAAACTCGAATCCAGTTCCAATCGTTCAAACTAAGTGTCCTAAAAGTAAGTAATCCTAGATTATGTACAAGAAAATTTGAAATTGCATGTTTCCATTGCATATTTTATTTTTCCATGATCCTTTAAATAGTATCAAAACCAGGTTATAATTTAGGAGAATGCTTAAGGTTAATAACTGGAAAGGTGGTTCCTTTAATAATAAAAAATTCAATCTTTGTAATTGTATGGATCTCTAATGACTTTTTATATGGGTAGATATTGTGTACACCTTGCATGTGATGCATAGACACTTGTATTAATTGTTATTCACTTTCTTGTAGAACTTATGTATGCCTTATTTTGAATGGCATAGTTGATTGATATTGTATTAAAATTAATTCTACTTGAATTCATGTAACAATGGTGGTACCGATTAATATTGAAGCCCATAGAAAGAAGGAAGGAAAAACAGAGAAAAAACCACGGAGAAGAATAATTTCAGGGGAAAGTCGGTCCTACGTTGATCCAAGGTAGTCTGCGGTTCTGAAAAAAATAGCATAGCTAGTCCTTGGAGTTTCGTAGGTAGTCACCGGCTATGTGGAGAAGAATAAAGACGGTCCATGGCTTGTTCAAGCCATGGACTGCCAAGCCACAGACCTTCTTCATTCTTCTTCACATAGTTGGTCCATGGCTTTCCAAGTCATAGACCGGTTATGATTGAAAAAGAAGAAACCGGTTGTTGGCTTAGTGGACAAAAAAGATCACTTTGGGCACAAAAGAACTGGTTTGGGTCGGTCTTGTGGATCGTGGCAGTGGTGCGATTCGGTCTTCTATCAAAAGCTGATGTTTTTCCTTTTTCCTTGTATTTTCCTTTTCTTTTAGGTCCTAAATCACAAGAGATTTTTTTTCTTACAATGGTTTATTTATGATGATAAATAATTTTGTATGAAAATGGTTAGTAAAATAAGAACCACCATAGGATTAAACAAGTTCATTTTAATTTATTATTATGATGTTTAATCCATTATTTGGTCATATAAGAATTAAAGGATAAAAAAAGTATGTAAAAAATTTATTTTTGGAAATATGACCATTTTATTTAATTTTGTGATCAAATATACAAGTTTTTGAGAAATCTATTTTTTTTCTAGATAAAACAATTAAAGAAAAATATTTTTAAAAGGAAACTTGGGAATTTAAAATAAAATTCATAATTTAATCTGTCAAAGGATTTTATCCTTGATATAGAGAATAATGGTTGAATTTTTGAATTTTTCACTAAATTTACTGAAAAATCAAATATATTTTAAGGAAAATATTTTTCAAAAAATCTATTTTTCTCAAAAGGCTAAGTGGGGGAGGGGTTCCAATGACCCCATGGCTTCCATCATGAATTCCTATTAGAAATTGTTGTTATTCTTGTATCATTTTGAGCACGACCCCTTATAGGATAGATTTTTACGAGAATTTAGAACTAATGGAGGAATTATAATTAAAGCCTAGGATATATATTGGTATAGGTTAGTCTACGTTGGAGGTCTTAATATTAGATTATTTGTAGATAATGAGAATAGTAGCCATCCTATTGATGGAACTATTTCTGGATCGTTACCTATTAAGGAAATTTAATTTGTGATGGTTATACACTTAACTTAGAAAATTGTTAACATTCCTATGAAGCTTTGTCAATTTTTCGAAGAACCAATTTTTTTATATTTTTATAATGGTTTTAATAGGTTAACTATATCACGGATATAATATGATATTTAAATGTGCCTTTTTATATATTTTTCAAAACAAACATTTTTTCTGAATGGAATTTTTTTAATTAATAAAAATATCTAGTTTCAATCATTTGTCCATTATTTACAAGGATAATAAGTTAACTAAACCAAATTACGTGGATTGGAAAAGGCTTTGAATATAGTACTCACAGTTAAGGAGTACAAGTACGTTCTGACCGACTTGTGTCATAAAATTAGGAAATATTCTACGAACTAATATCGTGAGGCTGAAAGGGCATGGAAGAAAGCCAATTAAATAACTAGATACTATATATTGGCTTCCATGTTCAGTGTTTTTTAGTCTAAGCACGAGAACATACCCACTGCATATGATATCGATGTATCGTTGTGCACCATATTTGCTAACAAAAGCAGGCCCGCAAGGCAGGAAACTCTTAAGGTAATTATGAATACTAGGATGGCTGAGGAGGTATTGGTTCGCGAGCATATACGCAAGATGATCGCTTATTTCAAGGAAGCTGAGATCCTAGGGAAAATAATTGATTTAGAGAGCCAAATTAATATAGTTCTCGAGACTTTGCCAGATTCATACTCTCAGTTTAAGTTGAATTACAACATAAACAAGTTGAGTATGACTTTGATCGAGTTTATAAAGAGACTCCAGGTTGTTGAAAAAATCATGAAGTCGATGTCAAAGATTTTGGTTACTCGTTCTGGTTCATCTTCTAGAACTAGGGCCCAGTCCAAAAAGTTTAAGAAGAAGAATACCTAGAATAACATAGGGGCTCAACCAAAGGATCTAAACCCGGTCTGTCCAAGCCTAACACCAAGCCTAAAGGCAAGCGTTTCAAGTGTGGTAAGAAGGGACACTTCAAGAAAGATTGTTCGAACTTCTTGGTAAAGTCTTCCTCAAGTATTGCTCTTTATTTAGAGTCTATTTTGATAGTCGGACTATTATCACTTGGATTGTTGATTCCAAATCTACTGACCATATCTGCAACTCCTTGCAGGGGTACAATAAGATAAGGAGACTTACTAGAGGAGAGTATAGACTTTGAGTAGGTAACAGAGTACGAGTGTGAGCCAAAGCAGTGGGGACTTAGAATTTTTATTTGATTGTTTTAGTATTAAAAAATATTTTATATGTTCTAGTTTTAAACAGAACTTAATTTCAGTTTCAAGATTGATTAATCAAGGATATTCTATTTTTTTTTTCATTCTGGTATTTCATTTCAATAGAAATGAAAGTATTATTTGTTCTAGAAACATGTATGGCAATCTCTTTTATGTTAATCCTATAAGTTATCAAAAAAATAATACTCTGACGAAACCTAATAATAAGAAGAGAAATGCCACATCAAATAACTTCTATTTATAACACTTAAGATTAGAACATATATATCCTAATTAAATTTAGAGGTAATCCAAAATGAATCGTTGAATTTATTGAAATTTGAGGAATGGCCTCAGTATGAATTTTGTCTCATGGGTAAAATGACCAAAAAGTCCTTTACTCAAAAGTCGCAAAGGGTCAAGAAAATATTTGAGTTAGTTTACATTAATGTTTGTGGTTCCATGTCTTTACCTGCTAGAAGATGATATGAATACTTTATCATATTTATAGATGGTCACACACGTTTTGGTTACGTTTACTTGATGAGGCACAAGTTTGAATTCTTTGATAAATTCAAGGAGTTTAAGGCTGAAGTGGAGCGTCAAAGAGGTAAATTAATTAAAAAGCTAAGATTGGATCGTAGTGGAGAGTACCTCTTTGGTGAATTCAATGACTACTTGGCACATTAGGGAATGGTATCCTAACTAACTACATCTGGGACTCTCTAGCAGAATAAAGTAGCTAAGAGAAGAAATAGAGCTTTGATAAAAATGGTCAGAAGCATAATGAGTCATGCAACTTTTTTTGTTTTTGTTTTTGTTTTTTTTTTTTGGGATATGCTTTAAAAACAACAGTATATATTCTGAACTTAGTACCTTCTAAATCAGTACTTAGGATACCTTATGAGATGTGGATTAGACGCAAGCCCAGTATGAATAATCTCAAGGTATGGGATTGTCCAACTTATGTACTAACTAAAGGACGTAAGTTAGACCCAAGATTAGAATTGTACTTCATTGTAGGGTATCCAAAAAGAAAAATGTGCTCATACTTTTATCATTTCCAAGAGCAAAAGGTACTTGTGAGTATTCATGTGAGATACTTAAAAGATTAACAAAGTGTATTGACTAAATTTTTGAGTAAGGTAGAGTTGGAAGTGAAGTTGAGTGATACTTCAACTTCTAGTACCATAATTGAGGAATCTAAAGAGACACAACTAGATGTTCCTGTACAAACCGAGTCATGATGTAGTAAAAAGATATATAAGGTTTAAGAAAAATGGACTAGAGAAGCCTTTGAGGTAGTCTCTAGCCATCAGGAACAAGATCCCACTATATACGATAAGGCCATTGCTGATATTCATGAAGACAAATGGCAAGTTGATATAAATGTTGAGATTGAGTCTATATATCTCAATCTCACTTGAAAGGATTAAACCCATTGGGTGTAAGTATATATATAAGAGAAAGAGAAGTGTAGATAGAATGGAAATTTATAAAGTAAGGTTGATTACAAAAGGTTATACTAAGAAAAAAAGGGATTGATTATGAGGAGAACTTTTCATCTGTAGTTATACTTAAGTCTATTCACATTCTCTTGGTTATCGTATATCATTATAACTATGAGATATGGTAGATGGATGTTAAGATAGCCTTTTTGAATGGTTATCTTAGCGAAGACATCTACATGACCTAGCCTAAAGGCTTCATTACGAAAGGCAAGAGCATATGGTCTACAAGCTTAAGAAGTCCATTTATAAACTTAAGCAAGTATCACGAGTATGAAACATATGTTTTGATAAGACTGTAAAGTCTTATCGTTTCATACAAAATATAGATGAACCATGTATGTATAAGAAGTCAGATGGGAATAATATATCTTTAATGGTATTCTATTTAATTGACATTTTACTTATTGAAAATGATGTAAGAATATTGTCATCTATAAAGGTTTGGATATCAAGTCAATTTAGTATGAAAGATATGAGAAAACCTAGCTATATTCTTGGTATAAAGCTTCTTAGAGATAGAAAACAAAGAATATTAGGCTTATCCCAATCTACTTATATTGATAAGATATTGACCAAGTTTATCATGGATCAATGCAAATGGACAATCATATCCTTTCAGCATTGATTGACCCCGTCTTCTAAGCGGTGTCCTAAGACACAAGAAAAAAAGAGAATGAGTAGGATTCCTTATACTTTGGCTGTGGGAAGTCTCATGTATGCTATACTTTATATAAGGCCAAATATCTGTTTTGTCATATGCATGGTTAACAAATATCAGTCAAATTTAGGGGAAGAACATCGGCAAGCTGTAGCTATGAAGCATACACTTAAGCACCTAAAGGGAATGAGAGATTATATACTTGTCTGCGGAGCTGATGAGTTAATTTTTACCCATTACACTGACTCATATTTTTAGGCAGATAAAGATAAAAGTAAATTCACTAGTGGATATGTTTTCAAGTGGTCTGAAAGGGCTATTTTACGGAAGAGTATTAAGCAATCTTACATTATTGATTCTACTATAGAGGTAGAGTATGTGGCAGCTTCAGAATCTTCAAAAGAAGTGGTTTAGCTCCAAAAGTTCTTCACAGAACTTGGAATTGTGCTACAAATGGACATACCTATTGCCATATATTATGATAATTCTGAAATTATGTTACAATATAAGGAACCAAAGAATCATAGGAAGGGCCAACACATTAAGAGGAAGTACCACCTAATCCGGGAATTCATCTAGAAACGGGAGATAGTGGTTGATCAGATTTCCTCTTCAAACAAATTGGCGAATCCTCTTACCAAACCTTTGACCGAAAAGGTGTTTTGAAGATACTTGGATATCATAGGAGTAGGCACATATAGACTATCATAATCTATTTAATGCAAGTGGAAGATTGTTGGAATGTATACCCAAAATAGATTATTTATTTCTATATTTTGAAAAGTAATAAAATATTTCATTTATTAATAATTGTTTGTTTATATATATTTGTACATTAAGGTCCAAGTATATTAGTAAGTGGTCTACGTGATTGGTTCATATTTTCAGAGTAAGGTGTAGATCATGGGCTACCAATATACAAACTAAAATATTTTTAATTGATTGATGAAGTTGGGCGCTTCGTTAAGGTTTAGATCATTACACTATAGTTTCTAAATAGGGAATTATTTACCTTTAACCAGTGAATAGTCCTTTCACGCTAATAGTGTAAGTATATTTAGAATATATAGAACTAGACCATACGATAGTAATTTTTATAAAAGTCTATAATAAATAAAGATTGGTCTATCGTCACTACTCCGTGGATGAGTACTCTAAGACTTGAGCATAAGTTGGTTGATTGGTGAAGCTAGATTCGTGCACTTTGATGTATGATGGGTGAGATTTCAAAGTGAAACCAATAACCTTGTAATTTAGGTGTATGATTCTAGTTAATTAAGATAGACTTATACAATAGAGTTTCTATACTTTACTTAGTAAAGATATCACCTCATTGTGATTGTCCAAAATAATCTAAATAATCTATGAGCCTAAGAAGCATGGCTTAGTATGTATTATTATAGGCAGCTCCCTAAGATAAGTAGGTATATATTATAAGTCATGAATTATCGGACTAGATATCAAAGGATGGTAAATGTTATTGAGAAAGGTATTAGTACAATTTTCGTCATTATACCTGAGGTCGAAGACAATGCACTTGTAATATCATTCTTGGGGTCAATATTTCTATATGGTGATAAATATAATATTTAAAATGGTAAAATATAGGGATATTTTGATCATTTTAGTAGTCAAGAATAATATATTTTTTTATCTTCAAAGTAGCTCAAGTAACCTTATTTACTATACATACTTATTGGGTAAAATTAATATTGGAAGAATTATTATAAGAGTCCAATTATTTATGTATTTGAGCTAGAATAATATATTGGGCCAATTAATTAAATTAGTTTTATTAATTAATTGTCTTGAATAATTTTATATTAGACCCAAGTGGATCAATTAATTAATAAAATAATTATGTAAAAATAAGCCTAGGGCTTATTGCATAGTTGGTCCGATATTGGCCCACTAGGTATTAAGGAAAGGTGGCTATAGGGTTTCTTAACCCTACGATAACTGCCCCTCAATATATAAGAAAGAAATAAGTGGTGGCTTTGAGAGATTTTGGGAAGTTGTTATGTTCTTGCATGGTCCTAGTCACGTAAGACAAAGAGAAAAACAAAATATAGCTTGGTTTCTTTAAACTGTCGTCGTTCTTCTTGATTCTTCTTTTCCTTAACATTAGGTCTCCCAATTTCTTCCTTAGTTTTCATTCTTTGTGTCTGTTTTCATTGGTAGATTAGTCCATAAGAGGTTTGAGAATATTCCAAAAGATTAAAAGCTAGTGTCTTGGTGCGTGTTTGATGCAAAAGAGTCGATGATTAGCTGGAATTCCTACAAAACAAATAACTGTTCCAATTTAGGAGACTCTGTCAAACTCGAATCCAATTCGAGTTATTCAAACTAAGTGTCCTAAAAGTAAATATTAATAGATTATGTACATAAAAATTTTAAATTGCATGTTTCTACTGGGTATTTTATTTTCTCACGATCTTCAATTACAAATTTTCAAAACAAAATCATAAATAAAAAGCAAGTTTAGGTTATGAATTTTAATAACCTCTTACCTTGTTGAGATTAGTACCTTCTGAAAACTTGATAGAGAAATATGTGAGAAGAAATTTTCCAGTAAATCCTGTGTGTACTCATAAATTTAAAACACATTTAGGATGCAACTTTATATAAATACTGACATAAAATGTTTGCAAGCCATTTTTCAAAGTGCAAGACATAAAGTGGTCTCCATACAAATTATTGTTCAAATAAAATAATTTGCATTATTATACACAAGTTAAGAACTATTTCCAAGAAAATCAAAACCACTTGTATTTTTAAAATAAGCAAATTACAAAACATCATTCCATAATTCGAAAGTCTGCCATGAAATCTTGTAATACGGCTAGTTACTATGAAACTCTGTATCATAGTGAAGTGGGCGATCGGCCAATTGGGTGGAATGCTCTTTCTTCTCCCACCTAAACTTATCGATCATCCATATCCGAATAATAATCCCACTAGGGTTAGGTTTTTAGCAGAGATTGGCCTAATTTACTAGTACTGGCGCCTTATCCAAAAAGAGTTTGTCTCCTAGAGATGGCTACTTATCCTGAGACAAGCCCTAATCTTCAGAGGCTAATACTAGAAGCCTACTATTTTTAAGCACTCAACGATTCTCTATCCCGATTAAGGACATTCTCAAACAAACACTTTTAGAATGACTTGATTATACAAATATAGAATAGTATAGGTTTTGTTCAAAGATTTCATTGAAAAGATATTTTACTTTGAAAACATCAATTTGATCAAAATAGCATTTAGTACACAAAGAGGTTATCCATGCTTGCACATCAAGAGAGAGCATTTCTATAAATAGAATATTAAAAAAAGAGTTGACTTGCTAATCTGTGCACTATTTATTAAAGGGGTTATACAAGGACTTACTTGTTAGAATCATTTGATAAAACAAACCACTGAATCCCAGGGTCTCGAAACACAACTCCACTTAATAAGATATTACAACATCTAAATTACAACTTATCCTACTTATAAAATTGAAACGTATTATAAAAATGTTCAATACTACACCATTCCCATCTTTTATGTATTAACATCTATAGTCAAATATCATGCTCATATCACAACAGTCATCCATACATGTGTAATAGGTCCTACTACACATATGATCACTAGGACATACTCACCAAAGCTATGTGCACAACACAACTAAAATCATACGCATCCAACAATTAAACTCATCCTCCCAACACATCATACAAGTTATAGCATTTTCCTCTTCATATGAATATTTCATGAATAGATCTTAAAGCCACAAACATAATCCTTAATGTTATCACCCTTATGCACTCATTTAAGCCATATATACGAAACAACTCAATTCATAAGAAAAAGTGCAAGTAATATATACTCTAAAAGCAAGTAATGCTAGTAATAGATTAAATCACGTTCCTCATAATTTATAAGATCTAACTTACCTATACAACACTTTTCACATACTCATCAAAGTAAAATAAATCACTTAGTACATGCAACACAACCAAGAGATTAAAACCATATGGAACCGAAAGTTACGTGTGGTGAATAGTAGATTCAGCTCAGCCTTGTAGAGTTCGAGTTTGTTGTCTTGAAGAAGAGGTCACACGCTTGACCTTAGCAAGAGCATGAAGATCAAGAAAAGAAAGAAGAAGGTCCGAGATAATATGTGCCTTGGTTTGCTTAAAGGAGGGGGAGAGAGAGAGAGAGAGAGAGAGAGAGAGAGAGAGAAATTCGAGGGCAAGAAAGAGAGGATGGAGTTTTACCTTGTGTTGAACGGAGTAGAGGCCAAAAGTAATGAAGCCTTGAGGCTGCTTTGGTTTTGAGAGAGGAAATAAGAGAGGAGTCTGTGTTTTGTCCATATGTGTATATAGAGAAAAGAGAGGCCAAGAGTTTTTATGAGATTTTTTTATGTTTTATCTTGTGTAGAGAGGAAAGGCCAAGAGCAATTGATACTTTCAGAGGTGAGTCCTTCATTTTTTAAAAGAGAGAAAAGAGAAGGTTAGCTGGATAAGTGTAGAGGGAGTGAATGGAATGACAATGAGTAGGAGATATGGTCTTGTTAAGGAATGAAAGCTATTTTGGTTTTGTTAGATTTAGGGAAGCCAAATCTATTAAGGTGTTGGTGTCTCAGTTGGGATAAAAAAGAGAGGAGAAAATAGTGTTGAAAGTGAGAAAGGGAAGAGTTCAACCCGATTGGTGAGGAGTTTTGTTGTTTGTGTGAGTAGAGAAGCCAAAAGTCCTTTAGTGTTATGTATGTTTTGGTTTAATGTAGACTAGAAGAGAGGAACTGAAATACTCTTAAGGATTATGGGTGATTTTCATGCATAAAGGAGGGAAAGAGAATAGATGTAGTTTGAATTTTGAATAGGATGTGAAATGGAAATTTACCATGTATGAAGAAAAAATGTACCAACAAGAAAGCTGGCTTGTCTTAATCGGGATTTGAAGTTTTCCTTATTCCTAGGACTTCCTAAAATCGATCATCACTTAGGAGGGAAAGTGTGACCCATCAATGGTCTTGATGGTTGAAATATAGGAGGCCATTTAGCTCCTAAATGAAGTGAGTGATTGAGAAAGATTCCGGGAGGTTTGAAATTCAAATTTCATGAGAAATAGGAAAGAATATTTAGCTTGGTAGAAGACAAGTTCCATCAATCTTAGTTAACAAATTTGATGAGCAATTAAAAAGATTAAGGCTTGATATGGCCGGTTACTATTATTGGAGAAAATACACATAGAAGGCTAGAGTAGAAAAAGGAAGTAAAATATATTGAAGAGAGAGAGAGAGAGAGAGAGAGAGAGAGAGAGAGAGAGAGAGAGGATCAATCCTCTCTTGATAGAATATTCCCCTTCCCTAAAAAAGGAATGGTGGCTAGGGAGAGGGGAGGGCCAGCTAAGAAGAATGAAAAAAGGGGGAAAACTAGGGAAAATGTAAAAATTAAGCAAAGGTAGCATTCAAGTCCTGGTTGATATACTAAAGTCTTGATACTCTATCCATTGCACCATACAATTCCTTATGTATAATTAACACTCTAAAATCCTTATTTCTTATAATCCCACACTTAAACTCTCCTCACATCAAATCTCAAATAAACATGTGGGGTAATGTAATACTACTCTAGTTAAGTATGCAGGCTAAATAAAGCCACTAAGCACTATCTTAGTTAATCAATTAAATAGCACTCAAGACAAATATATAATCATATGGTCAAGTATATAAACAAGTATGCACAAAAATTAATGAAATGTATGCCTTTCCCCTACTTCTAAGGGTAGCTCATGGTGGCATTTTACACATTAGACTTCAAATCTTGGTAGACCTTTACATCATTTAGTCCAAACACCGCATAATTTCCTGAGGCAGCAAGTTGAGACACAAATAATAAATTTTTCCTTATTCCAAGGACATGATACACATTCTGTAGTTGAACCTCATGAGGACTGTGTTGGGAGACAATTATTGTTTTATCAATATGCATAATTGGTAGTTTTGCATTGTTAGTAGTTACCACAACTCGTGTAATCTTACATTGCATCAAGTTGGATAACTTCTTCTCATCTCCAATCATGTGGTTAGAGTAACCTGAATCTATAATCTAATCATTTTGATAGTTGATAAAGTTATTATTTACCAATACAAATGTTGTCTCTGCTGCCTTAGTAGTGCAAGAGCCTGCTACCTATTCATCTTTTCATAGCTTATCGCTAACCATGCTAGTTTTCTCTTTGACTGCAAATGATGCAAGAATATCTCATTCTTCTTCGCTATAATTTTTTCTCCTGAAAGTGGCAATATTTCCTTCTTCTTTCTTTTATCAATAGTTTCTAGCAAAATGCCCCTTTTTACCATAATTATAACATATATTATTACGTCACAAGAATTTTCTTTCACTGGCTTACCTTGTTCTTGTCGAGCTCCCCCTACTTGTTGACTCTTCTCAAAATGCCATTTAGTTCTACTTGAATCTCCATTTTTATGTTGCCTGAGATTTTATCTTATTGGTCATTGTCTTCCTCTTCCACAATAGAATACCTCCTCCTCGCTCTTGGTTATCATGCTTCCCATTTGCTTAGCAAAAAATTCTTGATTGGCTAGCAAATTTTCTAACACTTCTAGAGTCAGTTGTACTAGCCAACCCTATATTAAGGTTATGAAGCCTTGGTATTTGGATCTTAACCTATGCATAATCTTTCATCTTAACTTAGCGCCTCCAATTTTCTTTTTTGGATCTAACTCAGAAATTTCACGATTTAGATATTTTGCTTTTGTAAAGTAATCTTTGATTGTTAAATTTTCCTGAGTTAGATTGAAGAATAGATTCTCCAACTATTGAATGCGAGAATCATTCATTTTAGAGAACTTCATCACCAAGATATCCTAGGCTTCTTTCAGTGTGGCGACATCCCTGATGTATTCAATCATGTCTTCCCTAATTGTTATCTTGATAGCTAATAGAGCTCTTAGCATGAGAATCTTGTCCCGAACGTACGATGGCTCCCTAACATGCACTGTAGCAACCTTCGCTACTTGTGCTTTGTATTCGCGAAGCTTAACCTTAAGCTAGGTGACCTCGTCATGGAGAGACTTCACCATGAGCCTTATGTTTCATCCCCTTTGAAAAGAACATCCACGACTTTATTTAGAGCCCTTTGCATGCCCTCACGTAACTCATCCCCATCAAGTTACAACATGCATTGGTCAACCTTTTCCCAACGGTTGTAGTGGTCTGCCACAACTAGCTCTACCCTTGTTAGCCTCTTCTCAATTGAAGCCAATGGCTCTAGAGTGACCGACTAACCCTTTCAGTCCCTCTCTTTAGGATTTTTTTTGGTCTCCTATCAATCGTGCTCTCTTTCACACTCACAAGGTAAAAAAACAAAAGCCATAATTGAGAGAGAAACGTACCTTTGTTGTGGACCACGCACGCCTTCCAAAATGATGCTCAAACTATGTTCTAACTGTTGGGTATCTCAGCTCGTATCCTATACGGCGCAGCAGAAAATTAAACGAGATACTATCCCAGGATCTGCATATACAGCGCAGCGGAAAATTAAACGAGATACCATCCCAGGATCCGCATATGTGTGGAAAAAAAGACATAAACAGATCAAAGGTAACAGCTTTTTACCTTTCTTTGATCGTCTGAAGAACAAAAATTTTCTTCTTCAAGTCGAGGCGCGATCCAGCAATCCTCTTGATCCAACTTCACGAGAGTTGAACGTTTAACCACTATAATCACAGTGTGTGATTATCTCTAACAGTAATCCACACAAAGGAATACTCAAGCACCAAAATTTTCTATGCTAGCAGAAAAAGATGGCGGCTAGGGTTGTTCTCGTTTTTAGCAAAACGAGAGAGAGAGAGAGAGATAGATAGAGAGAGAGAGAGAGAGAAGAGAAGAGAAGAGAGTTTTGGTGGATGCTATTTTCGTGTGAATTACCCTCCTAGGGTTTCAGCTATATAATCATATAAACTGAAAAATTCACTGAAAAAAATGAAATCCTAAAACAATTATAATTCCCTAATTGTAATTGGAAACATCAAATTCTCATAATTACAATTTGAACCACAAACTATAACTAATTATAATTTGTCCACAACAACTTCTCTTTCTCGCAATTAATCCCACTATGTTATCAAATAACATCTTGAGTATATAATTCTCTATTGTGTGTGACCTGTTAGGTTTCCCAATCAATTGGTAGCAAATATGAATTAATCCAAACATTTTTGAGATTAATAATCCATAATTAATTAGAATTAATCATATTGTTTCTAATCAAGATTGGTTTATTAATTCATCAATTAATAAACTCATATTCCCATATCATGAGCGGTATTTAGCAACACATCATGACCACCCAAAAGTCCAAGAAGTCAAGTGGCTTGACATGAACCATTCAATAATAAATTATAGTGCAATTAACTCCTTTCACCACACAATATCTCATTCGGTTTGGAGTACGAAATTAGTGCTAACTCCCTCCAAAATTAATTCTGGTCCGAATAAAATAGTACTTGTACTAGGAACCCACTACTCTAGATGTGTATCAATTGGAACTATTTTCAATACACATATGCCTTGGCCAAGGACTTCTCGAGTAGTAATTCCAACAAATGGCCGTGAGATATTCGCCCCTACTATTAGGAGTGGTGAATCCTTTATTGACCATCTCAACTACTTTCATTTACCTTACAATGTACCCAATATCCATCCCATAGGTGGCCCTTGATCGAGCGCCGAAGATTAGAATCAAAGTACAATGCTCAGCAAACAAAGTACCTTGGAGATCTCAAGTCTAAGGATACTTGCACGTTTGCTATATTAAGATTATATCACTGGCACTAAATAGTTATCCATGTGATTATCTTAAAGCTAATTTATCCAATGAACTTTTTCCATTAACAAGTATCCATATGTTAACTTTGAGTATCTCAATACTCACAGATATGAGAACCACCACTTGATCAAATCAGGAAATGTAACACATGCTAGTCTTAACGCATTAATGATGTCATGTCTCATTAATACTACGACTAGGGACTATTTAAGTACTAACACTATACAGTGTAGTAGGAATCTCATATCATGATCTCTACAATGATTTTCTTAATACAGTGTTGTACTAGGGACTTTATCGAACAGTTATATTACTTAAAAGTAAACAAAAGAAGCTGTAAGATAAATAATGCCTTTTATTAAAATAAAATGTGTCATATACAATGTAAAAGTGATTGCCTTTAGGGCACAACACTAACACTAACACCAAATGAAAAGATTGAAAAATAAATTAAGAAATAAGTTTTTTTATATAAAAGCTCCAATGAAATATTCTTACAGCAAGTGGATACACACAAACACACTCACACCGCACTTAATTTGCTAGTATACTCACCATAGTTGCTGAGCACACTATTCACATCTTTAAAAACTCATATTACACTTGGTTTTGTTATTCCACACACACAAAGCACTACACTTTGTACACATTACACACACATTTCCTTGCTCGTTGTCTAGCTATTTATATATATTGTTCACTAACTTCTAAGATTTTCAAGCCTTACAAGTTGCTTCTAAGGTGGTAGAGGGGGTTTCTTTAATAGTTTGCACACTAAAGAGTGATTAATAGGAGAAAACCTAGGCAAATCACCATATAAAAGGCATTGTTAATATCAAGTTAATGAATATGCTAGTGTGAAATAGCTACAAGTGTAACCATGAGTCAAAAAATAGTAATAACTACAAATGCAAAAATATCTAAGAAATCTACACTTTCTTGCTGAGTATATCCTTTGGCAACATGTCGATTCATTGGCTTTATACTTAATTTTGCGGACTCATTTATAGACTATAGGCTATTTTCCAAGAGGCAATAAGACCAGATGGCAAGTGTGATTACATTCCAAAATTGAGATTTCATCTTGCATAGCTATACACCATTCTTTAGATTGTACAGTTTCAAAATAATGTCTTAGTTCAAAGTGAATAGAGCTATTCTATAAGAAGGCAGTGGAAGAATAGAAAAAGGCAAAGCATGTGAAGAAGGATAGGCTTTGCTAATAGTAGAGCGTACATAATCAGACAAGTAGACAGGTATAATAAAGGATTTGGTGGATCTATAAAGAGGAGGAAGTGAAGGTGGTAAAGTTAGCAAAGAAATAGAGGATTCTATGGGATTAAGAGACTCATTATAAGTGAAACTAGGTGAATGAGAAAAAAGAGGTAAAACAGGTAAAGATGCATTCTGAAAAGATGTAGAAACTGAAGTGATAAAAGGAAAATGAGATTCAACAAATTGCACATTCCTAGACATAAAAATTTCCCTGGAAAATAAATCCGAGAAAATATACCCTTTGGTGATTTAAGAATAACCTAGAAAAAACACAAAGTTAATTTTTAGGATTAAATTTATGTCTATGAGGAATTTGTGTACATGCATATGCTAAACTACCAAAAAGGTACAATCTAGAACTTTCTTGTAAAAAATCTCAAAAGGATTTTGTTGTTGCAAAATAGGAGAAGGAATGATGTTGATCAAATATACTACATGTTGAACACAATAACCCTAGTAAGCTAATGGAAGTTGTGACTGAAAATGAAGGGCTCTGGCTACATTAAGAATATGTTAGTGTTTTCTCTTTGCAATACCATTCTGCTCAAGAGTGTAAGGACAATTAGTTTGATGAACAATTCTCTTAGATTGATAAAAACTAGGAATACCAAATTTAAGACCATTATTAGACCTTAGTATTTTTACTTTCTTGCTAAATTGAGTTTCAATATAAGCAATGAAATTTTAAATTAAATGCTCAATTTTAGATTTTTGTTTCATAAAAAATATCCGAGTGATTGACTGCCGCAATAGGGTTAATTGTTTTGCCTCAACAAAGTAGGCATAGTTGCAATTACCCCAGTAACAATGAGGGCTAAAATGTTTTTTCAACAACTTTGTTACATTTTTTAGGCTCCAAACCATTTGATTAACCATCAATAAGAGGAAAGTGCATTCATTTTTTTTTAAGAATAGGGACTAAAGTACTCCTACTTCCTAACTTAGCGAGACTAATTTGCAATAAACTTTAAATTTTATAACATATACAAAGTTACTATACATCTATAATACCTATAAGTTAACATTGACAATAGACTTCCAAAAAATAAAAAGAATTATAAAATTAATAGGAAAGAAAATTTCTCAAGAGAAGACAAAGATGACATAGAGTAAACTAAAACATCACAATGAGTAAAGCCACAATGATGCAATGCAAAATGCAAAGAAAATCCTATATGGGATCTGATACAATTCAAATACAGAAAATTCAAGTGTTTTCCCCCTTATTCAACCTCTTTTAGATTTATTAGCAAATTTTATCAAAGGAAAAAAAAAATGTAAAATACATATAAACACTTAATGAGAATGAAAAGCAAAATCAGATAGAAACAACATGCAAATTCCATCACAATATGCCTAACAAATGATTCAAGTTATTCAAGAATTTTTAAATCACCTTTTATATTATTTGTCAAATTAGACTAGTTGAATGATCGATACTTATTTTGTCGAGTATAGTTTTCCTGGAAACTTAGTCAAATAAGTATGTTGCTATCTTATCTTTCTTTTTTTTTTTAAATTACTATGACTATGAGTCACTACCCCAAATTCATAGCCATGTAAATTCAAGTAAAGCAGATATCTTGTGTCTAGGTTAGAGTTCAAACTCTCGACTTGATAGCCAATCCTTTTTCTATTTTATCAGTTGCACCACCTCTTCCCATAGATCCATTACAATTTAATTTTGACGATGAAGAGAATGAAGATGAAGAGGATGAAGATATTAAGTTAGGAGGAGAACAAATCACTATCGTTGAAATTTTTGAAGAATGGACAAATGGAGACAAAATCTAGCTAATGAAATGTTTGATTAATGGATGTAAAATATGCATATAGAATAAACAAATAATGTCGCTGTTTCCAGGGCATATCCCCAAAAGGACACTAGAAGAGTAGCATAAGACATCATGCTTCAGACCATTTCCATCAATGTCGTGTTCTTTCTCTCAGCTACTCCATTCTACTGGGGCGTCCCCGGCACAGAGAGTTGGGATACTATCCCATGATGTACAATGTAGTCATTGAATTCACCAAGGAGGTACTCTCCACCACGATCCAATCGTAAGGTCTTGATCAATTTACCTGTCCGATGCTCTACTTCAGCCTTAAACTCTTTGAACTTGTCAAAAGAGTCAGACTTGTGTCTCATCAGGTAAACATAACCAAACCTTGTACAATCATCCATCAAAGTGATGAAGTATTCAAAACCTCCTCTAGCTGGTGTAGATAAAGGACCACACACATCAGTGTAAACAAGACTCAATACCTCCATATCTCTATCTGCCTTAGGGGCAAATGACCTCTTGGTCATCTTTCCCATTAGGCAGGACTCACACTGAGGCTAATTTTCCAATCTCAATGAGCCCAAGGGCCCATCATGGATCAACATCTAAATCCTAGTTAAGTTGATATGACCCAACCTTAGATGCCAAAGAAAAGAGTCATTAACATTAGTCTTTCTCTTCCTTATTAAAGGTTCAGATTAAGCGTTATTTAATTGATTGTTAATAGGGTTTAAGAAAAATAAATTTTCATACATGTGCCCAGTACATAGAATTTCGCTATCTCTACTGATAGAAATACCAGAATGGAAAGATACAGAATATCTTTGATTTATTAGTTTTGCAACTGAAATCAAATTCTGTCTAAATCCAGGTACATATACAATATCTTTTAAAACCACTATTCTATTACAATAAAAAATAAGATCCAGCTCTCCTACTGCAAAGGCCCAAACTTGTGCTTCATTTCCCACACGTAGTCCATGTTTGCCCTTTTGGAGTCTTCTTATCTTTCTAAACCCCTGCAAGGAGTTACAGATGTGATCAGTGGCTCCTAAATCAACAATCCAAGTGGAAGTTGATCCAACCATTGATATAAACTCTAGATAGAAAACATTAACTGTGGAATTTTTCTTGGCTTGAAGATTCGAACACTCCTTTTTTCAGTGTCCCTTCAGTCTACATTTGAAGCACTTGCCCTTGGGTTTGTCTTTGGGCTGGGTCTTGGGCTGGCCCGCTGCGTTCCCCTTCTTCTTCTTAAACTTTCTGGGCTTAGGCCCAGTTCTAGAAGATGAAGCCTTAGCAATCATTATGTGAAACCCCACCTAAAGCCAACCCTAGAGTAAGGAGGTCGGGATGCATATCATATTATTTTGTATGAATATATATATTTTTGAATAATTTTATGTGCTTTAAGAATTGTGGTTTATAGGTTAAAAGGCTTAGTTATGCTTATTGGGTAAGAAGGGTAAAATGGTAATTTTGCCTAAGGTCAAAATAGGAAGATAGCTTGAGGATTATATAAGAGGAATATGTGGGTGAGAAAATAAGAATATGAGTTGTTGTGGTTAAGGGGTTAGAGTTTTGGAATTAATCTCTAGGGTCATGAATTCAAATCCCGTCATTTAAGTTTTTATCATGATTATCTTACTTAAGTTTGAATTTTTGTTTTCTTGCATTCCATAAAAATAGGAATGTTGTCTTAGGGGAGACATGAAGAGAATGTCCTAATTTTATCATTGTGTCTTAAAAAGAATTCTAGAAGAATTCTTGTCCTTTTTATTACCTCTAGCATTGTCCTAACATCTTCATAATTTAAATAAATCAAAATCCATTAAATCTCTTCTTTTAAATTCCAAATATTCTGTGATAATTCTTCAGCCTTGAATTTCGAAAATCAGTCTTGAAGGATAGAGGATTGGCCGAAAATAGGAGAGAAGTTAGGAAGGATTCTCAAGAGAAATAAATCACCATGGTAGAACTTTCAATCCTACCTTCATGTTGTTCATGGTTTTAATGAAGAAAAATCTGGAAAAAATTCCAGCATTCTTGACAGTCCAGCTTTCAAAAAATTTAGCCAGTAATCCTAACCATTTGTTGCCAGAAAAATGGTCATTACATGTGGCTTGAAGACTGAAAATTCTGTGCAAAATTCAGACTGCACAAACTGCACAAACCAGAAAAAAATTCTGGGCAGTTTCACAACTTTCAAACCAGAAAATGAAGCTATTTTATACCACCTTCAAGCCAGCAAAACTTCTCTATTTTCCCCATAAAGAAGGCTGGAAAACCAGCCTTAAAGGACTTTGAACACCTCTCAAAACCTCTGCAAAATGGGCTAAAGAAGTGCAGAAATTCTACACAGAAAAATGCTGCAACCGTTCCCAGCTTTGAACACCATAGAACCAGAATTTTTCCAGCTTTGTTCTCTTCAAGCCCTGGCTGAAAACCACCCTTCAACCTCTGTAAATTAACCCTTGTTCAGCCATGAACTGAAAACCATTACTCTCTCCACTTACATTGCACAATTGGACTCCATAATCACACCTCAAACTCTCCTACAATCACTCCATTCAAATTTCCATTTGAACTTCAAAATTTTCAAAATTTTCTCTCCATGAAAACACCCTTGTATTAAGCTATACAACTAGAATTTCTCTGCCATTAGACTCTGATTTTTGGCCAGCCTTAAAGCCTTATCAGACTTCAATCATTTCAGCAAAACAAACCAAACCAGCCGACACCATTGTAGCTCCAAGAAAACCTCCATCAATCAAACACTATTAACATATCCTATACCTCAAACCACTCCTCAAATCACTCCATTTGAATTTCAAATGATCAAATTTTTCTCTCCCTCTCTAAGCTAAACTAGAACCCCTGAATTCCCTAAACTATTCAGTTAACACTCTCCAGAAATTCGTCCAGCATTCTCCTTCAAATTCTCTCCATTTTCACCAAGAACACCAAGAACACACATTACTTTTCTTCAAGCCAAAACCCACTCTAAACACCTCTAATCCCTCTAAAAAACTCCAGAATACTCCTACATACTCTCTAGAGCTCATTTCTGGAATTTATAACATCAAAGCTCAAAAACAAAAATTGGCATTCGGATCAAAACTGATTTTTCTCCTTGACGTCTCAAGAACAACATCAAGGTAACCAAGAACAATTCTCTTGTTCATCTTCTTCCATTTAACCTTCTATGTATCAAACTAATGCTCTCTCTCTCTCTCTCTCTCTCTCTCTCTCTCTCTCTCTCTCTCTCTCGGCTAAAATGGTTGATCAACAACCATGGCTATTTTTCTTACTCTTGGACAATTCAAGACTCTCAATCGCGTGGACCTTCTTAAATCTTCATCGAAGTGTTCATCAATCACGTATTTCTCCTTAAACCTTCTTTTTAATTCAGCATTCATGTCTCTTAGATATTGATAGGAAGAATAAAATATGAATGGGGGATTGAGTATATGCATGTGAATAAAGGGGTTGGGATTAGGACATGAGAATGATTGATCATGTTTAAGCTATATAGATTTCCTTGAGAACCGATGTATGTTCATCGTGGCCTAAGAGAGTTATGAATGTTTAAGCATGCTAGATATTATGTCACCTTTGGTGAATATGATTTTTATGTTCTTATCTCCATTGAAGCCATGATCATGATTGCTTGGCCATGTGATAGCAAGTGTTGATTTAAGCATATGTTCATAAATGGATTAGTTTGTTGTTTTATGTTGAAGAATATGTTCACGATTCTTGTTAGCAATAGGAAAATCATGATTATGTTCTTGATCCTAGGCTATTTTAATTAGTAAATTTTATTACCTTAATTAAAATTATTACTATATTTTTCTCTAAGGATTTCGAAATTGCTAGGAAGTTTTGAAAATGGGATGTTACATGAAATATTGATATTTTACTAGTCAAATAAATGATATTTTTCCTTAAAAATAATATATGCATAAGTATAATATTAAATAAGATCTTTTATATAAATAATAATAATGACCTTGTAGACCATAGTTCAAACTTTTGCCTATATTCATAAATATTATTTATATTAAAATTTGTTTGTTATTTATTAAACAAAAATTTAATATAATTCATTTATTATTAATTTTATTTATTACTAATTATTTATTATGTATTAAAAATTAATTAACAATTATTTGTAATTTATTATTTATTTATTTATAATAAAGCTATTTTTAAATTACCATTTATTAATATTATTTAGGGCTTGGTATTATTCAATATTCAAACCTTAGTTTATTTATTAATAATAACACTCAAGAATTATTATTTGAGTCTATAATTTATTAGCAATTATTTTAGAACCCCTAGTTATTTTAACTTATCAAACTAGACTTATTTTATAAAATTCTTTACCAGCTAGCCTTAAAGCTTAGGACATTAGGGTCGTGATTATAATAAGTTGAACTAGGATTATTTGTGTAAGTGAATTTAGCTTGAGTGTAACCTTATGTTTTGTGTTTACTCCGGGCGGGGTTAGGTCAGCCTTGGAAGACTTTTGAATTTGAGTAAGCAAAGAATCAGGTAAGCTCCTGTATGGAATTTTGTGAAGACCAAAAATTACTGTGGCAAGCTAAATGCGGTGTGTATGGAAATTCATGTTGTAAAGGCAATTAAGGACTATTTTCCTATTTATTTCAGTCAAGCAAATCATTTGAAAATCAAACAAGCAGTTTTACACAAAATGCTAAACTTTTTCTAAAACCCAACTTTGACAAGAATTTTAGAACCCTTAATTGCTATTTCCAAATAAAGCAATGAATGATCCATTTTCTCCTAAGTGGGACAATCAATGTTGAGTACTCAATAAGGGTAGACTACCAGGACTAGTCTTTGAAGGGTTAGGGTAAGTCTCTCAGTAGGTGGCCACCTCTGAGGGGTGAGTCCTTCCTGGATAGGATGCCAGTCCGGTAGGTCATGCCGGTCTGAGCTAATAAGTTTTAGTCATGTGGACTGTGTGTTTCCGGAGTGGGCAACCAGTAAGTTTGGGTGTAGAGATAGAGGAGTATCTCACCCAGTAGGCCGTACACCTACCTTTTGTCAGTTTGCACAAAGTGTGGCATTCTGACCGTTGCTTAGTCATGGGGCCCAACGTGTGGTAACCCATGGCTACCCATTTGAGTGGTTGTATTTATTGTGCACATGTGTGATTAAAAAGCAAAACACCACTCTTTATTTTCAATACTTATTTAATACTTGCCAGCACTTTCTCTTCTGAAACTGTTACAACTTACATACATGAATTATTTTACCTGAAACACTTAAAGCACACACGGGCTTACTGAGATTTTTATCTCATCACATTTTATACCATGTTTACAGGTTGATTCGGCTATGGAGGTCAATAGCTAGACTTGTTGCCTATGCTTTGAAGACATTATGTTATTTTCTTTATGGGATGTTTGAGAGATTGTAGCAAACAATTTATTTTGGAATTGTTCCTGTATTTATCTTTTGAGTTGTAATAAGTTTAATTTTAAAGTATTTATTTTATTTTATTATATGTGACCTAGTTATAAAGACCCCTTGTCCATTAGACGGGGCGACATCCCCGGCCCTGTTGGGCCTAGGTAGTGGGGTGTTACACATTACCTTTGACTGTGGCTTCATGACCTTCTCTGCCATCTTGAGCTCCTTCATCAACTCAGTCAAACCCATGTTCAATTTGTTCATGTTATAGTTCAACTTGAATTGAGTGAAAGAACTCGAAAGAGATTCGAGAACCATGTCCACTTGGCTCCCGGGGTCAATGACAGCCCCTAAGATTTCTACCTCCTTGAAAGCAGCAATCATTTTGAGTATATGCTCTCTGACTGATGCTCCCTCAACCATCTTAGTGTTTATGATGGTTCGAAGAGCCTCCTGCCTTGCGGGCCGGCTCTTATCCGTGAACATCGTGGCTAATGATTGGGTTATATCATACGCAGTGGTCATGTGCTCATGTTTGGATTGGAGCATATTAGACATGGAGGCCAACATGTAACAATGAGCCATCTCGTCGGCCTTCTTCCATGCCTTCTCAGCCTCACGCTCCTCGGTGGTGGAACCCTCCCCGATTACAGGGCAGGTTTCATACAAGACATACTTATACTCCTCGACTGTGAGTATTATGTCCAGGTTCCTTTTCTAGTCCACATAGTTTGGTCCCGTTAGCTTATTCTCCTGGAGAATAACGGCCAATAGACTAAAAGAACCTCCCACCATTTCTAAAAAATCGAAAAATAAAAGAAAATTTCAGTTTGTGAAAATAAAACAAATATGTGCTCTTTATCCTTATTATCAAAACTGATAATAATTAATTTGGCTCTTAGGAAAACTGACATAGCTTCTTGGGAAGATTAACAGTTTCCTAAGCTAAGTGTGTTAACCACCACAAATTAATTTCCCTTCTAGGTAATGATCTAAAAGATAACTTCATCGAGGGGATGGCCGTTTTCTCTCATTTCCTATAGACATACCTCGCACTATGACCTCCAACGAGGGGCTGGCCGATCATAGTACGTGCCCCGAGTTATTAATTACATCCCTTCATTAGATCTAGATCCTTGTGGTATCCCCATCCTATACGGGTTCACTCTCAGGGTAATGCGAGAGGACCCACGATCTCTAATGAGGACCGTGATAGAAGCCGTGGGGCCATTGGAACCCCTCTCCTACTTAGTTTTTTAAAACAAGGATCTTCTGAAAAATATCCTTTTGAAATTTCCATTAAACTTTCCCTTAACTCAAAAATAAAATGTCTACGTCCATAAAAATTTCCATGTCAAGGCTTTTATCCTTTGAGAGCTTTTCCCATGGACTAATTTTATTTAAGTTAAAACTTAATGATTTCAAAAATTTTCCAATTAAAACTCTCTAGAGACTTTGGTCTCAAGCTTATTTGACAAAATTAAAACAAAAATGGCTTTCTATTTTAACTTACAAAAATATCTAAATCCAATATATTTCTATGTCAAGGATTAAATCATTTGAGAAAATATCTAAGGATTAATTTTTGTTCAAGCTAAAATAACCATTTAATTTGTAGAAAAATGTTTTCCTTGTCAAAACATTCCCAAAGACTTTGGTCTTTGAGAAAATGTGTACATAGGTACTAAAAATAAATAGCATGCTAGAAAACTGTAAACGTTTTCATGCACTTCTATTTTTTAAACCTAAGTGTCCAGATAATAGAATTAAATACATTAATTAATGGTCTTGTTTAATCCTAAAATCACTTACTAATATTTTTCATGCAAAAATATTCCATGAATATTAGCTATTACAAAATATTAACTTCACCTGGTATGGACCCCAAAACCAAAAGAAATTGCAAGAAAAATTACAAGGAAAAAATCAAAAAATTTCTCCTTGGTCCACTACACCCGCCGCACAGAACTCGGACCCACAAAAATAAAACCCAGTGCGCGGTGGCCTTCCAGAGCCAAGCCGGTGCCAGCGCCGGCTCCGACGGCCTAGCCAGTACTG
Source organism: Voacanga thouarsii (assembly GCA_026120185.1). Classification (NCBI taxonomy): domain Eukaryota; kingdom Viridiplantae; phylum Streptophyta; class Magnoliopsida; order Gentianales; family Apocynaceae; genus Voacanga; species Voacanga thouarsii. The sequence goes on from JANUWF010001161.1 coordinate 884,168, forward strand.
GTTAGGCTCTATTCGCCTCTTCCTGCAGTTTTTTTTTTTTTTTTGCGAATTTCTCCTGTTTTTTCTGTACAGCTTCTAGTATCCATGGCTCTCCAATTCCAATCCAAATACAATGAAATCAACCAAAACCAACAACCGCCTATACCCATAAACATTGGACTTACACGATTTACTAAGAAAAACAGTAAATTACAGATTCCTATATCTCCATCCATGAGGTTTAACAGTGAATCTATCTATACCATAAACAGCGAAGGATTGCAATTTTTAATCACACATATGTGTCCAGTTTTATTCATCTAAATGCATGCTCCCTATATTTTCACAAAAACCTTCATGCTCTGATACCAATTGAAGATACGGAAAGCGGGAAAACACGGAGCATGCAGCGGAAATGAACATAAAAAAACTAAAAAAACAAGAACAGGGATTCCAAGGCAGGGCCGGCGCTGGCAGCCTAGCCGGCGTCGGTTGCGCCCTGTCCCAATCCCGAGGTTTTAAAATTTTTATCTCTTTTTCTTCTTCTAAGTGTTGGCTGTACCGAAACGTGTGCAACCGGTGTAGGTGTGCTGATAGAAGCCTATGGTGCGATTCCTGCAAACCTCTTACTCCGCCTTTGCATATATGTCAACGTCGAACCCTCGGTCTTCTAGTATATGGCCTGCCTAACTACCGTTTGGTGAACAAATAACGAGCTAGAGAATTTTCTGGAGAGAGAGAAAGAGAGTGATACATCTGTCTCTACAGAGAAGAAGCCGTCACTCTTGTGCGGTAAAACAATGATGATTATTCTTCCCCCTAATCCCCTTGTTTAACCTAAAATAAAAAACCTTAGGTTAAACTGGACTAAGCCATTAGACTCTTAGTTTAACCTATTGGGCTTAATTAATTATTCTAGTTAGAACCAACTTAACGACCCAACAAATAATTAATTTTCCAGCCTAAATAAACCAGTCTAATTAAATAAGCCTAAATCAGTTTAGTCCTAGGTTAATCCCTAATTATTCAGACTGGGCTAAAACCCTGAATAATTAATTAACCCACTAAACCAAGTTAATTAATTCTCTCTCCATGGACTTTTATTTTATTCTAGCCCAATAATTAAATTAGGCTACGTAAATAAAATAATTCTATTTAATTTAAGATCAATTCCTTAGCCCGTATTTAATTAGGACTCACGGTCTATACTGTGGACCAAAAGACACACCGCATTAGCTACTAAAATGACCAAAATACCATTGCCGTATAAATAGTTGTATTTTGCATTTTAAATATTTCCTAATATCACCATAAGGAAATATTGACCCCAAAAACAATGTTGCGTTAGCAAAGTCTCCGACCTACAGGTGTAATGACTAAAATACCGCTCTATATATTGTCGTACATTTAGAAATGATGAAGTGTTCTAATACCTCTCTAAATGACATCTACCATCCTTAGATTTCTAATCCAATGATCCACGACTTCCTAGATTATTTCTACTTTCCAAGAGAGCTATCCTAAAGCAAACATCCAAGTCGTATTTCCCAGGGCCCTAGATATTCAGATCATTCAGACAACCACAAGGGGCGATATAGTATAGAAACTATCTTGTACAAGTCTGTCTTAACTAACTAGTCACACATACCCAACATGCAAGTATATTGGCCCTACGATAGAACCTCAACTATAGCATATCAAAGTATATGCTTCTAGCTTCATTAGACCACCAACTTATACTCAAGTCATAGAGTACTAGTCCACGCTATAGCGGTAGTAGTCTAGGTTTCTACCATATAGTACTTTTAAGAAACCACTACTACAGGTCCTGTTCTACGTATTCGAAATACGCTTATGTCATGAAGTGAGTGGACTACTCACTGGCTAAAGGTAAGCCAATCCCCATTTAGAATTCACAACATAATAACCTAAACATGATGAGATTCTCATTCTTATCAATCGGTTAAGAACAAAAGTTTATGTGCTTAGTAACCCGTAATCCATACCTTACTGTGAAAGACCTCCATTCATATAGACCACTTACTTAAACACAATGGGTCTTTTCCAAACGTAATTGTTCACAAATAAAATTGTAAATTCACAAACAATTTCTGAAAATAAATTCTTTTATTAAAACATTCAATTTTTTACATCAGAAACCTAGTCTAAGAGGGCATACATCCCAACAGTTGTGACGAATGATGGACATTATACCACCATTGTTTGATTATGTTCTCATGATAATGTTATTTTTGGCACAAAATCCCATGATAGTATTATTGCTAATAGAGTATCACCCTTGTTGTGATGAATATTATTACAAATCTATTTTTGGGGCAAACCAACATGTTATTTATTGGATATATGTGTGTATGAATATATATAAATTTTTGTACTAATAAATTCACTATGGTCATTAAAAAAATAATTATTAGAGTTACTTTTACTACTAATATTATTATCATTATTAATATTATCAAAATTATTAGTATCATTATTTAATTTGATTTATTAATTTTGGTAAACCTCAACATATTTGGAAAAAACTACCTAAAATATTATTATTTTATTAGATAAGCAAATAGTAATATTTTTGAAATTAATTGTAATATTATATTCAAAATTAATTAATATCAAATATCTTTTATATTCATATTATTATGGGTTAGTCTTACTAAAACTTTTATTTATACTCATATATTATTTATAATAATAAATATTATTGTTAATTATTATTAAAATAATTTATTTATTATTAATATTATTTATTATATATTATTAAAAATAATTTATTATTTATTATTATTATTACTTATTATTTGTTAATAAATATTTAATATTATAATTTATTGTTTATTTATTATTTAGAACACCTATTTATTTTGACTTATCAAATTAATCTTATTTTATAAAATACTTTATCAATTAATGTTAAAGCTTAAGGCATTGTTGTCATAACTGGATGTTGTTGTAACTAGTTGAGTTTAAGCATGTTAGGTTAAGAGTTATTTATTTAAGTAAGTGATGTTTGGATGTTGGGACTTATACCCTATATTTATCCTAGACCGGGCTAGTTTGCCTTAAACCAACTTGGAAGGCTATTGTTTCAAGGAAAAGCAAAAGATCAGGTAAGTCATTGCCTAAAGCTGTTTGAAGATCAAAATCACTTCGACAAGTCAAAACATGTTGTCTGCGTGGAAATGTACTTTGGATGCAATTATGGATAATTTTCCTTTTCTTTTCCAATCAATCAAATAATTTTTAGTTGAACAAGCAATTTTACACAAAACGCTGAACTTTTTCTAAAAACCAACATTGACAAAAATTTTGTAAGCCATACTTGCTATTTCAAAGAAAACACATTGGATGATTCTTTTTTTCCCCAAAAGGGACAAATACAACGTTGAGTACTCAATAAGGGTAGACTGTTAGGACTAGTCATTGAAGAGTTGGGATAAGTCTCTCAGTAGGTGACCACCTCTGAGGGGTTAGTCCTTCCCTGATAGAATGTCAGTTCTGTAGATCATACCGGTCCAAGCTAGCAAGTACAGTCAAGTGGACTGTGTATTTCCGGAATGGACAACCGATAAGTTTCAGTGTAGAGATGGAGGAGTATCTCACTTGGTAGGTCGTACACCTACCTTGTGTCAGAATGCACAAAGTGTGGTATCCTGAACATTCTTTTGTTATGGTGCACAAAGTTTGGTGCCATGGCTATTTCTTTTGAGTGGTTGCTTTTATTTTATACAATGTATGGCATTTGCAAGGAAAACACCACTCCTCACCTTGTGAAATTTATTTGAGACTTGCCAGCACTTTACCTTTATAAAAGTTTCTCAACTTACATACATGAACTATGTTACTTGAAACACCCTAAGCACGCACGAGCTTACTGAGATTTATGTCTCACCACCTTTTATACCATGCTTTCAAGTTGATCCTACTATGAAGGTTATTGATTAAATATTTCCTTTTTTTGAAGACTTATTTTGATTGTATTTTATTTTTGAGAGACTCTACCAGACATTTGTTTGTTTTGAGAATTGTTCATGTTTTGTTTTGAATTGTAATAAGTTTAAAGTTGGATTATTTCTTTCATTTCTTTTGTGAGTTCTAGTTATAAAGACCCCTTGTCCTATGGACGGGGTGACATCCCCAACCCAATTGGGTATGTAGGTAATAGGGTGTTACAAATGGTATCAGAGCCTATGTTTAGGCAAATTATTAATAGTACTTGATTTATTTCAATAAGATTAAAATCTTTTGACTAATCTGGGTTATTTATATTGTAGGATAGTTAGAATGTATAGAACTGCAAGGAAGGTGCAGCAATGGCATCCACCAATCCGTATCTACCCAAAAAACTTACTAGTGGCACAACCTGCACCATAACATGTACCTCAACCAGTGATAATTTTGGAAGAAAGCAGTGATAATGGGATTCAAATTATTGAGCCACTGTCTATACCCATAATCGACTTGATCACTGATAGTGAGGATGAGGGTGTTGATATGGATTATGTCCCAAATCCATCTAGTCCCGTGATTGACCTAACTGCTTATAGTGATGATCCGGGGGAGATAGACTATGAATCTCTACCTAAACCTTCTTTTGTACCCCCACCCAACTGTGTTGAAATTGTGGAGAGTTCTAGGAAACCTAGGCAGGAACCTATAGACTATGGATTTGTGAATGGTGCAGGGATAGACCTTTATAAGAACATTGGGGGTTGGTTGTATGATGCCGACACTAAGGATTCAGATGAGGATTAAGGGCAAAGTTTTTTCATGTTTAGAAAACTATTATTTACTGCTTTAAATATACTCATGTGCTAGGGTTTCATTTATGTTTATTACTTTATTTCAAAATTTTTGCAAATAAGAGCACCTTGGTGTACTCCAATCTTGAAGAATACCATTATTTATACAAAACTTACATATGATCTACTTTTACTTAAGTCCGAATGTAGATGCATGGTTGGATTTGAATATTTTGAACTTTGATGCATAACTTATTATTTGGGGACGATGATATAGAATAGCAGTAACAAGTAGAAGCCCTGAAGCGAAACCCGTGACTCTTGAGTACAATGCTACTCAACTTTTCTCGCCAAATCAGGGGAATGAGAATGAACCAGAATAGGAAGTGGGGACTAAAGAGCCTGCTAACGTGACCATAGGGCAAGCATTTCACAAGATGACTGAGATACTTCAAACCTTATCAAAGTTAAGGAACCCAAAGTGGGAGGTTGAAGCTCTAGAGAGGTTTCTGAAATTTCAACCTCCCACCTTCTTGGGTGAAGCTAAGCAAGACCAAAAAGTAGAGTAGTGGGTGGAATAGATGGAGGACATCTTTACTACACTTCAATATACTAAAAACAGTGAAGGATGAAATGGCAAAAATGATGAAACCGAAAGCATGCTTATAGAACGAAAAAATATACAAAGAATCATAGAAGCTATTTACCTCTATGTTTGAATGACCTTATTGGCACTAAAGAAGATGTCTAAACCAGGATGCTTGAAGCCACTAGATCACGTTCTTGTAAATGCCGGCTTCGTCTCATTCACGCGAAACTTTTGAGCTTCCGGAATAACGCCCTTTCCTCTACTGGTGATAGCTTACAGAGCCTTGGGTTTACTGTGAAAATGATCAAAGAACTATGGCCTTGTTTTCCTTTTCATTTCTTTTCAAGCTATCACAGAGAGAGACCAAGAGCATGAAACAAAAAGCACCATGCTTTTGTTATCTTCTCACGTCAAACAATATGGGATCCATCCCATGTTTTTTTAATTTTATTTTACCATTGGTCTTATTCATTAGGCCAGATAAAATTATTTACTCTTGGGCTTGAACACCTATAAATAATAAGTCTCAATTATTTATTTTCTGAACTTCATAAAATAGCCCAATAAATAATTAATAAGCCCAAATAAAATAATATAAAATATCAAGCCTTTTATCTACTTTATACCTAGATTAATTTTCTAATTATTCAATCTAGGCCTTGGGCCCTGAGTAATTAATTAACCAATTAAACTAGATAAAATATATACTCTTTCTTGGGCCTTTTATTTTATTCTAGTCTAATAATAAATTAGACAACTTAAATAAAATAAAATAAAACCCATAATTATCAAGACCAATTTCTTAACACAAATTTGTCAGGACTTAAGGGCTATTCCAGGAACCAAAAGACACATCGCTTTGGCTACTAAAATAACCAAAATACCCCTGCTATATAAATAGTTATATTTTGCATTTTAAATATTTTCCAATATTACCATAAGGAAATATTGACCCCAAGGACAATATTGCGTTAGCAAAGTCTTCGGCCTACAGGTGTAATGACTAAATACCCCTCTACGTATCGTGTGCATTTAGAGAGAAGTGTACTAACACCTCTCTAAAAAGACATCTACCATCCTTAAATCTCTAGTCCAATGATCCATGACTCCTGGAATACTTCCACTTTCCAAGGGAGCTACCCTAAAGCAAACATCCAAGTCATGTTCGCCAAGGGCCCTAGATAGTTAGACTATTTGAACAGTCACAAGGGGCGATATAACGCAGAAGCTATTTTGTAAAAGTCTATCTTAACTAACTAATTACATATACCCAACATACAAGTATATCGGCTCTATAAAAAAACCTCAACTACAGCATATCAAAGTACATGCTTCCAGCTTCGTCAGACCACAAACTCATACTCAAGCGACAGAGTATTAGTTCATGCTGTAGCAGTAATAGTCTGAGTTTCTTCTAAATAGTACTTTTAGAAACTACTATTACAAGTCCTGTCTATGTATTCGAAATACGCTCATGCTATGAAGTGAGTGGACTACTTACTGGCTAAAGATAAACTATTTCTCATTTGAAATTCATAACACAATAACCTAAACATGATGAGATTTCCATTCTCATCAATCAGATAAGAACAAATGTTTATATGTTAAATAACCTGTGATCTATACCTTACTGTGAAAGACCACCATTCACATAGATCACTTACTTAAATATAAAGGGTCCTATCTAAACGTAAATCGTGCACAAATAAAATGTAAATTCACAAACAAATTTTCAGAATAAATTCTTTTATTAATAAATTGATAATTACAGTAGAAAACTAGTCTAGAGGGCATATATTCTAACAATCTCCCACTTGCACTCTAAGACTAAAAAAGTCCGTAGGTGCCCATCCCTATGGCATGTAAGTATCTCTTGAAGACTCTTTCAGCTAAAGGCTTGGTGAAGGGATTTGCCAGGCTTTCTCTAAGGCTATCTGTTCCACCATAATTTCCCGTCTTTGGATGAAATCCCGGATCAGGTGGTACTTTCTCTCAATGTGCTTCCTTTTCTTGTGGTTCCTAGGTTCTTTATATTGTGAGACTACTCTAGAGTTGTTGTAATACACCACAATCGGTCTTTCCATGTGTGGCACAACTCCAAGTTTTGAAAGAAATTTTCGGAGCCAGACTGCTACCTTAGATGCCTCTGAAGCTGCCACATACTCAGCTTTCACGGTTGAGTCAGTAATGTGAAACCCCGGTCAAAACCAACCTTAGAGTAAGAGGGTTGGGATGCATATCATATTTTATTTCATGGTTAAATATATTTTCATATGATTTTTATGTGTTTTGGATTCGAATTTTATTGTCTTGAAGTCTTGTTGGTGAGTATTGTGTGAGAGGGGCAAGATGGTAATTTTTGCCCGAGGTGAAAATAGGGAGATAGCCTATGGATTGAATAGAAAATAATTTTCTAGTGAAAATATCAACAAGAGTTGTTGGGGTATAGTGGTTAGAGCTTTGGAATTAATTCTTGAGGTCTTGGGTTCAAATTCCATCATAGAAGCTTTAGCTAGATTAAGTTTTATTTTTGCTTAGTGGAGGAAATTTCGGTCTTAAGAGCTTAGAGTAAGGTAGGGATGATGCCCTAAGAAAGAAATGCTAGGAGTATTCTCATTCCACTCTTTTGCCCTACTCGAATTTTCTAAAGGGAATTCTTGTTCCCTTGATCTTTGGTTTTCTTTAGGTTTCAACTTCTTAGTTTGATCAAGATGTTCTATTTATTTTCTTTCCAAAAATTTCAGTAAAATTCTGTGATCTTGTGGGATCAAAATGCCTTAGTAAAAGGCTTCTCATGGTCTGAAAAATGTGGAAGAATGGTGGGAAATTCCAAGGGGAAAATTCCCTCTAGTAAGCTTGCTGAAATTTCACTCTAGACTAGTTCATCTTCCTTCATGGCATAAGTTGAAAATTTCCAGCTTGTTGTACCTTCAAAATGTCGAAATTTTTAGCTAACATTCCCTCCCAAATGCTGCCAGAAAAATGGCCTTTAGGATCAATTTGAAACCTGAAAATTCTTGACCAATTTCGGACTGCTCAAAGCTGAAGCAAAACAGGAAAAATTCCTATATGAAAAACAGTTTTGAGAGTCCAAAACCAAGCTGTTTTCTTCCAGATCTTGTTCAGTACCTTAGCCATGTTTTTCCTTCGTGAAGAAGGCTAGAAACCAGCCTTGAATACCCCTGAAATTCCCTTCAAAACTCGCTGTAAATTGGCCAGAAGTGGCAGCCGAAATTCTGCCCAGAAAAATTCCTGTTCAGCGAAATGCTGGGCAATCCAAAGTTCCAGCTTTGTTTCCTATTTTTCTTCTAGCCGAAACACCAACCTTAATCTGTCAAAACCTTCCTTAAACCTCCATTAACAGAGCTCCATTGTTTCCCTCAAGCTTCTGCATGAAATTCAGCAATGGCTGTCCGAAAATCTCTTCAACAAATCCCTACAATTTAGCTTGATTGGTTTCCAAAATTCCAACCATCCTTGTTTAAGCAACCTTCCATAATATCTTACTCAAATGACCAGACATCTTCTTCATCATTGTGCACCTTAGTTTCGGCCATCATAAGCCATCTTGAATCAGCTTTAATTCCTCAGAAAAGCTGCTCAACCAGTCGGCCATAGGAGACCTTCAAAGCTCTCCAAATTATCAAGATATCCTAGAATATTTAGTTTCCAAATTCACTTCCTAAAAATATTCTCCAAGGATTGTGACAACTAACCCTTCATTTTCTCTTCCAAATCAGAGAAACAACTCCCTAAACCCTACAAAAATTTGACCAGCCCTATGCCTCACAAAAATTCAGCAGCTGCACAAGAGCAACCTCTCGAAATCTCTCAATCTCCAATAACACACACACTACACCAAGAACACCTACCTCTTCCCTACACTTAATACCCCTCCAAACCATCTCAAATCCTCTCAAAAACTTCCAGATTTGACCTACTCACTGCTGTGAGTCCATCAACACCATTATTAACATCAAACTCCTCAAATCATCTTGCTACTTCAGATCAAAAGCAGAAATTTCTGTGAAGGACAAGAACATCTTCAAGGTAAATTCATCCTATCAACTTCATCTTCTCCAAACATGATCTCTAGTGAGAACCTATGTGAATAAACATACTAATGATCTCTTCTTCTTCTTCTTCTTCTTCTTCTTCTTCTTCTTCTTCTCTCTCTCTCTCTCTCTCTCTCTCTCTCTCTCTCTCTCTCTCTCATGGCCGAAACTCCTCTCCCTTGGCCGGATGACTTCTTCTCTATAATCATGCTCTCGCCATCTCCTTTGGACAAAGTTAGACACCTAGGAGTTGAGATCTACTCTAAACTCCTTCAAGGCGTTCATCAACCAAGTAAGTACCATCAATCCTTCTTTTAAACTCTAGAAGCATGTCTCTAGGGTGATAATGATAATAGGTGGATGGTGATAGGATTTAAATATATATATATATATATATATATTGTTGAGATTGAAGTATGAATATATGTATGATTGTGAAGGAGATGGGATTTATGCATGAAAGGATTGTCTTGGATGATTATATGATGATTTGAGGTTGATGCATGTCATAAGTAGTATATGTGATGAAGTATGCTAGAGATTATGTCACCTTTGGTGAATAGGGTATATATTCATGATGGATTAATATTGAAGCCATGATCATGTTTATGCTAGTAGGGGTTAGATCATGTGTTGATAAATTGAGATCTATGCTTGTATGCATGATTTGGATGATTTGATGAATTAAAGGATTGTATATGTAATGATTGTGGTTAGCCATGGGAATTTGATCATGATCTAGTTGTTCCCAAACAAATTTTTACTTCATGAATAAAATATTCAATAAAATAATTTCTCCTAGTATTTTCGAAAGAAAAAAAAAACCCTAGGAAGGGTAGATTTGGATTGTCGTATGTATAAAGGATATTTTAGTCAAACAAATAATGATTTTTGCTAGAAAATATATATATATATATGTGTGTGCGTGTATGTATATATTACTTAATATAATGAGATCAATTAAAGCCTTTATGAAAATAATTACAATTAGTAGAATATATATTACTAAAATTTTAAATATTATCTTCTAATCAAAACTCCTTAAGAATTTATTTAATATTGTTCATGTGAGACTCATTAAATTTATTTTCAACTAATTTTAGCTACCAATTATTTTCTAACAACTAAATTATTAATAAATCAATATATTATTTAATACTACCTAGAACTCTTGATCAAATAAACTCTAAATTTTCCCTAACAAGATTTAAGCTTTCAACTTATTAAATTTATTTCCCAAACCATTAATTATTTTAAATAATTGTGCTAGGCTTAACTCTTAAACCTATTTACTTATTGTTTAACCTTAAAGCTTGGGACACTAGGATCATGGTAGTAGTAAGTTGAGTCGATTTAAAATTAAGGAAGTAATTTGTGGCTTGAAATTGATTGTGATTTGTATTTGCCCATGTGGGGTTAGGTCTGTCGTTGGAGACCTTGTTATTGTGAGCAAGAATCAGATAAGCTCCTGCATAAAACCTGTTTGATGCAAAATGTTTATTATGGCAAGCCAAGTGTAGAGTGCATGGACACTCATTTATGTAATGGCAATTGAGGGTTAAATCCTTTCTTATTTCAAACATTTGAATTATTTAAAAGCCAATGAGTAGATTTACTCAAACTCAAACTCTTTCTAAAACTGATTTTGTTAAAGACTTTGGAAAACCCATAAATTGCCATTTTCATGTGGAATAGTGTTTTGTTCATTTTATCCCAAGTGGGAAACGTCGTTGAGTACTCAATAAGGGTGGACTACTAGGACTAGTCTTTGAAGGGTTATGGTAAGTCTCTCAGTAGGTGGCCACCTCTGAGGGGTGAGTCCTTCCCGGATAAGATGCCAGTCCAGTGACTCGTGCTGGTCCGAGCTAGCAGTTTGTTTTCAGTCAAGTGACTATGGTTTGTCGGAATGGACACTCGGTTGTTGTTTGGGTATAGAGAAGGAGGAGTATCTTGCCCAGTAGGCCGATCACCTACTTTTGTCATCTGCACAAAGTGTCGGCATTCTGATTGGTTATGGGGCCCAACGTGTGGTAACCCATATCCCTTTCTTTCGAGTGGTTGATTTTATTACTTATGTATGGCTGGAAAAGCCAAAACGTCAATCTTGCTTTTGACTAATGTTATTGCTTGCCAGTATTTCTCTTATAAAGGTTTCACACTTTGCATCCACGGACTGTTTTCACTAAACACCCAAAGCACACACGGACTTACTGAGATTTCTGTCTCACCACCATTTTATCATGATTTCAGGTCCATCCTGCTATGGGCATGAGTAGCTATATATTATCTGCTTTGGAAGAATTTTCTGAGGATTTATTTTGTGTAATGTTGGGAGAGCTGAGAGCGGATGAATTTTTATTATGGATTTGTTTCGATTATTCTTGGATTTATTATTATTTCTTTTGAGTTGTAATAAATTTCAAGTTGACGTATCATTTTATTTCCGCTATTATATTTGTGTGTCCTAGTTATAAAGACCCCTTGTCCTTTGGACGGGGTGACATCCCTGGCCTTGGCGGGCCTAGGTAGTGGGGTGTTACAAGTAATGCAAGATTGCTTGATACTCTTCCATGAAGCAGCACCTCCAGATAAGGTGAAGATATATCCACTAGTATATTTTCTCTCATCCTTATCTGCCGGGAAGTCGAGTCTATGTATCCAGTAAGAACCAAGTCGTCAGTCCTGGAAACTAGCATATAATCTTTTGTACCACTGAGGTACTTGAAAATATACTTTACAACTTGCTAAAGAACCTCCTCAAGGTTTGATTGATATCTGCTAACTAAGCCTATGGCTAAGTAGATATCTGGCCTAGTGCACAGCATGATGTGCATAAGACTTCCCACAGCCGAAGCGTAGGGAATCCTACTCATCCTGTCTTTTTCCTCTTGAGACTTAGGACAGTCCTTAGAATAAAAAGACAACCCATGACTGCAAGGGATTAGAGCTCTCTTGCATGAGTCCATGCTAAACTTGGCCAGCATCTTGTCAATGTATGTCGTTCGGGATAATCCTAACATTCTCTACTTCCTATTTCTAAGAAGCTTCATCCCAAGAATGTAACTAGCTTCTCCCAAGTCCTTCATACTAAATTGACTAGACAACCAAACCTTAGTAGATGATAATATTCTTACATCATTCCTAATGAGTAGAATGTCATCCACATATAGGATAAGAAAAACCATGTTTTATGCCTTTCAATTTTCTGTACACACATGGTTCATCTTCTTTTTGAATGAAACCGTAAGACTTTACAGTCTCATCAAAATGAATGTTCCATATTTTAGATGTCTGCTTAAGTCCATAAATGGACTTTTTAAACTTGCAAATCATATGTTCCCGGTCTTTAGCAATAAAACCTTCCGGTTGGGACATATAGATGTCTTTATTGAGATGGCCATTAAGAAATGCCAGATTGACATCCATTTGTCATATCTCGTAGTCGAAATGACATGCAATGGCAAGGAGGATACGAATGGACTTAAGCATGGCTACCGGGGAAAATGTTTCCTCATAATTGATTCCATCTTTCTGAGCATACCTTTTTGCCACAAGACTAGTTTTGAAGGTTTTCGCCTTCTCATCAATTTCCCTCTTCCTCTTCTATAGTCATTTACACTTAATGGGTTTTATCCTTTCAAGTGAAGCTATAAGATCCTAAACCTGATTGAAGTATATAGACTCAATCTCGATTTTCATTGTTTCATGCCATAAATTTGCATCAGTATCAACAATAGCCTCCTCATATCTAGTGGGATCTTATTTCTAATGGTCAGAGACCAACTCGAAAACCTCTCCTGTCTATCTTTCTAGAGCTCTAGATACCCTCCCACTACGACAAAGCTCCGTTTGTACAGGTTCTTGAGGCTGTGTCTCTTCGTGTTCCATAATCGGGTCTGAAGAAGTTGATTTCGAAGATAAGTTCTCCTCGAGTTCCAATCTTGTTGAACCTTTAGTGGAAGTACTTTGATCATCCTCCAAGTATCTAGCATTAGTACTTACCAGTACTTTCTGCTCCTTGGGATGATAAAAGTAACCTCCTTTTGTCCCTTTTGGATACCTAATAAAGTAGCATAATTCTGATATTAGTTCTAGCTTGTTTCCCTTGATCAGTACATAAGCTAGACACCCTTATATCCTGAGATAATTTAGACTTGGCTTATACCCAATCCACATCTCATAGGGCGTCCTAGGCACTAACTTGGAAGACACCAAGTTTAGAATGTATGCTGCTGTTTCCAAGGCATATCTAAAAAAGAAAGACTGGAAGAATATCATAGACATCATGCTTTGGACCATTTCCATTAATGTTATGTTCCTTCTCTTAGCTACTACATTCTGCGGGAGTGTACTTGGAGCAGAGAATTGGGATACTATCCTATGATGTACCATGTAATCCTTAAACTCACCAAGGAGGTACTCTCCACCAAGATCCAATCGTAAGGTTTTGATTAGTTTACCTATCTGATACTCCATTTCAGTTTTAAACTCTTTGAACTTGTCAAAAGAGTTAGACTTGCGCCTCATCAGGTAGACATAACCAAACCTTGTACAATCATCCGTGAAAGTGATAAAGTACTCAAAACCCCCTCTAGCTTGTGTACACAAAGGACCACACACATCAATATGAACAAGGCCCAATATCTCCTTGGCTCTATCAGCTTTTTGGATGAACGACCTTTTGGTCATTTTTCTCATAAGGCATGATTCACGCTGATGCCAACTTTCCAATCTTAATGAGCCCAAGGGCCCATCATGGATTAACCTCCGAATCTTGGTTGAGTTAATATGACCCAACCTTAGATGCCAAATATATGAGTCATTGACATTGGTCTTTCTCTTCTTACTTAAAGGTTCAGATTGAGAGTTATTTATTTGATTATTTGTAAGATTTAAAAAGAATAAGTTTTCATACATGTACCCTGTACATAAAACTTCTCCATTTCTACTGATAGTAATACAAGAATGGAAAGAAACAAAATATCCATGATTTAGTAGCTTTGCAACTGAAATTAAATTCTATCTAAAACCGAGTACATATAAAATATCCTTCAATATAACTACTTTATTACAATAAAAAATAAGATCCAACTCTTCCACTGCAAAGGCCCATACTCGTGCATCATTTTCTACTTGTAATCCATGCTCGCCCTTCTAGAGTCTTCTTATCTTCCTAAACCCCTACAAGGAGTTATAGATATGATCAGTGGCATCAGAATCAACAATCCAAATAGAAGTTGATTAAACCATTGAAATTGACTCTAGATAGAGAACAATACCTGTACGATTTTTCTTGGCTTGAAGTTTTGGACACTCTTTTTTCCAGTGTCCCTTCTGCCTGTATTTGAAGCACTTGCCTTTGGGCTTGCTGGGCTGGTTCTTGGGCGGGGCTAGTGCATTTTCCTTCTTCTTCTTGAACTTCTTGAGCTTGGGCCCAGTTTTGGAAGAAAAAATCCTAGTAATCATAGCCTTGGATTATGGCTTCATGACATTCTCTGCCACCTGGAGTTCTTTTATTAACTCGGTTAAACTCATGTTTTGAACTTCCTGGGCTTGGACTCTGTTTTAGAAGAAAAAGTCCTAGCAATCATAGCCTTGGATTGTGGCTTCATGACCTTCTCTACCACCTGGAGCTCTTTCATTGACTTGGTTAAACTCATGTTTAACTTATTCATATTATAATTTAACTTAAACTAAGTAAAAAAGTCCAGAAGAGATTCGAGAACCATGTCCACTTGGCTCTCGGGGTCAATTATGGTCCCTATGACTTCTGCTTCCTCGAAAGTAGCAATTATCTTGAGCATATGCTCTCTGACTGATACTCCCTCAACCATTTTAGTGTTGATGATCGTCCTAAAAGCCTCCTACCTTGCGGGCTGGCTCTTATCTGCGAACATCATGACTAATAATTGGCTAATGTCGTACGCAATAGCCATGTACTCATGTTTAGACTGGAGTACATTAGACATAGAGGCCAACATGTAGCATCAAGCTATCTCATTGGCCTTCTTCCATACTTTTTCTCAGTCTCTCGCTCTTCAGCAGTGGAATCCTCCCTGATAATAGGGCAAGTGTAAAAAAGGACACACTTATATTCCATAGCAGTATGTATTATGTTCAAGTTTCTTTTTCAATCCACATAATTTAGAGCCGTTAACTTATTCTCACAGAGAATAACGACCAAAGGACTAAAAGAACTTCCACCAACCATTGCTAAAAAATCGAAAATAAAAGAAAATTCAATTTGTGAAAAACAAAAATAATTTATGACTTTATCCTCATATTAAATCCGATAATAGTTAATCCTATCACTATAATCTTTAATATGATTAATTTGGCTCTTAGAAAAATTGACATAGCTTCTTCGGAACATTAGCAGTTTCCTAAACTAAGTGTATTAATCACCATAAATTAATTTTCCTTCTAGGTAATGATTTAGAAGATAACTCCATCATGGGATGACCATTCCCTCTCATTTCTTATGGATATTCCTCTTATTATAACCTCAAACGTGGGCTGGCCGATCATAGCACGTGTCTCGGGTTATTAATTGCATTCATCTATTAGTTCTAGATTCTTGTGGTATTCCCATCTTATACCGGTTCACTCCCAGGGTGACGCGAGGGGATTCATGATCTCTAATGAGGATCGTGATAGAAGCCGTGGGGCCGTTGGAATCTCTCTCCCACTTAGTATTTTAAAATAAGGGTTTTCTTGGAAAATATCCTTTGAAAATTTCAATTAAGTTTTCTTTTAACTCAAAAAATAAAATATCTAAACCCATAAAAATTTCTATGGCAAGGTTTATACCCTTTGAGAAATTTTTCATGAATTAATTTTATTTAAGTTAATAAACTTAATAATTTCAAAAATTTCCAATAAAACTTTTGAGAGATTTTGATCTCAAGTTTAATTTGACAAAAAAAACAAATTTTCTTATTAAAATTAAATCAAAATGGTTTTCTATTTTAATTCACAAAAATATCTAAATCCAAAATATTTTCTATGTCAAGGATAAAATCCTTTGAGAAAATAACCAAGAATTAATTTTTGTTCGAATTAAAATTAACCATTTGAATTAAGAAAAATGTTTTTCTTCGTAAAAAATTCTCAAAGACTTTGATCTTTAAGAAAATGCGCGCATAGGTACAAAAAAAATAAGCATACTAGAAAATTGTGAACGTTTTCATGCTCTTCTATTCTTTTAACCTAAGTGTCCAAATAATAGAATTAAACACATTAATTAATTAATAGTCTTGTTTAATCTTAAATTTTCTTTACTATTATTTGTCATGTAAAATTTTCCAAGAATATTAATTATTGCAATAAAAATAACTTCGTTTGGTATTGGACAAAAAAAAAATTATTTATTTTTTTAATTTCTAGTCCAGTGCACCCGCCACACTGGATCATGGTCCATGCGAAAAACCTATGGGCCACAATCTGGGCGAGTGCCCACAACCCAGCTTGAAGAGCTGCTCGCAACCCGCCAAGCTCAATCAAAATCATTGACCGAAATTGGTGCAATTTTCATTTGCAAAATGCAAATTGCTTTCTCACGGTGTGCAAGGAAGCTTTCCTCACGCGCCGGCTGGGCTACGGCTCCAAGCTGTGGCCCGGACGGCTCCAGACTCATCCAAGGTATGCGACTCGGCTCATCTTCTCTAGATTTTCTTGTGATTTTCCTTCTGCGTTTGGCATTTTTTTTTTCTTCTGGTTCTTTTGTCTAGACAACATATAAAACCACTTAACAAGCTCCTATACCCTTAAAATACAGTGGGCTTACATATTTCATCTAAGAAAGCAGTAAATTACAATGTTCCTATGCTTTCACTCGCAAAACTTACACAGAGACTATCCCAAACCAGAAACGCAAAGGTTAACAAAAACATCCAAAACAAATATTTTCTTATTTTAGTTAAGCCTAGCATGCTTTCTATATTTGCCAAACCATGGCTCTAATACCACTTGAAGGATGAAATGACAAAAATGATGAAACCGAAAGCATGCTTACAGAACGAAAAAATATATAGAGTATCATAGAAGTTGTTTACCTCTGTATTTGAATGACCTTATTGACACTGAAGAAGATGTCTAAACTAGGATATTTGAAGCCACTGGATCACGTCCTTATAAACGCCGATTTCATCTCATTCATGCAAAGCTTTTGAGCTTTCGGAATAACACCCTTTTCTCTACCGGTGAAAGCTTTCAGAGCCTTGGGTTTACTGTGAAAATGATCAAAGAACTATGGCCTTGTTTTCATTTTCATTTCTTTCATGCTATCACAGAGAGAGACCAATAGCATGATCTTCTCACATCAAATAATATGGGATCCATCCCATGTTTTTTTTTAAAAATTTTATTTTACCCTTGGTTTTATTCATTAGGCTAGATAAAATTATTTACTTTTGGACTTGAACACCCATAAATAATAAGTCTATATTATTTATTTTCTAGACTTCATAAAACAGCTCAATAAATAATTAATAAGCCCAAATATATCAATATAAAATATCAAGCCTTTTATCTAGTTTATACATAGAGTAATTATCTAATTATTCAATCTGGGCCTTGGGCCCTGAATAATTAATTAACCAATAAATCTAGATAAAATATATACTGTCTTTTGGGCCTTTTATTTTATTCTAGTCCAACAATAAATTAAACTACTTAAATAAAATAAAATAAAACCCATAATTATCAAGATCAATTCCTTAACCCAAATCTATCAAGATTTAAGGGCTATTCCGGGAATCAAAAGACACATCGCCTTAGCTACTAAAATGATCAAAATACCCCTGCTATATAAATAGCTATATTTTGCACTTTAAATATTTTCTAATATCACCATAAGAAAATATTGATCCCAAGGACAATACTGTATTAGCAAAGTCTTCGACCTGCAGGTGTAATAACTAAAATATCCCTCTACGCATCGCCGTGCATTTAGAGAGGAGGAATGTACTAACACCTCTCTAAAAAGACATCTACCATCCTTAGACTTCTAGTCCAATGATCCACGACTCTTGAAATGTTTTCACTTTCCAAGAGAGCTACCCTAAAGCAAACATTCAAGTCATATTCCCCAGGGCCCTGGATATTTAGACATTTGAACAGTCACAAGGGGTAATATAGCGCAAAAGCTATCTTATAAAAGTCTGTCTTAACTAACTTATTACATATACCCAACATAAGAGTATATCGGCTCTATGAAAGAATCTCAACTACAGCATATCAAAGTATGTTAGCCCTAAGGGCTTTCTTCTATGTTTTGACTTATAACAAACATTGATATGGACTAACTTGTTAATCTATTGTGATAGGACATGTTTGACCTTTATTTTTCAAAAGTCTTTAGATAAGATTATTTGGCAACTCCTTCTTCACTAAAATCAAGAATAGAAGATCAAAAGAAAAGATTAAAGTATGTGGAGTTACATATCAAAGAAGTTGTTTATGAAAAATGTTAGACTAGGAAGTGTTATTAAGGTATATCTATTAATTCCTATGTCTTCTTATCTCTTGATTCATTTGACTTTACCTTGAAGCTTCAAATGAGATGTTTTCAAAGTTTTTGAAAATCACAGAATTTTGGATAGAATAGTTTGAATCCAAAAGGTTCATCCAAAATCCTATAAACTGTGTTAAAAATTTTCTGTCTGGTTAGTGCCATTTTGGACTTACCTTTTGGATGCATTATCGTCCAAAACACGGATGAGTTTAAACAGAAAATTATAACCGTTTTTTTATGACCATTGGCACTCTACTTTTTGGCTCTATAAATAGCTTTTAAAGCAAGATTAGACACAAGATTTTTGAAACATTCATCTTAGAAACACTATTGCTCAATATTTTCAAAAATCTCCTTTTATCTAGCTTCAAAGTGAGTTCATTTTGTATTAAAGGTAAAAGTATTTGTGCTTTGTATCCAAGTGAATATCTGCTCAAGAAAGTAAGCTCTTTATTGTTCTATTGATATTCAAATCTCTGTTGTAGCGCAAGGTTGTGGTGTAAAACCCATTGAGGTGAGCCTTGTATTGGTTTATGTTCAAGGTTGTGTGGTAAAACCCATTAGGGTGATCTTTGTTTTGTGTTTGTATCAAGGTTGTAGAGTAAAACCTAGTGAGGTGATCCTTGATATGTTTACATAACCGAGAAGTTGTGAAAAATCTAGTGTGGTGATCCTCTCTTATGTGTGATACGGTTTCACTAAGTGAGGTTAATAAAATAGGGTTGAAAATCCTTAAGTGTGGGCTTAAGGTAGTAGACATAGATCATTGTTAATCGAACCACTATACATCTATTGTCTCATTTTATTCAGTTGTTCATGTACTATTTTTTATGTTCTTTCATTGTCTAAATATGGATATACATCTACGAGTACTTGGATAACTTTCTATGTTTCTTTAAAGTCAATCTAAGCATCTTGGTAATCATCATTATTCAGCGTTTTAGACAAATCAAAAAAATTATTTTTGCTTGCCAAAAACCTTATTCACCCCCCTCTAAGGTTTTTCATTTGGTACTAGAGCTTGGTCTACATACTCTTGGTTTAACAACCTTATAGAAAAGATCTTAATGGCAAGCTTATCCTCTCTTCCATGTGTTGAAGGGTCTTCAACAAATCGTCCTCCTTTGTTTAATGGAAGCAACTATACTTTCTGGAAAAATAGAATAAAAATTTATATGTGTTCTATTAACTTCGAGTTATGGAGTTTAATAGAGAATAGTTCTTTTATTCCATCAAAGATGATTGATGGCATAAAAATACCTAAACAGAATGATGAGTATAATGTGGAAGATAATGCAAAAATGACTCTAAATTTTCAAGTTATGAACATTTTGTGTTGTGCATTAGATGAGACTGAATACAACTGTGTTAGTGGTTGTGATTCAGGCCATGATATGTGGAGATTACTTGACGTCACCCATGAGGGGACTAACTAAATCAAAGGATCAAAATTGAGGCTTCTAATTCACGACTATAAATTATTTACTATGAGGCCAAATAAAAGCATCACTGATATGTTCACGAGATTTACTAATATCTCAAATGGTTTCAAAGCTTACAGAAAGGTTTATTCCCTTGGGGAACAAAATATAAAAAATTCTTGATGTTTTACCAAAAAGCTGGCAGCCTAAAACTCTTGCTGTAGAAGAATCCAAGGACTTAAAATCCTTACCTACTGAAGATTTGATCGAATCTCTTTTAACTCATGAGATGAAGCTTAAAAGATTTCATGAATCTGATGATCATGATAGAGGCAGAAAAGGGATTGCACTAAAGGCTGAAAATGAAGATGGAGAAACAAGCCTTTCGGAAAGTAGTGAAGGCATGGAAATGGACAATGATGGTATAGCAATGATAGCAAAGAAATTCAGAAGGATGTCCAACAAAAGAAACTACAAAAGAGAAAGGAAGCTTATAAGAAAGAAAGAACAAACCTCTGGCTTCAAACCTCAATGTTTTGAATGTAAAAGCACGGATCACTTCATAGCGGACTGTCCGATTGCAAAAGGTAAGAAAGGAAAAATGTTTAAGAAAAAGAAAGACCTGAAGGTAAAAAAAGGTAAAGGATTGATAGGAGCTTGGGACTTAAATGAAGCTGAGTCTGAAGATGAGGAATCTGAGGAAGAAACTGCCAACATTTGCTTCATGGTGTTGGAAAATGAGGTAAACCTTTCAACATCAGACTGCATGTCTAATTCACTTATATCTATGACTGAAAAGCATGTTGATCTTAATGAGCTGTTATGTGATATATTTTATGAATTAAAAAAACTATCCAGAAAAAATAAAGAATTAAAGTTGAAGGTTAAAAGTATGGTGAAAGAAAATGAAGCTTTGCTGAATAACTATAAAATGTCTCTTGAAACACATACGTGTGCTATAATTGAGAAAGATGTGATCATGACTATCTTGCACAATGCATCTTTGGAAAACAAAAATTTGTGTGATAAAATTCAAACTCTTGAATGCATGGTTAGCACCTTTGATGATATGAAGATTTGAGTAAATAATATTACCAATTACATTGAAAAATTCACAAATGGTAAAAGTAATCTGGAAAAGTTACTTGAAATTCATCATCAAATTGGTAACCGAAGTAGGATATAGACATGAGGATAAAGACAAAATTTGCAAGCCTAGATTTATTTTTGCGGGAAATCAAAATGGCTTAGGATATGAACATAAGAATAAAAATAAAAAGAACAAGTCTAAATATGTTAAACCTGCTTCTTCTCACAGCACATACAAAGCATGCACATACTGTGAAAAAATGGAACATACAGTTTCAAGATGCCTTATCAAAAGAAAAGTTGAAACTGGTGAAGTTACATTTTGAAAAATCAAAGAAAATGTTACTAACCTTCATGGACCCAAAAAAGTGTGGGTACCAAAAATCATCCCTTCTTCTCATGTATAGGCACGGTCTTTAAACTTCACCAAGTGGTTCTTAGACAGCGGTTGTTCAAAACACATGACTAGAAATGCAGCCTTGTTAGAAGATATTCAGACCACAAATGAATGATTTGTTACATTTGGAGACAAGAAGAAAGGAAAGATTCTTGGCATTGGTAATATAGGTAAAGGTTCCTTGACAATTATAAAGCAAGTTTTACTTATTGATGATTTGAAATATAATCTGCTCAACATTAGCCAACTTTGTGACAATGGTTGCAAAGTCATTTTTGAAAAAGATTCTCGCTCTATACTTGACAGTGGAAATCTCGAAATCATCTTTACTGCCAAACATATAGGAAATGTATATGTGTTTTATCTTAATGACCTTGTAGCTAATGGAATTAGATGCCTATCCATTCATGACAATAATGGTTATCTTTGGCATAGAAGATTAGGTTATGTATCCTTTGATTTGTTAAATAAACTATACTCAAAAGAACTTGTTAAGGGACTGCCAAAAATGAAATTTGATAAACATAAAATCTGTGATGCATATCAGTTTGGGAAGCAAATCAAAACCTCTTTTAAACTAAAGAAAATTATTTCTACGTCAAAACCACTCAAATTAGTTCATATGGATTTGTTTGGATCCATGAGGGCTGCTAATCTTAGAGGTAAGAAATATGCATATGTACTTGTTGATGATTTCTCTAGATTTACCTGGACCTTATTTCTTGGACAAAAGGATGAAGCCTTTTCTGAATTTTCAAAACTAATAAAACCTGTTCAAAACTCGATTGGATGCAAACTGGTTTCTATTAGAAGTGATAATGGCAAAGAATTTTGTAACAGTGAATTTACTC
Organism: Voacanga thouarsii; assembly: GCA_026120185.1. Taxonomy (NCBI): domain Eukaryota; kingdom Viridiplantae; phylum Streptophyta; class Magnoliopsida; order Gentianales; family Apocynaceae; genus Voacanga; species Voacanga thouarsii. Next base: position 906,823 of record JANUWF010001161.1, read on the forward strand.
ACTTCTGTGATAAAAATAGAGTCTTTCATAATTTTTTAGCAGCTAAAACCCCTCAACAAAATTGTGTTGTTGAAAGGAAAAACCAGACTTTACAAGAAATGGATAGATTAATGCTTTGTGAAAATTGTCTTCCAAAATACTTTTGGGCGGAAGCTGTTAAAACAGCATGCTATACAATAAACCAAGTTATATTAAGACCATTTTTTAGAAAAACTCCGTTTGAACTTATGTTTGATAAAACTCACGCTATCTCTTATTTTAAAGTATTTGGATGTAAATGTTTTATCCTAAATACAAGAGATAATCTTGAAATTTTTGATAGCAAGTCTGATGAGGCCATATTTCTTGGATATTCTTCCAACAAAAAGGCTTATAGAGTATACAATAAAGGAACACTTTGTGTGGAAGATTTTGTGCATGTTGTATTTGATGAACCTAACATTTATACTTCAAAAAGAGATGACGGTGATGTAGGGAATTCAAATGAAGTTAAGTTAGATCATATCAAAGCTCCGCCATTAGATACTCATGCAAAAGAAGAAGAGATTTAAGAATTGCAGAGTGAACAAGAGAAAGAACAAACTAACGATTCTGCAAATCATCAATTGCTGAAAGATTGGAAATACAAATCAGGTCATCTAAAGGAATAAATTATTGGAGATCCAAACCATGAAGTTAAAACTAGACGGTATTTCATTGACAACTTTGCTCTTTTTTCAAGTATTGAACCTAGCTGCATTGATATTGCTTTACATGATGAATTTTGGATTATTGCCATGCAAAAAGAGCTAAATCAATTTGAAAGAAATCAATTTTGGAAACTTGTCCCTAGACCTCATGATCGACCTGTTATTGGTAAAAAATGGGTTTTTAGAAATAAGCTTGATGAAAGTGGACTGTAATCAGAAATAAAGCCAGATTAGTTGCCCAAGGATTTAATCAAGAAGAAGGTATTGACTATGATGAAACATTTGCATCTGTTGCTAGATTGGAATCTATACGAATGCTGCTTGCTTTTGCATCCTTCAAAAATTTCATGCTTTATCAAATGGTTGTCAAAAGTGCGTTTCTAGATAGCTTTATTGAAGAGGAAATGTATGTTGAACAATCTCCGGGTTTTATTCATGAGCACTTTCCAAATCACGTTTTCAAACTTTCTAAAGCTCTTTATGGATTAACGCAAGCTCCAAGAGCTTGGTATGAAAGACTTAGTGGATTCTTGATCTCGAAAGGATTCTCTTGAGGCTTGATTAATAATACCTTATTCATTAAATCTGATAACCCTTATTTAGATCTATGTTGATAATATTATTTTTGGTGCTACTAATGAATCTTTGTACAAGATGTTTGCTAAAACTATGTAGCAAGAATTTGAAATGAGTATGATAGGAGAACTAAACTTCTTCCTCGGACTACAAATTAAACAAACTAAGAATGGTATTTTTATAAATCAAGCTAAGTATGCCAAAGAGTTGCTCAAAAGATTTGGAATGAATGAAGCAAAAGAAATCAGCACACCTATGAGTATATCCATTAAACTTGATCATGATGAAAATGGTAAGAAAGTAGATGAGCATAAGTATAGAGGTGAGAGTCTACTCTATCTTACCGCTAGCCAACCAGACATCATGTTTTCAGTATATCTTTGTACTCGATTTCAATCCTGTCCAAAGGAATCACATTTATGTGCAGTTAAACGCATACTTCGATATTTGATTGGTACATATGATTATGAATTATGGTATCCACGTACTAATACTTTTGATCTTATAGGATATACTGATGCAGATTATGCAGGGTGTAAAGTTGAAAGAAAAAGTACTAGTAGCCATTGTCAATTTCTTGGACACTCTCTTATGTCATGGCACAATAAAAAGCAAGCTTGTATATCCTTATCCACCACTGAGGCTGAATATATTGCAACCGGGAGTTGTTGTGCTCAAATCTTATGGATGAAGAATACGTTGCTAGATTTTAATCTTAATTTTAATTGTGTACCTATATTGTGTGATAATACAAGTACTATCAATCTAACAAAAAATCCAGTGCAGAATTCAAGGACAAAGCACATTGAAGTTAAACATCACTTCATCCGAAATCATGTACTCAAAGGCGATGTGTGTGTTGAATATATCACAATGGATGAACAACTTGTAGATATTTTCACTAAACCTTTAGCTGAGGATAGATTCAATAATTTAGAAGAGGTTTGGGAATTATAAGAATTTGATAATTAACCATGTGGCATAAGTCTTCTTTGTGCAGGATTTGTGAAGAAAAAGGTTTTGGAAACAAAGTTCTACATCCAAAACACCTCGTCTTTTGTTTTGGACACAGTATTAGAATCCAATTCCCTCATCCAAAATGCATTTTGGGAAAGCACTCTTTTGGATTATGGTTTCGGATCAAGTCTAGTTCCAAAATCCATCACTAATATTCTTCTTATTCTGAATTTTGAATTTCAAAAAAATTAGTTTGCGCGTTTTTCCAAACTTCTCAGAAAAACTTATGTTTTCAAAGCACTTTATTCTCACATTACTCAAGACATTCAAAGTAATCTGTTCCTTCTCTCTTTTTGAATCCCTTGTAACTGTCTTCTTCCAAAAATCATCCATGATCTTGTTCTTCAAAAACCAAAAGCCCAGAAAAAGCTTCAATCCTTCAGATGGCCAAGACTAAATCTTCCATTCCAAAACCAAAGAAAGGGCAAAAATCATCTCCTGCAATGAAGAAAAGAGCTTCAGGCTTCAACCAAGACGAAAGCAAAAAAAACTTCTTCTCAACTGCACTTCTCTACTTCCCACTATGATTTGTTAGAGTTATCTCCAGAAAAAATGAGTTCTGAAAATCAGGCACCTCGATTTCTTGATTCCAAATGTGAGACTGAGTACAATGACTGGGTATCGAGAAATCGAACCATTATCTGTGGCTATCGTGTTAATCATTTCGCTTTTCTGAATCTATCAAATCTTTTGGATATGTTTGATCATATTGGGTGGGGCAGTCTACTGTCTGTTGATGAGAAATCATATACCCCTTTCGGTTGGGAATTTTATGCAAATCTGAGGAAAGGAAAACTAGAAGAAACTGAATGTGGCTTTATGATTCGATGGTATGTAACAAGAGTGAAAGGAAGAGATATTGAATTTGACCATAGGCTGTTAAATAGAATTTATGATGTAAGAGATGCCGAATTTCAGTATTTTGAGCTAAACAAGTTCCCCAAAGGAAATGAAAGTTTTGTTCTGAAAAATTTTGAAAAGTTATTCACTGGTGGGAAAAAATTCAGGAATTCTGGGAATAGGAACTCCAAATGGCTAAATGGCATGGGTAGAATTTTGCATCACATGGTATCTACCAAGATAGTACCCAGTTCTGGCCATAAGACTTCTATAAGTATCCTACAAATGGTGATCATGTTAGCCTTAGCTGAGGGAAGACAGATAAATTTTGGGTTTTTGGCAACCAAACTAATGTTACAGTCTAGAAACATAGGCAACCACCAAGACATTTTTCGAGGCAGCAAGCCCATAAGTGACCTGCCCAGCAGCAATGGCAGAATAAAGGAAAGCATGCACATACGGTACCGACTGGTCCTAGGCAGAATCTCTTGTCGTGCCAACTTTGGGGATAGAAGGGTCATGTGGAGAAGAACTGCTGGTCTAAGGGAGCTAAAAGTAAATGTTACAATTGTAGAGACCCGACGCATCTTTGAAACGCTTGCCAAAAACTCCTTCGAACCGGGCAAGGAAACCCAGCCTAGACCACGGGAGCTAATCTAGCCAATACCGTCGGAGACTCTAGAAGTGGTACTCAGAAGTTGCAATTAAAAGCAAAGGTTTTTGCACTTAACCGAGAGGAAGTTGGAGCAAATGCAGTAGTGGTGGAAGGTACATTTACTATCCAAGGTCATCCAGTTAATGTATTAATAGACCCTGGATCCACCCATTCCTATCTAAACAAGAATTGTGTATATCATTTGGGTTAGATGGAATATAATTACCTTTTACCTTGTTGGTAAGTACACCCTTGGAAAAAATGGTGTAAGCAGATTGGTCTGTACGGAGTTGTAAGATTGGAGTGGAGAAAGAGAGCTTGGAGGGAGACTTAATAATCTTAGCTATTGATGACTATAATATAATTTTAGGTATGGATTAGCTAGCTAAGCATAGAGTTAAAGTAAATTGTAAGAATAAGTCTGTCCAGTTCATTAGACCTGGTTGTGATGTGCTGGAATTCAATGGCAAACGAGTAAAAGAATTGAAGTTTTTGATAGCTAGAGTAAAAGCCTGGAAGTTATTAAAGCAAGGATGCCAAGGATATTTAACTTACGTGATAAACAAGCCAAAAGATCAGTGTACCTTGAAAAATACAAAGGTGGTAAAAGATTTTCTTGATGTGTTTCCCACAGAACTCACTTCTCTTCCTCCTACTTGAGAATTTTAATTCACCATAGATTTGATTCTAGGAGCGGAACCTCTATCTCGGACCCCGTATCGAATGGCACCAGTAGAATTGAAGGAACTAAAGGAGCAGCTAGAAGAATTGGTGAAGCAAGGTTACATAAGGCAAAGCACATCACCTTGGGGAGCTACAGTGCTATTTGTGAAGAAGAAGAACGGGACCTTGAGGTTATACATTGGCTATCGGGGGTTGAATAATTTAACTATCAAGAATAAATACCCCCTACACTTGATTGATGAGCTGTTTGACCAGTTGCAAAGCTCCGGTTGTTATTCCAAATTGGATTTGAGGCAGGGATATTATTGAGTGCGAATTAAGAAGGAGGATATTTTCAAAACGGCTTTCAACACTAGATATGGTTACTACGCGTTCATGGTGACGCCTTTTCGGTTGACTAATGCTCTGGCAGTGTTTATGAATTTGATACATCGTGTTTTCCAACCATACTTAGATAAATTCATGGTGGTATTCATCGATGATATACTTGTATTTTCTAAGAGCCCAGAGGATCATGCATAGCATCTAAAGCTGGTATTGAAGAAGCGAAGAGAACATAAGCTTTATGCTAAATTTAGCAAGTGCGAATTTTGGTTGGACGTGTCATTTTTTGGCCATGTGGTATCCAAGGATAGAATCAAAGTGGACCCAGCAAAAGTTGAAGCAATTTCAGACTAGAAGTAGCCAGAGAACATCACTGAGATCAGAATCTTCTTAGGGTTGGATGGTTATTACAGGCAGTTAATTCAGGGGTTCTCAACCCTAACATCACCGATGACTCGATTGTTGAGAAAAGATGTGCCTTTGTCTAGAATAAAAAGTCTGAGAAAAGTTTTCAAGAGCTGAAGCGGAGATAGATGACGGCTCTAGTGCTGAGTTTGCCAGAAGGGGATAAACCGTACACTTTGTATATTGCTGCATATAAGGAAAGTTTGGGAATGGTATTGATGCAAGATAGGAAGGTAATAGCTTATGCCTCTCAAAAGTTTAAACCTCACAAAATTAATTATCTGACGCATGACTTGGAGTTGGCAACTATTTTTTTTGTATTGAAGAAAAGGCGACATTATCAATATGGAACCGAGTATGAAGTGTTCACAGACCACAAGAGTCTAAAATATATTTTTACCTAGAAGAACTTGAATTTGTGGCAGTGGAGATGGATGGAATTTTTGGAGGAATATCGTTGTCCTATCAACTACCACCCAGGGAACGCCAACGTAGTTGCTGATGCTCTGAGTCGTAAAGTTAAAATGTTCAGATTGAGAATTCAAGAGATTCAAGCAGTCCAAGAGGTGTTGGACAGGAGGACTGAGGTATAGGAAGGAAGGATTTATATCAGCAATTTGAAATTGATACCAGATCTAAGGCAGGAAATCATCAAAACACAGCAAAGCAATGTAGAGTTTCAACAATTTAAGGATAAGGGACATAAGCGGGAAGGCAGTGATTTTCAGCAAGACGAGACGGGAGTGGTGTATTTTCTAGATCGCTTGTGTGTACCTGATGAGCAGCAACTGAAGGATAAGATTTTAGAAGAGTCGCACATAAGTAAGTATGTTATTCATCCGGGAGAAGTAAAAATGTATCAAGATCTTAAGAAAGCTTATTGGTGGCCTAGAACGAAGAAGGACATGGTGAAGTATATCTCCATGTACCTGACCTATTAGAAAGTTAAAGCGGAGCACAAAAAGTCGGCGGGATTGTGGCAACCTTTACCAAAACCAGAATGGAAATGGGAAGAGGTAACCATGGACTTCGTTACCAGACTACCTATGACAAGGACCCAAAAGGATGCCATATGGGTAATGGCTAACAGATTGACTAAGTTAGCGCATTTTATTGCGGTGAACATAAGGGACTCAATGGAAAAGTTAGCTCAAACATATGTGCGAGAGATAGTCAGATTATATAGAGTACCTTCAAGTATCGTGTCTGATCGAGACCCGATATTTACATCCTAATTTTAGGCCAAGTTTCAAGAATTAATGGGTTCTAATCTGATGTTCAGTACGAAGGCACACTTGCAAACCGATGTTCAATCAGAAAGTGTTATTCATATATTAGAATATGTGCTAAGAGCTTGCGTATTAGATTTTGGGGACAAATGGATTGATTGCGTATCGTATGCAGAATTGACTTACAATAATAGCCATCAATCTTTGATTGGAATAGCTCTGTATGAAGCATTGTATGGATGTAAGTGTCAAGTGGCTTTGTATTAGAGTTGGTCGGAAGACGGTCACATAAGCAAGTCTAGAAAAGTCTGCATTCAGGAAATATCAAATAAGGTGAAGCTGATCAGAGAAAGGTTGAAAGCGGCTTAAAGCGGACAAAAAAGTTATTGGATAATAGGTGAAGGGAGTTGGAATTCTAGGTATGAGACAGTGTGTTTTTGAGTTTGACTCTGAGTAGAGAAATCTTGAAGCATCAGAAATATGGAAAGCTGAATCCGAGATATTTGGGACCGTTTCCAATCATGGAAAGAATTGGACCAATTGCGTATCAGCTAGATTTATCAGATGGTTTGACTAGAATACATGATGTATTCCATGTGTCTCAACTGAAAAAGTACAATACTGACCCAGGACATGTTCTGAATGATGAACCGTTGGTATTGCAACCCAACTTGAGCTACGTGGAGAAACTAGTTAAAATTTTAGACCGAAGTATCAAGACTCTCCGGAATAAACAGATACCAATGGTGAAGGTGCAGTGGAAGCATCATGGCATCTAAGATGCCATATAGGAGACGAAAAAATGGGTGAAGTGGAAATACCCCGACTTGAGATAAAGGTACACACTGAATTTCAGGATGAAATTCTTCTAAGGAAGGGAGGATGTAAAACCTCACCTAAACCTACCCTAGAGTTAGAGGGATGGGATGCATATCATATCATATTGCATAAAAAATATATTTTTTGGATGAATTCATGTGCCTTAGAATTATGATATAAGAGTTCTATGGTTTATTTATGCTTGTTGAGTAGTAAGGGTAAAAAGGAAATTTTGCTTAAGGTCAAATTAGGAAGAATGTTTGAGGCTTAGAATGGAAGAGAATTTGATTGGAAAAATAAGAAAAACAGTTATGGTGGTTAAGTGGTTAAAGCTTTGAGATTTAATCTCTAAGTTCTTGAGTTCAAATCCCATCACTAAAGTTTTATTTTTAATTATCCTAACCAATATCTAAATTTTTCTCTTACATTCCTTAAAGTGAGGAATGTTGCCTAAGGAAAGACACAGTGGTAATGTTCTAACCATGTAATTTTGTCCTAAAAAAAATCTAGAAAAGTTTTGGTCTCCATCATTTTAGCAAGCCTTGTCCTATCTTATTTAAATTTAAAATACTCCTATTTTTTTAATTCTTTTTAATTTCTATTAAAAAAATGTCTTGGATAAATCTTGGCTTGAATTTTTGAAATTTTCAGCTTTTGGGATAGGAAAATGACCAAAAATTAGAAGGAAAATAGGTCGGTGATTTTGAATTAAATCACCATAGCTTTTCTTCCAAGAACTACATTTTCTTCTTGTTCTTGTTTTGGTTCAAATCTGAAAATTTTTTTAGCAATCCTTCTTGGCTGATTTCTGAAAATTGCAGCAACATTTGCCTGTATAATTCTTGTTAGCAACAAACCATTTTGTGTAAATAGGAAAGCTGAAAATGTCTTGGAATTTCGCAGCTTGTATAGCCTTACCAAATCAGAAATTTTCCAGCAAACTGCCAAGAGTAAGACAAGGAAGTTGAGCCATCAACTAATGAATAAGAACACCTGAAACTTTCCTCTTTCTTCTCTAAGATGATGGTTGGAAAACCACCATTAATAGACTTTCAAACACTCCTAAGTTTCAGCTACAAATCCATTTCAAAATAGTTCAAAAATTTTACTCAAAATCCTTCCATATCCTAAGAATTCCTATAGCAAAAATTCTAGAATTTTTTTTTTTCAGCTTTTCTAGCAAAGGCAAGAACTGACTTTTTCGTTTATTTCCTTAATATTTTTGGCCACGTTGAAGCCATGGATAGAACACCTGTCTTCTTCATCTACCATGTCCATTAGAGCTCCATTAACACACCTCAAAACACTCCTAACTTTACTTCATTCAAAACTTTTCAAATTTGAAAATTAAATTCTAGATTTTCCTCCACTAAACTCTAATCTACCTAGATGAATAAACCAGAAATTTCTCCTCGCTTGTACAGCCATTTTCGGCTAGCTATAAGGCTGAAACAATCCTCTATTTCATAATCAATACATAGCTAGTCTAGCCACCCACCATTGAAGGACAAGAAACCTTCAAAAAGAAAACACCATTACCAAATCTTCTACCTCAAACATCTCACCATTTTCCTCATTTCAAAATTCAAAATAGCTTAACTCTCTCTCTTTTCCCCTAGGATAACCGAAACTCCTCCCCTAGCAAGGCCATTCGGCCATCACACACCAAGCACACACAAATCATTTTCTCTTAATTTTCTCTTGTATTCTCAAGAACACTAAGAACACATACCAAACTTCTTCAACCTTCAATCACATCTATTCATCCCAAATCACTCTAAAAACTCTCAAATCAACTAGGATTCAACCTATACTCACCCATAGCACACTCCATAACATTAAAACAACCAAAGTTGATCTTCCATTCGGATCAAACGTGCTTTTTGTGCATGAACAAAAAGAATATCAAGAAGGAAAATTCAATCACCTCGATCCTTCTTCACTTCTTCAGCACCATTTTGTCATCATCTTAATCACACTTTATCTCTCTCCCTCTCTTTCTCTCTCTTGGCCGAACCGTTGGTGGCCATTCTTGAACAAACTTCAATCAATGAAGGGCTCCTCAAGCACTCAAGGACTTTCATTAGACAGGACGACATCTTCAACTCCAACAATCATCAAATAAGTATTTCTTTCATGACCTTCTTCTTAGATTTTCGAACTCAAGGCTTTTAGATGATGAAATTAATAGGTTGATCGAATAAGGTGGGGATAGAGATATATATGTGGGTGAAGGGAATAATTATAAGACAAGAAGATTGAAATGAATATTGAAACTTATGAAGTATGGATTATGCTTTAGGACCATTATATGCACATTCGTACATTATGATTAAAGGCTTTATGTCCCTAGAAAGGTTGTTGTGACGAATGATGGACATTATACCACCATTGTTTGATTATGTTCCCATGATAATGTAATTTTTGCCCAAAATCCCTTGATAATATTATTGCTTGTAGAATATCATCCTTGTTGTGATGAATATTTTTACAAATCTATTTTTGGACAAATTAACATGTTATTTATTGGATATATATGTGTATGAATATAAATAAATGTATGTATGTATGTGTGTATGTATGTATGTATGTATGTATGTATGTATGTATGTATGTATGTATGTATGTATGTATGTATGTATGTATGTATGTATGTATGTATGTATGTATGTATGTATGTATGTATGTATGTATGTATGTATGTATGTATGTATGTATGTATGTATGTATGTATGTATGTATAAAAATTTGTACTAATAAATGCACTATGGTCATTAAAAAATTATTATTAGAGCTACTTTTACTCTTACTATTAATATTATTATCATTATTATTATCAAAATTATTAGTATCACTATTTAATTTTATTTATTAATTTCGGTAAACCTGAACATTTTCAAAAATAATTACCTAAACTAATATTATTTTATTAGATAAGAAAATAATAATATTTTCGGAATTAATAGTAATATTGTATTTGAAATTAATTAATAGCAAATATCTTTTATATTCATATTATTATGGGTTAGTCTTACTAAAAATTTTATTGACACTCATATATTATTTATAATAATAAATATTATTGTTAATTATTATTAAAATAATTTATATATTATATTTTATTATAATTTATAATTATTATTATTTCTTATTATTTGTTAATAAATAATTAATATTATAATTTATTATTTATTTATTATTTATAACACCTATTTATTTTGACTTATCAATTTAATCTTATTCAATAAAATACTTTATCAATTAATGTTAAAGCTTATGGCATTGTTTGTAAGTATTGTGCCTTAGAGGCAATCACTTGTACATTGCATATGACACATTTTATTTTAATAAAAGGCATTATTTATCTTACAGTTTCTTTTATTTACTTGAAGTAATATAGATGTTTGATAAAGTCCCTAGTACAACACTGTGTTAAGGAAATCATGATAGAGATCATGATATGAGATTCCTACTACACTAGATGGTGTTAGTACTTAAATAGTCCCTAGTCATAGTATTAATGAGACATGACATCATTAATGCGTTAAAACTAGCATGTGTTAGACTTCCTAATTTGATCAGGCGGTGGTTCTCATAACCGTGAGTATTGAGATACTAAAAGTTAATACATGGATGCTTGTTAATGGAACAAGTTCATTGGATGACCTAGTTTTGAGATAATCACATGGATAACTATTTAGTGCCAGTGATATAATCTCAATATAGCAAACGTGCAAGTATCATTAGACTTAAGATCTCCAAGGTACTTTGTTTGCTGAGCTTTGTACTTTGATTCCAATCTCCGGAGCTCGATCGAGAGCCACCTATGGGATGGATATTGAGTACATTGTGAGGTAAACGAAAGTAGTTGAGAGGGTCAATAAAGGATTCACCACTCCTAATAGTAGGGGCGAATATCTCACGGCCACTTGTAGGAATTACTACTCAGGAAGTCCTTGGCTAAGGCGATTGTGTATTGGAAATAGTTCCAATTAATACACATATAGAGTAGTGGGTTCCTGGTACAATTACTATTGTATTCGGGCCAGAATTAATTCTGGAGGGAGTTGACACTAATTCTGTACTCCAAACCGAATGAGATATTATATAGTGAAATGAGTTAATTGCACTAAAGTTTGTTATTGAAGGGTTCATGTCAAGCCACTTGACTTCCTGGACTCTTGGGTGGTCATGATGTGTTGCTAGATACTGCTCATAATCTGGAAATATGGGTTTATTAATTGATGAATTAATAAATCAATCCTGATTAGAATTAATAGGATTAATTCTAATTAATTATGGATTATTAATCTCAAAAACGTTTGGATTAATTCATGTTCTCTACCAATTGACTGGGAAACCTAATAGGTCGCACACAATAGAGGATTACATACTCAAGATATTATTTGATAACATAGTGGGGTTGATTAAGAGAAAGAGAAGTTGTTGTGGACAAATTAGTTGTGGTTTAAGTTGTAATTATGAAAACTTCATGTTTCCAATTACAATTAGGGAATTCTAATAGGATTAAAATTCTCAGTTTTGGGAGAGAATTTCATGTAATATATAGTATATGTAACACACGAAAAACCCTAGCTGAACAACACACAAAACAATAGCCACGAACATTCTCTCTTCTCTCTATCTTTCTCGATTTGATCTTGATCAAAGAACCCTAGCCGCCATCTTTTTCTGCTAGCACAGGAAATTTTGGTGCTTGAGTGTACCCTCTGTGTGGATTACTATTAGAGATAATCACATACTGTGATTATAGTGGTTAAACGTTCAATTTACGTGGAGGTTGATCATGAGGATTGCTGGATCGCGCCTCAACTTGAAGAAGAAATTTTTTATTCTTCAGATCATCACCCAAAGGTAAAATCTGTTATATTTACTCTTTTTATGTCTTGTTTTCCACACATATGAGTCCTGTGAGGGTATCTTGTTTTATTTTTCGCTGCGCCATATACGATAAGAGCCTGAGATACCCAACATTGTTGTCATAACTGGATGTTGTTGCAACTAGTTGAGTTTAAGAATGTTAGGTTAGGAGTTATTTATTTAAGCAAGTGATTTTTAGATGTTGAGACTTATACCCTATATTTACCCCAAGCAAGGCTAATTTGCCTTGAACCAACAAGGAAGACTATTGTATCAAGGAAAAGCAAAATATCAGGTAAGTCCTTGCATAAAGTTATTTGAATATCAAAATCACTTTGGCAAGTCAAAACATGATGTCAACGTGGAAATGTACTTTGGATGCAATTATGAATAATTTTCCTTTTCTTTTCTAGTCAATCAAACAATTTCCAATTGAACAAGCAATTTTACACAAAACTCTAGACTTTTTCTAAAAACCAACATTGACAAGAATTTTGTAAACCATAATTTCTATTTCAATGAAAACACATTGAATGATTCTTCTTTTCCCAAAAAGAGACAAATGTAACGTTGAGTACTCAATAAGGGTAGACTGTTAGGACTAGTCTTTGAAGGGTTGGGGTAAGTCTCTCAATAGGTGGCCACCTCTGAAGGGTGAGTCCTTTCTAGATAGAATGTTAGTTCTGTAGATTGTGTATTTTTGAAATGGACAACCGTTAAGTTTAGGTGTAGAGATGGAGCAGTATCTCACCTGGTAGGTAATACACCAACCTTGTGTTAGAATGCACAAAGTGTGGTATCCTGAACATTCTTTTGTTAAAGTGTACAAAATGTGGTGCCACGGCTATTTCTTTTGAGTGGTTACTTTTATTTTATACAATGTATGGCATTTGAAAGGAAAACACCACTCCTCACCTTGTGAAATTTATTTGAGACTTGCCAACACTTTACCTTTATAAAAGTTTCTCAACTTGCATACATGAACTATTTTACCTGAAACACTCTAAGCACACACGAGCTTTCTGAGATTTATGTCTCACCTCCTTTTATACCATACTTTCAAGTCAATCCTACTGTGAAGGTTATTGATTAAAGATTACCTTTCTTTGAAGACTTATTTTGATTGTATTTCATTTTTGAGATACTCTAGCAGACATTTGTTTATTTTGAGAATTGTTCGTGTTTTGTTTTGAATTCTAATAAGTTTAAAGTTAGATTGTTTTTTTCATTTCTTTTGTGAGTTCTAGCTATAAAGGCCTCTTGTCCTACGGACGAGGTGACATCCCCAACCCAATCGGGTACGTAGGTAGTAGGGTATTATAAGTGATATCAGAGCCTAGGTTTAGGCAATTATTGACAGTGCTTAATTTATTTCATTAAGATTAAAATCTTTTGACTAATCTGGGTTGTTTATATTGTAGGATGGTTAGATTGTATAGAACCGCAAGGAAGGGACCGCAATGGCATCCGCCAATGTGTATCTACCCAAAAGAGTTACCAGTGCCACAACCTATACCACAACCAGTGATACTTTTGGAAGAAAGTAGTGATGATGGGATTCAAATTATTGAGCCACCGCCTATACCCATAATCGACTTGATCACTGATAGTAAGGATGAGGGTGTTGATATGCAGTATGTCCCAAATCCACCTAGCCCCATGATTGACCTAATTGCTGATAGTGATGATCCGGGAGAGATAGATTATGAATCTCCACCTAGACCTTCTTTTGTACCCCCACCCAACTATGTTGAAATTGGGAAGAGTTCTAGGAGACTCGAGAAGGAACCTATGGACTATGGATTTGTGAATGGTGTAGGGATAGTCCTTTCTAAAAAAATTATGGGTTAGTTGTATGATGCCGACACTGAGAATTCTGATAAGGATTAAGGGCAAAGTTTTTCCATGGTTAGAAAACTATTATTTACTACTTTAAATCAACTTCTGTGCTAGGGTTTCATTTATGTTTATTACTTTATTTCAAAATTTTTGCAAAAAAGAGAACCTTGGTGTACTCCAATCTTGAAGAATGCTATTATTTTTACAAAACTTGCATATGATCTACTTTTACTTAAGTCTGAATGTGGATGCATGCTTGGATTTGAATATTTTGAACTTTGATGCATAACTCAGTATTTAGGGGTGATGATATAGAATGGCACCAAAGCATTGCATAGCAGCATCCAGCAGAAGGGTCCCTGATGTGGAACCCGTGACTCCTTAGTATAATGCTACTCAACTTTCCTAGTCGAATCAAGGGAATGAGAATGAATCAGAACAGGAAATGGGGTCTGAAGAGCCTGCTAATGTGACCATAGGGCAAGCATTTCATAAGATGACTGAGATACTTCAAACCTTATCACAGCAAAGGAACCTAAAGGGGGCGGATGCAGCTCTAGAGAGGTTTCTAAAATTTTAACCTCCCACCTTCTTGGGTGAAGCTGAGTAAGACCAAAAAGCGGAGCAGTGGGTAGAGCAGATGGAGGACATCTTTGCAACACTACAATATACTGAAAAGAGGATTGTTAAATTTACTGCTTTTAGGCTGTGAGGCCAAGCTCGTGCTTGGTGACAGCGAGTCTAAGAAGACTGGGAACTGATGGATCAAGACTACTAGACGTGGGCTAATTTTGTGGAAGCATTTAGAGCAGAATATATCCCTCAGTGGATAGTGGAGAAAAAGGAAGATGAGTTCAAGAATTTAAAGCAAGGGAGCATGATTGTAGCTCAATATGCTGCTGTTTCACTCAACTATCAAAGTATTGCAAGAGATTAGTGGATACCAAGTAGAACCAAACTAGGCAGTTTGTCAAAGGCCTGAGACAGGAGCTGAGAAGGGCTTTGGCACCTTCTCTACCAACGACATATTTTAGGGCGGTAGACGCAACGACCCAAACAGAGAATGAGGATTGAAGCAGGATGGTACCGAAATCTTTCTTGCTGTCGAGGCAACCACAAGATATTTTCCAAGACAACAAGCCAATAAGCGACCTGCCCAACAGCAATGGCAGAATAGAGGAAAGCAAGCACGTACGGCACCGACTGGTCCTATGCAGAATCTCCCGTCGTGCCGACATTGTGGAAAGAAAGGTCATGTGGAGAAGAACTGCCGGTCTAAAGGAGCTAAAAGGAAATGTTACAATTGCGGAGACCCAATGCATCTTCGAAACACTTGCCCAAAACTCTTTCAAATTGAGTAAGGAAACCCAGCCCAAACCGTGGGAGCTAATCGAGCCAATACCACGAAGCCTCCGGAAGTGGAACCCAAAAGCCGCAAGTAAAAACAAAGGTTTTTGAACTAAATCGAGAGTAAGTTAGAGCAGATGCAACAGTGGTGGAAGGTACGTTTACTATCCAAAGTCATTCAGTTAATACATTAATAGACCCTAGATCCACCCATTCCTATCTAAACAAGAATTGTGCATATCATTTGGGTTGAATGGAGTATAACTACCTTTTACCTTGTTAGTAAGTATGCCCTTGGCAAAAATGGTGCAAGCATATTGGTATGTGCAAAGTTGTAAGATTGGAGTGGAGCAAAAGAGCTTGGAGGGAGACTTAATAGTCTTAACTATTGATGACTATGATATAATTTTAGGTATAGATTGGCTAGCTAAGCATGGAGTTAAAGTAGATTATAAGAATAAGTCTGTCCAATTCATTAGACCTGGTTGTGATGTGCTGGATTTCAACGGCAAGCGAGTAAAAGAATTGAAATTTTTGATAGTTAGAGCAAAAGCCCAAAAGTTACTGAAGCAAGAATGCCAAGAATATTTGGCTTACGTGATAAACAAGTCAAAGGATCAGTGCACCCTGAAAAATATAGAGGGAAAAATATAGAGGTGGTAAAATATTTTCATGATGTGTTTCCCACAGAACTCACTTCTTTTCCTCCCATCTGAGAAGTTGAGTTCACCATATATCTGATTCCAAGAGTGGAACCTCTATCCCAGACCCCGTATCGGATGGCACCAGCAGAATTGAAGGAACTAAAGGAGCAGCAAGAAGAATTATTGAAGTAAGGTTACATAAGGCATAGCACATCACATTGGGGAGCTCCAGTGCTATTTGTGAAGAAGAATTACAGGACCTTGAGGTTGTGCATCGGCTATCGGGGGTTAAATAATTTGACCATTAAGAATAAATACCCCCTGCCTTTAATTGATAAGCTGTTTGACCTGTTGCAAGGCTCCAGTTGTTATCCCAAGCAGGATTTGAGGCGGCGATATTATCAAGTGCGGATTAAGAAGGAGGATATTCCCAAAACGGTTTTCAACACTATATATGGTCACTACGAGTTCGTGGTGATGCCTTTAGGGGTGACTAATGCACTGGCGGTGTTTATGGATTTGATGCATTGTGTTTTCCAACCACACTTAGATAAATTTGTGGTGGTATTCATCGACGATATACTTATATATTCCAAGAGCCCAGAGGATCATGCTGAGCATTTGAAACTGGTATTGAAGAAGCTAAGAGAACACAAGCTTTATGCTAAATTTACCAAGTGCGAATTTTGGCTGGACAACGTTTCATTTCTTGGCCATGTGGTATCCAAATATGGAATCAAAGTGGACCCAGGAAAAATTGAAGTGGTTTCAGACTGGAAGCAGTCGGAGAACATCATTGAGATCAGAATCTTCTTAGGATTTGCTGGTTATTACAGGCAGTTTATTAAGGGGTTCTCAACCCTAGCATCACCAATGACCCGATTA
Organism: Voacanga thouarsii; assembly: GCA_026120185.1. NCBI lineage: Eukaryota > Viridiplantae > Streptophyta > Magnoliopsida > Gentianales > Apocynaceae > Voacanga > Voacanga thouarsii. The sequence continues at coordinate 923,657 of JANUWF010001161.1, forward strand.
TTGAGAAAAGATGTGCTTTTATCTGGAATGAGAAATGCGAGAAAAGTTTCCAAGAGCTGAAGCGAAGATGGATGACAGCTCCAGTGATGAGTTTGCCAGAAGGGTATAAACCCTATGCTTTGTATATTGATGCATCTAAGGAAGGTTTGGGAGCGGTTTTGATGTAGGATAGGAAGGTAATAGCTTATGCCTCTCAGAATTTAAGCCTCAAGAAGTTAATTATCCGATGCAGGACTTGGAGCTGGCTGCGTTGAAGAAATGGCGACATTATCTATATGCAATCGAGTATAAAGTGTTCACAGACCACAAGAGTCTGAAATATATTTTTACCCAAAAGGACTTGAATTTAAGGCATCGGAGATGGATGGAATTTTTGAAGAAATATCGTTGTCCTATCAACTACCACTCAGGGAAGGCCTGTTTGGAAATATGCCCTCTTAGACTAGGTTTCTGATGTAAACATCGAATGTTTTAATAAAAGAATTTATTTTTAGAAATTATTTGTGAATTCACATTTTTATTTGTGCACAATTACGTTTGGAAAAGACCCATTGTGTTTAAGTAAGTGGTTCATGTGAATGGTGGTCTTTCAAGGTATGGATCACGGGTTACTTAACAGATAAACGTTTGTTCTTAACCGATTGATAAGAATGGGAATCTCATCATGTCTAGGTTATTATGTTATGAATTCCAAATGGGGAATGACTTACCTTTAGCCAGTGAGTAGTCCACTCACTTCATGACATAAGTGTATTTCGAATACGTAAAATAGGACCTGTAGTAGTGGTTTCTTAAAATACTATATGGTAGAAACTTAGACTATTAATGCTACAGCGTGGACTAGTACTCTACGACTTGAGTATGAGTTGGTGGTCTGATAAAGCTGGAAGCATGTACTTTGATATGCCATAGTTGAGGTTCTATCTTAGGGCCAATATACTTGCATGTTGGGTATATGTGACTAGTTAGTTAAGACAGACTTGTACAAGATAATTTCTATACTATATCGCCCCTTGTGATTGTCTGAATGATCTAAAATCCAAGGCCCTGGGAAACATGACTTGGATGTTTGCTTTAGGGTAGTTCCCTTGAAAAGTGAAAACAATCCAAGAAGTCGTGGATCATTGAACTAGAAGCCTACGGATGGTAGATGTCATTTAGAGAGGTGTTAGTATATTTCTTCCTCTCTAATGTACGACAATATATAGAGGGGTATTTTAGTCATTTCACCTATAGGTCGGAGACTTTGCTAATGTAACATTGTCCTTAGGGTCAATATTTTCTTATGGTGATATTAGGAAATATTTAAAATGCAAAATACAACTATTTATATGGCAAGGGTATTTTGATCATTTTAGTAGCCAAGGCGGTGTGTCTTTTGGTCCCCAGTATAGACCGTGAATCCTAATTAAATACAGGCTAAGGATTTGGTTTTAAATTAAATTAAATAGAATTTATTTTATTTAAGTAGTCTGATTTAATTATTGGACTAGAATAAAATAAAGGTCCATGGAGAGAGAAAATTAATTAAATTAGTTTGGTGGGTTAATTAATTGTTCAGGGCTTTGGCCCTGTTTGAATAATTAAAGATTAACCTGTGACTAAACTAATATAGGCTTGTTAATTGGACTAATTTATTTTGTCTGGAAATTTAATTATTTATTGAGCCATTTATTTAGTTCTAAATAGAATAATTAATTTAGTCTAAAATGCTAAACTAAGAGTTCAATAGGTAAATCCAGTTTAACCTAAGGTTTTATTTAGGTTAAATAGGAGAACAAAAACCTAGGGTTGTTTTCACAATGTTGTTTTCACTGCTTCTTCTCTGGTGAAAAGGAAAAACTGTGACAGCCCCTCTTCTTTCTTGAAAATATTCCTTAACCCTGTGAGATGTTCACCAAACGAGATTAGGCAGGCCATATACTGGAAGATCGAGAGGTTGGCGTTCATATACATGCACAGACGGAATAAGAGGCTTGCAGGAATTGCACCAAAGGTTTTCACTAGTGCACCTACGCCAGTTCCACACATTCCAATCCAGTCAATTTTGAGAATAAGAAAATGAGGTAAAACTTTTTTCGCCTCGGAGTCCCGCCGGAACCGGCGCCGGCTCCGATCTATGTTTTTCTTGTTCTTTAGTTTTTCAGTTTTTTTGCTTTCGCTGTGTGCTTTGCTTCCCCCTTTCAACCCTTCAAGGCCAACGTAGTTGCTGATGCTCTGAGTCATAAAATTAAAATGGCCAGATTGAGAATTCAAGAGATTCAAGCAGTCTAAGAGGTGTTGTATAGGAGGACTTAGGTATAGGAATGAAGGATTTATATCATCAATCTGAAATTGATACCGGATCTAAGGTAGGAAATCTTCAAAGCGCAACAAAGTAATGCAGAATTTCAACAATTTAAGGATAAGGGACTTAAGTGGGAAGGCAGTGATTTCTGGCAAGACGAGCGCGAGTGGCGTATTTTCGAGATCGCTTGTGTGTGCAAATGAGTAGCAACTGAAAGATAAGATTTTAGAAGAGTTGCATAAAAGTAAGTATGCTATTCATCCGAGAGAAGTAAAAATGTATCAAGATTTGAAAAAAGCTATTGGTGGCCTAGAATGAAGAAGGACGTGGTGACCTATTAGAAAGCCAAAGCCTTGCACAAAAAGTCGGCAGGATTGTTGCAACCTTTACCGATACCAGAATGGAAATGGGAAGAGGTAACCATGGACTTCGTTACTAGACTACCTATGGCAAGGATCCAAAAGGATGCCATTTGGGTAGTGGTTGACAAATTGACTAAGTCATTACATTTTATTCCAGTGAACATAAGGAACTCAATGAAAAAGTTAGCTTAGACATATGTGCGAGAGATAGTCAGATTGTATAGAGTACCTTCGAGTATTGTGTCTAACCGAGACCCGAGGTTTACATTTTGATTTTGCGCCAAGTTTTAAGAATCAATGGGTTCTAATCTGAAGTTTAGTACGATGGCACACTTGCAAACCGATGGTCAATCAGAAAGGGTTATTCAGATATTAGAAGATGTGTTAAGAGTTTGCGTATTGGATTTTAGGGATAAGTGGTTTGATTACATACCGTATGCGGAATTAGCTTGCAATAATAGCCATAAATCTTTAATTGGAATGGCTCTGTATGAAGCGTTGTATGGACGTAAGTGTCAAGTGCCTTTGTATTGGAGTTGGTCGGAAGACAGTCACATAAGCAAGTTTGGAAAAGTCTACATTCAGGAAATGTCAAATAAGGTGAGGCTAATTAGAGAAAGGTTGAAAGCAGCTCAAAGCCAACAAAAAAGTTATGCGGATAATAGGCGAAGGGAGTTGGAATTTTAGGTATGAGACAATGTGTTTTTGAGATTGACTCTGAGTAGGGGAATCTTAAAGTATCCAAAACGTGAAAAGCTGAATCTGAGATTTTTAGGACCATTTCCAATCACGGAAAGAATTGGTCCAATTGCGTATCGACTGGATTTGCCGGATGGTTTGACTAGAATACATGATGTATTCCATGTGTCTCAGTTGAAAAGGTACAATGCCGACCCAGGAAATGTTCTGAACGATGAACCGCTGGTATTATAACCCAACTTGAACTACGTGGAGAAAGCAGTTAAAATTTTAGACCGAAGTATCAAAACTCTCCAGAATAAATAAATATCAATGGTGAATGTGCAGTGGGAGCATCATGGCATCTAAGATGCCACGTGGGAGACGGAAGAATAAGTGAAGAGGAAATACCCCGACTTGAGATAAAGGTACACGCTGAATTTCGGGATGAAATTCTTCCAAGAAGGGGAGGATGTAAAACCTCACCTAAACCTACCCTAGAGTTAGAGGGATATGGTGCATATCTTATCATATTGCATAAAAAATATATTTCTTAGATGAATTTGTGTGCCTTAGAATTGTGATATAAAGGTTATATGGTTTATTTATACTTGTTTAGTAGTAAGGGTAGAAAGGAAATTTTGCTTAAGGTCAAATTAGGAAGAATGTTTGAGGCTTAGAATGGAAGAGAATTTGGTTGGGAAAACAAGAACAACAGTTAGTGTGGTTAAGTGGTTAAAGCTTTGTAATTTAATCTGTAAGTTCTTGAGTTCAAATCCAATCACCAAAGTTTTATTTTTAATTATCCTAACCAATGTTTGATTTTTTTTTTTTTTCTTATATTCCTTAAAGTTAGGAATGTTGTCTTAGAGAAGACACAACCAATGTTTGAATTTTTTTTTCTTATATTCCTTAAAGTTAGGAATGTTGTCTTAGAGAAGACATAATGGTAATATCCTAACCATATGATCTTATCCTAAAAGAAAATCTAGAAGAGTTTTGGTCTCCATCATTTTAGCAAGACTTGTCCTAACTTATTTAAATTTAAAAAGCTCCTATTTCTTTAATTCTTTTCAATTTCTATAAAAAAAATGTCTTGGATAAATTTTAGCTTGAATTTTTAAAATTTTCAGCTTTTGGGATAGGAAAATGACCGAAATTTAGGAAGGAAAATAGGTAGGTGGTTTTTAATTAAATCACCATAGCTTTTCTTCCAAGAACTACATTTTCTTCTTGTTCTTGTTTTGGTTCAAATATGAAAATTTTTTCAGCAATCCTTCTTGGCTGATTTTCGTAAATTGCAGCAACATTTGCCTATATAATTCTTGCTAGCAACCAACCATGTTGTGTAAATAGGAAAGCTGAAAATGTCTTGGAATTTTGCAGCTTGTACAGCCTTACCAAACCAGAAATTTTTCAGCAAACTACTGAGAGTTAGACAAGGAAGTTGAGCCATCAACTCATGCATAAGAATACCTGAAAATTTCCCCATTCTTCTCTAAGATGATGGCTAGAAAACCACCATTAATAGACCTTCAAACACTCCTAAGTTTCAGCTACAAATCCATTTCAAAATAGTTCAAAAATTCTACTCAAAATCCTTCCATATCCTAAGAATTCCTATAGCTAAAATTCTAGAATTTTTTTCCAGCTTTTCTAGCAAAGACAAGAACTGACTTCTTCATCTATTTCCTTCATATTTTCGGGCACCTTGAAGTCATGGAGAGAACACCTTGTCTTCTTCATCTACCATGGCCATTAAAGCTCCATTAACACACCTCAAAACACTCCTAACTTTACTCCATTCAAAACTTTTCAAACTTGAAAATTAAATTCCCGATTTTCCTCCATTAAACTCTCACCTAGCTAGATGAATAAACCAAAAATTTCTCCTATCTTGTACAGCCATTTTCGGCTAGCTATAAGGCTGAAACAATCCTCCATTTCATAATCAATACATAGCTAGTCTATCCACCCACCATTGAAGAACAAGAAACCTTCAAGACGAAAACACTATTACCAAATCTTCTACATCAAACATCTCCTCATTTTTCTCATTTTAAAATTCAAAATAGCTTAACTCTCTCTCTCTCTTCCCCTAGGATAACCAAAACTCCTCCCCTAGCAAGGCCATTCGACCATCACACACCATGCACACACAAATCTTTTTTTCTTAATTTTCTCTTGTGTTCTCAAGAACACCAAGAACACACACTAAATTTCTTCAACCTTCAACCACATCTATTCATCCCAAATCACTCCAAAAACTCTCAAATCAACTACGATTCAACCTATACTCATCCATAGCACACTCTATAACACTAAAACAACCAAAGTTTTAGTTGATATTATGTGGATTTATAGAGTCATCTAGATAGTTCTTTTATGAGAAACAAGCCTCTCATTTACTATGATTAACTAGCTATCATTTAGGGAATTGATAGAGCTACTGGAAAGGAAGTCGAAGCACCAGAAGAAATACTTGAAATTTTAGATATTGAAGAAAATCTAGATGGAAATGATGTAGAGACTTTTGATGAAGAGAATTTCAACCCTACAGATAATAGAAATTTGACAACTACTCAAACTCAAGGAAGAGATAAAGAAAATTCTAAAAACACACAGAGAAAAAGAAAACGTCGTACAAATAGGTTGATTTTAGGGTTAGAGCGCATGTCGGACTTTCTTACCAGTCACTTCAAAGAAAATGCAAATCAATTATCTAAATGGTAGAAAATATTGCAACTCCTGACTAGCAAAAACATAAGAATAGACATAAATTTGATGATAAACTTCAAAAAATTGAAGGCTTACCATTTTCAAAACAACATAAAGTTGGAATAATACTTGTCAAGGAAGAAAATTTGTCGTTCCTCAATAAAAGTTGGTTAACATAATAATAGTCTAAAAGTAGTTGAAGATTATTTCTTAACCATTCTTTGTTCAATAGCATTAGAAGTTTTAGCTATGGCATACATCTTTAATTGGAATGTTGAACAAACTTCAACTCTTTCCTCACCCTTGTTTCATTAAGATCGCTAGATGAGAATAGCCAACTTTGGCACTAGTTTTTAATAGTTGAGGAAACTCTGTCAATTATATGTTCCTCAAATTGGAATGTTTTGTTTGTATGGTGTTGTTTGGCAATGTTACTGTTGAAGCCTGATTGCCATGTTGACAACTGGTATATTTAAGTTTGGGGAGGGACCATCTTTGATGGCTTTCTGATGCAATTCTCTTTGGTGAATTGTATGTTTGCTTTCGCACTGAGCATTCCATAAGTTTTTTACCTTAGGAATGGTTTATTCTGATGACGAGTTAGCTTTTTAGCGATATTTTCCTAGAGTTAGCTTCTATGTTTAAAATGTTGTGTGCTTATTTTTGCGGCCCAAAAAAGTTTCCACAACATATATATATATATATATATATATATATATATATATATATATATAATTTTGTATTTGTCATAATCTGGGCACCTGGCCTTTGCACATTTGGTATTGCGTTGCTTATAGTCACATCACCAACTTTATGTAGTCATTCTCTGTGCTATTGAGTTTACCAAAGTTGAGGGAAAAGCATACATGAGGTTAATTTTTATGAGACTCATAAGTGGACACAAAAAGTGTGCAACACATTATGGAATACAATAATTTTATTCCCCTATCATAAGGTTTAATTAGGCTTTCAAATATTAAAAGTATATTTGGATTACAATTATGTCTTTTTAATAGATATAATTATGATTTAAAAATCAATGGTATAATTTTATTTGGTTGAAATAATAAAATTGCAATATTTTTATAATCCATTTTGTTTAAATAATAAAATTATTAATATTTTAATCTATTCGACTTGAATAATAAAAATGACAATATAATATTGATTTTTAAGAGTATGTTTTAGATAAAATGTCACAATTAAAATGCCTCTAGCAAGAGAGTCCTTAGCTTCATCACAGAGAGGAGGAGGCAAGGAAATTGACTTCTATTATGGAAATAACAAACTCAACTTCAATAACGCTATCTAATTTTATAAACAGTTGATTTCATTGGTAATTTGAGGAAGTTGTTGAACAATAAAATTGACAGAACCATATGCATAATTGACAACATCATCACTAATGGTCTCTTGCACCAATGAGTATAAGAAGTTCTCATGCATTGATAAGGTTGAATCCAGCTTACGAAGTCTAACTACTTGCCATTGACAGTATCAAAACTAATGATCTCCTACAAAAAAAATAATTAAAAAGAAATAGATTACATGATTCTTTCAAAAGAAATATAATTTATTATATGATCAAATTTGTACACATTTTATTTGGTAAGGAAGTAACTTTGGATAATATGTTATAATTATTACTCTCTTCTTTTTATATTCACTATTAAAAAATTTCATTGTGGATATAATGAGAAACAATGTAGATAACATATAGTATTGAATTTTATTTTTATTCATATATGTAATCCTTTTAATATAGAAATTTTATAAAATATTAAGTTAACATAACGGGCAAAATCTCTGCTTGTAGTGGAGAGTCCCCAAGTAGCACTATACTATTTTTTTTTTTTTTTTTATTATTATTGAAGATTTTGAGAAAGAGCAATTTCTTAGAGAACTTCTTATGTAAGAATTACTTCTCTATTTTTTCCTCTAAGCAAGTTGGAGTTTTGTTTTCTTTTGAATTTTATATTAAACATTAAGGTGCGACTGCCTTATAAGATCATATTATGGTATTTACACATTTTTAAAGCTATTCAATTATTTTGAGGTGATTAATTTTTTCAGCAATCTTTTCTAAAAGGATTTAATTTTTTTTTTAAAAAAACAATATTTTTTTTAGTTATAAACTTAAATATACTTCGTTTAGAAATACGCATTAATAAGTTATACCAAATATGTTATAGGGAAATATATAAAATTTGGAGGTCATAGTAGGAAGATATTAAAAAATATTTTTGATAAAATAAATGTATATTAATTAAATGTACAGATTAATGTTTGGTTTTAAATATTTTTTGAGTTTGAAACTAAAGTATGTACTATTTTGAACCTAATCCTAAATTATATTTGCTTATCTAAATTTAGATGCACAATAATAATAACGGGACACTAAAAGAGTAATATATATATATATATATATATATATATATATATATATATATATATATATATATATAGCACAAAAACGCAAAAGTGTTTTAAAACAAGGGCAATTGGCCCAAATAGTCCTGAAGCTTTTTTCCCAATACCATTTTCGTCCGCATATTATTTTTTGATACATTGTCCTCCTCAAATTATTTTTTTAGTATGAATTTCGACTTTGTTTTAATCTATTATTATCCTTCAACTATTTTCAAAGTATCGAAATAATTCTATAATCTAATTATTGAGGGACATAAATGTCTTCACAATCTTGCAATCCTAGTAGCGACAATGGCAGGAGCCCCAACAAGAGGTTTATTAAAGCTAGGAGCTTCTGCAAGTGAGTTCCCAGAGACATTGGAGACAAAATCAATCAACAATTCTCCAAAACATGCCCTCAGCCCAGGAATCTTCTCCAGCTCATCACACTTTTTTGGGTGTACAGGCATTTTTTTTTTTGGCGAACTTGTAAATGAACAAGACAAAATTAATCTTCAAGTATCAAGAAACTTATACATCCAAAACCTCTAATGCCATTCAAGCTAGCAGATAAAAATTTTCTACTGACGAGATTTTGTGAAATATATATATATATATATATATATATATATATATATATATATATATATATATATATCTCAATTAAGCTTCATGATACAAATGAAAAATGGGCATTACATGCATTTGAAATAAAACTGACAAGGAAAATGACTCAGGTCAAGAATTCTTTATCAATTTTTTGGGAGAAGGGCTCCGAGTAAATTTGAAGCTGCATCTTATGGATCCATTATTATCATGGGACTTTTACTTCTTTTGCAATGTGGCTTGAATGTAGATTAAAGTTGGAGGGATTTTTGTTGTTCTTGTTCAAAACCCTAGCTATGGTGAAGGACATATTAGAGTTTTTTTTTTTTTTTTTTTTTTTTGTAAAATTTCGGTAGAAACTGAATGGTTTTGAAATAAAGCAGAGGGAAAAAAAAATTAACAAGCCCATGTGAGGGTTTCTGTGTTTTTAGGGAATAGATTGTGAAGACATTTATGTCCCTCAATAATTGCACTCTAAGATTATTTGGATACTTTGACAATAGTTCAATGATATAACAAATTAAGAAAAAGTTTAACGACTAAATTAGTACTATAAAAATAGTTCGAGAAAGGCAACATATTAAAAAATAATGCGAGGACAAAAATAGTATTGAAAAAAAATGTTTGAGGACTATTTAGATCAATTGCTCTTTAAACAACCCAATAAAAAAATGTTAAATTAAATGTGATTGAAAACTTTATGTTGTACCAAGGCTATTTTAAGTAATTTGAAACAAATTTAAATTTCATTTCCAATTACATTTTAGTAAACCAAACAATTTAAAAGGATTCTATTTATTTTCCTTTCTTAGTAATCAAATTGCTTGTACAACTTTCCTTTCTTGCCAGCCGAAAAGGAAATTAAAAAAGGGGGAAAGTGAGGGGGGGAAAAAAAGAATTGTTTGGACAAAAACGTCCTTGAAAAGTGGTCCTTTGTTTTTAACCACTAATGTCCATATCCATTTATACAGGTAGAGACAAAGGAGATTATAAACAATATGTTTTAACCATTTCGTTATACATAAGATTCAAGAATACTAACAAAAACTATGAAATATCTTATAACTAAATTTCTTTTTTCCTCATCTAGTTACTCAAAGATAGCTAAATTAGAATCACATATATTTGTATTAATTTTTACTAATAAAATTTTATTTTTCTTTTTAAATAAATATTACTTATATAATGTATTATACATTTTTACACGTAATTTTATAACAGTTTATAGAAATATATGATATTGGCTATCTGATTTTTAAAATAATAGTTGCTTCAAAACAAAAGAAGAGTGATTCAACAGGCACATGCAAAAGTAAAAAATGTAATTGAATATACTTTTAGAGCGCTTATATCTCGATTTCCAATTCTCAAAGATATGAAGCCACTTCCATTTCTAATCCAGATTTGTCATTGCTTGTGCTGCTATTTATAATTCTTTTTTTAAGAACTATCGACTCTGACTACTGTTTTGAATAATTTATTGATGTTGATGTAATTAGTGAAAATTTTAAATAAGAAGAGAATATCCAAGAATAACTATGTAGACAAAGAATTTTGGGATAAAATATATTTTCAAGATTAAAAAAAAATTATGTATTTTAGTCTTGATTAATTACAATTAATTCATAAATAAATATAATTATTCTTGAATTAATTAATATAATTGGGCTATTATTAAAAGCTCATTAAATCCAATGGATTATAAAATTGGACTATTGAAGTTGGGCTATCGTTAATGATCCATTTTACATTAAATCCAATATATTATTGATTAAATGAAATTGGGTTGGGCTCTAAAATTAGACTTTTGAAAATCTCATAACCCAAATATAATGTGGGTTAAATGAAATTGGGCTAAAACATACATTAAGCCAAGTCATCTTAAACCCAGGTCCGTTAGGGTTTGTTGGGAGTCTCCTTCAAAATCCCACATCGGCTATTTATGCTAAAATCAAAGAATTTTTAGCCTATAAATAGGCTCTTCCCTCAATGGTTCAAGGCACCCCCAAGATCCTCAAGTTAAAGCTTCAATAAACAAGAAGCTTCATCAAGTTTCAAGCATTCAAGCTTCATCAAATTCAAGGTTCAGAAGCTCCATCAAATTCAATGTTCAGAATTGTCATCAAATCAAGGTTCAGAATCTTCATCAAATTTCAAGGCGTTCATCTTGCTCTTCATCAAATAAGTCTCGAAAGCCTGGCAATCAAGTGTTCATCATCAAATCCCGTTCGATCCGAGATCAAGCTCTTCAGCCCTCGAATCAACGTTTTTCAAAAAGAGAAGAATCGGAGGACTCATCCTGCAATTTAGGATTTCTTTGGAGATTTGTGACCACTTTTCATATTTACTAAATATTTTGTAAATTTCGATATTTTTCTTGTCTTATTTGTAGACTTGAATTTGTAGACTTGAAATTTGTCGTCTACAAATTTTTGGCACGCCCAGTGGGACAATCTCTGCCTCCCATCTCTTCTCTTCAAATCAATCCTAAGTTCAAATACAAGTACAAATCAACTCAATGGCCCCCAAAGAACAGCACAACTGCATCTGCTGGTTCAAAGGCTGCTGATATCATGGAGATTGCTACAATTGTTGGCAAGGCTCTACAAGCTTCAAGCCAAGGCATGCTGATAAGAAGTAAGACTCGAGCTCTTTCACAAAGTGAGGCTCAAAACTTCAGCATTGTCTCATCACCTGCAACTGCAAAGTTGAAGCAAGATACTGCTTCTACAATGCGCAAGATGTCAACTTCGTTGGAGAAGACCAACATCTCCAAACAAGTTGACCAAAGTTTAAGTACTGGCTCTGCGCCTCAATCCCCTCATGGGGACTTCAAATCCAAAGCTTCATCAAATGAAGATTCCACTGCTTCTTCTGTGGCACCGGTTATGATGACGGGCACACAAAATCTAGAAGAGCTACTTGCGCACCTCACGAAATTGGTGGAGGGACTCGCCAAACGCTCCCAAGAGCAAGATCTTACCATCGCGCATCTCATCAATCGCTTTGAAAAGACTGGCGAAATGAGTCAAGCTCCTCTAAAGAGATCTGAAGTGCAAGAGGAAGTGGAAACTTCTAAGAAATCACAAGATATTCAAATATCCTTCGAATGTATGATTCCTGTGGACCAGCTCAAAGACTTCATCATAGGCACGATTAAGGACAAGTATGAAGGAGGTAGTAAATCCACCTTCACATATGCAAAGCCATATTCGCAAAGAATTGATGAAATGAGAATGCCAGCTGGATATCAGCCACCAAAGTTCCAACAATTTGATGGCAAAGGAAATCCCAAGCAGCACGTGGCTCACTTCATCGAGACATGCAACAATGCTGGAACTTATGGGGATCTACTAGTGAAGCAGTTTGTACGATCCCTCAAAGAAAATGCATTTAACTGGTACACCAATCTGGCACCGGGTTCCATCAACAGTTGGGAGCAACTTGAACAAGAGTTTCTCAACAGATTCTACAGCACTCGTAGAATCGTCAGTATGGTAGAACTCACCAACTCTCGTCAATGAAAAAACGAACCAGTGGTGGACTATATCAACAGATAGAGGAATTTGAACCTCAATTGTGGAGATTGTCTAAGTGAATCATCTACAATTGAGATGTGCATTCAAGGCATGCATTGGGGACTCCAGTATATCCTTAAAGGAATCATGCCAAAGACTTTTGAAGAATTGGCGACCCGCGCTCATGACATGGAATTGAGCATCGTCGCACATAGGGGTATGTTGGGATTCGTGGACTCCTAAACGCGGAAAACATCTACGAATCCCTCCCGAGGACCCAAGTAAACGATTAAGAAGATGTAAACGATTAAGAGTTACCTCTGGTTGCTGTAATCGAAATCCTTCGATTCTGGTTGCGCTCGTTGTACGTTCGACCCGAACAATCACCGTACGCCGCAGTATGCGAACGTCCTCTACGGATACACACCGCGAACTCACTCGATACCCGGGGAGTGCTAGCGCCTAGGGTTTGAGAGGTTTTTTTTTTCCTTTCTCTGGTAGAGAATGGCACGAATGTTCTCAACCGGGAAAAATTGGACTATCGAAAGACGGCTAGGGTTTTCTTAAAAACCCTCGAACCTCTTAGAGTCCAACCCTAATCATATCTTATCATATTCTAATTTAAATTCAAATTAAATTAAAACCGATATGATAAGATTCTCGCCATTATCTCGGTAATTTAACTAATTATTTTACCGAGTCGATTCTTATAACTGGATATCATCCGTATTCATCGAACCTGGTCACCGTAAAAATAACCTAACAAGTTCGCTTATTGTGTGACCCTATAGGTTCATTTAACACCGGTAGCGTGCCTAAATCGTATTTAAATGGCCCACAAGTTATAAGCGGTTTCTAGCAAAACATTATAACTATCCAGGTTAAATGAAGATCGGTGATCTCTTTGAACCAAACCATAATTTTATATTTAGTCCCTTTGTCACACGATATCCAGATTAAGCATAAGGCACGGAGCATGTCATCCTTATTAAGCTTAATCAATTATTTCTTGATTTCATAGTAGACTGTTCAAACAAATGATATCAATATCTTAGATTGATATATTTGAGCACGGCCATGCATTTTTAACAATCTAACTTATCAAGGGGCCCATGGATATCTCTCCCATAACTGAGAGGGACAAATTCCTTCACAATCAATCATATTCCTCTCCTTGATTTATTTTATATCCAACGTAGTCTAATTTATTATCTAGTTAAAGACAACTTTAGACAATGTCAAAATATAGAATTTATCAAGTAAGAAACTATGATGAATTTAGGTCAAAGGACTTTCAATATTATTATGGCTAGAAAGTACTTATGACATATTCCATGAAGTACTCTCACAGTGGGTCATGTCCAATACAATGTTCTCTAACATTTATTTATGTCTTGACTCGATATCACAAATATCCATGGCCAGTAAAACATAGCCATCAAGTCACAAACATACTAATCTTAATTTATTATTATTCCAATAATAATAATCGATCAGGGACAGTTTTAGAATAGTCATTGTATTCATTGTAGGGTTTTACTATCAAGTCACGTACTTGATGACCAACAAAACAAAATTCACTATTCATGGAAAGGAAAGCCTCATATTATTATATAAAACATAATGACAATTGTATAAGTACAAATTGACTCTAGGGCATATCCCCAACAGGGTAAGGCACCTGTCCAAGACCCCAAGAAAGGCAAAGAAAAACAAGATTTTAGAAAAGGGAGCAAACCTTTTTCTAAAATTGAAGCAAAGGAGTCCATGGCCATAGTCGCGGCTCCAATAAAAATTTCTTCAAAGGTAACTCAAAAGGTGACCAAGAGGATGGATCCTCCATAGGAAAGGAAAAAGGTAACCTTAGAAGAAATGCAGTCTAAGGAATATCCTTTTCTCGACTCTGATGTTTTTTCAATGTTCGATGAACTATTAGCTGCTAAAGCTATAGAGTTGCCGGAGGCCAAGCGCCCGAATGAAGTTAGACGAATAAAGGATCCCAACTACTGCAAGTACCGTCGGCTGATTGGTCATCCAATTGAGAAATGCTTTGTATTTAAGGACAAGAACATGCAGTTGGTCCGTGAAGGACATGTAGTCCTTGAAGAAGACAAAGCATCCGCAAATTTGACAACTGTTGGCATCCCTCCCATTGAACTCGATATTTTGGAGGTTAAATTTGGAAGTTTTGATCCTGTCAAGGTTGAAGTTGACAGACAAGTCCTTCCTACCAAAGTATATCAATAAGAAGTTGAAGAACCTTTTGTCCATGGCGAAGATGAAGGTTGGACCATTGTGACAAGAAGAAAGAAATGCACCAAAGCTTCAAGAGGTGGAGCTTCACTGGTTAGAAGCAGATTCACAAAGAAAAATGTGAAGAAGGTCAAAAGTAAGAAGACCAAATTTGCATCAACAGTGGATGATTCTTTCTGGAAGAAATCTCTGCCACCTCTCACACTAAAAGACTTCATACTAAGGGAACTTGCTAAAGAGTTCAACATTGTTTCATGCTATGCCATACATGAGGAAAGCAAAGAAAACAATGATGAATGTATAAATGAAGGAGACCTGGAGAGAATTGAAGCTTCAGCAGACCTTAGTAGCTATATGGCTGAGATCATATTTACTGACGATGACTTGCTACTTGGCACAACGCCTCACAATCAATCGTTATTTGTGGCTGGCTACGTGCAAGAACAGTGGGTGAATAGGATACTGTTATACGGAGGATCGGCAATAAACATCTTACCTCTGCGAACATTAAGAGAGTTGGGCATTTCTATGGATGAGTTGTCCCAAAGTCACCTTATGATACAAGGTTTCAATCAAGGGGGCAACGAGCTAGTGGTACTCTTCGATTGGATATATTGATTGAAGATATGCTTTCAACTGCTCTTTTCCATGTTATTGATGCCAAGACTATTGGGGATATGCCCTAGAGTCAATTTGTACTTATACTATTGTCATTATATTTTATATAATAATATGAGGCTTTCCTTTCCATGAATAGTGAGTTTTGTTTTGTTGGTTATCAAGTACGTGACTTGATAGTAAAACCCTACAATGAATACAATGACTATTCTAAAACTGTCCCTGATCGATTATTATTATTGGAATAATAATAAATTAAGATTAGTATGTTTGTGACTTGATGGCTATGTTTTACTGGCCATGGATATTTGTGATATCGAGTCAAGATATAAATAAATGTTAGAAAACATTGTATTGGACATGACCCACTGTGAGAGTACTTCATGGAATATGTCATAAGTACTTTCTAGCCATAATAATATTGAAAGTCCTTCGACCTAAATTCATCATAGTTTCCTACATGATAAATTCTATATTTTGACATTGTCTAAAGTTGTCTTTAACCAGATAATAAATTAGACTACTGTTGGATATAGAATAAATCAAGGAAAGGAATATGATTGATTGTGAAGGAATTTGTCCCTCTCAGTTATGTGAGAGATATCCATGGGCCCCTTGATAAGTTAGACTGTTAAAAATGCAATGCCGTGCTCAAATATATCAATCTAAGATATTGATATCATTTGTTTGAACAGTCTACTATGAAATCAAGAAATAATTGATTAAGCTTAATAAGGATGACATGCTCCGTGCCTTATGCTTAATATGGATATCGTGTGACAAAATGACTAAATATAAAATTACGGTTTGGTTCAAAGAGATCACCGATCTTCATTTAACCTGGATAGTTATAATGTTTTGTTAGAAACTGCTTATAACTTGTGGGCCATTTAAATATGATTTAGGCACACTGCCAGTGTTAAATGAACTTATAGGGTCACACAATAAGCGAACTTGTTAAGTTGTTTTTCTGGTGACCAGGTTCGATGAATCTGGAAATATGTCTAAGTTAATCGTACTTAGAAAATTTACCAGATACAATGAATCTAGAAATATGTCCACATTCGATGTATCTGGATGATGTCCAGATTATAAGAATCTGACTCGATAAATTAATTAGTTAAATTACCAAGATAATTGCAGAATCTTATCATATCAGTCTTAATTTAATTTGAATTTAAATTAGAATATGATAAGATATTGTTAGGGTTAGACTCTAAGAGGTTCGGGGGTTTTTAAGAAAACCCTAGCCGTCTTTTCAATAGTCCAATTTTTTGGTTGAGAACATTCGTGCCATTCTCTACCAGAAAAGAAAAAAAAACCTCTCAAACCCTAGGCGCTAGCACTCCCCGGGTATCGAGTGAGTTCGCGGTGTGTATCCGATAGAGGACGTTCTCATACTGCAGCGTCTGATGATTGTTCGGGTTGAACGTACAACAGCGCAATCAGAATCGAAGGATTTCGATTATAGCAACCAGAAGTAATTCTTAAACCTTAGATCTTCTTAATTGTTTACTTAGGTCCTCGGGAGGGATTCGTGGATGTTTTCCGCGTTTTGGAGTCCACGAATTCTAACAATGGTATCAGAGCAACTTGCTAAACGATTAGGTTGATTCATCTGTGTTAATCGTATTGTTGAATACATGTATGATATGTATATATGAATTTAAATAGTATGTATCAGCATGTTCGCATGATTATGATTTTAGAATACTTAGCATGCAGACTGCCTGAATTAGGTTTAATATGTGCGTCTTAGTCACCTGATCAAACCAGATTAGTTGCAGATTGTCTGTAAATTGGTTTGTTTTAATATGATATGGTATCGTAAGCATGCTATCCGTCGTTCTATATTTGCAAATTGTTTTTATTAATCGGCCATGATAATATGTTATCTGTATAAATATGATTAAAAAAACGCATATTGTCTGTAATATGAATTTTCACGGCGATGGTTACTAAGGGGTCCGAACGTTAATTTGATTAATATTCGGAAATCGGAAGGTAAAATCTCATTCAATGAGAGAAGGAAAAATCATTTTTCCTTCCGGGGGCGCTGCCCCCTTGACCCCTACCCGCTGACCGGCCAGCGGGACCTCCGCCAGGGGCGCTGCCCCTTGGACCCCCAACTAACTGTTCGTTATGTGTTATTCGTCAGTGTTTTTTATTGTAGTTGTGGATTATTTTGAATAGTGCATAGCATGGCCCGTTTTATCCCAATGTGATTGGCTGGTTACATTATGGTTATTTTAAGTTGTAATTTTTAAATACGGCCTGCGTGTCGTTTTTCATTGTTGTAAAATTGTACTACTTTCCTAGAATAGGAATTATTTTAATTTTACTATCCAATGTAAAAGAAGACGGCAGCCGACATTTACAACCAAGGAGGAGTATGCTCAAGGCATTAGAGAATGCTTAAGGAGTTCATATACCTAGATTGACCACCTTGATCTTCACTTTGCTCGTGATGATCAACATAGGTTATGGGCCATGCTATGTCACTTTTATTTATGTCTTGCATGCATATTTGATATGTTTATTTCCTGCTTACTACAATCAATTTTTTTTTTAAAAAAAATAAGTGTTAAATGCCTTCCAAAATCAAACACTTGTTATTACTTGGATCATCATATGGTCATTCCTACCAAAGTAGGATGCTTTTGATTATCTGAGTGAGATAAGATGGAAAATAGTTTTCCATATGTTTGATATGGTTTGACTTAACTAGGCTATCAAAATGGTTTTGGACCCAGGGCATTTTATGAGATATTTTTAGCCGGGACATTTGATGTCTATCTCATTTAAAATTAGAGTTTTATTTAATTATAAGATTAAAGCCAAAGCTTACTTATGATTAAAATAAAATATTTTTCCCCACTATGAAATATCAAAATGTTGAAGTTTCAAAAAAGTTTAAATGCTTCTAGTGGGAGTTTTTCGTTAGAGTCTCAAAAATTAATTACTTTGCATATTTTTGTATGTAGATAATGGCAACAAACAGTTGGAATAATTCATTGCGATACGTGGCTTGAGAAAGACAAGCTTAGTGGGACTAACTTTCTTGATTGGGCACAAAACTTAAGAATTGTTCTTAAGCAAGAAAAAAGGCTCTATGTTCTTGAAAATCCCATTCCCCCTGCTCCAGCAAATAACGCCTCAAAAGCTGAAAAATATGCTTATAGTAAGCACAAAGATGACTCCAACGATGTTACTTGCCTCATGCTAGCAACCATGAATTCTGAACTTCAAAAACAGTTTGAAGAAGTAGAGGCATATGACATGATTGTGCATCTCAAGGAAATGTTCCAAGAGCAAACACGACAAGAGAGATTTGAAACTCACAAGGCGTTAAATGCATGTAAGATGGTTTCTGGCACCTCGGTAAGTGCTCATGTCCTTAAAATGAAGAGCTATCTAGATCATCTTGATAAGCTTGGTGCTCCTGTTAATCATGACATGGCCACGGATTTGATCTTGGGCTCTTTACCTGCTGAGTATGACCAGTTTGTCATGATTTTTAACATGCATAATATGGAGAAATCCATTACTGAATTGCATGGGATGCTAAAACAAGCTGAACTGAACATTAAGAAGAATAGTTCTAGTGTTTTAATGGTTCAAAAAGGGAAAGGCAAAAAGAACAACCAAAAGGGCAAGGTCATGGCTAGTAAGGGTAAGGACAAGGCAAAGTCCAAGTTCAAGCCCAAACCTAAGGCCAAGACACCAAAGGGGGGAGCTTGCCACCATTGTGGAGAACAAGGACATTGGTTAAGAAATTGCAAGCTCTATTTGGAAGCAAAGAAAAAGAAGGACAGTGAGACTGCCACTTCAGGTATTTATGTTATTGAAATTAATTTATCTACTTCTGATTCATGGGTATTGGATACCGATTGTGGATCTCACATTTGTGTAAATGTGTAGGGTCTAAAAAGGAGTAGAGCCTTGGCAAAAGGTGAGGTAGACCTACAAGTTGCGAATGGAGCAAAAGTTGCTGCAGTAGCTATAGGAACTTTTGAATTAATTTTGCCCAGTGGGCTTGTTTTAGAACTGAACAATTATTTTTATGTTCCTACTATGAGTAGGAATATTATTTCAGTTTCTTGTTTGGATTTAGAAGGTTTTGAATTTGTTATTAGGAATAACATTTGCTCCATTAATAAAAACGGCATTTTTTATGGAGACGCTTCATTATCGAATGGGCTTTATTTTCTAAATCTTCGTGGATCTTCAGACATGTCTATCTATAATATAAATACTAAGAGATTGAAATCCAATGATTTAAATTAGACTTACTTCTGGCATTGTCGTTTGGGCCATATAAATGAGAAACGCATAACAAAGCTTCATAATGATGGGTTTCTAAAATCGTTTGATTTAGAATCTTACAAAACATGTGATTCTTGTTTATTAGGCAAAATGACTAAAGCGCCTTTCAAGAGACAAAATGAAAGGGCAAGCGATTTATTGGGCCTAATACATGCTGATGTATGTGGACCAATGAATTCATTTGCTAGAGGAGGATTTCAGTACTTCATTACATTTACGAGATGATTTCAGTGAGATATGGCTACACGTATACGATGAAACATAAATACTGAATCGTTCTAGAAATTCAAAGAATTTCAAAATGAAGTACAAAATCAACTTGGCAAAAGTATCAAAACACTTCGATCGGATCGAGGTGGTGAATACTTAAGTCACGAGTTTGATGAGCATCTTAAAAATTGTGGAATTATTTCCCAATTAACTCCACCGAGGAACACCTCAATGGAATGGTGTATACGAATGGAGAAATCGGACTTTATTAGATATGGTTCGATCAATGATGAGTCAAGCTGATCTTCCAATCTCCTTTTGGGGTTATGCCTTGGAGGCTGCTTGCATTCATACTAAATCGAGTTCCATCTAAATCGGTTCGAGAAAACGCCATATGAGATATGGATTGGGAGACAACCTAGTTTGTTATTTTTGAAGATTTGGGGTTGTGAAGTTTATGTAAAGCGTTTATTATACGATAAACTTGCACCTAAATCGGATAAATGCATATTTGTGGGGTATCCTAAAGAAACTAAAGGATATCAATTTTATCTCCCAAAAGAAAATAGAGTAATTGTTGCTCGAAATGGATTCTTTCTTGAAAAGGAATTTATTTCCAAAAGAATCGATGGGAGTAAAATACATCTTGATGAGATTCAAGGACCACAATTAGTGCATGAACCTTATCAAGATGAGATTCAAGAGCCACAATTAGTGCATGAACCAAATAATGAATCTCGATTAGATGGCTCACAAGTCCAAGATGAGCCTACATCTATAGAACAAGGACCTCGAAGATCGATAGGGTTCGTCAACAACTTTGAGAGATATGGATTTCTCATCATCGACGATCACAATGTGGAGCTTATGGTTAATGATGAGCCTACTTCCTATCAAGAAGCCATTAAGAGTTCGACTACGGAAAATGGTTAGAGGCTATGAAGTACGAGATGCAATCCATGTATGATAACCAAGTTTGGACTTTGGTTAACCCACCTAAAGGTTCAAAAACCATTGGGTGTAAGTGGGTTTTCAAAAGAAAACGAGACATGGAGGGAAATGTGCATACTTACAAAGCACGATTGGTAGCAAAAGGTTATAGACAAACTCATGGTATAGACTATGATGAAACCTTTTCACCGGTTGTAATGCTTAAATCTATCGAGAATTCTTCTTGCCATAGCAGCATATTATGACTATGAAATTTGGCAAATGGATGTCAAAACCGCGTTTCTTAATGGAAACTTACTCGAAGATGTGTACATGACACAACCTGAGGGTTTTGATGATCCTTTGAATTCTAATAAAGTGTGCAAGCTTCAAAGATCCATTTATGGATTGAAGCAAGCATCTCGAAGTTGGAATCTTCGTTTTGATGAAGCAATTAAAGAGTTTAAATTTATCAAAAATGAAGATGAGCCTTGTGTCTATAAGAAAACAAGTGGGAATGCAATAGTCTTTTTGGTACTTTATGTTGATGATATCTTACTCATTGGAAACGACATCCCAACTCTACAAAGTGTAAAGACATGGTTGGGAAATTTTTTCTCAATGACAGACTTAGGTGAAATTGCCTATATTCTAGGTAGAAGGATCTATAGAGATAGATCTAGAAAGCTAATTGGACTAAGTCAAAGTACATACGTTGACAAGGTACTGAAAAGGTTCAGTATGCAAGACTCTAAGAGAGGATTCTTGCCAATGTCACATGGCATTAAGCTCGACAAAACTCAAAGTCCTTCTACGAAGGATGAAGAAGAGCGCATGAACAAGATACCATACGCTTCCGCTATAGGGTCTATCATGTATGCCATGTTATGTACTCGACCCGATGTATCATATGCATTGAGCATGACGAGCGAGGTTCCGATCAAATCCTGGAGAGGCACACTTGGACTGCCGTCAAGAACATACTTGAAGTACTTAAGAAGAACTAAAGATATGTTCTTAGTTTATGGAGGACAAGAAGGCGAGCTAGTTGTAAATGGTTACACGATGCTAGTTTTCGAGTCCGACATAGATGATTATAGATCGCAATCGGGTTTTCTATTTTGTTTGAATGGAGGTCTTGTAAGTTGGAAAAGTTCAAAGCAAGACACCGTGGCCGATTCTACTACGGAAGGCTGAGTATGTAGTTGCCTCAAGCTGCAGCTAAAGAAGCGAGTTTGGATTAAAAAGTTCATTACTGAGAACTAGATGTAGTTCCTAGTATTGTGAACCCGGTGGATCTCTATTGTGACAACAATGGAGCCATTGCACAAGCTAAGGAACCAAGATCACATCGGCGATCCAAACATATACTTAGACGTTTTCATCTCATTCGAGAAATTGTTGATAGAGGAGATGTCAATGTATGCAAGGTACCAAGCGATGACAATGTTGCAGATCCATCGACAAAGCCTCTCCCATCGGCTAAACATGATAGTCATACCGGATCAATGGGATTACGGCTTATGCCAAATTGGTCTTAGTGCAAGTGGGAGGCTGTTGGGGATATGCCCTAGAGTCAATTTGTACTTATACTATTGTCATTATATTTTATATAATAATATGAGGCTTTCCTTTCCATGAATAGTGAGTTTTGTTTTGTTGGTCATCAAGTACGTGACTTGATAGTAAAACCCTACAATGAATACAATGACTATTCTAAAAGCTGTCCACGATCGATTATTATTATTGGAATAATAATAAATTAAGATTAGTATGTTTGTGACTTGATGGCTATGTTTTACTGGCCATGGATATTTGTGATATCGAGTCAAGACATAAATAAATGTTAGAGAACATTGTATTGGACATGACCCACTTGTGAGAGTACTTCATGGAATATGTCATAAGTACTTTCTAGCCATAATAATATTGAAAGTCCTTCGACCTAAATTCATCATAGTTTCCTACTTGATAAATTCTATATTTTGACATTGTCTAAAGTTGTCTTTAACCGAGATAATAAATTAGACTACTTGTTGGATATAGAATAAATCAAGGAGAGGAATATGATTGATTGTGAAGGAATTTGTCCCTCTCGATTATGGGAGAGATATCCATGGGCCCCTTGATAAGTTAGGCTGTTAAAAATGCATGGCCGTGCTCAAATATATCAATCTAAGATATTGATATCATTTGTTTGAACAGTCTACTATGAAATCAAGAAATAATTGATTAAGCTTAATAAGGATGACATGCTCAGTGCCTTATGCTTAATGCTGGATATCGTGTGACAAAAGGACTAAATATAAAATTATGGTTTGGTTCAAAGAGATCACCGATCTTCATTTAACCTGGATAGTTATAATGTTTTGCTAGAAATCGCTTATAACTTGTGGGCCATTTAAATATGATTTAGGCACACTTGCCGGTGTTAAATGAACCTATAGGGTCACACAATAAGCGAACTTGTTAGGTTATTTTTACGGTGACCAGGTTCGATGAATACGGAAATATGTCTAAGTTAATCGTACTTAGAAAATTTACCGGATACAATGAATACGGAAATATGTCCACATTCGATGTATCCGGATGATGTCCAGATTATAAGAATACGACTCGGTAAATTAATTAGTTAAATTACCGAGATAATGGCAGAATCTTATCATATCGGTTTTAATTTAATTTGAATTTAAATTAGAATATGATAAGATATTGTTAGGGTTGGACTCTAAGAGGTTCGGGGGTTTTTAAGAAAACCCTAACCGTCTTTTCAATAGTCCAATTTTTCGGTTGAGAACATTCGTGCCATTCTCTACCAGAAAAGAAAAAAAAACCTCTCAAACCCTAGGCGCTAGCACTCCCCGGGTATCGAGTGAGTTCGCGGTGTGTATCCAATAGAGGACGTTCGCATACTACAGCGTCTGGTGATTGTTCGGGTTGAACGTACAACAGCGCAATCAGAATCGAAGGATTTCGATTATAGCAACCAGAGGTAATTCTTAAACCTTATATCTTCTTAATCGTTTACTTGGGTCCTCGGGAGGGATTCGTGGATGTTTTCCGCGTTTAGGAGTCCACGAATTCTAACAAAGACCTCCTACGATATTCTGCTAGGAAGACCATGGCTCTATGATAATGGTGTGGTACCATCAACCCTGCATCAATGTTTCAAATTTCGTCGAAATGGCGGGGTGAAGAAAATAGATGCTGATGATAAACCATTCACTGAAGCTGAGGTGCATATTGCTGATGCTAAGTACTACATTAAAAAGGATGATGAATCAACTAAGATCGATTTATCAAGAGGGAAGGAAGATAAAAAGGTTACCTTCTCCAAATATGTTAAAGCTACAGTATGTGCAGAGAGCTCTACTAAGCAACATGCATGCAATAAGCCACTAAGATGGCTCATTTTGCCTCTTACAAAGGTTGATCCTATCAAGTCGTCAAATACTCCTATAAAAGGATTTGTTCGACCAAAAAAAGAAGCAAAAGTAGAGCATGGTGAATTACCGACCTCACGTACAGAGGAAGGATTTGACCCAAATGCTTATAAACTCCTAGCCAAGGCTGGATATAACTCGCAAAGTCAACATTTGTTGGGAAAGCTTCCTGCTGATGTCAACAAGGAAAAGAGTCAAAGCTCGGGATCTATCCAAAGCATGCCAACAATAAAAGAGCGTGCTAGCCTGGGTTACAAACAAGCATCTCCCATCAACTCAAGATTAAAAGAGCCAACGTACAGTATATTACTGTAGAAAATGAAGTGACGTCAAAACCGCGATCTACTTTTGGTGGGACAAGAGATACAAATGCACGTCCATCTGTCTTCACTAGATTAGGCTTAAAGAAAAGAAGAAAATCTGTTTTCAAGAGGCTTGGAGTCACAGTCACTTCAAAGGCAAGACATTTCAGCAAAGTCTCCTCCAAGGCAAGAACGGTGGTGAATTGCAATGGAATCTTAAAAATAATAACACAAGTGACACCTGATGTGCCTTGTGATGAAGAAAGCGTAGCTTCTTGTAATCACATTACCATCTATGATGAAGAGTGTGTCGTAGAAGAGGATGCTGAGCATGCTCCAGCAGAACTTGAAGAAGGCATAAAAGCCACGGTTGATGAACATAAAGAAGTAAACTTGGGCACTATTGAAGATCCTCGCCCAATTTACATAAATGCACTCTTATCGCCTGAAGAAGAAAAGGCCTATGTCGACCTGTTGAAGGAATTCAGAGACGTCTTTGCTTGGACATATAAAGAAATGCCAGGCTTAGACATCAAAATTGCTATCCACCATTTAGCTGTAAAGGATGGGGCAACACCAGTAAAGCAGGCCCAACAGCGCTTTCGACCTGAGCCAGTTCCATTAATTGAAGTAGAAGTAAACAAGTTGATCGAAGCCAAATTTATTCGAGAGGTCAAGTATCCAACTTGGGTTGCGAATATTGTCCCTGTAAGGAAGAAAAATGGACAAATTCGAATTTGTGTGGATTTTAAGAATCTAAACGATGCCTGTCCAAAAGATAATTTTCCACTGCCTATTCCTGAACTGATGGTAGATGCAACCACTGGTCATGAAGTTCTATCTTTCATGGATGGATCCTCTGGGTATAACTAAATCAAAATGGCACCTGAAGATGAGGAGTTTACTGCCTTTCGTACTTCGAAAGGAATCTATTGCTACACAATGATGCCTTTTAGGCTAAAGAATGCTGGAGCCACATATCAAAGATCAATGCAAAATATCTTTGATGACATGCTACACAAGATCGTGGAATGCTTTGTAGATGATTTGGTGGTCAAGTCACGTAAACGAGCTGATCATCTTCAAGATTTGAGAAAAACTTTCGAGCGACTCCGAAAATATCAATTGAAGATGAATCCTCTTAAATGTGCTTTTGGTGTCACCTCTGGAAAATTCTTAGGTTTCATCGTTCGTCATCGAGGTATCGAAATAGACCAATCAAAGATCAATGTAATTATAAGGATGCCCGAACCGAGAAACATCCATGAATTAAAGAGTTTACAAGGAAAGTTGGCCTACCTTCGAAGTTTCATCTCAAATATTGCCGGACGCTGCCAACCGGTCGTCTAATGAAGAAGGGCGTACCATTTGAATGGGATGAAGAGTGCCAAAATGCTTTCAAATGCATCAAATCTTACTTGATGAAGCCTCCTGTGCTTGCCACACCTATCCCGGATAAGCCATTGATTTTGTACATTACTGCGCAAGAACGCTCAATGGGGGCATTGCTTGCTCAAGAAAATGACAATGGCAAAGAAAATGCACTCTATTACTTAAGTCGGATGATGACACCAAATGAGTTGAATTATTCACAAATTGAGAAGCTTTGCCTAGCCTTGATATTTGTAATTCAAAAATTGAAGCATTATTTTCAAGCACATACTATACGCCTTATTTCCAAGGCTAATCCCATAAAGTATGTCATGACAAAGCCTGTGCTATCTGATCGTTTAGCAAGATGGTACCTTCAACTCCAACAATTTGATATTGTCTTCGTCCAACAGAAAGCTGTCAAAGGACAAGTGCTGGCAGATTTCTTAGCTGATCATCCTATCCCTGCTGAGTGGGAACTAAGTGATGAGTTGTCTGATGAAGATGTTCTCGTCATTGAGATTCTCCCACCATGGAGGATGTACTTTGACGATGCGGCACATCGTGAAGGTGCTAGAGCTGGTATAGTATTCATTACCCCTGAAGGAGATGTACTACCGTACTCTTTCACCTTGACTAAAATATGCTCAAATAATATGGCTGAATACTAAGCCTTTATACTTGGATTAGAGTTGGCTGTTGATATGAAGCGACTGCACCTTAAAGTATATGGGGACTCCCAATTGATTGTTAATCAATTACTTGATGAGTATGATGTTAAGAAACCTGAGTTGATCCCGTATCATAATTATGCGAGACGACTTATGGGATATTTGGGTGATGTGACGATTGAGCATGTATTAAGAAGCAAAAATAAGCAAGCTGACACGTTGGCAAAATTAGCTTCTACATTATGTTTACATGATCAAGAAATTCAAATTCCTATATGTCAAACTTGGGTCATACTGCCTATTTTTGAAGATGAAAACAATGAAGGACATGAAATCTATTCTGTCTTTGTTTATGAAATTAATGAAGAAGATTGGAGACAACCTTTCGTAGATTATCTCAAAAATGGAAAGCTTTCGGATGATCCACGAAGATGGAGTGATATTCGCCGGCGTGCCACCCGCTTCTTTTTCTATAGAGATACGCTTTTTCGACGTTCGTTTGAAGGTGTCTTCCTGAGATATTTAGGTCAAAAAGAAGCTGTACAAGCAATGGAAGAAGCTCATTCTGGCATATGTGGAGCCCATCAATCTGGTCCGAAGCTTCATTTTCGTATCAAGAGGATGGGATATTATTGGCCTACCATGATGAAAGATTGTCTAGATTATGCTAGAAGATGTCAAGCATGTCAATTCAATGCCAATTATCTACATCAACCGCCGGAGCCATTGCACCCGACAGTTGCTTCATGGCCATTTGATGCATGGGGATTGGATGTTGTTGGACTATTACCAAGTCTTCTGCTGGGCATCTTTATATCTTGGCTGCAATGGAAAATGTCATTGATTTTATATATGTAAACATTATTTATCGATATAGCATTCCTCGATACATTATCACAGATAACGGCAAGCCCTTCTGCAATAGTTTGATGGACAAGTTATGCGAGAAGTTTAAATTCAAGCAGTACAAATCTTCTATGTACTATGCCCAGGCTAATGGACTCGCTGAAGCTTTCAACAAGACTTTATGCAATTTGTTGCAAAAAGTGGTTACTAAGTCAAAAAGGGATTGGCATTTTCGTATTGGAAAGGTACTGTGGGCATATAGGACCACTTACCGCACTCCAACCTAAGCTACCCCATATGCATTGGTATATGGTGTGGAAGCTGTCCTTCTACTAGAGCAACAAATTCCTTCCTTGAGGATCGCTATTCAAGAAGGTCTTACCAAGGAAGATAATGTCCATCTCAAACTTGAAGAGTTAGAAGCACTCGATGAAAAGAGGTTAGAGGTACAACAAAGATTGGAATGCCACTAAGCTCATGTTTCCAAAGCATTTAACAAGAAAGTGCATCTTCGTTCCTTTCAAGTCGGTGATTTAATTCTCGCTGTGAAAAGACCAATCATCGTTGGACATAAACCAAAGAAGTTGACATCAAAGTGGGATGGCCCATATATTGTTCAAGAGGTCTACTCAAATGGATCTTACAAGATAGTTGCTGAAGATGGGTTGAGGATTGGACCGATCAATTGCAAATATTTGAAGAGATATTATGCATAAATGAAGGCTCCTCGACTGCACGAGATTAAACTGCAAGTTACTCCTGGCCCGCATGAGTTTAAACTGTGTAAAGGCAACCACCAATAGTATAGTACGTGGTTAAACTGCTGAAATACTCCATCAAGTCCAAGTTGGTAAAAATGGATACTCCTGGCCCGCATGAGTTTAAACTGTGTAAAGGAAACCACCAATAGTAGAGTACGTGGTTAAACTTGTGAAACCCCACCTAAAACCAACCCTAGAGTAAGGGGGTCGGGAATGCATATCATATTATTTTGCATGAATATATGTGTTTTTGATTGATTTTATGTGCTTTAGAATCGTGGATTATAGGTTTAAATGCTTAGCTATACTTATTGAGTATGAGGGGTAAAATGATAATTTTGCTTGAGGTCAGAATAGGAAGATAGCCTGAGGAGTAGATAAGAAAAATATGTGGGTGAGAAAATAAGAACAAGAGGTAATGTGGTTAAATGGTTAGAGCTTTGTTAATTAATCTCTAAGGTCATGAGTTCAAATCCCATCATTTAAGCTTTTATCATGATTATCTTAATTAAGTTTGAATTTTTTTGTTTTCTTGCATTCCATGAAAATAGGAATGATTGTCTTAAGGGAGACATGAAGAGAATGTCCTAATCTTATCCTCATGTCCTAAAAGAATTCTTGTCCAACTTATTGCCTCTAGCTTGCCTAGCATTTTCATAATTCAAATAAACTAAAATCCCTTAATTCTTTTCCTTTGAATTCCAAAAAAAATTCTGTGATAAATTCTTTCCCTTGAATTTTGAAAATCAGCTTTGGGGAAGGGAGGTTGACCGAAAATTAGGAGGAGAAATAGGAAGGTTCCAAGAGAAAATCAATCACCATGGAAAGACCTTCAAATCCATCTTCAAGGTGTTCATGTTTTAGTGGTAGGGAAATCTGGAAATTTTCCAGATTTGTTGCAGCCCTTTCCTTCGAAAATTCAGGCCATAAATCCACTCATTTGCTGCCAAGAAAATGATCATTTCAAGTGGCTTGGAAGCTGGAAAAATTGTGCAATTTTCGGACTGCACAAAACAGCACCAAACCAGAAATTTTTCTGGGCAATTCGCAGCTTTTCCTCAAGGAAATGAAGCTGTTTTTAGTTCATCTTCAAGCCAGCAAACTTCTCTGCATATGTCCAGAAATGAGGCTGAAAAACCACCATTGGAAGACCCTCAAACAACCCTAAAGAACCACTGAAAAACCGAGCCAAGAAGGTGCGAAAATCCTGCACCAAAAATCCGCAATTTCGGAAAAGCCATGAACACTTGAACAGAATTTTTTCCAGCCATGTTCTTTTCTAGCCTAGGACCGAAAGCCACCTTCAATCTCTGTAGAATTGAGCCTTATTCAGCCATATACTAAACACCATTAAACCCACACTTACCTTGAAGCTTAAGGACTCCATAGCTGCTCCACAAAACACTCCTAAGATCAATCCATTCAAACACCATTTGAACTTCAAAAAATTCCAGCATTTCACTCCCATAAATCACTCTTGCATTAAGCTGAAACAACCAGAATTTTCTCTGCCTTTATGGACTGAATTTCGGCCAGCTTGAGCAACATTTAGCCTTCAATCATTTCAGCAAAACAGTCTTGTTCTAGCCGACACCATTAAAGACCATAGAGACCACTTTTGATCAAACACCATTGCTAACCACCTACCTTAAACATCTCCACTATTTTCTCCATTTAAAATTCAAATAAAATCTGATCACCCTTACTCTTCCTTGCTGAAAACCGAAACCCTCAATCATACTCTACCATTCGGCCAGCCCCCTACCAAATTCCAGCAGCAGTTCTTCTAATTTCTCTCCATTTTCACCTACAAACACCAAGAACACCAAGAACACACACTAAACTTCTTTAAGCCTAAACCAACTCCAAACCCCTCCAATCACTCTCAAAAACTCCAGATCATCTCTACTTAATCCCTAAACTTCATTTCTGCCATTTATAACATGAAATCTCGCAATCAAGAATTTTCAACCGGATAAAAAATCAGCTTTTCTTGAAGACCTCAAGAACATCAACAAGGTGAGTCATGAACAACCTTCTTGTTCATCTTCTTCCATTCGAATATATCATTCTAACGTCTCTCTCTCTCTCTCTTTCTCTCTCTCTCTCTCTCTCTTCTAACCGAAATTGTTGAACCACCATCAACCATGGATGTTGTTTCGTTGGACCATTCAAGTCATTCCATTGCGCATGGACCTTCTTTTATCTTCATCGAAGGACTCGACAATCAAGTATTCATCCCTAAATTTCTCTTATTAAATTCTGAAATTATATCTCCTAGTTGATGATAGAGAAATGGATTATGATTGGGAGATTGAGTATATGCATGTGGATTAGGAGAATGAAGTTATGGCATGATGATGGTTGTATTTGACTAGGATATATGTGTTTTCCCTTTTGAACCAATATATGTCCTTCATGCTTAATGAACTTTATGGATGTTGGAAGCATGATTAGATATTATGACACCAAAGGTGATTAGGCTTTTATGATCTTATTTTCCATGGAAACCATGATCGTTGATTATGCTTAGTAGGATTTTGGCCATGTGATAGTATGAGATAGTGCAAGTGTTTGTTCATGAATAGAATAATTTCTTGTTTGATGATGGAGAATGAGATCAAGAATTTTTGCTAGCAATAGGAAGACCATGATGTGAGATTATTTTCTTGTCAATTCTAGGTTATATTCATCAACAAATTTTATTACATAAGTTAAAAAAAATTACTACTATATTTTTTCTTCAAAAATTCGAAACACTAGGGGTTTTGGATTAGAATATTAAATCAAACTATTAATATTTTTTTTTTACTAAACGAAAATTTGAAATAATTTATTAATAAATTTTAATTATTATTAATTATTTATTATCTCTTCGAAATTAATTAAAAATTATTATTTATTTAATTTATTATTTATTTATTTATAATAAAGCTACTTTTAAATTTCTTAATATTAAATAGTATTAGGACTTAATAATATTTAAAATTCAAACCTTGGTTTATTTAGTAATAATAACACTCAAGAATTATTATTTGAATCTATAATTTATTAATAATTATTTTAGAACCCCTAGTTATTTCTATCTATCAAACTAGACTTATTTTATAAAATTCTTCAGCATCTAGCCTTAAAGTTTAGGACATTAAAATCATGGTTAGTCATGGATGTATCTAGTTGAGCTAAGAATTATTTATGTAAGGCGGGTATAGCTTGAATATGACCTTATGTTTTGTGTTTACCCCAGGCAGGGGTTAGGTCAGCTTTGGAAGATTTTTGAGTAGAGTAAGCAAAGAAGCAGGTAAGCTCCTGCATGGAGTTTTGTGAAGACCAAAGATTAATGTGGCAAGCAAATGCAATGTATATGGACATTTATTTGTAAAGGCAATTAAGGACTGTTTTCTTTTTCTTTTCTTTCAGTCAAGCAAACCATTTGGAAATTGAACAAGCAGTCTTACACAAATCTAAATTTTTTTTTTTTTTTCTAAAATCCAACTTGACCAGACTTTTAGAAACCCTTAATTGCTATTTCCAAATAAAGCAAAGTTTGATCAATTTTCTCCCAAGTGGAACAATCAACGTTGAGTACTCAATAAGGGTAGACCACCAGGACTAATCTTTGAAGGGTTAGGGTAATTCTCTCAGTAGGTAGCCACCTCTGAGGGGTGAGTCCTTCCTGGATAAGATGCCAGTCCGGTAGGTCATACCGATCCGAGCTAGCAAGTTTCAGTCATGTGGACTGTGTGTTCCGGAGTGGACAACCGGTAAGTTTGGGTGTAAAGATGAAGGAGTATCTCACCCGGTAGGCTGTACACCTACCTTTTGTCAGCATTGCACAAAGTGTGGCATTCTGACTGTTATTAGTCATGAGACCCAACGTGTGGTAACCCATGGCTACCCATTTGAGTGGTTGTATTTATTGTGCACATGTATGATTTGAAAAGTGAAACACCACTCTTTATTTTCAACAATTATTTATTACTTGCCAGCACTTTTTCTTATGAAACTTTTGCAACTTGCATACATGAATTATTTTACCTGAAACACTTAAAGCACACACGGGCTTACTAAAATTTTTATCTCACCACCTTTTATGCTATATTTTCAGGAAGATCCTGCTGTGGAGATCATTAGCTAGAATGTTGCCTTGCTTGAAGACTCTTGTTATTTACTTTAAGTATTGTTTGAGAGATTGTTGCAAACAGTTTATTTTGGATTTGTGCCAGTATTTATCTTTTGGGTTGTAATAAATTTAATTCCAAAGTCTTTTGTTTTATTCTATTTTCATGTAACCTAGTTATAAAGACCCCTTGTCCTTTGGACGGGGCGACATCCCCGGCCCTGATGGGCCTAGGTAGTAGAGTGTTACAAAACTGCTAAAACACTCCATCAAGTCCAAGTTGGTAAAAATGGATACTCTTGGCCCGCACGAGTCAAAGCCGTGAACGCCCCCCCTAAACCATATCCATCCATTTTGAACTACGTTTGACTTTATTCTTAAGTTATTCTTGAGATACGTAGGCAGCTTAGAAGAAATTTCTAAGTTCAGTCATATCCTTTCATCATTCTCTATTTTTTTTCTCAAGTTATGACTTATTGTGAAGTCGACGTTTGTAATAAGTAAACAAAACACATATGTGTGAGAAAAGGTTGAGAAAATATGAAAGAAGTATATTATTGATGCTAGTAAGAAAGCAAGCTTATTTTACAAGAAAGGAAAAAAATAACTGCTTAATGACACATATGAGGTGCTACGCTACATCAAGTAAAAAAATTGAAATTTTCCAAGTCTTGTTGCATTGCTAACAAATGTTCTCTTATATTCTTCAAGTTGGCTTCATCCTCTTCGTTTTCTTTGTGAAGCAAGCTCTTCTTTGAGGGACAAACAGGTGGATTCTACTTCTAAAAGCTGCCTGTTCTTTTCCTCAACAGCAGTTAAATGTTTTTTATCCTCTTTCTTTAAGCGTTTGAGCTTCCTTTTGAGAGCAGTAATATTGGCTTTAACTCGTTGTGAGTTGGCCTTACTTTCTTCAATTTGACTTATGAGGTCACATTTTTTAGCCTCAACATCACTTAAGTGTTGGCTTGCAGCAGAAAGCAATTTTTCATGAGACTCCTTTGAGGCTTTCTCCGAAGAGGTGGATTTAGCATTGTTAAATTCACGTGCTCTAGCAAAGAAAGAACTCAAGCGATTATCCAATGGTGACAAGTCAAAAATAGGATCCTTGCTCAATTCTTTAAGAATATAGCAAGCTTGATCCTCAAGTGAAGAGATCTACTCGATAGGCCTTTGTCGAATTCCTTGATAAAATTGTTGCCATACTTCTATGACAAACTTCTTTTTGCAACTTGACAGTAGGGACTCTCTCGGGAAGGTAGAGATGGCTGAACAATGTTGATGAGCTGCTACCTTAGATGTTAAATCCTCACGTTGAGAGTAAGAGTTGTTCTCGCAACCACTTTGCTTTGAGCAGTGAGAATCATTGATCGAGCCTTGAGAATTAGCATCCTTATTAAGGGCTACAACATTGACCTAATGAAGAAGAACAGCAAAGAAGTTGAGTCAAAAGAAAAGAAAACTGGAATAAAAACAAAAAAAATAAAAAAACAAAAAGGGAAAACCAGTTTTACCTTATCCTTGAAGGTCTCTTGATCCTTGGGCTCTTGGTTTAAAGTTGTAGTTGCTGCCTTCGTTCTCTTCCAACAGTGGTCTCTACTACTAGAACTGGCTTCTTCAATTCGATTCAATTTCTTTCGTTTTGAAGATGATGAAAGTTTCTCTATAACCAAGTCATGATTCGAAGAAGATTGTCTGTCATGTATTGAAGGATTTTTTAACCCCTTTGAAGCATTGAGAGTGATAGTATCTTGATGAAGTTTCTTCTCGGGGTAAGGCAAATTCTCTACTTTCTTAAATGCAAGGTTTTGGGAATTCAATATGGAGATGTGATCTTCAAGAAAGGTTCCATGTACTTGTTCCCACCATGCTTTATACTCGGGAGTATAGTGCTTCTTTACGCTATAAGGAGTGGCTGAAAATGTTACATTGGCCATTGTTCCGCGAAGGGTGCATCTTACCCAAAGACGTAAGCCATCTATTAAGGTAGTCTGATGGGTAGAAATCTCAAAGTAGCCTGGGATATCCTGTAAGAATCCAAATTGGCGACTAAAGCGATATGGGCTATAAGGCTCAATGATGAAGTGATCGTCCTTCCGCAAAGTTAGAAGACTTGAACAAAGGTTCAAGAAGTAAAGTTGTTCCTCCAAAGGGGCTACCTCGTTATCAAGAAAGTCATGTTTTTTATGCTTGGTAAGGATGTTCGTAGCCCAAACAATGATCTCACCTCTATAAATCCGCTTGTGGGCTTCGTCTTCGCTAAAGTACTTTCCGCTACTTTCACCAAAATAACTCGCCATCGGAGGGCTGTTCAGGCCTTGAGAAACTTCATAGTGAGTTTTGAAGTAGTGTGCAAGCCATCCATATATATAGTGAGTTGGGAAGATAGATTTCTCCTCACTGGGATGTTGAGAGTTGGAAATACAATTCAATCCTCTATAAATGCTGGTCAAGACGGGAATAGCCAAACTAACTTGTTCCCTGTACGCCATCGAACTTGCCATTTTGAAGGTACTTGGACGAATGATGTCTACTTCTTCATTAGGCAAGACAAAGGCGCAAATCTAACATGATAAAAATGCTGCATGGAACGTTTGATCTCTGTTGTGGCTTCTAATGCCCAACTTTGAAAACAAAACTTCTTCTTCAGATGTCCATGCAGTATGAGGTGGGATAACTCCACATGGATTATCAGTAAACTTGGGGCGTGATCTCCTTTCTTCCCTTGGAGGAGGCGCTGAATACTTTATCGCTTTTCTGAACCAGAAGTCGAGCCACTTATTGATGGAAACACCAGAGTTGTTGTTGTCCTTTTTGATCAAGTGGTATGCATGGAAAAGATGTTTGCAACTCCTTGGAAGGAATCGCTTGCCGTCATGGTCCACACCGGTGATTTCCGCAGCAAAAAGAACAACTTCATCATAGTGCATTCCAAGTATTGGTAAGCCTCCAAGTTCGTGCAAGTCCCAAAGTGAAATGGACACCTTGTCAGCTGAAGTTAAGAGCGTGTTGGTGAGAGGATACCAAGATTTACAAAAGGCTTTGAGAACGTTGGGGTTGCAATCGTACGTAAAAAGCGATGCATAGACAGCCTCATAGATCTTTGCAGATCTTAAGTGTCCTTCGCAATGACTTAGAACGTCGTGTGCCCACCCTCAATATCTCTCCCTAAAGTGAAACACGCCCAAAAAGTTCAGTGGTGAGGTCCATTGAGTCTCCTTTTGAATCAGTCGGAGTCCAAGTGAAGGTAACACACTGGGATGAGTTTGAGGTTCATGATTTGAGGAAAGAAAAATCCATGCCTTTGGGGAGCGAGTGCCTTTGAAGTTGACTTCCATTGACCATTCATTCACAAGTCGTTGGAGTGTCGCCTTTGGAAGGGGCCCTGCATACTTGCCTGACTTTGCCTCATAAACTGTCAAAGTCATCCCTGCTTCAGTTGAATCATTCCCGTGGTCGTGAATGACTAGCAGTTGTTGGCCCGAAGAAGATCGCAAATTTGAAAAGTACACCATAATTGGACCTAGTGAAAAAAAAGGTTCCAAAAAAAAATATTTAAAAAAAAAGAGTCTGCAAATAAGATTCAATGGCGGCGGCAAAAAATACTCACCAACACGCCAACATGCCAACAGGGATCTTCAATTTAGACAATGAATATTTGGCGAGTTCTCTGTCAATTCTCTTGTTGATTCTTCGTCTAAAAAAAAAAAATTCTTGGCAAAACATGCAGTGATGTTTTGGTATTTTCGTGGTCAAAGTCCAATAAAGAATATGTTTTGGTTTTTGTCACCTTCAGTGCATGCGTGGCACAAAAAAAAAATTACCAAATTGCTTGAAGCTGATGCCGTTGACCTTGGCATTGGAATCAGTGAAGATGCTTTGAATTTGTGTGGAAAAATTATAAAGACACAAGCCTTTTTATAGGTACTATAGGATGTTTATTTCAAATCCTATAAAAATTCTAAGTCTTGATTAAAAGATTTTAATTGAGATTTAAATTTAAATCTAAGAATTTTGATTGGTGAATTCAAAAAATATGATTCCTATTTAAAATTGAATTTTAAATCTTTTCATTAATTCCTTATAGGAATAGAAAAAGAATTCTATTTTATTAAGGAGTTGGAAAAGGTTTTTATATTAATTTCTAATTAAATTGATAAATTAATATTTTAAATACTTCAAGCCTTGTTTCCAAATTTTTTTGACAAAATATTTTTCCTCAAGTCTTGAAGTGGGGGCATTTGTAGACAAAGAATTTTGGGATAAAATATATTTTCAAGATTAAAAGAAAATTATGTATTTTAGTCTTAATTAATTACAATTAATTCATGAATAAATATAATTATTCTTGAATTAATTAATATAATTGGGCTATTATTAAAAGCTCATTAAATCCAATGGATTATAAAATTGGACTATTGAAGTTAGGCTATCGTTAATGATCCATTTTACATTAAATCCAATATATTATGGATTAAATGAAATTGGGTTGCGCTCTAAAATTGGACTTTTGAAAATCTCATAACCCAAATATAATGTGGGTTAAATGAAATTAGGCTAAAATATACATTAAGCCCAAGTCATCTTAAACCCAGGTCCATTAGGGTTTGTTGGGAGTCTCCTTCAAAATCCCACATCGGCTATTTATGCTAAAATCAAGGAATTTTTAGCCTATAAATAGGCTCTTCCCTCAATGGTTCAAGGCACCCCCAAGATCCTCAAGTTAAAGCTTCAACAAACAAGAAGCTTCATCAAGTTTCAAGCATTCAAGCTTCATCAAATTTAAGGTTCAGAAACTCCATCAAATTCAAGGTTCAGAATCGTCATCAAGGTTCAGAATCATCAAATTTCAAAAGTCTCAAAGGCTTGGCAATCAAGTGTTCATCATCAAATCCCGTTCGATCCGAAATCAAGCTCTTCAGCCTTCGAATCAACGTTTTTCA
Organism: Voacanga thouarsii; assembly: GCA_026120185.1. Classification (NCBI taxonomy): domain Eukaryota; kingdom Viridiplantae; phylum Streptophyta; class Magnoliopsida; order Gentianales; family Apocynaceae; genus Voacanga; species Voacanga thouarsii. The sequence goes on from JANUWF010001161.1 coordinate 961,026, forward strand.
AAAAGAGAAGAATCGGATCGGAGGACTCATCCTGCAATTTAGGATTTCTTCGGAGATTTGTAACTACTTTTCATATTTACTAAATATTTTGTAAATTTCGATATTTTTCTTATCTTATTTGCAGATTTGAAATTTGTCGTTTACAAACTAATACGAGGAGGTTCATAATACGTTGTGTAATTATTTATGATTAACTTAATTGAACTTATTACAAATTAATTATATAATTTTAGAATTTAAAAGATTTTTTTTTTGAAAGATAACTTTAAAGTATTTTAAACATCCAATAATCATAATGCATTTATTTCTTTGTTTAGAAATTTATCATTTTTGTTCAATATTCACTGACTTATCAAATGGTTTTATATTAACTTAGCAATATAAAATGATAAATTTTAATTAGGTAACGAATCTATAAGAATACATTATGTATACGTTATTTCTTTATTATATATATAAGTTATTATTGTAAAGACATATAAAAATGAAAGAGTAATGGGAAAATAAGATAATACATGAATAATTATAACTTTTGACAACTTATTACCAATATATGAAATAACTTAACAATAAAGATTATAGAAGTAAAAAAACTAATTATCTAATCCTTAAAAAACTTATATTTAACAATAAACAAAAGGGCAAAATAGTATAATTGACATTATTCAAAGTTTAATTTTTATTGATTATCAAATGCTCTAACCAAATTCAGTATTTAAATTCAAATAATATGAAGTGAATTTTCAGTATTAAAAAATTTTAGTTGCTTAAAATTTTCATTATTCTGACTTCAAAGTATATATATATATATATATATATATATATATATATATATATATATTAATCAGCCAAACTAATATGAATAAAATTTGCTTGAATAAATTATGGATTGTTTTGATTGGATTTAAAAAATGAAAAAAGGTTTTTCATTTTACAAAAGAAAACAAATACTATATTAAAATACAAACATAATTAAAATACTTTACCGTTCCCCATAATTTTTATTCAGTCTTTTTTTTTTTTTTTTTTTGGCTCTCGAAGTAGCACATACTGTACTACCGTGACGTTAACCACCTAATATCATGACCCTAAACCCGCGCGCAAAACTTCTAATTTTTTTTTTCAATTTTTAATATTTCAAAATCTCCCATTTTCCTCTTCCCTCTCACTCTCTCACTTCACCCTGCTCGGCCTTTCCCTCCTTTATCTTCCCGCCCACTCCCACCCTACACCCCCGACCGCCCATCTGTCACCTGACTTCTCTCTATATAGTCCCTACCACTGTACACCAACCCTCCCATCTCATCACCCGCTCACTGCCAGTGAAACTCCTTCAACAACTATGAACCGCCGCACCAGAAGACAATCGGCGAGCCGGGACAGTCCAATGTATCTCCGGTACCTAAAGCCAGGAGCGCTAGCTAAACTCAGAGACTCCCGAATCAGCTCCAGAGCTCACCGAGTTGATGCCCAGCCTACTCAGATCTCTTCCCCTGTTAATTCTTCACCCCCTGCTGCAACCCAATCCCAGATCGGGAACGTTGACGGGCCTCCATCGTCGCCTTGCTTTGCGGGTCGGAACTATGGCACGCGTTGTCCTCAAAGGAAGAAGCTTGTTGCTGCTAAAGCTTTCTACTTTGCCGGCCCGATTTCCTCTGGCCCTGACCCGGAGCCCGATCCGATTGTGGACTTTTTCAGTTCTGCAGATAACAATGGCCATAACATTCTCCTTGCTCATTAGAAACCATAGAAAGATACCGATTTTGTAGTTCTACTCTTTGTAGATTTCTTATATTTCCCTTGAAATGGATTTTATGTGGAAAAAAAAGGAAAATTTAGGAATAATAAAATGCTTCAACTGTTCAATCATATACAATTGTTTGATAATTGTTGTAGTTTTCCGTATAATTGCATTTGTGGGTGAATATGCTATGATTAGTGGTTTAATTGTGAACAAACTGTCGGCTCATAGTCAAATTAATTAATGCCTTTTCTCTGGTGGAAGCATTAACAAATAGCGCCATTTTAATGAGAAAATATTTATATAAACTCAGCCTTCATTGATCATATACGCAATATGTATTAAAAAGTAGTATTCTTTTATAATATATATATATATATATATATATTAATATATATAATGCATGTAACATAAGTTTTTAATATGGTAATTCATGAAGAATGAATAAATATAGTATATTTTTTCATTTCAATGCTTATTGATAGAAAATACTTATAAATTCAATCTTTATAAACTATGGCATTGGAAATATGTACAGTATGTCATACGTTTTAGAAGGGTATAATTTTTCTTGTGCACTTGGATATGAAAATCAAGTAATTAAAAGTATTTTCTGCATTTATAACCTATTTTTCACATTAAGGATGGTGTTTCAAGTTATTTCACCAGTGGGAAATTAAGGGCTCTTTATTTTGTTTAAGGGCTTGAGTTGTATTTGTTATTCTCTCTTTTTTTCAGCAGTGATATGTCCTGCAATTGCTTTCTGACCTTCCAATTTTTTGCATGTGTTTGAGACAATTCAGCTTTGGAGTCTGCGTTTCATATGGTATGAGTAATGACAATCATTCTGGATGATGTTCATGTTTAGATGTTGCTAGTTAAGTAATTTTTTTTTTAATGCATCTTTGGACACAATGATGTTATTTGTTTAGTGACTGCTTAATTCTTTGACTCACTAGAAGTTAGCATTCATGGTTGCTATGATTTTGATGAGCAATTAAACTTTAGAGTCTTTGGTGGACATTTGAACATGGTATGCATTTGGTTTCTTGATCATTTGAAAGTACAAAAATGTTATGACAGAAAATTGCTTACTTGGACCTTGAGGGATTAACTATTGGCTTCATTTGACCTTGATGAACTTGAATACTTTTGATTGGGATACTTTGTGGTCAATTAGGCTTGTGGAATTCCTTTAAATTCTCATAGGCTAGTTTGGGAGTTTACAAGAGGAAATTAATAACGAGGGAAGAGAGGATAAGAAAAATATTTGATTTTGTTTTTCTTTTGTTTGAGGGTTAAAATTAGATTTGATCACGGATGTGGTTTTTGCTAGTTGAACCAGTCAACTGTTGAGAAAATTATTACCTATGTAACTGTTAATTAGATCTAAGGCAGCCTATTGGTTAAGGTTGGGTTTTTCTCAACAATCAATTAAGTAGTTAAACAACTTGACACGTAGTATAAGAGCTTATTTGGATTGAGAGAAAGAAGAGGAAGAGAAGAAGAGAGGAGTGGTATAAAAAGAAAAGGGAATAAAAAAAGAAAAGACTAATAATTATTTATGGTATGTGGTTAAATATATAAAAAAGAAATGAAAAGTTAAACATAGCTTTTAGAGAAAAAAAGAAGAAAAGAAACAGAAATGTTTTTTCTGTCCCAATAAAATTGACTTATTATTTTGAGTTATTCTAAAAAATTTAACACTTTTTTTAAAATGAAAGTTTTTACTATACAATTTATTTTAAAATAATTAATATATTATATATATATTATTTTTATATATTTAGATTTGATATAAAGTATTGTCGGATCTATATATTTTTTATTTTTATTATATTATATTATATTATATTATTATATTTTTATTTTTATTTTTGTATAAAATATCATGTCAAATCAATCACTATCAATTTTAATAAGACGGAAGGAGTAATAGAATTTGTATTTATATTTTTGTCTACTAATTTAATATTATAATATTAAATATTTTACTTATAAGAAATATTTTAGATCGTTTAGTAAAATATTATTAAATAAGATTTTTTCTTTGCTTGTTTTCATTTATTTTTAATTAAAAAAGATATTAAAACTTTTATACTAAATATAATCCTCTCATTCATCATCTTTTTTTTTTTTTCTTTCTTAAAAATTAATCTAAATATTTAAAATCTAAACTTTCTATTTCTTCTCATCTTCTCTTTAAAAAGGCTGTAAAAAACAAAAATTATATGCCCCATTGTGAAGCCGACAGGTGTAGGCTTCAAAGTAGGATAGGACATTTGAATCAAAGGCCACTTTGGCAATTGCTGATTGTTGGCAATGGTGAGCTGTTGACCTTTGTAAACGGCTGGCTCCTTTTAGGCATTTTTCAAAAGCAATTTTCTGTTCTATAAATACCATCCACTTTTTTCATTTTTTTCACACTTTAATGAACCTTCTCTTTCAATTCTTCACTGTCTTAAATAGAAATTTCCACACTTAAATCGTGGCCCCATCTAGCTTGGAATTACTGGGTCAGAATGAAACGGGTTGGGCTTTACTTCTCAACCCCTGATATAAAGGTGAAGCAAAAATATAGATTATACTCTCCGTCTTATTAAAATTGATAGTGATTAATTTGGCACGATATTTTATGTAAAAGTTAAAATAAAATAATATAATATAATATAATAAAAATAAGAAATATGTGGATCCCACAATACTTTATGTCAAATTTAAATATATAATAAAAAAATATATATAGTATATTAATTATTTTATAATAAATTGTATAGTAAAAATTTTTCTTTTAAGAAAAGTGTCAAATTTTTTAGAACATGCTAAAATAGTAAGTAGATCAATTTTGTTGAGACGAATGGAATATTATCTGTATCCATCCCTAGTAATTTATTTTATATAAATATATATATATATAAATTTAATTATTAATAAATTTTAAAAATATATTTTTTAAAATTAAAATAAATAATTAAACGCTTCATTTTCACTTAGAATCAAGCGTAATGAAGAGCCGGCAGTGCTTGTGAGCAAACACCACTGTTGGTATAATTCATTTGATTTGACTCTTCCGAATTCAGTCTTTAATCATGAACTAAGCAGTGCACATTAGCAAAGGGATTCGGCCCTTTTGCGGCCACGATTTGAGGGCACAGTATCTTGCTGAGCAGAAAAGGGCCACGCCAGAAGATCGAATTAAAGAATAAAACGACATCGTTTTGTCGCTATTTTGGCTCAAGCTTGGAGGTATCCCAAGCTAAGCCGATGAAAAACTCCTATAATAAACAGTGTCAATTGGATGTTTGTCATGGTGAGTTGATGTTTGTGTGCCAAACGAGACCAACTCTGCAGGAAAAATTTTTTCCCCTTCATGCCACATTTGTGAATCCCAAAACCACCGAGTTTTTTCCTCTCTGATTCGGGCCGATCACCATCCTTGCCGTCAACCTCTTCATTCATCCCTCCTCTCACCGTTACCCATTGTCTTGCTGGCATTGCAGTGCCTTTCGGGACCGCACAGTCTGCCTTGGTTTCCATCCTCCCTGCTATTCATCTATTCTCTCTCTTTTTTTCATCCTTTTGTTATCTCTCTCCTTTCATTGAAGGTAAGAAAGAAAGGGTATATACCGTGCAATCAATGATCATGAAAAGAAAAGGAGTTTTGTTATTCGCAATGATGGACTTGCTAATGTCAGTAATTTTTTTTTTTTTTTTTGTTTCCTGACTTCTGTGTTTCCTTGTACAGTGGTGTGGAATCGTTGGGAGGAAAAGGCAAAAGGCAATAGTTGATTTCCGGGCGACTACTATAATCAGTAAGCCAATGAGTCTGGGTAGTGGCTTCCAGTAGACCTGGGTGGTGGTCTTTCTGTACATTTTACAATTTATTCTCTGGTTAATTGTTATTCAGGAATTTATGGATTAATGGATAATGCACGGAAGTATCTGGCTATTTAATTATGATTATACATGTATAGTATAGCTGACATTATGTCATCTTATTAGATGTGTTTACATGATTTTGGTAGTTTTATTGCTTGAATTTATGTAGAACTTGGTTACCAATTTTGTTTTATAATAATCATTTTATTTGTTGTTATTGCCTTTTTAATCTCATAATGTTTTTTGCCCGTACGGATTTTAGTATTCTCCACTAACAATGTTGTTGTACTTATCATCAATAGCTGATATCTTGTCAATTACTTATCAATTGCTAGAATGCAGGTTTCTACACTACTCAGCCACAGCTTTTGATATTCATGGCTCCCTTTCATTTCGTTCAATATTCCACATTGCTACAAGATAAACCTCTTTTAGAGATTTCTGTTGGACTTAGATGCCAACTAACTAGACCTCATGAGCTTCCATGTAAAGGGGTGTTTATTGCGCACAAACCAAAAAATCATTAGGAATAATAGCAAGCGTTGTGGAGAAAATATTGATTGCACATAAGAAACATTCTTGTGATCTTTATTGCATAGTCATTTCCTAGGCACGTGGGCATAGATAGTTAATGAGTCAAAAGTGCTGAAAATGTATTCTTCTCCCATATAGATAATGCACTCGTTTGCCCAGATATATTCAATAAACCCTGTCAGCTACAAAGTAAATCACTTATGTGTATCTATATAGAGCATTTTGTCAAGGTATTTGTACACGGGCAGTCACGGATTTAGTGGTTTGCTTTAGTGGGATGCTTTTTACAGTTGTTCTGTTCATTTCCTTTTGTTCTTTAATGGGATGTTACAAGTATGTCTCACTCATTGGAAAATGGAAGTGTTGCTTGTCAGTGGTAAGTGTATTAGCAGAAGCCTGGAGTACTTGATTTCATTGCTTTATTGTGGCCTATTTTGAAATTTGTGGTCTTCTATCCTTGCTTTCCCCTCTTATTACACTCTATCTGAATCCTTATGTCGTTCTCCATTCGATTCTGTTCATGAGTAGGTTAGCAGTTGTCAGGGATTGCGCAAAAATAAAGATAAGACTGTTCCACTTCTCAAACAAAAGTTATGGTAAATTCATTGGAAGGAGGACTCTTAACTTGTTTTGAGTTTGAGTGGTAAAGGTTTTAGCTGCTTGCTCGTCGCATTTCTAGTACAGATGAAATCAGGCTATGTATTGCGATGTCTTAAGTCCATTTCATTGTTGCGCCGACGCCGGCGCAGTGATCTTGCTTGTCTCTACAAGGCAGAGCACGTGACGAGGAAGGTACTTTGTATGCATAATGTGTCTCTTTCCACGTGTGTTTTATTACTAAAGACTTATATTAGTTTTATTTTTTATTTATGGCCAGCTAATGGGGTGTTGTGTGGACATGCTCAATCAAACTTCATAGCATGGGATGCGCCTGAGATACATCTTTGGCTGTGTGACTGCTGTAAGCAAATGATCTATTTTTTAATATATTTTTACATTTTAACCATGCACAATAATATTGAGTCGTTCATTGTATGCCATTAAATGTTATACAATCAGGATAAGTTGATGTCGACATTAACTAAGAGGTTGGCAACATCAGCCCTTATCAAGGAATTCAAAGAGTGCTTCAATTATGCTAAGTTAGGGTTTGATTTTACTCGACGTGATTTGGTATATCCGTTGTTTGTTCTTGTTTTTTTGTCGTATTTCATTGGCGTAAAACATTATTAGTATGTGGTTGAATTTCGTGTTCAAGTGGCATGATTTGATTCCAAATCTTAACAAGCAGTTTTTAATTCTATTCGAGATGAATACTATATGTTTTGTTCTATCAATTGATGTTACCCAAAGGTGTATCGATATTCTTGACCCTACCCCTGGGACATCACCAGCGTTTATTTCATCACTGGCAAAATATGTGGTTAGTTCTCCCTGTTTCACCTCAATCATTAAATTATATCGTCTTATGATTGATCATTTGTTATATAAACAACAATTAAAGAAGATTTAAAAAGATGCTATTTTTCTTATTTAAATTGTAGGGATACGTCTTTGATACAGTTCCAAAACTGGTATACCCTTTCACTTATCTGTTGTCTACGCTATTTAAGATTTATACAGCCAGTGTATCTCGATGTGGCAAAAACATGGAGTAAGCTTTCAATTAAGTTATCCACAGTTGCAAAAGAATTTAATTTGATGCATTTGTCTAAAAATCTTAACATGCTATTTGTTGTTACTCATTATTAGGTGTGATACTGGGATTATGGCTATACAATTCTTAGAGCGGTGGTGGGGTCGAATGGACCCATTTGTGACCAAGGTAATCCAAGAGGAAAGCATTAATATCGGATTTCAATTTTATCTCTTTTACATACATAGATCTAATTTTGTGTGCTGTTGAAACGCAGCTTGATAGGTTAATGCCAATCAGTACCGTGTGCAATTCTGCGGGGCATTAATGAGAGCCAATGCAAATGAGGAGCGAGAACGGATATGCCACGAGCTGAAGTTTCCTAGCTAGGTTGCTAAGCACTGGAAATGATGGTGGAAGCAAACACGAGGTGTGGGAGATGCTCGAACATGGAGAACTAAATTGTGTTCGAGTGGGAGGTAGGCTAGTATTCGAGTGGTGCCGGAGGTTTCTGAATCAGTCCAGCGTGCTGTAACTGAGGAGCAGCAACACAAATGACTATCGGAGCTTACATAAGAAAGCCTGCCAATTTTTTGAATTCTACTGAACCCCTCTATAGACTATATTTTCATGTTGGATGTTTAATGGATATTAAACAAGGATGAACAATTGTTGTTTATCGAGTATATGTTGCATAGTATTATTATTGGTATATGGGAGTAATGGTGATACATTGTTATCTATGTTTGATGGATAGCATAAGATCTTCATCAAACTTGTGGTGTTTGTGATTCAACATTAATGTATAATATATAAATTGTGAAGATTTAAGATTTTGTGTTTGAGTGGTTAGTTCACGAGATAACATAGTGTATGTTTGTTTGTTTTCATACAGTTGTGAAAGGTTGGGAATATATTGAGGATTGTGGTTATGTGAATATGCATGATGTTCATGTTTTTTGCTAGGAGGTTGTTCGTGTTTGTATGGGGTGTCAGTGTAGTTGTGAAAGGTTGGCTGTAACACCCCACTACCTAGGCCCAACAGGGTCGGGGATGTCGCCCCGTCCATAAGACAAGAGGTCTTTATAACTAAATCACACAAAAGAAAATAAAAGTAATGCTTTAAAATTGAACTTATTACAACCCCACCCCCCCCAAAAATACAGGTACAAATCCAAAATAAATTGATTACTACTATCTCTCGAAACAACACATAAAATAAATAACATAAAGTCTTCAAAGCAGGCAACAAATCTAGCTACTCATCTCCACAGCAGGATCGACCTGAATACATGGCATCAAAGGTGATGAGATAAAAATCTCAGTAAGCCCGTGTGTGCTTTGAGTGTTTTAGGTAAAACAGTTCATGTATGCAAGTTATAAAAATTGCATAAGAGAAAGTACTAGCAATCATGAAATAATGTTAAAATAAAGAGTGGCATTTTGCTTTTCAAACCATACATGTGCACAATAAATACAACCACTCAAAATGGTAGCCATGGGTTACCACACGTTGGGCCTCATGACCATATAACGGTCAGAATGTCACACTATGTGCAGACTGACAAAAGGTAGGTGTACAACCTATCGGGTGAGATACTCCTCATTCTCCATACCCAAACTTACCGGTTGTCCACTCCGAAAACACACAGTCCACATGACTGAAACTTGCTAGCTCGGACCGGCATGACTTACTGGACTGGCATCTTATCCAGGAAAGACTCACCCCTCAGCAGTGGCCACCTATTGAGAGACTTATCCTAACCCTTCAAAGACTAGTCCTAGTAGTCTACCCTTATTGAGTACTCAACGTTGATTGCCCCACTTGGGAGGAAACTGATAAAACATTGCTTTATTTGGAAATAGCAATTAAGGGTTTCTAAAATTCTTGTCAAAGTTGGGTTTTAGAAAGAGTTTAATATTTGTGCAAAATTGCTTGTTTAAATTTTCAAATGATTTGCTTGACTGAAATAAAAAAGGAAATAGTCCTTAATTGCCTTTACAAAATGAGTGTCCATACACATCACATTTGGCTTGCCATAGTAACATTTTGTCTTAAAATAAGTTTATGCAAGAGTTCACCTGATCCTTTACTTGATCAAATTAAAAAATCTTCCAAAGCTGACCTAACCCCGCCTGGGGTAAACACAAGTCATAAGGTTATACTCAAGCTATATTTGCTTATATAAATAATCCTAGTTCAACTTATTATAATCATGACCCTAATGTCTAAAGCTTTAAGGCTAGATGATAAAGGATTTTATAAAATAAGTTTAACTTGATAAGTTAAAATAACTAGGGTATGTAAAATAATTACTAATAACTTATAGATTCAAATAATAAATCTTGAGTGTTGATATTAATAAATAAACTATGATTTAATTGATGAAGAAGAATCCTAAGTCCTAGGTGATATTAAAATATGGTAATTCTTAAATAGTAAAATAAATTATTACTACTCTCTTAACTAATAATCAATACGTATTAAAATTAATAATAAATAACTTTTATTAAATTTTGATTAATAAATAAATATAAATAATATTTATGAATATATGGTCTACAAGGTCATTAATATTTTACTTATTATTATTATTTATATAAAGGTTTTATTTATTATTATAAATACATATATATTATTTTTAATAAAAGATATCATTTATTTGACTAGTAAAATATCACTATCTCATTAAATATTCCATATCAAAAAATTCCTAAGAATTTCGAAATCTTTGGAGAAAAAGCATAGTAATAATTTTAATTAGGGTAATTAAATTTGCTAATCAAAATAGCCTAGGATCAACAAGGTTATGATCATAATTTTCCTATTGTTAACAAGAATCATGAACATATACTCTAGCATTAATTAACAAACTATTCTATTCATGAACAAGGCTTAAATCCATCCTACTATCACATAGTCAAATCTCTACTAAGCATAATCATACTCGCAATGAAAATAAGAACATAATATCCTATTCACCAAAGGTGACATAACATCTAGCATGCTTAAACATTCATAATCTCTTAAGACATGGAGAGCATACATCGATTCTCAAGGAATTTCTCAAAGTTTAATCATGATTAATCATTCTTATGCTCCAATCTCAACCCCTTCATACATATGCATATACTCAATCCCCTATTCATATTCTATCCTCTCTATCAATATCTAAGAGACATGAATCCAGAATTCAAAAGAAAGGTTAAAGAGAAATACTTAGTTGATGACTATCTCGATGAAGATTTAAGAAGATCCATGCGCTTGAGAGTCTTGAATTGTCCAAGAGAGGAGAAAGATAACAGCCATGGTTGTAGCAACCATTTCGGCCGAGAGAGAGAGAGAGAGAGAGAGAGAGAGAGAGAGAGAGAGAGAGAGAGAGAGAGAGAGAGAGAGAGAGCATTAGTATGATATGTTAAAGGTTGAAGGGAAGAAGGTGAACAAAAGAGTTGTTCTTAGTTACCTTAATGATGTTCTTGAGACTTCAAGGGAAAAAGCTGGTTTTGATCCGAATGCGAATTTTTGTTTTTGAGATTTGATGTTATAAATTCTAAAAATGGACTCTAGGGAGTATGCAGGTGTATTTTGGAGTTTTTGAGAGGGATTGGAGGTGTTTAGAGTGGTCTTTGGCTTGAAGAAATGTAGTGTGTGTTCTTGGTGAAAATAGAGAGAATTAGAGGAGGAATGTTGGATGAATTACTGAAGAGGGCTGGCCGAATGATTGAGGGAGTTCAGGAATTTTGGTTTTTAGTTTAGGGAGGAAGAGAAAAATTTGGTTGTTTGAAATTCAAATGGAGAAATTTAAGGAGTGCTTTAAGGTAAAAGATATGTTAATGGTGTTTGATTGATGGAGGTTTCTTGGAGCTGCGAATGGCCGACTGGATTGCTTATGTTTTGCTAAAATGAATGAGGGTTGAGGGATTTTTAAGGCTGGCTGAATTTCTGAGTTCAATAGCAGAAGAATTTTCTGGTTATAAAGCCTAATCCAAGGGTGTTTTCATGGAGCAAATGCTAGAAATTTTAAAATCCAAATGGAAGTTTGATGGGAGTGATTGTAGGAGGAATTTGAGGTGTGGTTCTGGAGTCCAGTTGTGCAAGGTAAGTGGAGGGGGGGGTAAAGGTGTTCAATTCATGGTTGAACAAAAGTTAACTTACAGAGATTTGAGGGTGGTTTTGGCCAAGGCTTGAAGGGAACAAGGCTGGAATTTTTCTGGTTATGGTTCGAATGGTTGCAGAATTTCCCGTGCAGTTTTTCCTGTAATATTCCAGTCGATTTGCAGAGGGCTTTGAGAGATGTTTGAGGATCCTTTAAGACTGGTTTCCAGCCTTCTTTATTGGGGAAAAGCAGAGGTATTTTACTTGTTTGAAGGTAGAAGAAACAGCTTTGATTTTGGCCTGCTATGCTGCGAAACTGCCCAGATTTTTTTCTGGTTTGTGCAGTCCGATTTTTGCACAAGAATTTCAATCTTCAAGCTGAATCAATTGGCCATTTTTCTGCAAGTAATTGATTAAGAAAGATGGCTGAGATTTTCGAAGGTTAGGCTGCTCAAGAATCTGGAAAAATTTCAGGTTTCTTTCATGGAGGATATGAACACTATGGAGTGGAGTTTGAAGGCTCAGCCATGGAGATTAATTTCTCTTGGGAACCTTCCTTAACTCCTTCCCTATTTTCCGTCAAATCTCCAACCTCTAAGAGTCATTTTCGAAATTCAAAAACCAATAATCCTTGCTGAATTTTCTGGAATTGAAACATGGATTTGGATAAATTTTGAATAAGCTTAATTGGTGAAAAAGTTAGGAAAAGCTAGAAGTAATGGAGGGACAAAGAATTCTTCTAGAATCCTTTTTAGGACATAAGAATAGGATTAGGACATTCCCTTCACTTCTCCTCTAGGATAACACTCCTATTTTTTTCATGGAATGCAAGAAACGAAATCTAACCTTTAATAATAAAAAAAAAATCGTGATAAGACTTAAATGATGGGATTTGAACTCAAGACCTTCAAAATTAATTCCAAAGTTCTAACCACTAAACCACAACAACTCTTATTCTTATTTTCTCACCCAAATATTCCTCTTATTTAATCCTCAAGCTATCTTTCTATTTTGTCCTCAAGTAAAATTACCATTTTACTCTTCTTGCTCAATGAGCATAACTAAGCCTTTTAGCCTATAAATCATAATTCTAAAGCACATAAAATCATTCAAATATATATATATATATATATATATATATATATATTCAAGAAAAATAATATGATATGCATCCCAACCCCCTTACTCTAGAGTTGGCTTTAGGGGGGGTTTCACATCCTCCCCTCCTTAGGAGAATTTCGTCCCGAAATTCAGGCATACCTCTATCTCAGATTGAGATACTTCCGCTTTTCCCACTCTTCTGTTTCCCATGTAGCATCTTGCATGCCATGATGTTCCCACTACACATTTACCATTGGAATCTGCTTGTTCTGGAGAGTCTTAATGCTTCGGTCCAATATCCTTACGGGTTTCTCCATATAGCTCAGGTTAGGTTGCAACACTAACGGTTCATCGTTTAAAACATGTCCGGGATCGGCGTTGTACTTCTTCAGTTGCGACACATGGAACACGTCGTGAATTCCCATCAATCAATCTGGCAAGTCCAATCGATACGCCACCTGTCTAATCCTCTCATTTATGGGAAAAGGTCCCAAATACCTCGGATTCATTTTCCCACCTTTCGGATGCTTTAGAATTCCTCTATTCGGTGTCAGCCTTAGGAATACCTTGTCTCCCACATGAAATTTTAACTCTCTCCGCCTATTATCTGCATAGCTCTTTTGTCGACTCTGAGCTGCTTTCAACCTTTCCCTGATTAACTTGACCTTGTCCAACATTTCTTGGACATAGATTTCTCCTGATTTGCTCACGTGGCCATCTTCTGACCAACTCCAGTATAGCGGTACCTGACACTTACGTCCATAAAATGCTTCATACGGAGCTATTCCGATCGAAGCTTGATAATTGTTATTGTATGACAACTCCGTATATGGCACACATTCAATCTACTTATCTTTGAAATCCAGTACACAGGCTCTCAGTATATCCTTTAATACCTGTATAATCCTTTTTGACTGTCCATCGGTTTGTGGATGCGCCGTCATACTGAACTTTAGACTCGAATCCATTGATTCTTGAAACTTACCCCAAAATCGAGATGTAAATCTCGGATCTCGATCAGACACAATACTTGAAGGCACTCCATGCAGTCGAACTATTTCTCGCACATAGGTCTGAGCAAACTTCTCAATGGAATCCCTTACATTCATTAGTATGAAATACGCTGATTTGGTTAGTCGATCCACCACTACCCATATAGTGTCCTTTTGGGTCCTTGCCATAGGGAGTTTGGTAACGAAGTCCATGGTCACCTCCTCCCATTTCCATTCAGGCACTGGTAACGGTTGCAACAATCCCGCTGACTTCTTGTGCTCTGCTTTGACTTTCTAACAAGTGAAACACGTTGAGACATACTTAACCACATTCTGCTTCATTCCGGGCCACCAATAAGCCCTTTTCAGATCCTGATACATTTTGACCTCTCCCAGATGAATGGCGTACTTGCTCTTATGCGCCTCTTCCAAAATTCTGTCCTTCAATTAGCTCTCTTCGGGTACACACAACCGGTTTCTGAAATACAAGACTCCCGCTTTGTCATGTCGGAATTCACTGCCTTGCCATTTAAGTTCCTTGCCCTTGAAAAGTTGAAATTCTATATTACTTTACTGAGCTTCAATAATTTCCTACCTTAGATCTGGTGTCAACTTCGGTTGCTAACAACAATTCTCTCATCTTGCACTTCCGTTCTTCTATCTAACACATCCTGAACCACCTGAACCTCCTGCACTCTTAGCCTGGCCATACTGACTTTTCTGCTCAGGGCATCATCAACAACGTTGGCTTTCCCAGGATGATAGTTGATTGGACAACGGTACTCCTCCAAAAATTCCATCCATCTTCGCTGTCTTAGGTTCAAGTCTTTCTGGGTGAAAATGTACTTTAGGCTCTTGTGATTAGTGAACACTTCATATTCTGCTCCGTACAGATAGTGTCGCCATTTCTTTAAAGCGAACACAATGGTAGCCAGCTCTAGATCATGCGTGGGATAATTGACTTCATGAGGCTTCAACTTTCGAGAAGCATAGGTAATCACCTTTCGGTCTTGCATCAAAACTGCTCCTAAACCTTCTTTCGAAGTATTGGTATACAGTGCGTAAGACTTATCTTCCTTTGGCAGACTCAACACTAGTGCTATCATTAATCTTCGTTTCAGCTCTTGAAAACTCTTCTCATATTTTTCACTCCAAACAAATGGTACATCCTTTCTCAACAGTCGGGTTATAGGTGATGCGAGCATTGAAAATCCCTTAATAAACCTCCTATAATAGCCAGCTAGTCCCAAGAAGCTTCGAATCTCGGTGATGTTCTCCGGCTGTTTTCAGTCTGAAACGGCTTCAACCTTCGTTGGGTCTACTGTATCCCATCCTTGGTCAGTACGTGGCCAAGAAATGCCATACTATCCAGCCAAAACTCACACTTTCTAAACTTGACAAAAAGTTTGTGCTCTCTTAGCTTCTCCAATACCTGCTTCAAATGCTCTGCATGATCCTCCGGGCTCTTGGAGTAAATGAGTATGTTGTCAATGAAAACTACCACAAACTTGTCCAAGTAGGGTTGGAACACTCGATGTATCAAATCTATAAACACCGCGGGTGCATTGGTTACCCCGAATGGCATCACCACGAACTCATAGTGACCATATCTTATGTTGAAGGCCGTCTTAGGGATATCCTCCTCTTTTATCCTCACTTGATAGTATCCTTGCCTCAAATCCAGTTTGGAGTAATAACTGGATCCTTGCAACTGGTCGAACAACTCGTCAATCAGCGGTAGGGGATACTTATTCTTGATCGTCAAGTTGTTTAAGCCCCGATAGTCGATACACAGCCTCAAAGTCCCATCCTTCTTTTTCACAAATAGCACTGGTTCTCCCCAAGGTGACGTGCTAGGTCTGATATAGCCTTGCCTCACCAACTCTTCTAGCAGCTCCTTCAATTCTTTCAGCTCCGCCGGTGCTATCTGATATGGAGTTTGGGACACCGGTTCCGCTTCTGGAACTAGATCAACGGTGAACTCAACTTCTCGGTTGGGAGGTAGAGAAGTGAGTTCCGTAAGAAACACGTCAGGAAAATCCTTTACCACCTCGGTATCCTCTAGAGTGCACTAGTCCTTTGGCTTGTTTATCACATAAGCCAAATATCCTTGACATCCTTGCTTCAATAATTTCCCCAGCTATCAAAAACTTCAATTCCTTTACTCTCTTGCCATTGAACTCCAACACATCACGTCCTGGTCTAATGAATTGAACCGACTTATTCTTATAGTCTACTCTAGCTCCATGCTTCGCTAGCCAATCCATTCCCAACATCGTATCATAATCATCGATAGCCAAGGCTATCAAATCTCCCTCTAAACTTTCTCTCCCCACTTCAATTTTACAATTTCGCACATATCGATCTACTTGCACCATCTTCCCCAAAGGTGTACTCACCAACAAGGTAAAAGGTAGTTCTACTCCACCCAACTCAAATGATATGCACAATTCTTGTTTAAATAGGAATGGATAGATCCATGGTCTATCAATGCATTAACGGAACAACCTTGGATAGTAAACATACCTTCCACCACTGCCACATCAGCTCCAACCTCTTACTGGCATAATGAAAGATTTTGCGTAGGACTAACCGGTGCTGTCTGAGCTTGCTTTCTCTGGTTCTGCCACTGCTGGTTGGTGGGGCGCTTGTTGGATTGTTGCCTCTGAAAAGGTCCCGGCGGTTGAAAAGGTCTTGGTGCCATTCTGTTGCGGTCTTCATTTTCAGTTCGAGTGGTTGCATCCACGGCCCCTGAGTAGGTCGTTGGAGGAGAAGGTGCCAACGCCCTTCTCAACTCCTGCCTTAACCCCTTGACAAACTGTCTTGTCCTGTTCTGCTCAGTGTCTATCAGCCTCTTGCAATACTTTGACAATTGGGTGAATCGTGCCGCGTACTAAGTTACCGTCATACCTCCCTGCTTGAGATTTTGAAACTCATCTTCCCACTTCTCAACTATCCACTGAGGGATATATTCGGCTCTGAATGCTTCCACAAAATTAGCTCACGTCCAGTCTTGGTTAATCATCTCCCAGTCGTCCTGAACCCGTTGCCACCATGCCCAAGCTAGGCCCCTCAATCAGAATGCAGTAAATTTCATGATTCGCTTCTCAGTGTACTGAAGCATAGCAAAGATGTCTTCCATCTGTTCTATCCATTGTTCAGCTTTCTAATCCTGCTCGGCTTCTCCCAAGAAGATGGGCGGTTGGAATTTTAGAAACCGCTCCAAAGCTTCGTCCTCTCCCCTTAGATTCCTCTGCTCAGTCAAAGTTTGAAGAATCTCGGTCATCTTCCTGAATGCTTGCCCCATTGTCACTCCTACAGGTTCTTCTGACCCCATTTCCTAATCTGGCTCGCTCTTATTTTCCTGGTTGGGTGACTGCATTTAAGTCGTCTCAACCTCCGGCGTCACCGGTTCTACTTCTGGAACTCTTCTGCCTGATGTGGCTACACGGCGCTTGGGTGCCATTCTAAACCATACTCAGATAATGAGTTTATGCATTCAAGTTTTAAAACATTTCATTTGAGAATGCATTCACATTCAGATTTAAGTAGAAGAAAATCAGATGCAAGTTTTTGTATAAAGAATTGCATAAAAAAATTTTCAAACCTTGTAGTACTCCAAGTACTCTTATTTGCCTAAATTTAGAATTAAAGCAGTAAACAGGAATGAAATCCTTACACATAGGAGTTTATGGAAAGATGTAAATAAAACATTCTAATCATAGCAGCACTTAGCCTCTCTAGTCCTCATCGGAGTCCTCAAAATTGGCCTCATATAACCATTCTCCAAAATTCTTCGTAAAGTCTATCCCAGCCCCATTTGCAAACCCATCTATTGGTTCTTTCCCGAATCACCTAGAACTCTCCCCGGTCTCAACCTGGTTGGGTGGGGGTATGAAGGAAGGTCCAGGTGGAGATTCATAATCTATCACCCCCGAATCATCACTATCAGCTGACAAGTCAACTACGGGACTAGGAGGGTGGGGAACATATTCCATGTCAATCTCCTCATCTTCACTGTCAGTAACCAAGTCTATCACAGGTATTGGGGGTGGCTAAATGTTCGGGACCTCATCGTCACTGCTATCTTGCAAAGGGAATAATTGGCTGCGGTGCAGGCTGAGGCATTGGTAGATCTTTCGGGTAGATAGGGATGGGAGGATGCCGTTGCTGCCCTTTCCTTGCGGTTTTAAGCATTCTAACCATCCTACAGCATAAACAAGACAGGTTAGATAAAAAATTTGAACTTAATAAAACAAAACATACACTATCAATATTTGCCTAAACCTAGGCTCTGACACTACTTGTAACACCCTACTACCTAGGCCCAACAAGGCCGGGAATGTCGCCCCATCCATAGGACAAGGGGTCTTTATAACTAGGTTACACAAAAGAAAATAAAAGTAATGCTTTAAAATTAAACTTATTACAAAAAAAAATTAAAAAAAATACAGGTACAAATCCAAAATAAATTGATTACTTCTATCTCTCGAAACAACACA
Source organism: Voacanga thouarsii (assembly GCA_026120185.1). Lineage (NCBI taxonomy): Eukaryota > Viridiplantae > Streptophyta > Magnoliopsida > Gentianales > Apocynaceae > Voacanga > Voacanga thouarsii. The sequence continues at coordinate 979,507 of JANUWF010001161.1, forward strand.
TAAGATAAATAACATAAAGTCTTCAAAGCAGGCAACAAATCTAGCTACTCATCTCCACAGCAGGATCGACCTGAAAACATGGCATCAAAGGTGATGAGATAAAAATCTCAGTAAGCCTGTATGTGCTTTGAGTGTTTTAGGTAAAACAGTTCATATATACAAGTTGTAAAAATTGCATAAGAGAAAGTACTAGCAAGCATGAAATAATGTTAAAATAAAGAGTGACATTTTACTTTTTAAACCATACATGTGCATAATAAATACAACCATTCAAACGGGTAGCCATGGGTTACCACACGTTGGGCCCCATGACCATATAATGGTCAGAATGCCACACTTTGTGCAGACTGACAAAACGTAGGTGTACGGCCTATCAGGTGAAATACTCTTCATTCTCCACACCCACACTTACCAGTTGTCCACTCCGAAAACACACAGTCCACATGACTAAAACTTGTTAGCTTGGACCGGCATGACCTACTGGACTGGCATCTTATCCAGAAAAGACTCATCTCTCAGAAGTGGTCACCTATTGAGAGACTTATTCTAACCCTTCAAAGACTAGTCCTAGTAGTCTAGCCTTATTGAATACTCAACGTTGATTGCCCCACTTGGGAGAAAACTGATAAAACATTGCTTTATTTGGAAATAGCAATTAAGGGTTTCTAAAATTTTTGTCAAAGTTGGGTTTTAGAAAGAGTTTAATATTTGTGCAAAACTGCTTGTTTAAATTTTCAAATGATTAGCTTGACTGAAATAAAAAGGAAATAGTCCTTAATTGCCTTTACAAAATAAGTGCCCATACACATCGCATTTGGCTTGCCATAGTAAGCTTTTGTCTTCAAATAAGTTTATGCAGGAGCTTACCTAATCCTTTGTTCAATCAAATTCAAAAATCTTCCAAAGCTGACCTAACCCCGCCTGGGGTAAACACAAGTCATAAGGTTATACTCAAGCTATATTCGCTTACATAAATAATCCTAATTCAACTTATTATAATCATGTTCCTAATGTCCTAAGCTTTAAGGTTAGATGATAAAGGATTTTATAAAATAAATCTAGCTTGATAAGTTAAAATAACTAGGGTATGTAAAATAATTACTAATAACTTATATATTCAAATAATAAATCTTGAGTGATATTAATAAATAAACTAGGGTTTAATTGATGAAGAAGAATCCCAAGTCCTAGGTGATATCAAAATATGGTAATTCTTAAATAGTAAAATAAATTATTACTACTCTCTTAATTAATAATCAATACGTATTAAAATTAATAATAAATAACTTTTATTAAATTTTGATTAATAAATAAATATAAATAATATTTATGAATATATTGTCTACAAGGTCATTAATATTTTACTTATTATTATTATTTATATAAAAAAGTTTTATTTATTATTATTATTAATATAAATACATATTTATTATTTTTAATAAAAGATATCATTTATTTGACTAGTAAAATATCACTATCTCATTGAATATTCCATATCCAAAAATTCCTAAGAATTTCGAAATTTTTGGAGAAAAAGCATAGTAATAATTTTAATTAGGGTAATAAAATTTGCAAATCAAAATAGCCTAGGATCAATAAGGTCATGATCATAATTTTCTTATTGCTAACAAGAATCATGAACATATACTTTAGTATCAATCAACAAACTATTCTATTCATGAACAAGGCTTAAATCCATCATACTATCACATGGCCAAATCTCTACTACGCATAATCATACTCGCGGCTTCAATGAAAATAAGAACATAATATCATATTCACCAAAGGTGACATAACATCTAGCATGCTTAAACATTCATAATCTCTTAAGACATGGAAAGCATACATCGATTCTCAAGGAATTTCTCAAAGCTTAATCATGATTAATCATTCTTATGCTCCAATCTCAACCCCTTCATATATATGTATATGTTCAATCCCCCATTCATATTCTATCATCTCTATCAACATCTAAGAGACATGAATCTAGAATTCAAAAGAAAGGTTAAAGAGAAATACTTGGTTGATGACTATCTTGATGAAGATTTAAGAAGATCCACGCGCTTGAGAGTCTTGAATTGTCTAAGAGAGGAGAAAGAAAACAGCCATGGTTGTAGCAACCATTTCAGCCGAGAGAGAGAGAGAGAGACAGAGAGAGAGAGAGAGAGAGAGAGAGAAAGAGCATTAGTATGATATGTTAAAGGTTGAAGGGAAGAAGAGGAACAAAACTGTTAGGGATATGCCCTAGAGTCAATTTGTACATATATTATTGTCGTTATGTTTTATATAATAATATGAGGTTTTCCTTTCCTTGAATAGTGCATTTTGTTTTGTGGTCATCAAGTACGTGACTTGATAGTAAAACTCAACAATGAATACAATGACTATTCTAAAACTGTCCCTGATCGATTATTATTATTGGAACAATGATAAATTAAGATTAGTATGTTTGTGACTTGATGACTATGTTTTACTGGTCATGGATATTTGTGACATCGAGTCAAAACATAAATAAATGTTAGAGAATATTGTATTGGACATGACCCACTGTGAGAGTATTTCATGGAATATGTCATAAGTACTTTCTAGTTATAATAATATTAAAAGTCCTTCGACCTAAATTTATCATAGTTTCCTACTTGATAAATTCTATATTTTGACGTTGTCTAAAGCTATCTTTAATCAGATAATAAATTAGACTACTGTTGGATATAGAATAAATCAATGAGAGAAATATGATTGATACTGAAGGAATTTGTCCCTCTCAATTATGGGAGAGATATCCATAGGCCCCTTGATAAGTTAGACTGTTAAAATGTATGGCCGTGCTCAAATATATCAATCTAAGATATTGATATCATTTGTTTGAACAGTCTACTATGAAATTAAGAAATAATTGATTAAGCTTAATAAGGATGACATACTCCGTGCCTTATGCTTAATCTGGATATCGTGTAACAAAAGGACTATATAAAAAATTATGATTTGGTTCAAAGAGATCACCGATATTCATTTAACTTGGATAGTTATAATATTCTGCTAGAAACCGCTTATAACTTATGCGTCATTTAAATATGATTTGGGCACACTGCCAGTGTTAAATGAACCTATAGGGTCACATAATAAGCGAACTTGTTAGGTTATTTTTCTGGTAACCAGATTCGATGAATTTGGAAATATGTTTAAGTTAATCGAACTTAGAAAATTTACCAGATACAATGAATTTGGAAATATGTCCACATTCGTTGTATCTGGATAATGTTCAGATTATAAGAATCTGACTCGGTAAATTAATTAGTTAAATTATCGAAATAATGGCAAAATCTTATCATATCAATTTTAATTAAATTAAAAATTAAAATTAAAATACGATAAGATATTATCAGGGTTGGACTTTAAGAGGTTCGGAGGGGTTTTTAAGAAAACCCTAGCCATCTTCTCTATATAGCTATTCTGTTAAGAATATTCGTACCTTCATCCACTAGAAAAATAAGCCTCTCAAACCCTAGGCGCTAGCACTCCCCGAGTGACGAGTGAGTTCGCGGTGTGTATCCGATAGAGGACGTTCGCGTACTGCAGTGTCTGGTGATCGTTCGGGTTGCACGTACAGTAGTACAATCGGAATCGAAAGATATCGATTACACCTTACAGAGGTAATTTTGCAAACCTACGATTTTCTTAATCGTTTACTTGGATCATTGGAAGGGATTCGTGGATGTTTTTCGCGTTTAGGAGTCCACGAATCCTAACAGCAACCATTTCGGCCGAGAGAGAGAGAGAGAGAGAGAGAGAGAGAGAGAGAGAGAGAGAGAGAGAGAGAGTATTAGTATGATATGTTAAAGGTTGAAGGGAAGAAGATGAACAAAAGAGTTGTTCTTGGTTACCTTGATGATGTTCTTGAGACTTCAAGGGAAAAATCTGGTTTTGATCCGAATGCCAATTTTTGTTTTCGAGATTTGATATTATAAATTCCAAAAATAGACTCTAGGGAGTATATAGGCGTATTCTGGAGTTTTTGAGAGGGGTTGGAGGTGTTTAGAGTGGTCTTTGGCTTAAAGAAAGGTAGTGTGTGTTCTTGGTGAAAATGGAGAGAACTAGAGGAGGAATGTTGGACGAATTATTGAAGAGGGTTGGCCGAATGATTGAGGGAGTTTAGGGATTTTGGTTTTCAGTTTAGGGAGGAAGAGAAAAATCTGGTTGTTTAAAATTCAAATGGAGAAATTTAAGGAGTGTTTTAAGGTAAAAGATATGTTAATGGTGTTTGATTGATGGAGGTTTCTTGGAGCTGTGAATGGCCGACTAGATTGCTTATGTTTTGCTGAAATGAATGAGGGTTGAGGGAGCTTTAAGGCTGGCCAAATTTCTGAGTTCAATAGCAGAAGAATTTTCTGGTTATGAAGCCTAATCCAAGGGTGTTTTCATGGAGTAATTGCTGGAAATTTTGAAATCCAAATGGAAGTTTGATAGGAGTAATTGTAGGAGGATTTGAGGTGTGGTTATGGAGTCCAATTGTGCAAGGTAAGTGGAGGGGGGTAATGGTGTTCAGTTCATGGCTGAACAAGGGTTAACTTACAGAGATTTGAGGGTGGTTTCGGCCAAGGCTTGAAGGGAACAAGGCCGGAATTTTTCTGGTTATGGTTCGAATGGTTGCAGAATTTCCCGTGCAGCTTTTCCTGTAATATTCCAGCCGTTTTGCAGAGGGTTTTGAGAGATGTTTGAGGATCCTTTAAGGCTAGTTTCCATCCTTCTTTATGGAGGAAAAGCAGAGGTATTTTACTGGTTTGAAGGTAGAAGAAACAGCTTTGATTTTGGCCTGATATGCTGTGAAACTGCCCAGATTTTTTTCTGGTTTGTGCAGTCCGGTTTTTACACAAGAATTTCAGTCTTCAAGCTGAATCAATTGGCCATTTTTCTAGCAGAAATTGATTAAGAAAGATGGCTAAGATTTTCGAAGGTTAGGCTGCTCAAGAATCTGAAAAAAATTTCAGGTTTCTTTCATGGAGGATATGAACACTATAGAGTGGAGTTTGAAAGTTCAACCATGAAGATTAATTTCTCTTGGGAACCTTCCTTAACTCCTTCCCTATTTTCCGTCAAATCTCCAACCTCTAAGAGTCATTTTTGAAATTTAAAGACCAATAATCCTTGCTGAATTTTCTGAAATTGAAACATGAATTTGGATAAATTTTGAATAAGCTTAATTGGTGAAAAAGTTAGAAAAAGCTAGAGGTAATGGAGGGACAAAAAATTCTTCTAGAATCCTTTTTAGGACATAAGGATAGGATTAGGACATTTCCTTCACTTCTCCTCTAGGACAGCACTCCTATTTTTTTCATGGAATGCAAGAATCGAAATCCAACCTTTAATAATAATAATAAAAAAAATCATGATAAGACTTAAATGATGGGATTTGAACTCAAGACCTTAGAGATTAATTCCAAAGCTCTAACCACTAAACCACAACAACTCTTGTTCTTATTTCCTCGCCCAAATATTCTTCTTATTTAATCCTCAAACTATCTTTCTATTTTGTCCTCAAGCAAAATTACTATTTTGCCCTTCTTGCTCAATGAGCATAACTAAGCCTTTTGCTTATAAATCATAATTCTAAAGTACATAAAATCATTCAAAAATATATATATTCAAGCAAAATAATATGATATGCATCCTGACCCCCTTACTCTAGTGTTGGCTTTAGGGGGGGTTTCACATTGGTTATATGTTTGGCAGGTGTTCATATAGTTATATAGGATGTTCATGTATTTATGGCAGGTATTTGTGTTTTTTGTGGCTGTGTTAAAGTGATTGTGAAAGGCCGGCTATGTTGAGGATTTTGTTCATGTTGTTATGTAGGATGTTTATGTATTTCTGGTAGGTGTTCATGTGTTTGTGTTGCTGTATTAGTGTGGTTGTGAAAGGTGCTATATGGTTGACTGGTGTTCATGTGGTTATGTAGGATGTTCATATGTTTGTGTGGCTGTGTTAAAGTGATTGTGAAATGTTGGCTATGTTGAGGATTGTGTTCATGTTGTTATGTAGGATGTTCATGTATTTATGGTAGGTATTCATGTGTTTGTGTGGTTGTGAAATGTGCTATATGGTTTATTGGTATTCATGTGGTTATGTTGGATATTCATGTGTTTGTGTGGCTGTGTTAATGTGGTTGTGCAAGGTTGGCTTTAGGGTAGGCAGGTGTTTGTGTGGCTACATGGTAGGCAGGTGTTATATAGGATGTTTATGTATTTGTGACCCGTGTTTATGTATTTGTGGTATGTGTTTATGTGTTTGTATTTCTGTGTTCATGTGGTTATGAAAGGTTGCCTATATGGTTGGTAGGCATTCATGTAGTTATATAGGATGTTCATGTATTTGTGACGGGTGTTCATGTGTTTTTGTGGCTGTGTTTATGTGATTGTGAAACTTGATGCTCATGTAGTTATATAGGATGTTCATGTATTTGTGACAGGTTTTCATGTGTTTATGTGGTTGTGTTCATGTGATTGTGAAACTTGATGCTCAATATAGAGGGCTATATCTATATTCATGTGATTGATTTTAGTGTTCATTAAGAGATAAGCAGGATGGAAACTAGGGGTTAAAACACATAAAATGATTCAAACCATGCTCAATACAGAGGGCTACATCTATTCTAACCTTGGAGGGCAAAATCAATTGTTAGAATTATAAGGTTAGGAGTGTACAATAAATTGCGTACACAAAGGCAGAAGAAAACACCCTATGAGACTCATTAATTCCCAGGGATATGTTAACATCCACTCGTTAACTCCAACATGTCACAAGAGTTGGCATTTCAGCATAAGTGCCAATATACCATCAACATTTTTTCCATTGAGACTAGTACCTCTTCGAGACTTATTCCTTCTGCGTGATCATAAACTGCACCATACACTTCACTCACGACATGGGAGATCGAGTTCATTCAAACTGCTTTACAAAATTTGGTTTGCTCTTACAGATAAAATAAATTGGTATACAAAATGTCTCTAACATCGAAAATGTAACAATTAGCATCATATTAAGCCCTGTAACTCCAAACCATCATAAGAATTGCATTAAAGCTTCAAGGCAACAACTATCATCGAAAATGTGACTGGTGTATCGCTTCGAGACAACAACACGACCAAAATGTGTGAAGAATTGTAAAATATCATGATCTAACTTCAGATGATCCTTTAAATCTGCATTAAAGCTTTCACTCAATTGTGTATTACGCATCCCAACCGTCCAGGTACCCATCAGGTAGCATCGTGCCCATTTCACTCTAGCTGCAAATATGCTTTTGATCCATTCATTTGTCTTCAGCTCATGGACTAGCACGAGTTCCTACCAAGTCTCAAGAAACTCCTTCTCATCTTCAATATAAAACATACAATTTCGAAACATGTCCGAGAGTGACAATCCCTTCCTACAAAGATATCCCAAGTGTTTTATAAAATTTCTCCAAATATGAAAAACACATAAACCATGAAAGGTTTATGGGAGAACTATAGAAATTGCTGCAGCCATTGCTGCATCTTGGTCAGTGAAGATTGTTCTAGGATACTTGCCTCCCATAGCTTTGATGAACGTCGTGAATAGCCAATTAAAAGAATCAATTATTTCATCGTAAAGCAAAGCAGCCCTAAAAACTACTAATTACCTATATTGGTTGAACCCAACAAATACTCCAAGAAGCCGGCACTGTTTGTTTGTCTTGTATGTGGTGTTAAATGTGACAACATCCCCAAAGTAGGAGTATTCCATGATCATGCATTCATCAGCCCAAAAAATATTTGTGATTAGCTCATCACAATCAAGTTGTATTGCATGGAAGAAAGAAGGATTCATAGAAGCTTGCTCTTCAAAATATCTCATTATTGTCGCGGCCTCACCATACAGTAAGTTTCTTTGTCTTCTACTGCGGAGGTATCACTTTAAGTCTTCTTTGGTGCACCCTAAATTTTCTTTGCCACCTACTTATACTGACATTAGCTCATGAGATTGTTTTAAAGATAATCCTGCAGCTTCGGCTAAGGAAGTGTCGATGCCTTGCGCATTTGGCATGAGATGAACACAAGCAGCAGTATGAAGGTCATGGTTGTGGCTTGATTCAAACTCGGTCACCTTGTATTTTTTTTCTCCCTATCTAGAACAATGACCATCCGAGCAGCACAACCGGTCTTCGTTTCTGCACGAGGACACTTAATTTCTCTATCACGTTTATCGATCCTTCGAAACCCTGCTTTGGAGTATGTAAACCTCCTAGATGTCAACACACCAGAGGCATTCTTGTTCCCATACTCTCTACGTATACCGAAGCCCATAGTTGCACCATAACAATTGTAAAAGTTGTAAGCTTCTTCTTTAGAGTCAAGTAACTATCCAACGGCAGGTAAAAAACAAACATTCGCACTTGTACAGTCCTCCATTAAAAGGAGCCTATGCACATCATTAAAAAAAAAAAAAAAAAGAGAACAAAGAAATATATTAAAATACTTGAGTACCTTTACAAGTAAATTTCGTAGGATGTTCCTGTTGAAATATTTTTTTAACTGGAACATGTAAATTATAGGTAAGCGAATACATTGCGGGGAAAATTCTTAATTTAACCTCGAAATAATCAGAGAGAATGTTATAAATAAGTAAACGTGTGGTCAGATGCTGTGCTATGCTATGCTATGTTATGTTCTGTATACAAGCAATGCTGCCAAACAAACTTGTATTAACAAGTAAAGTAATCACATGAACATGGATGTGAACATTACTAACTCATTCTTACAGAGACCAGAACACAAATATTAACCTAAAAACCCATATTACATTGAATGCAATTTTTTAGATGAACATACTTAGCTGTCGAAAGACAACTTGGGTGACTGGATATTTTTACGAACAACCTTAGCTGCAGATTTTGAAGGAGAAAAATCCCCTTTAGCATTGCATGCCCATTACCTCGTTTGTATATCAAGAGCGTTTCAATTTCGTCAGATTACACTAACTATATCGACACCATTCGAAATAATCTCAGTATTTGAAGGAATGAGAGAAGAAAGAGAATGGAAATATTAACATCTGAGGAAAGCTTTTATTTATGTTTGCACAGTCGGTGATTTAAGCGGGATTTTTAATTTTTTGGTGAACAGTACTACAGTACAACTTGCATAGGCTTGTGGAAGCTGGCTAACAATGTAAGCTATGATTTTTGACCGGCTGAGGGCAAAACGACGTTGTTTTGCCCTTTTTTGGGGACCAGCGGCATGGAAGTTTCCTAGCCAGACAATTGCTGCATCCTCAAATCGTGGCCGCAAAAGGGCCGCGCAATTCCCGTACAGGAATTGCGCGGCCCTGAATCCTTAGCAAACACTGTCGTGAGGACAAACTATGCAGAATTTGACAACAATATCAGAAAAATGAAAAAAAAAAAAAAAGAAAGATAAACACTTCTTAAATTTTTTAAAAGATAAATAATAATATTTATTTAAAGTACACTTGTTTTGCAACGTTTTTTAAAAAGTTACTGCTTTAATATTTTTTGTCAAAAAATATATGTAATGCAAATAAATTTTTATTTGTAAAATATTGAAAGGTTTTATTATTCACTTCAAATAAACCACAATATTAACATATTAGTCTACAAATTATTTAAAAAAACAATATCACACTTATGTTTTAAAAAATTTGAACATAATTCCATTCTCAAATTTGAGAGAGATGTAGTATTTTTTTTTTTAAAGAATAATTTGAATTGTTATTGAAAGTCTATTTAAAATAAAACATAAGGAATGTTTAATGGTATAAAATCAAACAATCTTCAAATTTGATTTTTTATTTTGCAATTCTTCTTGAATATTGAGCGCATGAAATTATATTGAGAAATTTAATTTTTAAAATTGTGCTCTATTTCTATAATTTATTTTATTACTATTGATCAATATTTTTAGAATCGGATCGGATATCGAGTTGAAGAATTTACTAATTTATGAATCAGTGGTCCAACCACAATTGGGCTACAATTGAATAGTAATTAAACTGGTAATATTATAATTTAAAAATTAAAAATATAATTATTTTAAAGAATAAAATTGATTAATAATATAGTGTAATTCAATTTCATAAAGTCATAAACAATAAAATTGGGAGAAATTTGTGATATTTTCTCTATTACTATGGACTGTTTAGTCCCTTTGTGTAGCTTATTTCTTTTTTATGAATATATTATCTTATCTAACACACCAAAAAAAAAAAAAAAAGAATGAGAACGGTTCAAAAATCGATTGAATTGGCCGATTCAAAACATTTGAAAAAAAAAAAATAGAACAGTTTTAAAGAAAAATGGTTTAAAGTAAAAGATTGAACCGGTTTAGAGACGTTTCACAATCCGACCGTTTCGACCCGATCCAAAAAACCATGCTATTGATATATTTATTTGTTTTTGAAATTATATTTTAAAATTTCTTTATTTTATTGTGAGTTTTTTGAATTATCAACATGTGAGTTTGTTGAATTTTTTACTTTTGATTTATTTATTTATTTAAAATTTTAAATCTAATTGGAAAAAGTTTCCCCCCTCTTCTCCCGCTTATTTAAGACATACTTCTAGATAGCCTTTACTAATTTTGTCCTCCAAAAGCTGTGATTTTTGTATCTATACCCCCCTTTTTACAAAACTTTACCCTATATATGTTACCTCTTTTGCAATTTTGTCCCTTCTTTTGAAAAATCACCAACTTTATTCTTAAAATAATGAGCTAATCTCAATATTAGCCCTGAAGTGTGAAAAATATGACCAATATTATCCATCTGTTGCTAGAGCTGAAGTACAATATTGAGACCACGATGATTTTCAGAAGTGTAAAATCCAAAATTTTGTTTTAAAAAATGGTATAATTTTAAAAGTTAACATTGGAAGGACAAGATTGAGAGCTTTATTAAAATACGAATATTGATTGCAAAGTTGACTGCATAAGATTTTCATTTAGGAAGGCAGAGTTGGTCCTAGTTGAAAATGACTTGGATCTTTTTCCGCATAGACAATTAAACTGAGCAAGTTTCAAATAAAAAAAAAAAAAAGAAAAGAAAAGAAAATCAGTGATGCCTAGTACTTAAAACCCATGGTCATTAATCATTAAGTGCATATTCATCTTCCTTTTTTTCCCCTTTCTTTTTCCAATACATATCCGTCTTTATTCATTTTCTAACGTATTAGTTAAATTCTCCTCCAAAGAAAACAAGAATACCATCTTTTCTTGCACCTGATTTGGTTAGGGTGAAAAGGAGGAAAAGAAATGAGGATGAAGAAAAGAAGGGTGGGAAATAGAGTGTGAAAAGTAGCAACATCCCCTTCATGTCAGCAAATCATCTCTTTCAGTCGCAGTAATAATTTTTTTTATTCCAAACAAACAAGATCGACATAAATATATTTACTTTTTTTAGTGGGAATAAAAGCATTTCTTCTCCTCCCCTTCCCCTTCTCCTCTCCTTTATGAACTAAACTAAGTATTAAAGAGTTCAAAAGGTTTTATAAAAAGTCTTAAAAGAAAAAAAAAATCCTTCGGCGTACCATGGTCAATGATCCCTGATGGATCTAAGTTTTTAAAGGAAAATCTATGCATAAGAGGTTCAAAATCTTGCCAAGAGAAAATTATTCAAAAGTCAAAACAGCCCAGATCAAACAAAATCTTACTCAAACGTTCTTCGATGCCTCTGAAATATTAAGAGGTAACATGCCAAGCTAACTATTGGAAAAGCAAAATAAACCATTAACATTGTGAAATAGATCCTTCCACATACAAAGCGCATCATCAGAAGTGTAGTCTTCCTCTTTCTGTGGGATACAAATCACAATTGGAGATCAGATTAAAGAAAGAAATCCAAAACCTAATCTCTTGCCTTTATACTTGTCCGGCTACAGTATCGATAATCCTGCCAACTGACATTTCAAACATGCAAGCTACTGAGCATTGACCTTGAGATGAACTTATATGCAAGTTCCTGCAAGAAGATTCACGAAAGCATGCTAGGAGGATATATTTGAGATATCACTGTGCCCCTGTATCAATTGCTGCCAGACATACAAGTAACTAGCAGAACATGAAATTCAACAGCTTACTGGGATCATTCCAGATCAGGGCCCTTGCTCCTTTTCCCTGACTTGAGCTTCTTGCTTTCACTATGTGCCTTAGATTTCTTCTTCCGCTTGGCTGGCACCATTTCTGCAGATATCTGTGGCTGAGGCTGTAAATCCACCGTAGCAACTGCAAAACCCAAGAGATGCATTAAGTTTAGCCTTTGGCAATTTGTTCATAAGACAGACTAGCTCCAATTTGACTCTTGATAGTCAAGAGTACAAATATTTCTAATCACTACGTCTATTGGTGACAAAAGATTTACCCCACAACCAAATAAACTATTTCAGGTTAAAACAAGTTTCATTTTCATAGGAAGGAGGATGTCATTTATCTTTAATCACAATACTTGTTTTGAGGAAACCAACCAAACTTCAAATAAGATCCAGTACTCAGATAAAGAATAATGAATTCACATGTAAACCAAGTAGAAATTCTGATTCAGGCCTAAACCAAGTTAAACCATAAGATTTCCAAACATATCCTGAAAATACAACTAAAAAAAATTAATAGAATGATGGGATATCCAAGTACGCCTGAAATTAAAATAACAAAAATCAAAAGAAATACTCACCTTCATTTCTAAAATACGAATCAAAAACTACAGCAGTAAGATGCTGCTTCAAGAAAACCTGCATAAAAGATTGACATAAAATCTTACATATTCTCTGAAAAGATTGGGCAACAAACAAGCGTCATTTGAAAGAATTACAACAAATCAACATTTTTAACAAAATATTATGGTAAGATTATGGGATCCTTTCCAATTCAACGTTAACTGATGTAAAACTTGTAACTAAGGAAAAGCTGATAATCTTCCTATTGTAGATTTGCCATCCAGTTTAATAGAGACTTCTAATGGAGTTTCCATGAAACACTTATGGAGTATGCAAGGCTCTTATCATTTGATTCGCTTTTCTATAATTGACAGAAACATATGGTTTTTGAAAATTGTTTAAAAAGACTAATAGGCATTATTTTCTCCCTAAAAGCTTGATAAACAAAAGCAGTATCAAAAAGCATCCTCAAGTTGTATGTTTGTCTATGTTTGTATATAAGGTGCATGTAAACATTACATATACAACACAGCCACACAAACATATTTTTGTGAGTATAAGCTAAAAGCAGAAGAAAAAGTGGATTGGAACATCTAAAAGCTCTGATCAAGAAAAGCTGGAATTAGTTACAAACAACAAAGATACTCCAAAGAAATGATCTTGAGATATGTTGATCAATTTATTGCTGCAACAAAAACAGCTTTCAAAATGACCACAGTATGCAGTACCCAATATAATAACAAAAAAAAAAACTACTAAAATTTGCCATGCCTTATGGCAAGTGTAATTTCTCCACAGGAATTAGCATTGTGACAGCTAGAAATTATTCAAATCTAATTTGATCATAGCAGTTAAAACATAGTGGCATCTGCTGCAGGTTTGAGGATCTAGGGAAGTGTTGAGCAAATAACAAAGTCACACAGGCCGGGTTTTAAAAAATATAAATAATCTGTTAACATACCGCAGACAGAAGTTGCCGTGACTCTATATCCCAAATCCGCAAATAGCAGTCCAGTCCTGAAGAAGCATGATGATGTTTCCATACATCAGCAATTAGAATTCCAAGGGAACATTAGCAGAAAAAACTTGCATAAATGCAAGAGTTCATGGTAAACTTCAGCTGCTGCTAAATGCACTGAAGTGTGAAATGGAAATAGTTAAAACTTCATTGAAACACATTTGACTCCCCATATCTAAGATTTGATAGCAATAATACTGCATAAAATGCAAATTACTCTCTCCTATATAAATCAGTTCCGCTTATCACCCTCTTTTGAAACAATAAATTGAATTTGAAGGGTGGCAAATTCAAAAGTATATTGAAAAAATATGGAGAGGTAAATTGCAAATTATTTTTTAAAGAATGTTAGGTGTAAACTTTTATCAGGATTCAGGAGATAGTTTGCAGTTTACCAGATAGTATTTTGAATTAAAATTCCTATAGGAATTAAAATGAGAAAATGTTTTATTGCTTCCATCATTGTGGTCATTCAACTGAAATGAATCCATGAATACATCTCAAGTACAATAATGAAATGGTAAAGGAAGAACACGAAAGTTTAAAACGCTTACCACATGAGGCTATCACTGGATGTTCTGGATGCCTTGCAATAGATCTTATACTTCCAGAACATTTTCCCAAAAAGCTACCCAACAGTTTGCCTACAAACAAAGATTAAATAGGTATCTGAGGATGATCCTCCTTAACTTGGCAATTCAGCATGATAGGCATCTCAATCAAAAGGTTACAATCAACACCACCATAATAAAACATCAGGATCGAATACAAAAATAACGTAGAAAAATGGATATAGAAATACAATGGCTCCTGCAGCTACAAAAACGACAAATATTTTGTGATTAGAGCACCACTAGAAGAAGCTCCACAAACTCATAACAATAAGCCTCCAAACAATAGACAATCAGACCAACCACAACTCCTTCCATAGTCGCCACCACTAACCATGTTGTGGCACATCCAACAGTGCATCAACTGATGCATGTAGAAAAGGTAACACCAGAAACAACATAGATGTTCTCTTTTGATTAATCCGTTTTCCCTCATCCATGCCAATTTTTCATTTACCCCTCCATTCTTTTGTCACGAACAACCTCCAACCCTAAGGATCCAAATCCACCCACAACATTTGAACATGAACAGGTGGCATATAAAACTGGTTCCTTACTATTTTCTCCTCTTTTAGCTTCTATGTTATTTCTTTATGTTATTGACTCCTTTAGCCTTGATGAACTGAGACACAACAATCAATCAGTCACACTGCCCTCAACTACTTGTTTAAATGCCTAATAAACTCATCACTCCTTTGCAAGCTTAAAAGAAAAATAAATAAAGAAAGAAAAATAAAGAAAACCAATTTACATCTTTGCTTCTATAACAAACCAAAAAGCATAATATATGCCAGAAGCAGACCATTCTTCCAGAACAGTAAACTGATTCTATGTTTCAACAGAACCATAAAAAATCTAATGTTCTAGCTTTGAAATATGATACTGTTCAACTCAAGTAATTTTTTTTAATATTAAAAAAACTGCAGAAGTTCATACTTCAAACTTGCCTTTACAATCTTGCTTATTTTTCTTTCAGGTTTATGGGCTGTCTCTTGTCACTGTTTTCCCTTTTTGGTTTTGAGATATAGGTTGAACATAAGAACTACTTTGAAACATGAAACTCAAAATAAAGACCCTCTACTGTCCAGTGGTTAACATATTCATATCTTGTTAATCAGAGATGTACAGAAAATATGATGGCTACTAAAGGTCCAGACACACCAAAGGGGTAAAACAAGGCACAGAAACTAAATGTTGCAAGCAAATAATGATTTGTCAATCAAATTGAGCCTGAGTACTCAGCTTATTAATCAAGAGACAGCAATCAAGACGTCTATTTATTCATCCTTTCTGTACATCTGCTCAATTTTGACATGCAAAATACCCTCTTATCAATAATCTAAGAAGTTTTAAGAACTAAATCAAGCTGAATTTCCACTCTGGAGATGTTCAACTACTTATATTTAGCTTCATTGTCTTCCTTATAAGTTAATAAAAATTACAAATAGAAAAAGAGATACAGAGATTGTGCTACATCTCTTAGAATACAATTATTTGCACAAGAATGAACTTCACAAACCAACACAAGATCACATCCAGAATCACAGAGGCAGTTTTAACAACTAATACAAGTTAAATCTCATCCGAAGATTCTCCAACAGCATATTCATGAGCATCAGCTTTCTTAACTGATAATGAGAAATTTTCTAACACATGAATAAACCAAGAATTTCCAGAAGCAAAATCTAAATATTTTTTCTTCCTTTCTCTTTCTTTTTTTTTTTTTTTTTTTTTGGGGGGGGGGGCGCACGGTGGGAGGTGGGATAACATACATATATCAGTATATATTCCATGACAATACAAATATATCGAATGAAGACCAGAGATTGAAACACCATGAAGCCTCTTACCTGTGCGAATGTCGAAAGAAGCTAGGTCACCTGACCCATTTCCAATATAAATTTTATGCCCATCTAGATCCTCAGCAACAGATTTAATAGCAGTCTCTCGAAAGTCGAGTGACATAACAGGCCTTCGCTGGGTAGAAATGTCATACAGGCGCACCTGTAGAAATTACTGTCATTTTGCCCTGAAGCACCAACAACTAAAGAATATGATAACAAACAAACCTATGAACAACTCATTCTAAGAGGGAGAAGAGGGTAGGCATGAAGCATAGGTTTGATAGCCGCCTGAATAACGCCCCCCCACCCCACCACCCCCACACCTCCCAAACACTACAGAGACAAAGATACACCATACAAGTACACAATGTCTTCTGTAGTAATACTTAAGGTAGAAAATAGACACATATACAGCCTTCCATATGCATGATCTAAATGAGAACCACTATCCTTGTGTCTGATGAAATGCTCAGCATTCTTTCCTTTGACTCCATAGAAAATTCACTAATAAGAATGCTATGGAGAAAATATCAGCAGGAGCAACAATTGAACATCTCAAACCCAAAAAAATAATAAAAAAAAGGCTTTTGTATGATTATACAGATAAGCAAGATTCATGTTTCATATGCTCACTTTAAGCTAATTGCTTTAGTGTTAGAAGTTGCCATATGCTTTTCCCTCAAGTCACTTAGAGTAACTTTTCACTTTCTGCAGCTTTTCTGCCCAATACCGTTAGGATATGTATTGCTTCCGTTGGACTAATCACTCAAAATATTATATGTACCATACTTAGTATTGTGATCCATAATCTCAACATGAAGTTTCGTGCTTTTCAGTATGATTAGACTCATAAACAATACAAAGAAAATATTGGCCTCCAAGTTATTTGCCATTACAGTTTTCTAGAGACAAATTGATTGCTACTTTCTTTGGGAAATGGGGATCACTCATCACCACCCACCTATTTCATATATGAGAAAAAGTATTCTAACAATTCATTGTTTTGGCATATTAAGGTTCTGTTTTCCTTCTTCAAGTCACATGGTTATCCTTGATCCATCTAACTGGTTATTTCATATCAACAGCCATGATCCTAGAGGCAAGGGCTTTCTTTGTGCAAGCTTCTGCCACAATAACCAACAACAATTAACTTGTTTCTTTACACCCAGATCTAGCCAAAATTTGGGCTATGATTGCAGCATAAGGAAGTAATATCTTTAAAATTCACCTGATGATTATTGGTGCCTGAAACAAACTTCCGGTGGTCATCTCTACTTAAGAAAGTTGTAGATGTGAACCAAGTCGGAGTAAATACACTAAGGTTGTTTTTAGCAGGCTGCAGAACATTGAAAGCAACAATCAGATGCTTAGGTCAGAGGAGATTACTTAATGTGAAAACAAATTACCAGAAAGGACTAAGAACCACACAGATCTTGCATTCCAGACTTCTGCATTTGACTCAAGGTCCCATAAGTTCATTTCAACTCCTTTCCTGTGAGGGGGAAGGGAAAAAAAAAAAAATCAGGACCTCCTAGGACATTATTCACAACAAGCTTCTGAAAACTTGCCAAGAAAGAAGGAAAGTATTCTTTTAGCAACTCACCCTCCAAATAAAGCAAAGTTTTCTCTTTCATCCACTTTCAAACACAAAACATCACCAGATCCACAAGTTTTCCATGTTGTTTGAGTAACATCTTTGAAAGTATCAGTTGGTGATACAGGAACATCAATACACCTAATGCTTGTGTGCCCTTTAGCAGTGCATGTAAGGAAGGTACATGACCTAAGACAGAGAAAGAGGAAATTAATACAAAATAAACGTTCAAAATATCCTCAAAATTATCTTACAAAATGCACATGTAACATCCAATCTACAAACTACAACTGTTTAACTAAAAATCTTTTATATGAAATTTAGGCTCAAGTAGTCAACAGGAAAACAATTTCCATAGGTATTAAAGATGGCATATTGTCAGACAAATCAGCCATGGCAAAAATGATTCCAAATATATCACTTACAGTTAACATCAGATAATTAAATACCCCTGCAGATTATTTATTTATTTTAAATGTAATAATTTTTTAAAAAATATAAACTATCTCCGTCCTAATCAAATTGACATACTTATTATTTTGGGCTGTCTTAAAAAAAATGACACTTTCCTTAAAATGAAAGTTTTTAATATATTATATAGTATACAATAATCAATATACCCCACATATATTATTTTTATATATTTAGATTTGACATAAAGTATTGTGGGACCCACATATTTCTTATTTTTATTATACTATATTATTATATTACAACTTTTACTTTTGCATAAAATATCATACCAAGTCAAACTCTGTCAATTTGGATGGGATAGAGGGAGTAATTGATTTTCCCCTTTTTCTCAGGAGCAATTCCTAGTATCAATGAACACCCAGAAAACACTAACTCCATTGGAAAATTGACTAGCATCTACCCAGTCAATTATCATTTGGAAAAATAAATACATAAATAAATGCAAAGTTATATGCTGAAGCATGCTTCAAATAAAAAATATATCAGAAACTTCTATTTCTTAAATTGCATTCATGCCCATGTACCCATCACTGCACTCCATGAACAAGTCATCATGGCTCCAGAACACCAATATTGCAAATGATCCCCATTTCAATTAGAGTGTCCTTTGATTTTTTGTCTAGAAATATAAACTGCCTCTATATTTCAGCAGAAATCAATACCATCCTTTGTTTTGCTTGGATAAGCTTGATTGAGAATGCTCTAAGCTTTACACCACCCCCCCCCCAACCCAAAAAAAATAAAAAAAGATGGGAACTCCCTGACCTATCTTCATATCTTTATTCATTTACTTCACAAACTCTTTTTCCTGGTGGATTACGAATTCACTAAACATCAAGTATAAATTTTTTTTTTCTACATCTTTGTCCTTCAGCTTCCTACCTATTTGCTCATCTCAGAAATCTTTTACAAAAATGTTCTTATACTATGGCTTCAACTCAGAACTTGGAAAAGTTAACAAATGAAACATGATTCATGCTTGACATCCCCCCCCCCTTTTTTCTTTTGGGAACATAAACAAGAATAATTAGAAAGTCAACTAGAAACAAATTGTTAATTTCACATCCCTGGACGCAAACGTGAACTTCTAAATGAGCATTTCTTGCCAACTAAACAAACTCTACCAATTAGGTGAAGTGATAAAAGCTTACCTAGATGACGATTGCTTTTTACCAAACAAATGCAACCCAACAATGGCATCATCTTCAGCACTGGTGCCAGCTTGGTTAACAATTGAAACTGAAATATGAACATCCCCACTAATAGGACTAAGTACTTCAACCTGCACAACAAAAAATATCATAGTGAGACCAAAAAGACTTGAAGCACAAGGAAGAACCTGTAACCCACCCTTTCTATTGATGAATTTACATGCATAAGGGACTCACCAAACCATTTTTCCTTGCAACACCTATCAGCTGGAACAAAACAGAAGAGTTAATAAATAAAAAATAAAATATAATCTGCATTACACAGGATCAGTGCAAAACCAAGTGTAGAAGCCATAACGCAAGAAACTTCACACTTATTTCTCCCAGGTATATAAATCCTAGAAGCATGATTTCCACCTACTGTAACAAGCACATGTTTGTCAGTTGTCACCCCATAGCATGTGCATCTGCAGAAATCACATTTTAAAGAACAATACCATCATGCAGTACGGTCATTGTCTTTCAAAAGACTCAACAAATTTGCCACAAATGGATACACCTAGGAACAAGGTCCAATCTTTTATAGAACCTGAATGCACAAACATTTGCACAGAAACTCTATATCTCCTATAATCGTGTTTCAAATGAAAAAAACCTAAGTTGAAGCCAAAGTCCTGCAGATATGTCCACAAATAATCAACAGCACTTGTCTACATGAGCGTCCAAAATTAATCAACTGCACAGGAAACCCAATTTATTTTCGCTTTCTCATGCTTAAAGAAGCCATTAAAAGGTGACTAAATCACCAGAAAAGGGATACTAAGCTATTATGCAATATTGTATTCTTCATATTGAAAAACATCCTAGGCAATGCTCAGCTTGAGTCCTAAAGCTGACTACTTGATAGCAAGCTGCAGGTCATCCTGTCATCTTAAAGGAAAAACCAGGAAATATATCCCTACTTCTCTCAGTTAACTAACAGAACAAGCTTGTTCATTCCACCATAATCTTTAGTTTAAACTATTCGATTCTGCTTCTCTGACCTCAAAACAAGTATACTTTCCGCTATATTCAATGAATCTCAAAACCAATAAAATGCAATAATATTAAATTGAATATGCATATGTATTACATTTCACATGCTTTCAAATGTCCTCATAAACTACTGAAGAAAAATCAAGGAACTCTAGATTACAAAAGACATTCAACAACAAGCAATATTTAGTTAAAGCCATCATCTATGCGTACAAAGCAATATTCTACTAGTATTGAAACATACAGGGTCCAATTCACGGTTGATTATCGATGAAGCCAAGACTCCTTTTGAGGAATCTGGTTCCCCCCATCTCTCAACTACCTTAGCAGGTGCTTTTTCTGCCCCTTTTGCTTCAACTACTGTTCAAAACAAATCATAGAAATTCAGGTACATAAACAAAGCCTAAAAAATTCAGAAAATCAACACCTATACGCATTACTACTAAGATTGTTGACATTAGCATACCTTTGATAAGGCCAAGAACATCAAAGGTTAAGGCTCGAAGTGGAGGACAACCAGGGCTCTCCACAGTAGTAGTGCGTGGCATTTGTCCTCTAGTTTTTCTCTTCAATAGACTTAAAAAAACTGGTGAGAAATTCACTTAATCAATAAATAGTAGATGCAGTCATCTACACTTTGGGTGTTTAGGTCTCTTGAGGAGTAGAAAGAGGTATTTAGCGGTGGTGCTGCGTCGTGGCAGAGGGGTGCTTTTTGCGGCTGCGTTAAATAGCGGGTGGCGGACGGCGGTGGTTTTGGAGGCGCGAGTCTTACTAGTATTAGAGGGCTCAAAGGGCAACGCCAGCGCATTGGGCTTGTAAGGTTCGAAATGCGGTTTAAATTGAAAATACAAAATTATATTTACCTCCCCTAACTTTTGGCCCAAATGCACAATCGCCCTAATCCCTCCAAACAAGACTAAAGATTGGATTGGACAAAATTTATTAAAATTTAATAAAATATTATTAAATTGGGATAAATGTGAGGTTCAATTAGAGAAAATATAATGTATTGTGAGTATATGATAGTTTCGAAAATGAAAATTATTTAAATTAATATTATTTTAAATTGAAGTTTTAGTTTGGGTCGAAAAGAATTGCTTCCCAAATACAGCCTAATATTTCTTTGCAAATCTAATCATTTTTAATTTTATCACTCAAAAGTTAAGATTCTTGTAATTATACTTTTAAAAAAAAAATCCAATTTTATCCTACAAAAATTGGTATTATTTTTTGTTATGTATCTTTATTACCTTTTAACGATTCTTAGTGATTTAACAAGGGCAAAATATATCACTTACTCTTGAACTTTCATAAATTTTGATTTTCATATTCGAATTTTAAAACATGTGATTTTAACTCTCGAATTTTTAAAATATCTAAAAAATAACTCTTCCATCAATTAAAATTATTAATTGCTTATGAAAGTTCATCACATGACTTCCACATAACCTATTTTATAGGTATTTTCATTCACTCAACTCTTACAATATGGTGCTATCATTCTAATTTTTATAAAGTAACTTTTATATATAACAAGAAAAGACTATTACGACTTGCGCGTCTCTCACTTCTCTTTTTAGATTTTTTTTTTTAATAATTCACTCTACTTTCAAATTTATTCTTCCTTTTTATAAAAATACCAAGAAAATTACTATTCATAAAGAATTGAATCGGGTTTTTTCTTCTTTATCTTTATGTCTTAGTTTTATTTATTAAATGGTAAAATATGTTATTTTTGTTGTGTGGTTAGATTCGAAAAAGTGCGAAAGAGTAATCTCAAGATTATTGAGTCGTATAAAAGGTTTGAAGTTAAATCTTAAAATTATTTTGATAAATAAGAAATTCGAAGAGAAGAGAGCGAGATTAAAGTTGAAGAATAATATTTTAAAAATATATAACGGGGGAATGGGAGTTAAAATATGGTAATTTTGTATTGTACTTGAGTTTTTATTGTTCAAAGGGCTATTTTTTATGTGTTTCAAAAGTTTGAGGGCTAAAATAACAAATTTTAAAGTTTGATGATAAAATAAAAATTTATAAAAGTTTAAGGATAGTTAACATATTTTACCCTTTAAACAATTACGTAAAAAGCTTGATTGACTCTAGCTTGTAGTGCTTCCCAACCAGAATGAATTCAATGAAAGACTTGAACTTCACAAACAGTGGCACTCTTCTTGCTATCTATTAGGAAAATATCTAAAAATATAAGGATTTAGATAGTAAATTAAAGTTATGTTACGAAAACACAGAAAGGAATGAAAAACATGAACACCCAATTTCAATTTTGTTTTGCTCCTGTTGATTCTAGTTTGTGTAAATTTGTTTCTATTCATGTTTCTATTTTTTTAAAGTAATAAATATTTTAATTTAATGTCTTACATTTATAATTTTTGATATTTTTAATTAATAGTAAATTAACATTCAATCTACCATTAGCCATTAAAAAGTAACAAAATGGTATCATTGAAACTTAAATAACTTTTGGAAAATGAAATTAAGATTTTAAAAAATAAAAGAGATATGATTGCAAAAAATCCCAGACTTTTCAATAACGAAATTAAGAAACACCTACAAATTTAACCCAAGCAACAATTAAATTGGTAGATGAACAGAGAAGTTATGTTGTCATCTCCTTCGTAATGATCTAAGCTAAATTGGCTTATATATGTCATCTTGTATTTTGTAGGTTTTTATTTTGAGATGACATATTACATAAAAATAAGTTATCCACCAAATGCAAGATAAAAATAGTTCTAGGGAGGTTGGAATAATGAGTGAGGGATAATAAGTCATGAGTAACAAGTCTAAAACTCCACACCCAGGGTCACGTAGCATTATGAAAGGGACAAGTCTTATTGAAGAGGCAGGTAATTTCTTCTAAAAATATTATTCTTTCCCCATTTTCAATGTGAGTTCAAATTCTAACTGGCATCAAGACGGATCTTCAGCTACAATCTCTTTAAGTTTTCTCTAACTATGTTTGGTTCATAGAAGGGGAGGAACGGGAGAAGGGGAAAGGAAAATGGATCAAATATTTTATCTGGTCAAAGTATTTCTTTTTACCTTCTTTTTGTTTGGAATGAGAGGAAGAAGAAGGGCAGAAGAAAGAGAATTATTGACTTACTTTACATTTTTATCCCTCATTCTCTTTTAATTTAATTTTTGAAGTAAAAAGTAAAGTCAAATATTTTGTTTATACCTAATTTAGTTGAGGTAAAAAGAGGGAGTAAATAAAGAGTGGATATAAATTAGAAAGTAAATAAGGATGTTACATTATCTAATTGAAAGTTAAAAAGGAAAGGATGTAAATATAGAGTCCCCCGTCCCTCCCCCCTTCCCCCACATCAAATTTTCCCTCAAAATGGGATGGTTGTGAAAGCAAATAGAAGTTAAATAACAAGTTTTTGTCCTCCTTCATCCCTTATTGTGCTTTTACCAACTTCTTTTGGTTTAATCCACCTGCCATCTTTACAATAGTTACGACAAATTTTGCCACTGCAACTTTCTTTCTATACCTAAATTTTACCTTACCAACTTCCCATAAATTGATCGACATTAGCCCTTCTAGATATTAACGATGAATCACCCTCCCTTTACAAATTACCTTTTCTTCATATTATGTCTTATGAAGAATGATGGTCAAGGCAAATCAAACCTCAAAAGTGAACATGGGCGCTTTTTCTTCATCTTCTTCCTATGAATGCTTTGACATAAATAGAAATTAGAGGAGGCACAACATTGTGATACAATCAAAAGGAAGGAAAAGACATGGATAGAAGTAAAGAGATAGAGATTGTTGAGAAGATGTTAGAGAAGAGAAGAGAAGAGAAGATAGAAGAATATGCATCTGTGCTTTTGAAAGAACAAAAAACGTTGGAGAAAATTTTCTCCATGTAGAATTTGTTTGGAAAAAGGTTTCCTAGGACTTCTTGATAATTGAAATTAAGTCAATCAAGTTATGGGTATTGTAGTAAATTTAACAATATAAATAACCTATCACCCCATGTTCAAGACGTGGTATAGCCTTATTTCCAAGGTTTTCCCTAAAAAATACGAAGCCTTCTTACATACCATAAGATATTATATAACTTCATGATGATAATTTCATAAATTACTCAAATCAATAGTTTCCAAAAATAAATTGTAACACCCTATCCTAAAATACCCTAGGAAATAGGATGGGACATGCATTGCATAGTATTTCTCTTGTGCATTTAAATTTTGAATGTAATATTGCATGTGTTTTATCTAGTGTGTGTTTAAGGCTTGATGGAATAGTTTGAGAGAAGGTGGGTAAGCTACTATGTTTAGAAGACTTTATACGAGTTAGTAATGGATGTTGTGTGTTGAGTCAAGGGTGAAAGTGATTTTAGTGAGTATAAGGGAATACAAGGACTAGTGTGGTCTAGTGGTTAAGAGTTTTGGGCTTTATGCCAAGTAAAGATTAGATAAAAAGCTGATTCTTAGCTTTACTCTTTTCTTATTTTATCCCAAGCATTATCTATTCCATTTTCCTTAGATTTAAATTTTCATTTTTCTTTTCCTTGGCTAGTTATCTAGCTTAATCCAACTAATATTAATGAGTCTTAAGCCCTATTGAAACTCCTAAGTTCATGACTCTTGGTTATCAGGGTTAGAAGATAAAATATGGTTTTACCCCTGTAGTTTAGCCAATATTTATTTTACTATAATCTATTTTAAAATCCTACTTCTTCAAGGCCTTATCTCGCTGACATTTATCTAGCAAATTTCTAAGATGGTGCCTTGTGGTTAACACATAAAATCTGGTTTTGTTTATTACAGTTCTAGCTGCCCTCTTTACTTTGGTGATTCCTATTTTTAAGCATTTTATTTGGACACAAATGTTCTAGGATAATTCTAAGTTTTAAGGGAATTTCATTCATTTGGGATCCTTGAATTTTAGTAGAAACTATCTAGAGCCCTTAAGTTTGGAGTTTCCTAAAATTTCTCCTACAGATACTCTTTCAATTTATTAGCAAGGATTGGCCAAACCTAAAGTTAGATTTTTATCAACAGGAGAGCAAAGCTAAAACTCTTTACCCTTTCTCTATCGGCTACATTTACTTAAGAGTTTCGACTATCCCTTTTCTTTTTATTCTCAAAGCCAAAAGCACTTTTACACACATTTTGGGTGCCATTCCTAGTTTAGGGGAATTTGAATGTTGAGAAGATCACATAAGATCAATTGATAATGAACTCTCCTTAACTTACTCCTAGAAACTTCCTTCTTGATAGCACACACTTTATTAAACAAAACACCAGCCTACTCATTTCTTTCTCTCAATTTCATGAACAAACAATCACCCTCTCAAAAAGCTCTCTAGCTCTCCACTCCCTTTCCACAAGAAAATTGAAAACATTGACATAAACTTTTCTCTCTCGACTTCTCCCTTTTTCTCGCAAAATTAAGGTACTCTCTTCTACTATATTTTCTTTCAACCGAGCATACACATATATTTCAGTCCCTCTTGGCTACCACTCTTCTCCATACACAAATCAAAACACACACGTGCGCGCGCGCGTGCGTGCGCACACACACACACACACACACACACACACACACAGACTCATTTCACCTTAAATATTAAAGCACCATCTTGTTCTTTTTTCTCTCAACTCACGAAGAAATAACTGTAATACCCCGCCCAAAACCACCTTTGACCTATGGGGAAAAAGTCATGCATTGCATAGCATTTTGCATTTCATGTGATGTTTTAAAAATTACGCTTGCATGGGTGCATGTGATTTTCAAGGTTGCTCTTGCATTAATTTATTTGAGGGAAATAATGGTGTTGTTGCATTAATTGGAAATTGTTTTGGGTAAAATTTAGTAGAGGAAATAGGGAGATGAGAACTAAGGAGAAAAGAATTTCTTAGAGATATATTAGCATCGGAGTTGATTTGGAATAGCGGTTAGGTTTCGTGATTATCCCTCGGTGACCCGAGTTCGAATCTTACCTCTTGTGAATCTTAGCTTTCTTTTTGAATTCTTTTTCTAGGTTTCTTCATGCCTTGGCCGAAAAAAACCTAGCTATTCTCTTGAATTTTAGCGCCATCTTCTTAGGGGATAAGTCTCCATATTTATCTCCTAAATTCAAGGATATTTTATAAGGATAAAGACTAAATTTTATTTCAGCTTTTATCCTCTTTGATTTTCAAAAATTCTAGCTAGAGCAATTAAATTCCAGCTTATTTTTAATTCATCAGATTTTATATTAGTTAGCTTGAATTAATTTGTTATTTTCCTAGCAAAATATCTTGTTGCTTTTGAACATAGAACCCTAGCTAAAAATCTGGAAATTTTTCCAGCTTTGTGCCGCCACATTTGGAGAACTCCTAGCTCAAAACAAACTCTCCCAAGACTAGGGAATCTTATCCTAAATCCTCTTGCAAATAAGGTTTTATTCTAATTCTAAACAAATCAGATTTTTTCCTCATATTTTGCAGATTTTCGGCCAGCCTTGTGCATACACAAGCTACACGAAAATCCTACACTCCTAAGGCCATCCAAACTCTTCTAAACCCAGCTCAAATCACCTAAAACACCCCTCACCAATTTAGATTATTTTAGCTACTCAAATCAAATTTTTATCCCCTACAATTTCTAGAATTTCAGCCAGCATAGTGCACATAATTTCGGTCAGTTTGTGCACTCCATATCAAATGAAAATTTGCATTTCAAGACACCAAAACTCCTTGTTGATTAAGCCAATTTACAACACCTAAATCCCTCACTTTTCCTCTCTGATTTGCGGCAGAACAACAACCAAAACAACCCAAAATTTTCCCTCTTTTGTTCATCAATTTTCGCACAGCACACACACCTTTCTTGTATAGAATTTTTGGTTGTCAAAACTCACTCAAAATCCTTCTAGTTTTGGACAAAAAACCTGAACACGCACAGCCCTATCCTTGAGCACTGTTTCGGCCAGCTTAGGAGAGCAACTTCAAACTATTTTTCTGCTCTCAGCTCCTCTCAATTTCAGCAGCAATAAAAGTGCAGCAAGCTGCAGTTTTTCGCCATTGCTGCCAAAGAAACCTAGAGCCATTAGGAGTCATTCTTAGCATCACCTTCTAACTCTAAATCAAACTCTTCTAACCCTAAACCACAGCAGCCGCCTATTCCAACCTTACTACACGAAAAATTCCAACAAACTTCCTCTGCAATTTTTGAAAACTCAAGAGCAATCCTAGGCCAAAAAAAAAAAAAAAAAAAACCGAGCACTCCCTAAGGTAAGCAAAAGACCTCTCAACCTCTTGATTCTTTTCCTCCATTGATTCTTCTCTTTTTCTTCCCTTGAATCACGCCACATAGAGGCTAATTTGATATTCTTTCTCAATTCTCGATTAAGAAGAAGTAAAGAAGACAACTTTCTGTCCTTCTCAAGCGAACTCGTGAGGGTCACCATAGGGGCATCGGGATCTTGTTAATCCCGTTGTCGTAAGGTAAGGAAATTCTTATCCTTGATGACGTAATTAAGGTTTAATATGATTGATGGTGTCTATGGGAGTATATTAGCATGATGAATGGGTTTGGTTGGGATGAATGAATATTTTGAGATGAGTATTGTGTTAAGCATATTCGATGGATAGTAATGCTATGTTTTATTGTGATAATGATGGATATGAATCTTGATGGTTAAGTTGAGACCTTTTTGATATATTGCTCATGTCTTAGATGGGTATATGACTATGGTATGTTTATTTCATGGAATGGGAGGTTTATTTGAAGCTAGATGATGAGTCATGATATGCTTAGGGGAATAAGTGAGTTTATATGCATGTTTGAGATGATTAAGTCCTAATCATGTATTATACGATTCTAGATCAGGAGATTGTTTGAAGGAAGCAAGCAGTTGATTTTATTTTGTTTATCTCAGGCAAATCACGTAAGTCCTTGCATAAACCCTTTTTGTTAAATTCTTGTGGTGGTAAGTCGAATGTTGTAAAGCTTTGTAAAGTTATTGTTGAACTATGATTATTTGGGTTGTAAACGTGGATGTTTATTCTTTAAACGGTTTTGACAAACTAACGACTTTATTAAGAACTGTTCTTTCTCTAAACGTTCTAGAAAACTCTTTTTAAAGAAAACCACGTTTTACAAAGTCACGGTGTGGAAATATTGTGAATCAAAAATTGATGGATATGTTCGTTCAGTACTCAATAAGGGTAGGCTAACAATACTAGTCTTGGAGGGCGTGAGTAAGTCTTCTGGCAGGCGGCCACCTCCAGAAGATAAGCTCTGCTTGAGAAGGCGACAGTATTGGTTGGTCAGGCCGGTCCGAGCTAGCATTTCTACTTGGTAAGGTATTATTTATTTTTTCGGCATGGACACCCGGATGGTTTTGTTGGGTGTAGAGATGGAGGAGTATCTCATCCGGTGGGCTCACCTTTGATCAGAACGTCCAAAATGTGGTAATCTGATCCTGTCAAGGTGCACAAAGTGTGGTGCCTTGACCGTTTTCTTATCATGGGGCTCAAAGTGTGGCACCATGACGGTTTATTCAAGTGGATGATTTATTTTGTACAAAGTGTGACAATGAGAAAACTCCACTCCTTGCAAAGAGAAATTATTTATGGCTTGCCAATTATTTCTGTAAATATTTTCAGCTATGCATTCACGAACTGTTCAAAGTACCGTGTGCACACACAGGACTTACTGAGATGTTAATCTCACACTGTTTTATATCATGTTTTCAGGAGATTGATTATGCTGAGCAAGTGGGATGTGTAATAGTTGAAGCTTTTGTTATTTTCATTATGTTTTGAGAGACAAATGTTGATTTATACTTCTGGAACCGATGTTTGCTTTTATTTAGTTTTGCTCCAGTTTGAGCCTGATATAATAAGAGTTTTTCTTTATTTATCTAAGTTTGATTTCTTGGGTTTGTCTTTACGTTGTACCTCGTTTTAAAGACCGGGACGGGGCGACATCCCCACCCTTTTTAGGGTATGTAGTAAGGGGGTGTTACAAGTGGTATCAGAGCCTAGGTTTAGGCAATTATGTGACTTGCTAGATTTTTATTTCTTAAGTATTTTGATTTGGTGCTAATCCGTGCGTTTTATTTATAGGATGGTCGGGAGAGTTGCATTGGTTGCAAAGACTGGCCCGCTTTTTGCGGGAATCCACCTGCCCCACTACCTGTAGCAGATCCACCCTCGTCTGATTCAGAGATAGAGGCTGAGAGAGGATGGTTTTCGAGTGAGGACGAGATAGAGCATGAGCCGCCTATGCTAGATGACCCAGTGGTTGAAGCAGAGATGGAGGTTGATGGAAGCATAGAAGAGTACGATAGGGACGATGAGGGTGAGATAGATGAGCTTGTTAGTGAGGGTGAGGAGGATGAGGAGATGGCTAAGCTGAGTGAAGGGGAGGTAGATGAGTTTAGGGATGAGGGTGATGATGAGAGTGAGGAAGAGATGGATGGGATAGATAAGGAGGATGAGGTAGCGAGGGAGGCTCCCCGGACCCCGCAGATAAGTGAGTTTGATAGGACTTTTGCTTGCTATGATCTCAAGGAGTCCAGTGATGAGGGACATGGGCTGAAAGATGGGGTTACCCCGGCAACGAGAGAACATAGGCAGCCCGCTTTAGAGATGGAGGAAAAGGGGAAAGAGAAGTTAGAAGAGGGTCCTAAGAGGGGCGGACTTCGATACGGACTGGGGGTAGATGCTAAGCTGAGGCAAGAAGGATTGTTTGACTTGTATGACTTAGAGAATGAGAGGCTTGCACCTAAGAGTGCGATTAAATTAGCTTTGGATGAGCTTTATGAGTTGGCTATGAGAGCTAAGAGGGGCAATGAGGTTGATTTACGTAAGCCAAGTGAGAGTGCTAACCCGATTGGTTTTGCGAATGATTGGTCAGGCTGGTCCGAGCTAGCATTTGTACCTGGTAAGGTATTATTTATTTTCCCAGCATGGACACCCGGATGGTTTTGTTGGGTGTAGAGATGGAGGAGTATCTCACCCGGTGGACTGTACACTCACCTTTGATCAGAACACCCAAAGTGTGGTAATCTGATCCTGTCAAGGTGCATAAAGTGTGGTGCCTTGACTGTTTTCTTATCATTGGGCTCAAAGTGTGGCACCATGACGGTTTATTCGAGTGGATGATTTATTTTGTACAAAGTGTGACAATGAGAAAACTCCACTCCTTGCAAAGAGAAATTATTTATGACTTACCAATTATTTTTGTAAATATTTTCAGCTATGCATTCACGAACTGTTCAAAGTACCATGTGCACACACATGACTTATTGAGATGTTAATCTCACACTGTTTTATATCATGTTTTCAGGAGATTGATTATACTGAGCAATCGGGATGTGTAATAGTTGAAGCTTTTGTTATTTTCATTATGTTTTGAGAGACAAATGTTGATTTATGCTTCTGGAACCGATGTGTACTTTTATTTAGTTTTGCTCCAATTTGAGCCTGATGTAATAAGAGTTTTCATTTATTTATCTAAGTTTGATTTCTTGGGTTTGTCTTTACGTTATACCTCGTTTTAAAGACATATTATCCTCGGGACGGGGCGACATCCCCGCCCTTTTTGTGAAACCCCAGTCGAAACCAACCTTAGAGTGAGGGGGTTGGGATGCATATCATACTTTATTGCATGTTAAATATATTTTTATATGATTTTATGTGCATTGAATTTGTGTTTTATGGTCTAGATGGCTTGATTATGATTATTAAGTGAGAAGGGTAAAATGATAATTTTTGCTTGAGGTGGAAAAAGGTAGATAGCTTGAGGATTAAATAGGAAAATATTTTTTAGAGAGAAAATAAAAACAAGAGTTGTTGTGGTTTAGTGATTTAAGTTTTGAAATTAAATATTGAGGTCTTGGGTTCAAATTCCATCATGGGAGCTTTAGAATGATTAAATTTTATTTTTGCTTGGGAAGTAAAATTTTCGGCCTTATGTGCTTTGGAATAGGGTAGAGATGTTGTCCTAAGAGAGACATGATAGGAGTATCATAATCCTATTCTTTTGCTCTACACAAAATTCCTAAGGGGAATTCATTTCCTCTTGATCCTTAATTTTTCCTATATCTCAATTCATTAGTTTGTTTAATTTGTTCAAACCAATTTTATTCTAGGAAAATTCCAGCAATATGCTGTGGCTTTGACGGTTCAAAATCTCTTAGTGAAAGACATCTTATGGACCGAAACCATGGAAAAGATGGGGAAGGATTCCAAGTGAATTAATTCCCCTAGTGAACTTTCTAAAAATTTCACTCTAGCTAGGTTCATTTTCCTTCATGTCATGAACTGAAATTTTTTCAGCTTCTTGTGCCTTCAAGGTGTCGAAATTCTTAACCATTATTCCCTGCCAAATGCTGCCAGAAAATGGCCCATTTGATCAACTTGAAACCTGAATTTTTTTGGCCATTTTCGGACTACACAAATACTGTGCAAAACCAGAGAAATTTCTGGTTAAATTCACAGCTTTGGAGGTTCGAAACCAAGTTATTTTCTTTCAGTTTTTGTTTAGCATCTTAGCCACATTTTTCCTCCATAAAGAAGGCTGGAAACTAGCCTTGAAAGACCTCTGAAATTCCCTTCAAACTCTCTGCAAGCTGACTGGAAAGTGGCAGCCGAAAACTGTCCAGAAATTCCAACCTTGAGAAAATTCTATTTAGGGAAAATTTCCAGCTTTGTTTCCTAATTCATCCATAGCCGAAAATCCAGCTTTCTTCTACACAAACCACTCTTAAACAGCCATGATCAGAGCTCCATTGTCTTCCCCAAGCTCCTGCACGAAATTCAAACATGGCTGCCCAAAAATCTCTCCAACAAATCTCTACAATCATGCCTTGATTTGGATACCAAAATTCCAGCCACCATAATTTAGCAACCTTTCATAAAATATCCCTCAAACAACCAGACCTTTCCTTCACCATTATACTCCTTATTTTTGGCCACCCTTAGCCTCCTTCAATCAGCTTTCATCCAGCAGAAACATTGCATAGAAATTCGGCCATGGCAGCTTCCCAAAAGCTCTCTAACAATCAAAGATATTCTTGTAGTATTTAGTTTCCAAATTTGCTTCCCAAAAATATTCTTGAGGGATTTCAATAACTAGCCTTTCCTTTTCCCTTCCAAACTAGAAAATCATCTTCCAAAACCCTACAAACAATTCGGCAGCCCTAATCTCTTCAGAAATTCGGCCCACCTTGAACAAAACCTATCTACTCTCTTCAACCTTCAAGAACACATTGCACACCAAGAACACCTACTCCTTCCTTTTTGTCTAATACCTCTCCAAATCACTCCAAACTTCTTCTAAAAATTCCAGATTTCATCTATTCAGTGCTGTGAGTCCATCCACACCATTTTTAACATCAAACTCCCAAATCCAACTTGCTCTTTTGGATAAAAAACCAGAAGTTTTGTGAAGTCTCAAGAACACCTCCAAGGTAGGATTGTTCTAACAACTTCATCTTCTCTAATCTTGATCTTTAATGAATATATATATGAATAAACATGCTAATGATCTCTCTCTGTCTCTCTGTCTATCTGTCTCTCTCTCTCTCTCCCTCTCTCGGCCAAACCTCTCTCTCTCTTGGCCGAATGGCTTCTTCTCTAATGGCCATACGTTCTCCATCTTCCTTGGACGGATCTAGTCATCTAGGAGTTGAGATTCATTCGAAACTCCTTCAAGGTTTTCATCAATCAAGTAGGTCTTTTAAACCTTTTTCTTAAATTCTAGATTCATGTCTCTAGGATGATGTTGATAGAAGATGAATCATGAATGTGGTTTGAGTATATATTGTTGTGATGAGTTGAGAGTGAAGTATGAATATATGTATGAATATGATGGAGATGGGATTTATGCATGAAGGGATTATCTTGGTTGATTGTGTAATGTTTTAGGGTTTAATGCATGTCTCCATGATCAAGTATGCTAGAGATTATGCCATCTATAATGAATAGGATTTATATTCTTGTGTGATTATTAAAGCCATGGTTATATTTATGCTAGTAAAGGCTAGATCATGCCTTAGTAAATTTAGATCTATACTTATATGCATGATTTGGATGATTTGATGAATTGAAGGGTTGTAAATGTTCATGATTATAGTTAGCAATAAAACTATGGTCATGACTTAGTTGTCCCTAAGCTAATTTTTATTGCATGAATAAAATATTTCATAATATGATTTTGCTAGTAATTTCGAAAAAACCCTAGAAGGGGTAGATTTGGATTATTATATATAATAAAGATATTTTAGTCAAATAAATAATAGCTTTTGCTAGAAAAATAAAAAAAAAAAATATATATATATATGTATATATTATATAAAATAATGAAATCAACTAAAGCCTTTTATGGAAATAATCATAATTAGTAAAATATTTATTACTAAAAATTTAATTATTATCTTTTAATCAAAACCCATTAAAAATTTATTTATTATTTTTCAAGCAAGACTCATTAAATTTATTTTCAACTAATTTTAGTTATCAATTATTTCTAGCAATTAATTATTAATAAATCATTATTTTACCTAATACCTAAGACTTGTCACCAATTAAACTCTGAATTTATCTTAACAAGATTTAAACCTTCAACTTATTAGTACTTGTTTCTCAAAACATTAATTATTTTAAATATCAAATTAGGCTTAGCTTATAGACCTATTTATTTATTGTTTGGCTTTAAAAGCTTGGGACACTAGGATCATGGTAGTAGTAAGTTGAGTTGTTTTAAATTGAGAAAGTGGATTTTGGCTTGTGTTTGATTATGGTTTGTATTTGCCCATGCGGGGTTAGGTCAGCTATTGGAGACCTTTTATTGTGAGCAAGAATCAGGTAAGCTCCTGCATAAAACCTGATTGATGTAAAATGTTTATTATGGTAAGCTAAATGTAGAGTGCATGGACACTCATTTCTGTAAGGCAATTGAGGATTGACTCATTTCTTATTTCAGTCAAACAAATTATTTGAAAATCTATAAGCAGATTTACTCAAACTTAAAACTTTTTCCAAAACTGATTTTGACAAAGACTTTGGAGACCCTTAATTGCCATTTTCATGTGGAACTATGGTTTGTTTATTTTCCCAAGTGGGTTACGTTACGTTGAGTACTCAATAAGGGGGGACTGCTAGGACTAGTCTTTAAAGGATTAGGGTGAGTCTCTCAGTAGGTGGCCACTGAGGGGTGAGTCCTTCCCGGATAAGATGCCAGTCCAGTAGATCATGCCGGTTCGAGCTAGCAGTTGTTTATTTTTTAGTCAAGTGACTGTGTTTTGCCGGAATGGACACCCGATTGTTGTTTGGGTATAGAGAAGGAGGAGTATCTTGCTCGGTAGGCTGATCACCTACCTTTTTTGTCAGTTTGCACAAAGTGTCGGTATTCTGACCGGTTATGGGGCCTAACGTGTGGTAACCCATGATCATTTCTTTTGAGTGATTGATTTCATTGATTATGTATGGTTGAAAAAGCTAAAGCACCACTCTTGCTTTTGACTAATGTTTATTGCTTGCCAATATTTCTCTTATAAAGGTTTTATACTTTGCATTCACGAACTATTTCTACTAGACACTCAAAGCACACACGGATTTATTAAGATTTCTATTTCATCACATTTTTACCATGATTTTAGGTCGATCATGCTGTGAGGATGAGTAGCTAGTGTTATCTGCCTTGGAAGAGAATGTTGTCATTTATTTTTTATGTGTTGCTTTGGGGAGTTGAGAGTGGATAATTTTACTTATGGATTTATTTTGGAAATTCATGGATTTTTTCTTGGGATGTAATAAATTTTATGTTAGAGTATTATTTTATTCCGCTATTTTATTTGTGTGACCTAGTTATAAAGACCCATTGTCCTTTGGACGGGGCGACATGCCCAGCCCTGGCTGGTTTAGGTAGCGGGGTGTTACACTTTTTAGGGTACGTAGTAGGGGAGTGTTACAACAACACTCACACTCTTGGTCCTCTTCTTTTTCAAGGCTAAAGCTATTTCTTCTCTTAGATAATCAAGGCTTCAATCAGCTTCAAGTAGCAACCCTTAAATCTATGGCCAAACAAGCCTTTCTCCTACAAGTAAATCATGGTCTTTTTCCTTTTTCTTTTAGTGTCATGATTGCTTGATAAATCATGATGAACTCTCGGGTCCTTAGAGATTATTAAATATGTGTATGAACTTGAGGTTGAGAGGAGATGTAAATTTATTATTCTAGTAAATATGTATATAGAAAACAGAACTTTAGAGAGTTTATTTTCCTTTGATGATTGAATTAGTTATGTTGCTTGGATTTTAGATCTAAAGTTTACGTGGATTCATGCTATCATGATGTGATATATTGTTTGAAGCAATATGGATATATGTGAGGATGCCAGTTAGGATCTAGTTCAGTCTTGAAGGCATGCTGGTACTAATATTGTTTAATCTATATGTCATTTGTGACACATCATTCTTTTGAGCATATTGAAGCATAGTTTTACTTGTCATATGCATGGTGTTAAGGGGGATATGGAATCATTAGGTTGATTATAGTTGGGACTATATGAGTGTGCTTACTCATGAGAATTCTACTTTGATGCAAGTTATTCTTATGAAGTATATAAATGAATACTGGTGGACTATTGTGGTTTGGAGAGAGAATTTGGTTCTGAATGATGGTTGTTGTATAAATGAGGTTGTTTCACTGTTCAACATGTTTTGTATGCACATATGTGAGATCATTATTGGTGGTGAGAGGTAGGAAATTATGTTGCTTAAACTTGTTCAGTATGATTTATGTGATTAGGTTAATGTGAGAGTTGAACCTTGAAGGTGTTATTTCATGACAAGTGGAGTAGTTATTGATTGAAATTTTGTAATCTTTTGTTAGATAGGATTGAGATTTAAGATCAAAACAACTCAGTAGTGTGAGTAAGCTTGAGCAAGTAAGTCATTGCATAAATTTTTGATAACTAATGCTCAATTTTACAATTCAACACTACTTTGACATGTTTTGACAAGTAGTTTTATGCACAATGAATGTGAATAAGGTTTTACACTTTTATCTAAAACACAGTTGTGACTATATTATTTTTGGACAAGAATAATATTTTGTATAAGCAGAAATATATATACTGGAACACTGAAATTCTCAAATAGTGACTTTTGATCAAGAATCAACATAAGTTTATGAGTGCATCTTTGAGTTGAAAATGCAGATTCTTTGATTGAAAGTACCTCTAAGTAGGGATATAAAATATTGACTACTCAGCTGCTAGTACTAATTTTAAAAGGACGAAGCATATCTTCCAGTTAGTGGCCACCTTTGGGAGATGGACTTCATTGGAATAAGATGACAATACCAGTTAGTCAGGGCAATTCGCAGCTAGCAACTCAATTCTAAGTTTAACTATTAGTCGGGGTTGGAGGATAGGTAAGTTTGGGTAATAAATGGAGGAGCTTCTCACCCAAAAAGCCAATCACCCACTCATACTATAACGCAAGATTTCATAGTATCTTGTCATGATGTAGAGTTTCATGAAAAATTAAATAAGGTTATGATACAGGGTTTCATAATCTGACTTTCTTACAAATTGAGAGTGGTTTACTTTTTTTTTTTTTTAGGAAGTTATTTCTCTAGCAGCTTTTGAGATTATAATTTGAATAGCTTATTTGGTTGACAACATGCAATTAATATCACTCAGTGATTCTGAAATTGAAATACATAAACTTGCTTTTGTTTTCTCCCATTGTATCTGAACACGTATCATAAATGAATTTAAAAGTTCAGAAGTACACATAGGACTTATTGGGAAGTATTTCTCACACGTTTACTGTCATAGTTTTTAAGAAAAACCAGTCTTGAAAAGGTTGTGAGTTTTAGAGTTTTGAAGACTTAGACTTTATGTTTTTAATTATTACTTGTTGAGAATTTCATATATCAATTTTATGTTCTTGAGACTTTGTATAAGTATTGAGAAGCTATGTAATAAATTTTATTTATTTCTTTGAGTTTTACTTGTACCTAGTTGTAAAGACCTCTGGTCCATTAGACGGGGTGACATCCCCGACTCTATTGTGTTACACAAGTAGGTGAGGTGTTACATAAATCATTCAACTTATTACATCATAAAACCATAGCTTACAAGATGTTATTGTGCAAATAACTGTCATAACCAAATAAAATACAAGATCTTGCAATAACAACCACTAAACATTTGGCTTCATTCTTAATAAAAAAAAATGTTGTACCGCTTATCATCCTCTGAATCTATGAAGGAAGAATAGGGGGTGAGGACTTTCACTTGTGCAATGAGAAAAAAGGAATATTTCTCCAAATAGCAAGCTGAGTACATACGTATATAAACTTTTCAATAAATAAATAAATAAATAAATAAAAGTTCTAACTTTTGTATAAAATTTTAGCTTCACTATAAAAGTTACTACTTTTGCCTAAGACATAAAAAATTCGAATTTTATTAATAAAAAGAATTATGGTTTTAAAATAAAATCTTAACATTAATATAAGACAAAAAATTTTAGCTTTACCATAAAAATTACAATATTATCAACCATGCATAAAACACTTAAATATTCACATAAGTTGTCATCAAAATTACAAATTTACATATACGTCACTAGTTTATCTTATTAAGAAGGTTTGAAAAAGATTTAACCTAGGGATGGTGATTCCCTTACTTAAATTGAGACCCGCTTGACCTAACCTAAGATTTGTATTGTCTCCTACCTGTCTTGGCCCATCATGTAGTTTTTAATTTATTATATTTATATCTATATATCTTATAGTAGTACATATTTACACAAGCGCAAGTGCGTAAACACACACACACACACACACACACACCACACACACACACATATTAAAAGATAGATATAAATGCATGCACACACGCACAAATAATTGAGTATTAATATATTGGGCAAAATATGCCCGCCAACCTTGAAGTTTTACAAATTTTAATTCCACTACGAACTTTAAAATGTATGATTTTAGCCCTCAAACAATCGAAACACACAAAAAATAGTTTATTCATTAATTAAAACTATTAAGTACTCACGAAAGTTTATCACATAGCTTTCCCATGACTTGTTTTATGGGTATTTTCATCTACTCATGGCTCTCACAATATGGCACTATATTTTTCTCTAATTTTTACGAAGTAATTATTACGACTCGTGTGTCTCTCACTTTTTCTTTTAGATCTTTTTTTTTTGTAATTTATTTTTCCTTTCAAATCTATTCTTCCTTTATGTAAAGATGCCAAGAAAATTGCTATATATCGAAAACTGAATCTAGGTTTCTTTGCTATCCATCAAGAATTAAATTTGATTTCTTCATTTTCCCCTCATCTTTAAGTTTGTGTTTTGTTTATTAAAGGATGAAATTTGTAATTTTTGTTGTATTCTTGGATTTGAAGATATACGAAATAGTAATCCCAAGATTAATGAGCCATATATAGGCATCGAGTTGGATGTTGAAATTGCTATTGATAATATGAACAAATTTGAAGAGATGATAACGTGATTAAAGTTGATGAATAATATTTTGGAAGCAAAGAATAGGGGAATAATGGCTAAAATATGGTGGCTTTGTATTGTAATTGGACTTTTATTATTGGAATAGCTATTTTTTAGATGTTTAAAATGTTTGAAAGTAAAAATCATATATTTTAAAGTTTGAAGGTGGAAATAAAAATTTGATAAAGTTCAAGGGTGACTGGCATATTTTGCTCTAATATATTTTTAAGATTAAATTCTCACAATTTAAAATATAAAAAAAAAATTTGATTGTATAAAAACTAATCTATCTTCGTACTTTTTTTTTTGCAAATCTTCTTAAATTTTGAAGGAATGAAATTATATTGTTGGATTTAATTATACTCTATTTACATAATTTTTTTATATTTTATTATTATTAGTGCTATATTTTAATATATTTTATTTATTGTTTGAAGTTGTATTTTAGAATTTATTATTTTTATTGTGAGTTTTTTAGATTTTCAATTTGTAAGTTTGTTAAAATTTTTAAATATAGTTCTTTTTCCTATTTATTTAATTTTTAGATTCAATTGGAGATTCTTCTCGTAGCTTACTAAGCCTTATCACAGGCCGATTGATGATCACAAGTTGACCCGTGATAAGGCTAGACCAAGCACTAGGCACTGGGCACTAGTCACTAGCACTAGTACTAGCACCAAGCACTATCACTGGCGCCTAGTGCTTTGACAGGCAATGGTGCTCATGACTATTCGAACTCCATTTTTTATGTACATATGTAGATAGGCTTGTCTAATATATATTTTTTTATTTTTCCTAAAGCCTTTAAGGCCAACAAGGTAAACTTTTGTAGATTAGTTTTGTGTGGAAACATGTATGGAAAATCGACAAAATTTTCTCACTTAGAAAACTATGTCTATTGTTGTCACTAGGGTAATTTTTACCAAGACTATTACAATGCAAATAAATAAAAAAAAAATTGAGCTATTGGTAACGAGCAAATGTGTCAAGCTAAACTTTGCTAGACAAAATATCAATCAAACTATGAAATAGAAATTTTGTTAAATAATATGAAATAAGGGATAAGCAAAAAGAGAGGAGAAAAGGAAGAGACAGAGAAGCAAAATAAAAGGCAGCTAAAGTGAAGAAGCTAAGAAGCCAAAAGAGAGGCATCATTGGCATGAATGAAACAAAAATTAGAAAAGAAAACTTTAGGATTAGGGCAAGAAGGATTAATTACATAAATAGTTTATAACGTACAAAAATATCTCTCAGTTTTTAAAAAAATAATTTTAAATTAATAATAATTACAAACACATATATATGTACATGTATGATACCTCGCCTACCTAAATAACAAAAGGTCAGGGATGTCATCCCATCTAGTGGATCAAAGGTCTTTATAACTTCGTACAAGCAAAACTTAAAAAGATAAATAAAACTTATTACAAAGTTTCCAATACTTATACAAAGTCTTAAAATATAAAATTGTAAATAAACATCCTCAACAAGAAATATTTAAAGCATAAAATCTAGATCTTCAAACTATATAAACTTGCAACCTTGTCAAAACTGGAACTCCCTAAAACCTATGATAGAGAATATGTGAGAAATATTTTCTAGTTAGTCCTGTGTGTGCCCTTATAATTTTAAAACTTTTTCATGATGCCAGTTTGTGTACAAATGAGAGAAAACAATTAGACGCCATTATATAACAATCACTACAAAGGGGGAGGGGGGAGGGGGGAGGGGGGAGGCGGGGGGGGGGGGGATATGACTGAACAGAAAACAACGGTACAAAAATGTTGCAATAGGCTATTATATATGACGGTAAAAAACCGTAATCTTACATAGATTTTATACGATGATTTTTTAGTATCCGTTGTATTATTGAAACCTAATACGACGATTATCTCAAACTGTTGTAATGGATCAAAACTAATGCGATGGCTTAACTAAATCGTCATATCTGTCTGGCCTTATACGATGGTTTCAATTAACCGTCTTATTTTGAAATCAAATTGTGTCTTATATTTTTTTTTGGTGACAAATATGACAGTTTAATACCATCGTATTAGTTAAAGAAATACGACGATTGAATAACCGTCATTTTTAATTAAGTAAATACCATAGGTCTTCATTAAACTGTGGTTTATCGGGCTAATATGACGGTATAGGCCATCATTTTTAATTCTAATTATAACAAAATCCTTCAAAAACAATTCAAATTTTATCTGATTATTTTTAAATTTAGTTACAATACTTTTAGTAATGATTTTAACAAAATTAATGGTTGGGTCATTAATTTTATATCTTTATATTTATAAATGCACTAGGCTTTCTTACTATCGTATGTATTAATTACCTGAAAAATGTGATAAAATAAAACAAATGACCTTCAAATTTGGTCGCTAAGAATTTTAAACTTTATAAATACGTCTAATGGTTGGATAATTGATTTGTCAATTAAAATTTTGTATACATCTTAAGTTTTCATATTTGTTATTGAAGAGCATGGATTTCATTTTATTAGTTATTCTATCATATGTTTATATGTAGCATAATATATCCTTCGTCGATTAGTGAGTATTAAATTAATATGTTACAAAACATAAATAAAATTTTAATTATGAATATACATATATGTGTGTGCATATATATATATATATATGTAATTATTATTGTAAAATTAAAAATTATATAATTTTATTTGTCACATTAGTTGTGATACCCCAATTCCACATGGGATTGGGATGAAAAGTATGAATGGTATATAAAGATGGGTCTAAGTACCTATTATCAACTTGGGGAATCCATTTTGGCCTAGTGAAGATGACAGTTAAGTAGTTGACCGTGGGTACTACCAGGCCTGTAGTCGCACTCCTGGGTCTGCAAGCACGGGACGTGACATTTGGTATCAGAGCCTGGTTATCAGTCCCCGGTATGAGAACTAAGTGCTACACCGTACCCGGTGGGAGCCACCTCTAGAATCTCATACCGTTTGGTTGGTCCTGGGTTTGGCCCCTAAAGTATGGGCCTAGAGAGGACGCTTAGGCCTAAAGGAGGGGTAAATGTGATATCCCAATTCCACATGGGATTGGGTTGAGAAGAATGAATGGTATATAAGGATGGGTCTAAGTACCTATTGTCAATTTGAGATATCCATTTTGACCCAGCAAGGATGATAGTCAAGTAGTTGATCGTGGGTACTGCCAGGCCTATAGTCACGTTCTCGGGTCCACAGGCATGGGACGTGACATTAGTAATATATATATATATATATATATATATATATATATATATATAATATATATATTGAGAACTTGCCAGTGTGTATGTTTCTAGTGATTATTAGTTTATGAATGCATATATTTCTCCTATAATTGTTAGGAATTCTCCATGCAAAATCATATTTACGCAGCGGAAGAAACGAGGATTCCTCATCAAGGATCACGTTTATGCATTAATAGGTATTAAACAGTTGAAGAAGATTACCTTACGTGAAGCCTTTGTGAAACAAAAAATTTTTTCTTTAATTTGTGGCGTGATCCAAAAAACTCTGAGAATATCTTCTCATTCGTTCCGTCAAAGCACCACAATCGAACTGTAGGATTGTCTCTAATAAAATCCACACAAGAATGGTGCTCAAGGGAAAAACCATAATTTTGTACTAGTAAAATTACTATGGCGGCTCGGGCTTTTTGTTTTTCAGAAGAAGAAGTAAAATGCCGGGAGCTCTTAGGTTTTTAAGAAAAAAAACTCTATCAAATTAACAAAAAAACCATAATATCCACAGATTCTATATATCATCATCTATATTGTCC
Source organism: Voacanga thouarsii (assembly GCA_026120185.1). NCBI lineage: Eukaryota > Viridiplantae > Streptophyta > Magnoliopsida > Gentianales > Apocynaceae > Voacanga > Voacanga thouarsii. Next base: position 1,022,234 of record JANUWF010001161.1, read on the forward strand.
ATAGATCTTTTGGTAATCAAAATCCTATTCTTAATTACCAATTATTATTATGATTATTGTTAATTATAATATAGCCCACAAATTATAATTAATTATAATTTGACCACAACAACTTCTTCTTTTCACAATCAATCCTGTAATGTTATCAAATAGCATATTGAACACTTAATTCTCTATTATGTGTGACCTATTAGGTTTTTTGGTCTATTAGTAGTAAAATATGAATTAATCTAAACGTTTTTAATATTAATAATTCTTAATAATTTGAGAATTAACTTATTAATTCTAATAAGGATTGATTTATTAATTCTCTAATTAATAAATTCATATTCAGCAGATCATGAGTGGTATTTAGCAACACATCATGACCACCTAAAAGTCCAAAAAGTCAAGTGGTTTGACATAAAACTTTCAATAGCAAACAACAATGCAATAAACTCCTTTCACCATACAATATCTCATTCTATTTGGTGTACGAAATTAGTGCCAACTACTTTTAGAATAATAAATTAATTCTGGCCTGAATATTTTAGTACTTGTTCTAGGAATCTACTACTCATCATATGTATCTATTTGAACCTTTTCTAATATACAATTGCCTTGGTTAAGGACTTCTCGAGTAGTGATTCCTACAAGTGGCCGTGAGATATTCGCTTATACTATTAGGAGTAGTGAATCCTTTATTGATTCTCTCAACTACTTTCATTTGCTTCATATTGTACTCAATATCCATCCCATAGGCGGTCTTGCAGGACTCCAGAGATTGGAATCAAAGTCCAACACTTGGCAAATAAAGTACCTTGGAGATCTTAAGTCTAAGGATACTTACACATTTGCTATAATGAGATTCTATCACTGGTAATAAATAGTTATCCATGTGATTATCTCATAGTCAGGTCATCCAATGTACTTGTTTAAGTAATAAGCATCCACGTATTAACTTTAAGTATCACAATACTCACGGATGTGAGAACCACTGCCTGATTAAATCCGGAAATATAACACGTACTAGTCTTAACGCATAAATGATGTCTTATCTCATTAATACTATGACTAGGGATAATTTAAGTACGAACACTATCCAGTGTAGTAGGAACCTCACGTCATGATCTCTATTATGATATTCTTAATACAGTGTTACACTTGGGACTTTATCTAATAGTTATTTACACGAAAGCATAAATAAAATAAATTGAAAGATAAAGAATGCTTTGTTTTATTCAATAATGCATAATATACAGAATACATGTGATTGCCTTTAGGGCATAACACTAACAATAATATCGATAGATAATCATGGAACAAATGTGCATATTGTTTAAAATCTCATAGACTATAATGTTCCCAGGCTTTTGCTTCTATTAGTCTTGGCATTTTACATATGATATTCTTGTGCATTAACTCCACTTTGGATCATGCTTTTATAGCAAGAATTTTGTTGAGGGAGGGATATGCATTAATTAACTTACTCTTTTGCATCAGCATATCTTGGTCATAGAAAAATCTTGCAAGGGCACTATTTAAACCAAATTAGTACTTTGTTTAATACAAATTCAGATAAATCTTCACAAGTGACAAATGACAACATGTAGAGTGCTTATTTGATTTCAACATGAATCAATCATTTTAGATGAGCTTGTATATTACTGTTTTTTTTTTTTTTTTGGGCTATTTTTCCACTAGTGGTTTATTTTCTCTAATTTTACTTAGCATTTCCAATAAAAATAATCAAGATAGGATGGGTTAATAATGAAAACATTTTTCTTCCTTCTAAAACCAAGCCCTTTTTCAAAATCTATTATCAAATAAAAAGTAACATACAAAAGATAATTCATGGGTTTATAAAAATAAAAAGTCTAAACACAAATGAATAAATACCCTAAATTCTCCATTAATAGACTAAGCAAGATGACTTTCATGTATCATTCTTATTTATCTCTTTTATTTATTTTAATTATGTCACTAATGATAGTATATTTTATTAGTAAAATATATTTTATCAGGTAAAACTACCATCCATATTTTAATAAAGTAGTGTTTGATATGTGTCACAGGTTAGAGATATAGTTGCTTCTTTGATTGTCGAGAGGAGCATTACAGAGATAAGAAAATCATTTTCATATTTCATTTCTGGATCCCTACGAGTGATGGGTGATCATTTCTTGTGAGTGATGGGTGAACACTTTCCGTGGGTAATGGGTGATTACCTTTAAGTTAGTTTTATACTATATAGACTTAAATTAGTTTTACTGAATGATTGGATTGTTTTATGAGTTTTTTTAGGCTGAATTGAATCCTTGACACTTCTTGAGGTGGCTAAGTGCCTGAAAAATATTCAATTTATAGGAAAAACTTCTTTAACTTTTTTAAAAATTTTTTACAATATTATTTGTGTTGATCAATTTGTACTTTTAAGAATGAAAAGAATATGATATTTTCATCCATTCAAAAAAGAATTTGAAATCATATTTAACAATACGTTTATTATAATGAAACTTGTGCATTGACTAAAAATATGGTAAAATGATTAGCAGGATGGATCAATCGTGGATTGACTTACACAACTATTTAGGTGATGAATATAATAAGGGTTTGGATACCTTTGTAGAATTTCCATTAATAGACAAACTTGATAGATCCAAAATCCATTGTCCTTGTATGAAGTGCCAGCATAGGTATCTTTATAGTATAATAGAGGTCAAACAACATTTTCAAATATGGGGTTTCATGTGTTAGTACAAAGAATAGAGTGTTCATGGGGAATCATATACATCTTTGTGCAATACAACTAGCAATATTCCTTTGACTGAAAATGTACAAGGGGATGATATGGTTGGGATGGTTCAAGATGTATATGATTCCCTTGCACTTCGATAATGTAACTAATGAGCCAGAAGATTTGAGGGAGATACTTAAATTGTTAGAAGAGGCTAATATAGAGTTGTATCCAGGTTGTACTAAATTTTCTTCATTGTCATACATTATGAGATTATTACACTTAAAAAGTTCTTAATGGGTAGTCGAATAAGTTTGTTGACATGCTACTTGAGCTTTTAATAGATGTTTTTAGTGAGATAGGAGTAAAAATTACCAAAAATTACCATGAGATTAGTAAGATAATAAATGTGCTAGGAATAGAATGTAAAGTCTGGGATACGTGTCCAAACAATTGCATGATATACTGTGGGAAATGAGGCCATTACTCATTGTGAGGCATGCAATGCTTCGAGGTACTAGAAAGAAGGCAGTATAGTTGCATGCAAGCGTGTTAGGTATTTTTCGTTAACTCTGAGGTTGAAGCGATTATTTATTTCTCAAAAAACTATAGCTCTTATGAGGTGGCATGAAGAATGTCGTGTGAAAGATTTGTGGCATAATGGTGTGATTACTTATGATGCTGGCGTGAAAGAGATGTTCCATTTACGTGTAGCTATTATGTAGATCATAGTAATTTTCTAGCTTATTGCAATTTATCTGGCTACAATGTCTATAATGAGAGGGCTCATCTGATATGCAGTGTTGATTGTTTGTCCTACTGATTGCCTAATAGTTTGAACTGTTATACAAGCTCCACAGGGACAAAGTTTCTTTCTAGATAGAATTGAAATATGACAAGCAACAAAAAAGAGCACAAGGACAAAAATATTAACACAACTTGAGAGTTGTTTAATAGAATATGTAGTAGGTGATGTGAAAATCAAAATGCAGCCTGACTATAAATGAAAGTTTAGCATAAATCTGTATAATTAGAAGAAGAATAGTATTTTTTGGGAGCTACCATATTGGGAGAGCAATTTGATGAGGCATAATCTCGACCCAATACACATAGAGAAAAATTTTACAGATAATCTGTTGTTTACAATATTGCATAATAGTAGTTCTTGAAAGATAACTTCAAAACTCATCAAGACTTGCAGGTAATGATTACTAGAAAATCTTTACAACCAATTTTAAAACCCTTTGAAATTGATACAATTTGCCACCAACCCCTTATATAATGAGCAGGTTGGAAGTTGAAGTTTTTTTTAATTTTTTAATTTTTATTTTTACAGTATAAAGGAATTGAGAGTTCCAGATAGCTATTATTCTAATATTTCTCGATGGAAAAATATGAGGAGAAAGATTCTGGGAGGTTTGAAAAGTTATGATTATCATATTTTACTCTAGCAATTAATCCCATTGGCTGCCTACACAATGTTGCCCAAGAATGTGGTGAAATTGTTGACTGAGATTGCTTCATGTTTAAGGTAGCTATATTCCAAAGTTAATTAAAAGAGGCATCTTGAGTATCTTCAAGATCAAATTGTAGGTACAAAATATCTTCTTGAGAAGACATTCATTCTAAGTTTTTTTGATATAATAGAACATTTATTGATTCATTTAACCAATGGTGCATTGTTAGCAAGCCCAGTTCAATGTTGATAGATGTTTGGTTATTTCATGCATATTTTACATAGCATTTGAGCTTAAATTCTTTAATTTTCATTATAGACTACTACTTATCTCTCCCAATTTTCTCCTTGTTTGATGTAGATTATAAGAATTGAAGTTAGAAAAGAATGCAATGAGAAAACATTGTAAAAATGCTATACAGGGAAAGCACGGCACCATCGGCCATGATCTACACATCGCTATGCATCAGTTGAAATTCAGAGATCGATCTTCTGAGCATACACAGTGTTGTGTAGGATACACATCATTGTGCATCATTAGAATTTAGAAACTGTTAAACATAAGAGTTTGCACAGCACCGTGCCCAGCGAGCTTCACACCGCCGTGCAGCAATCCAGCACTTGGCAACAATAAGCACTGCGACGTCGTTTTACATGGAAATTAGGATCAAGGCATACATGGTGCTATTCTTGTTTGCATTCACGGTTCCATGCACCATCGCAGATTGTGCTCCATTCAACGTATTTAGGGCTTTTCATTGGAAAAACTATAAATAGCTTATGAGAGGAAGAGCCTAAAAGGAAGCCACCCACGAATTTCATCAGAGAACCCTTTTAAAGCACAACAACAAAAAAAAAAAAAAAAAAAAAAGAAGAGAAGAAGATGAAGGAAAAATTGAGGAAGAAGAAGTAGCCTCAATTCAAGCTTCCAAAGTAGAAAAGGGATCTTATCTATGAGTTTCCTTTTCTTTTTCTTTGTTATTTGAGTTGGGGTTGTTAAATTTCATTGAATTGAATTCTAATTAAAGGTTTGTACTCTATTTTACTTTTGTATTGGATGATTATTTGGTTAATTGATTTCCATCTTAAGTAATCTATTATTGTGTTTGATTGATTAGATTTAATTGATTTGGGCAATTCTCTTGTATTAAAATTGAGAAATGATGTATGAGATGGGTTCTATTCGATGTTGATCTAATAGATTTGTTTATCTCTTGATGAATTTGAGAAAAGATTTGGGGGGATTGAGAACTTTGTGATAAATGAAGTTTTGGTATCACCTAAAGATAGGGATTCTAGGGCTTTTTAGCCTATTGAGATTTCCTTGATTATTTTGCATCCTTGTGTTTAATTTGTGAGATAGAGATATCTATGGGTTGATGCTAGAGTAGTGAATTCATTACTCGAGAGAGAGTGAGTTTTACCTTATATTGAAAATCTTGCTAATGCTTATCTGAGTAATCTTAGGGGAAGTCTTATTTAATTGCATAACTAATCTCTTTTCCTTACTTAAATCTTCCTTACGATCTTTTGACTTGTAATTTGATGCATTTGTGTTACACTCTTGTGTAGTTAATAATTAATTGGCTTAATCCCTGTTTAGATTGATTGAACACTAGAATTCAAGTGGAAGTAGGGGCAATTAGCTCAGTTCTCAAGAATCTTCGATACTTACCAACTAGACTCTATATTACATGATGGGTATACTTACCCAACTGTGTTTGTGTATTTGAGTAAATTAGTATTTTATTTTTTAAAACTTGATTGAGTTTGAGGTTATTTTTTTACATATTCATATTAGATGCACAGTGCACAAACAAACACCAACAATTTTTTGGTCCTACTATCGGGGATTGGTTATTTATATTCTAAAAATACTTGAGTCTTATTGATTCAATCCATTTTGTTTGTATATATAGTTGTAAATTTTACTTTTTAGTTATTGCCTAATTGACTTTCTTTTCTAGGATAATTAATTTTAGAGTCATTTCATGAACCTTTTGTGCATAGTTCTTTTGTGATTCTTCTATTTGGACTAGCACTATATCTACATCTTTTAAGTTGATTTGTTTTATTGTTGAACTGTTTGTAGTTGAGTTGAATATTTCTTTATTTTGTAGGTCAAAATTCTTGTGTATGCATAGAAGGGATTGTGGCAAAAAGTTGGTTGAATTTGATTTTGAGATTGAGAGGACTTTTCAAAGGTTGATTAGGAAACAAAAATAAAAAACATTGAAAACTTTAGAAATCTTAGATCTTTCAAGTGAATTGGATAAGAAAATGGAAGTTAATCAAGATGGTAATGAACATGGTAATGGTAATAGATGAAGGACGATTGGTGATTATGATAGACCTACATTTTGGGGAACTAATTCGAGTATTGTGAGGTCTCGTGTGGATGCAGGTAACTTTGAGATTAAACCTAATTTTATCCAAATGATCTAACAAATGGTTCAGTTTGATGGATTATTAGATAAGGATCCTAATACTAACTTAGCGACTTTTTTAGAGATTTGTGACACGCTTAAGCTTAATGGCGTAACTGAGGATGCCATAAGACTGAGGTTGTTCCCATTTTCTTTTAGGGATCGTGCTAAATCATGGCTAAATCTTCGCCTACTGGTTATATTACCACTTGAGAACAATTGGCTGAGAAGTTTCTGGCTAAATACTTTCCCTTTGCTAGAGTTGCAAAAGCTAAGGAATTATATATTCTCATTCTGTCAATTAGAAGGGAAACAATTTATGATACTTGGGAGAGATTTAAAAAATTGATTAGGAAATGCCCTCAACATGGTTTTGATCTTGGGCTGCAAATATTGACATTCTATGATAGGCTTAATTTTTCATCGAAGCAAATGGTTAATGTTTCTTCAGGAGAAATTGCTTCATCTAATACTCCAGAAGAGCTTTTTGATTTAATGGAACATATCTCATTGAACAACAATTCTTGGGGAATGCAAAAACTTAAGGCTAAGAGTTAAGGAATGTATAATGTGAATACCATGACATCTTTGGAAGCTAAGTTGGAAGCACTTACAAGAAAAGTGGATAAGATGAATATTACTTCTGCCAAACAAGTTATGATGTGTGACTTTTGTGGGGAAGGACACCCCAATCATGAATGTCACGAAATGAAAGTAGGGAGTGAACAAGACGTTGAAATGTGGATTACATGGGGAATGGAAGGCAAGAGAACACTTCATTAGGTAGCACTTGTAATCCCACTTGGAGAAATCATTCAAACTTTTCTTGGACTAATCAAGGAAAAAATCAAGGAAGACCGAGTTCAAGCTAATTATAATCCAAGACCCCAAACTCCTCTACCATTTCATGCACCACATCCTCCACCACCTCCATAAGCACAACCAAGACCATCTTTGAAAGATTTAATGGCTAAATTGGTGATTTCCACTAACACTTATTTCCAAGGTGTTGAGGCATCTATGAAAAAACCAATAAGCTTCAACTCACAAATTAGACAACTTACAAAGAAGCTTTTCGAGAGACCATTAGGAGTTTTGCCTAGAAATATTGAGGGCAATCTATGTGATGAATGTGGAAAGCCCTAACCTTTTTCTCTATTATGCTTTATACTTGAATAAATGTTCAGTGTTATTTGTTTTACTTATGTTTTATTTTCAGTAATCCTAGGGCTAATAAATCTTTATGAGACAATTTTGCATTGTTTAGTTGTTAGGTTTTGAAGCATAGTCTTTTTTTGTCATCTTCTGTGAGTCTTGTGATTATATATATATATATATATATATTCACTTTATTTATCTTTTCCTATTATGCTTATACTATTGCATTTATTTTTAATAATAAAAAATGTATCTTTTTTATTTTCTAAAAGTATATGGCGAGGTGGAGTTTATACTCTATGGTGCCGTGCATTTAAAATTCTAGAAATTTGAAAGTTTAGAGAATGTATAGCTGCGTGCAGGTCTTGCATGATGATGCCATACATCCCACTGGAACCAAAATACTGTTATTTCCCTACACATTCCTTAGAGCATAAAATTATATACAGTATTGTAGCAGTCATTCTGCATGACATATGAATAAATCTGACGACATCATTTTGATTTCAGGTTTCAAATATCAAAAGGTCAATGGTGACACACAGAGCATTACCTATGGCGCCGTGCATCATCGAATCCCATAAAATAAAAACCCTTCGACAACGGTTACTTTATTTTTCAACCTCACCATCGCCGTGCATCAATCTCTATTACCTATCATTCAATTCTTCTATTAAATCATCAATGCCCGTGAAATTTGACCCCTCTTCAGATTTGAAACCCACCGTAGTATTCTCCTTAGCGTGACTAACAACTTCAAATCAACAATTAGGGCAACTCTTGAGCTACATTGTTACTTCTAAACTAAAATTTTATTTGTTGATTGAGAGGCATTCGTAGAGGAATATGATATTATTAATTATATTACTGTGTTAAAATGTACAGTGGCTAAAATTGTAGGTGATTTTTGTCAGTGGGCATCTACCACTGCAACATTAATTAGTTGAATTTGAGCTACATTTAGACTAAATTGATTATTTTTAGTTGATTGATTGTGTACAAAAGTTGAGCTATTTTTTAGTTTGTGATTTGTTTATTGCTGAAATTAGATTATGCTGGTTTTCTTTGATTTTTGTTAAAGCCTGTGTTGAGTTGTTTTAACTGAGTATACTTTGGGAATTAAACTATGTTGGGTGTTGGGAGTTTTTGTTGGATTTTATTGTGAATTCTATGTTGGGAGAATTGTGAATAGGAGCCTTTGTTTTCTTAGTATATTACATTGATATTGTGTTGAGCTTTGCTGGATTTGTTTTGATATTGTGGTAGTTGTTGGATTTAGATGAGTTGATAATTTGAGTTGGTTCTAGTTGAGTACAGAAGTTGTGGATTAAAGGTGCATTGGTTTAATTGAAGGGAAATTGAACTAATTGATTTGGTGGATTGCATTGTGTTGATTGGTTTATGTGAGTAAATGGTGTATTTGAATTGGGTTTGGAGAAGTGGAGTTAAGTTTTGGCCAATTGATTAACACAATATCACTCATTTCTTTCTCTTGGATTGTTCCTTTAATTCTTTTCTTCCAATTCCTTTCCTTCATCTTTCATTTCCCTTTCTAACCTTTTTGCTCTATTCCTTTGTTATCTCTTTCTTTACTTTTACTTTCATTCCAGTCTACTTTTTCCATCTTCTCCCCTTTCACTTACATTATCCCTATGGCACTCAAACACATAGCCACCAAGCTACCTTTAAATAAAAAGAGAGTTGAAGGCACCTCTTCATCCCAACCCTAACCCTTCAATGCTTCTAGATTTGTGAATGCTGAAAATGAAGAGTGGTTTTGATATAAGGGAAGGGCGAAAGATCATAGTAGATAGGACTTTAGACCCTATAATGGACCATGATTTGAAAATCTCTGATTTGTTCAGGTAAGTGGGATGGGGTCCAATCCTGAGGTTGAAGGGTACCTACTACTTTATTTTGGTTAAGGAATTTATGCTAATATGAAAGCTAAAAAGCAAAACAATTCGAGGGACATTGACATAATAGTCAAGGGGTAAGGATTAGCCTGACTAGAGAGCTTTTGGCTACTATATTAGGCTTCAGAGATGAAGGGATATAGGTGGACTTTGATACCTATAATAAGAGGGTGGTGTTTAATTCTGAGTGGAAATTGGATGAGGCTAGGTCAACATTATATCTGACCTTTAAGACTGCTGGCACAGCCGAGGTATTACATGTAATAGACGTACCTGTACAGTACACACTATTAGTATACCTCTTGGGCTTCAATATTGCTCCAAGGGCAAGTGGACTTAATGAGGGTAGGTTAGTGGATATTTATGTGCTACACAAGCTTATCTAGGCCTATACTATCCCTTTAGCCTCCATCATCTCCTACATGCGAGATGTTATCTTTTCTACCCAGCCAGCCAAGCCATTTGATTTCCCTCTGGTCATCACCAAGATCTTCCAAAATTTCCTTGTTCCCATAGATAATGAGTTGACTACTACTACTGAGACTACTGAGATTGTAACTGATAGGACATTAGTTAGCTGTAGATGTAGTTACAATGAGGACAACAAGACATGGCTAACTCCTAGTCAGTTCAGAGAAAGGATGCGTCAAGGATAGATGTGACACCCTCTTCCACCATAGTGACAACCCCCATCTACAGAGACTAATAGAGCTGAGTCCTCTAGGGCCCAAAGGCCTAACACTGGACACCTTTCGGCTACTGTTGAGTTTTAGGTTGAGATTTGTACTCACTTTACCACGTTGACCAATAGTGTACTTTCTCTTCAAACTACAGTGGCAGAGCAGGAATAGATAATAGCTCAGCAATAGCAGCTGATGGGTTAGATGATGGGATTTCTTGAGCGCTACGGTCAGACGACTGCCAAGTATGAAGAGTAGCTCGAGATGATCCAGACTGAGATCCGAAATATAGCTTCAGAATTTGACTCTCTTCGTGTTCAACAATTTACCATAAATGGATTCCTCCGTATTATGTGGGATAGGCTGAAGAGATATGATCGTCTGGGACCAGATGAACTAGAACACCTTCTGTATGGTCCTCAGAGTAGCAGAGGTGGCAGCAGTAGCTGATGTAGCTATGGATGTTTATGATATTTCTCTTTAGATTTGGGGATAGAATAGGATCTTCATTTATTGCTTTCAGTAGTTTGTTCTGTATTCCCGTCTCTTCACTGTACTTATGTTCTCTTGGTTTTAGTACTTATTTAGTTTTGACAATTGTAGATAATTCTTATGATTTCTATGGATAAGCTTTTCTTTTCTTCTTGTTGAATTATATTAAGTTGCAAATTCCTTGTGGAGTATTACTCTATTTTTTTTTTCTCAAATTTCTTTTAGTCCTCTTGTGCGCACATTGTATACTCCTTTTGCCAATGAGGACATTGTGCAGTTTAAGTGTGTGAGAGAGATAATTGAGTATTTTCCTGGCAATAATTCTTGAAAAACATTGAACATAACATTGAACATTGGGGTAAATTAAGCTATTTTTTTTTTAAATTTTTGGCATATTTTGACTTGTTTAGAATTACTATTCTTTTTGTCTTGATGTGGAATTTGGATTAAGGTTCTGTTGAGGGATTTTCTTTGATAAATATGTATATTTAATGTGATATATACCAAGTCTTGAGAATTTGGCTTAGCATTATCTATGCTTTAGTAAATTTTGTGATATTGTGTTTCTTGGGAATTGATGAGAACTTATGATGAAGCATAAGTAAGGAACTTTGGCCTATTTATATTCTATGATCTTCTAGTTAGTCCTAATTTTAGGTTCAAGTAAATGCAGATTTGGGTAAGAAAAAGAGCTATTAGAGTAAAACAATGCAAATGATAAAAAAATCACTCATTACATCTTTTCTAAGCTTTTGCATTACTTTACCCTAATGAGAGTAATGTAAAAGTTGAAAGATTTTTATTCCATCTTTACCAGGTAATTATATTTACGCTACTAAAACAAGTGTATGGACCAATCTTCTGTTTACTGCTCAGGTTGTAGTAACTTTTAAAAGTCAGAGAACTTAAGTAACCCTTATTCCTAGCTTATAAAAATCACTGGAGTTATAATCCTGAACCAAGAGATAGGATGAGACTGAATTAAATAAATCTAGAATTGTTTAATCTAACTTCTATAGCTTTGGTTTAATCTATCTCAATACACATGTTTACACGAATTTAAGCCTAGTTAGATGACTTGGAACTGAATTGTCATCTCAAGAGAATTTGAATAATTTTTTTTTATAACAACCATTGTTGCCAAAGATCCATTCTTGATATAAATGCTTTTTTGCTTGAAATGTTTTGATTGTAAAAATTTGCATGAGGACAAGAAAAAGCTTAAGTGTGTGGGAGTGATATTTGGTTATTTCATGCATATTTTACATAGCATTTGAGTTTAAATTCTTTAATTTTCATTATAAACTGCTACTCATCTCTCTCAATTTTCTCCTTATTTTATATAGATTAAAAAAAAAATTGAAGTTAGAAAAGAATTTAAGGAGAAAACACTGAAAAAGGTGAATGTGAGAGTTGAACCTTGAAGTGTGTTATTTCATGACAAGTGGAGTAGTTATTGATTGAAATTCTGTAATTTTTTTTAGATGGGATTAAGATTTAAGATTAAAACAATTCATTAGTATGAGTAGGCTTGATCAAGTAAGTCATTGCATGAATTTTGATAACTAATGCTCAATTTTATAATTCAACACTACTTTGACATGTTTTGACAGACAATTTTATACACAATGAATGTGATTAAGGTTTCACGCTTTTGTCTAAAATATAGCTGTGACTACATTCTTTTTGGACAAGAATAATATTTTGTATAAATAGAAATGTATATACTGGAACACTAAAATTCTTCAGTATCGACTTTTGATCAAGAATCAATACATGTTTATGAGTGCACCTTTGAGTCAACAATGCAGATTCTTTGATTGAAAATACCCCTAAGCAGGGATATAAAATGTTGAGTACTCAATAAAAATAGACTACTAGTACTAGTTTTAGAAGGATGAAGCATGTCTTCTAGTTAGTGGCCACCTTCGGGGGATGGACTTCGTTTGAATAAAGTGACAAACACTAGTAAGTCAGGCCAATTCATAACTAGCAACCCATTTCTAAGTTGCACTATTAGTCGGGGTTGGATGATAAATTAGTTTGGGTAAGAGATGGAGGAGCATCTCACTTAGTGAGCCAATCACCCACTAATACTGTGATGCAAGGTTTCACTGTATCCTGTCATGATGCTGGGTTTCATGACAAATTAAATATGGCTATGATGTAAGGTTTCGTAATTTGACTTTTTTACAAATTGAGAGTAGTTTTGCTTTTTTTTGGAAATTATTTTTTTAGCAACTTTTGAGAAAATTATTTGAATAGCCTTTTTCGTTGACAATATGCAATTAATAGCACTATGTGATTCTGAGATTGAAATGTATAAACTTGCTTTTGTTTTCTCCCATTTCATCTGAACACAAATCATAAATTAGTTTAAAAGTTCAGAAGTACACATAGGACTTATTAGAAAGTATTTCTCACATATTTACTGTCACAGTTTTTAGGAAGAACCAGTCTTGATAAGGTTGCGAGTTTTAGAGTTTTGAAGACTTAGACCTTATGTTTTTTATTATTACTTGTTGAGAATTTCATATATCTATTTTATGTTCTTGAGATTTTGTATAAGTTTTGGGAAGTCATATAATAAGTTTTATTTTTTTTCTTTGAGTTTTACTTATACCTAGTTGTAAAGACCTTTAGACCACTAGACAGGGTAATATTCCCGACCCTATTGGGTTATGCAGGTAGATGAGGTATTACATAAATCATTCAACTTATTACATCATAAAACCATAGCTTGCAAGATGTTATTGTGCAATAACTGTTATAACAAAATAAAACAAAAGATTTTGCAATAAAAACCACTAAACACTTAGCTTCATTCTTAATAAAATAAAATCTTGTACTGTTTATCATCCTCTGAATCTATGAAGGGAGAATAGGGGGTGAGGACTTCCACCTGTAGAATGAGTAAAAAAGGAATATTTCTTCGAATAGTAAGCTGATTACGTGCATATATAAATTTTTCAAAAAAAAAAAAGATATAAAAAATTCTAACTTTTGCATAAAATTTTAGCTTCACTATAAAAGTTACTACTTTTGCTTTTAACATTAATACAAGACAAAAAAATTCAGCTTTACCATAAATATTACAACATTATCAACCATGCATAAACTACTGAAACATTTATATAAGATGCCATACAAATTACAAATTTACGTATACGCCACTAGTTTATCTTATTAAGAAGGTTTGAAAAACCTTTAACCTAGGGATGGTGATTCCCTTATTTAAATTGAGGCCTACTTGACCTAACTTAAGATTGTATTGCCTCCTACCTGTCTTGGCCCGTCCTGTAGTTTTTAATTTATTATATTTATATATGTATATCTTATATTAATACATATTTACACACACGTGCGCATACACACACATACACTCACGCACGCACACACACACACACACACACATATGTATATATATTAAAAGATAGATATAAATGCGCACGCACACGCACACACACAATTGGTATTAATATATTAGGCAAAATATGTCATCCACCCTTGAAGTTTTACAAATTTTAATTTCCACCATCGAACTCTAAAATGTATGATAAGCCCTCAAACATTTGAAACACCTAAAAAATAGTCTTTTTGTCAATTAAAATTATTAAGTGCTCACAAAAGTTTATCACATGGCTCTCGCATGACCTATTTTTTGGGTATTTTCATCCATTCATAACTCTCACAATGCAGTACTATATTTTTCTCTAATTTTTACAAAGTAGCTTCTGTTTATGATAGAAAGATTATTAGAACTTACACGTCTCTCACTTCTTCTTTTAGATCTTTTTTTTTGTAATGTACTTTTCTTTCAAATCTATTCTTCTTTTATGTAAAAATGCTAAGAAAATTGCTATCTATTGAGAACTAAATCTAGGTTTTTTTGCTATCTGTCAAGAATTAAAATTTGGTTTCTTTATTTTTTCCCTCATCTTTATGTTTGTGTTTTGTTTATTAAATGGTGAAATATGTAATTTTTGTTGTATGGTTGGATTCAAAGATATATGAAAGAGTAATCTCAAGATTATTGAGCCATATAATAGGCATGGAGTCAAATCTTGAAATTACTGTTGATAATATAAAATAATTTAAAGAGAAGATAACGGGATTAAAGTTGAAGAACAATATTTTGGAAACAAAAAATAGAGGAATGAGGGCTAACATATGGTGATTTTGTATTGTACTTGAACTTTTATTATTTGAATGGCTATTTTTAGGTGTTTCAAATGTTTAAGAGTTAAAATCATACATTTTAAAGTTTAAAGATAGAAATCAAAATTTAAGAAAGTTTAAAGGTGACTGGCATATTTTTCTCTGATATATTTTAAAGATATATTCTCATAATTCAAAATATAAAAAACTTTTGATTGTATAAAAACTAAACTATCTTCATACTTGTTTTTTTTTTTTTTTTTGGTGGCAAATCTTCATAAATTTTGAAGGAATGAAATTATATTGTTTAATTTAATTTTACTCTATTTGTATAATTTGTTATATTTTATTATTATTAGTGCTATATTTTAATATATTTTATTTATTGTTTGAAGTTATATTTTAGGATTTATTATTTTATTGTGAGTTTTTTAGATTTTGAATTTGTGAGTTTATTATTATTTTTTTAATATAGTTCTTTTTCCTATTTATTTAATATTTTAGATTCAATTGGAGATTTTTTTTTTCTCTTGGCCTACTAAGCCTTGTCATAGGCCAGCTCGTGATAGGGCTTGACTAGGCATTAGGCACCGAGCAACTAGGCACCAATAATAGTACCAGCACCAAGCACTAGCACCAGCACCTAGTGCTCGACAGGCAACGGTACTCATGACCATTCAAACTCCATTTTTTATGTACATATGTAGATAGGCTTTTCTAATATTTTTGTATTTTTCCTAAAGCCTTTCAGGCTAATAATGTAAACTTTTGTAGATTAGTTTTATGTTGAAAAATGTATGGAAAATAGACAAAATTTTCTCACCTACTTAGAAAACTATGTCTATTGTTGTCACTAGGGTAATATTTACGAAGACTATTACAACACAAAAAGAGTTGAGCTATTGGTAAAGAGAAAATGTGTTTGCTAGACAAAATATCAATCAAACTATGAAATAGAAATTTTGTTAAATAATGTCAAACAAGGGATAAGCAAAGAGAGAGGAGAAAAAGAAGAGCTAGAGAAGTAAAATGAGAGGCAGCTAGAGTGAAAAAAAAAGAGAACTTTAGGATTAGGGCAAGAAGGATTAATTACATAAACAATTTATAAAGTACAAACATATCTCTCTGTTTTTTAAAAAAATAATTCTTAATTAATAATAATTTCACACACATACATATGTATATGTATAATACCCCACCTACCTATATAATAAAAAATGGTTGAGGATGTCACCTCATTTAGTGGATCAGAGATCTTTATAATTGTTGGGGATATGCCCTAGAGTCAATTTGTACTTATACAATTGTCATTATGTTTTATATAATAATATGAGGCTTTCCTTTCCATGAATAGTGAGTTTTTTTTTGTTGGTCATCAAGTACGTGACTTGATAGTAAAACCCTACAATGAATACAATGACTATTCTAAAGCATCACATCGATCGATTATTATTATTGGAATAATAATAAATTAAGATTAGTATGTTTGTGACTTGATGGCTATGTTTTACTGGCCATGGATATTTGTGATATCGAGTCAAGACATAAATAAATGTTAGAGAACATTGTATTGGACATGACCCACTGTGAGAGTACTTCATGGAATATGTCATAAGTACTTTCTAGCCATAATAATATTGAAAGTCCTTCGACCTAAATTCATCATAGTTTCTTACTTGATAAATTCTATATTTTGACATTGTCTAAAGTTGTCTTTAACCAGATAATAAATTAGACTACTGTTGGATATAGAATAAATCAAGGAGAGGAATATGATTGATTGTGAAGGAATTTGTCCCTCTCAATTATGGGAGAGATATCCATGGGCCCCTTGATAAGTTAGACTGTTAAAAATGCATGGCCGTGCTCAAATATATCAATCTAAGATATTGATATCATTTGTTTGAACAGATCTACTATGAAATCAAGAAATAATTGATTAAGCTTAATAAGGATGACATGCTCCGTGCCTTATGCTTAATCTGGATATCGTGTGACAAAAGGACTAAATATAAAATTATGGTTTGGTTCAAAGAGATCACCGATCTTCATTTAACCTGGATAGTTATAATGTTTTGCTAGAAACCGCTTATAACTTGTGGGCCATTTAAATACGATTTAGGCACGTCGCCAGGTGTTAAATGAACCTATAGGGTCACACAATAAGCGAACTTGTTAGGTTATTTTTCCGGTGACCAGAGTTCGATGAATCTGGATGATATCCGGATTATAAGAATCGACTCGGTAAAATAATTAGTTAAATTACCGAGATAATGGCAGAATCTTATCATATCAGTTTTAATTTAATTTGAATTTAAATTAGAATATGATAAGATATGATTAGGGTTGGACTCTAAGAGGTTCGAGGGTTTTTTAAGAAAACCCTAGCCGTCTTTCAATAGTCCAATTTTTTCCGGTTGAGAACATTCGTGCCATTCTCTACCAGAGAAAAAAAAACCTCTCAAACCCTAGGCGCTAGCACTCCCCGAGTATCGAGTGAGTTCGCGGTGTGTATCCGATAGAGGACGTTCGCATACTGCAGCGTCTGGTGATTGTTCGGGTTGAACGTACAACAGCGCAACCAGAATCGAAGGATTTCGATTACAGTAACCAGAGGTAACTCTTAAAGCTTAGATCTTCTTAATCGTTTACTTGGGTCCTCGGGAGGGATTCGTAGATGTTTTTCGCGTTTAGGAGTCCACGAATCCCAACAATAATTTGGTACAAGCAAAACTTAAAAGGATAAATAAAACTTATTACAATGTTTCCAATACTTATACGAAGTCTTAAAACATAAAACTATAAATGAACATCTTTAACAAGAAATATTTAAAGCATAAAATCTAGATCTTCAAACTATAGAAACTTGCAACCTTGTCAAAACTGGAAATCCCTAAAAACCATTATATAGAGTATGTGAGAAATATTTCCTAATAAGTCCTGTGTGTGCCCTTGTAATTTTAAAACTCTTTCATGATGCAAGTTTGAGTAAAAATAAGAGAAAATAATTACAAGCCATTACATAACAATTTTAAAATCACTGAGTGGTTAAATTGCATGTTTTTACTTGGATTAGACAACCATATCATTATTGTAAAACATATAAGAAACATTTTCCCAGAGAAGTAAAACCCTTCTTATTTTTGTAAAATGGGCAGAATATTATGAAATCCTACATTGCGATCCTATTGATTTGTCATGAAACTCTACATCATGATAGGATATTGTGAAACCTTTCATCACAGTATCAGTGGATGCTCAGCCTATTGGCTGAGATACTCCTCCATCTCTCACAGAAACTTACCGGTCATCCAATCCCAGATAACAGTCCCACCTGAATTAAATTGTTAATGTAGATTGACCGACTCACAAGTACTGTCACCTTATCTGAAAAGAATTCATTTTTTGGAGGTGGCCTCTTATTAGAAGACTTGCCCTAACCCTTAAAAGCTAGTACTGATAGTCTATTCATATTGAGTACTCAATGTTTCCTATCCATGCTTAGGGATATTCCTCAAACAAGTAATGGGAATGTTAGCTTAATTATGCATCCATAGATTTGTGTAGATCCTTGTTCAAAAGACATTACTAAAGAAGTTTAATGTTTTAGTTTAAGCATTTCTACTTGTATAAAATATTATTTTGTCTACGAGAGTGTACAACTAAGTTTTAGACAAAAGTGATAATCTTCGCTCATATCCATGTGTACAAATTTCATTTGATAAAATATCTCAAAGTAGTGTTGAATTAAAAAGCCAAGCAGAGTCAACAAAAATTTATGTTGGGACTTACTTGATCAAGCTCACTCAAATATGCACATTACTGGTTTATTTCCTGATGCTGAAATCTAATACCATCTAACAAAGATTACAAAAGTCTCAATTAAAGTCTACTCTACTAAACTCACACACAAACTTTTTAGACATTCTCATTTATATCACCACAATCACTCATGCATCAACCAACAACCTACAGCTAGATATAGTCTCCATACAACAATTAACTCAAACATCCCATAGCCAGAATCTACATCAAATATACTTTCACATATAATAGACACCAACAACCCTACTCTCATAATACATGATCAAAAACACATTCTTATTCTTAGCATAAACATGCAATACTTAATCCAAGGATCTAAGTAGCAAAGGAATCTATACATGAAACTTATACATCAATCGAATAGATTCACCAAAGACTCAGTTCCCATATGCAAAAACCATATCACCAAGAATCTAAGTATTCCTATATCGTATATGATCAAATACATTTAGTCATACCACCAGATATCATAGATTCAAATATAGCATCAACTTCATGTATTTAGCTATATATCTAAAGTGTACTGATTTAAAATGAAGTCTTCAATATTATATACCAATAGTTCTGAAGAAACAATGTTGTATTTAGAAATCATACCATCACTAAAGAAATAAAACCAAGATCTATACAGGTACAACTAATCATCCATGAGGTTATCATGTTTTCAACAAATAGATGAAGACTAAAGGGCAAAAGAGAAGAAACATGGATTACTTGATCAAGATAGGCTCGTTTATCTCCACGGAATTGAAGGCTATTGATTGAAGTAGACCGAAGCTTTGAGTTCCCAAGAGTGCAAAACAACTTTGATCTTGATGGGAATGAGTTCGAGTGAGTATGTGTTGAACTGTTGATCCATGAGTATAGAAAAGAAAAGAGATTGAGGTGTAAGTTTTGGCCTTGAAGAAGAAGAAATGGAGAAGATAGAAAGGGCTTGATTACCCTTTTCTTGATAAAAGAATGGTGAGGCGACGAAGAGAAGAGAACTCATGAGCTTTGAGGGAGTAAGGTCAAGAGAGAGAGTTCTTGTGTGTGTGAGTGTTTCAACTCTGCTAGAAAGAATAGAGAGTCTAAGAGGAAGTGAAGTGAAAGAGAGAAATGAGAGGCTAGTATTTTGTTATAAGATGTGTGCTATCAATGAAGAAATTCCTAGGAATACTGAGAGTGTTGTGTGTGTACTTAAGGGCTTCGATCTTGTGAAAATAAAGAGGGGTGTGTTTCGGTTCTGGTATAGAAATGGAGAAGAGAGAAATGTGTGAGTTGAGGAAGTGAAGAGGGTGAATGTGCTTCAGTTCTTTGGTGAGAATGAGAAGGAAAAGATGTGTAAGTTTGTGTTTTTGAAGGATGGTGGGAAATAAAATACTCAGTGAAAATATACAATTTGAATTTTTTTTTCCCAGCCAAAATCTAGGAAAACTTACTTTTAGGTTGCTTAGATTGAATAACTGGAGGATTTGGATTTAACAGAACACTTTGATTTGTCATAGTCACTTGTTCCGTAGAAATCCCAACCAAGTGTCGACTCTTTCTCATCAAATACACCTACCAAGATTTCTAAATTTTGATCTTCCAGAGTATTCTCGAACCTCCTATGAACAATCTATCAGTGAAAGTAGAACTAGGATGAAAAAATAAAAAATTGGAAGAACTTGGGAGAGCTAATTTTAGGGAATAAAGGAAAGAAGACCAGCGGCCTTAATTAGGAAAAAAAAAAAAACAAAGTTGTTGCCTTTTTTTGTGAATAGTGGCATCAAGGAAAACTAAACACATAATTTTTTGTGTATACAATAGATACATGTGCACATGCTACGTTAACCAAAACAATAGCCTTCTTTTTTCTTTAGTTTTCTTTTTCCTTTTTCCACTGCCACTTCTTTTTATTTCTTTCTTTTTCTTTTTCCTTTTGACATGTGGGTGCTATACCTTGTTTCCATTGAAGCAATAGCCATCACTCTTAACCCTGGTGGGCAAGGATTTTCTCAATTAGTTCAAGACTAATTAAATAACTCTCTTATTAATTAATTGATCTACTTGGGCCCAATACAAAATTACCAAAGACAATTAATTAATAAACTAATTTAATTAAATTAGCTCAATAAATTATTCTAGCCCAAATAAATAATTATTGGACTTCTAAAATAATTTTACATTAATTATTTCATCCAATAAGCTTATATAATAAATAAATTTATTAAAGTTACTTGAGCTACTCTGGGAACCAAAAGATATATTATTTTGGCTACTAAAATAACCAAAATACCCCTACTAACAAATAGTTGTATTTTTATTATTTTAAATATTCTATTTATCACTATACAGAATTATTGATCCCAAGAAAAATATTATAAGTGCAGTGTCTCCAACTTACAGGTGTAATGATGAACCTTAACACCCATAATTGAGATCTGAAAAATATGCTAACACATTTCTCAATGACATCCACCATCCTTTGATATCTAGTCAGATAATCCATAACTTCCAGTATGTACGCATTCATTTCAAGGAGCTACCCAAAAGTATATATACTTAGTCATATTTTCCAAGGCCTTAGATTATTTAGATTATCCTGCACAATTATAAGGGAGTAATATCTTCGGTAAGTGAAATATAGAAACTTTATTGTATAAGTCTATTTTAATTAACTAGAGTCATACACCCAACGTACAAAGTTATTGGCATTGCATTAAAACCTCATCCATTATATATTAAAATGCACATTTTTTCAATTTTATCAAACCACCAACTTATACTCAAGTCTTAAAGTACTCATCCACATAGTAGCAGTGATATACCAATCTTTATTTATTAAAGTACTCTTATAAATATTACTATTGTGTGGTCCAATTCTATGTATTTGAAATACGCTTGGACTATTGGCATGAGAGGACTGCTTACTGGTTAAAGTAAACTAAACCATTTCCTATTTAGAAATCATAGTATAATGATTTAAACCTTAACAAAGCATCCAATTTCATCAATCAATCAAGAACATTTTAGTTTGTATGTTAGTAACTCATGATCTTATTGGATTTATGCAAAAACAATTTATGAGCAGTGAAAAATAAAATTAAATCCACTCAAAATATCATCTGTATGTAATTTAACGAGTTATGAGAGGGAAGAAAATTTATTACCTTCGAAACTTAGCTTTTAAAATTTCTCTTCATGCACACGAAACTCTTCTGGAAATTGTCCAAATCGTGGGCCACTATATTCCAAGCGTAGGAATTTCTCCAATAGAAATGCACACGAAAAATCAGTACTTAAAATAGACACCAAAATCCTGTACTAGTAGGTTAATTCTTAGTGCCTATATGGAATTAATTTGCAAAAGGAAATTAAAAGGATCCTTATGATGAAGACTGATCCTTCTTGATCCTTTGCTGTTAGTTAGCAAAGACAAGAGGATGGAAAAAGGGAGAATAGAGCAAAATGAGAGAGAGAGAGAGAGTGAACAAAGGACCAACTTTGGTTTTTTTTTTTCCTTTAGTGACGTGAGTTCTAATTTTTTTTTTCTACTGCACAACTCCTAGTCACATCCTAGATAACCCAACCTTGGTGTTTAAATATTTCAAATATCTGGAGGTTATCAACAGAAGAGGTTTGGGTAATCCATAACTCTTTTGTACCGTGAATAATAAAAAATCCTTTAATCCATGCTATTGGGCTAAAATAATTTATTATTTTTCCTTGAACCCAATGAGCCCAAAAATAATAACCATTAACTATTTATTTTCTAGGCCTATTAAAATAACCCAATAAATAATTAATGAGCCCAAATGAACTAAAATAATTATTAAGCCTTTTATTAATTAGTTTAAGCCCAGGTTAATTTTTCTAATTATTTAATTTAGACTTAGGTTCTCAATAATTAATTAACCAATCAAACTAGATAATAAATTTAATTTCTCTCATTCCTTTTATTTTATTCCAATCCAAAAATAAATTAGACTTCTTGAATAAAATAAAATCCTTTTTCCATTGTGACCGTTTTCTCGACCTAAAATAACTAGGACTTACGGGCTATTCCGAGGACCAAAAAGACACATTGCGTTGCTACTAAAAAGATCAAAATACCTTTGCTATATAAATAGTTGTATTTTGCATTTTAAATATTTCTTAATATCACCATAAGGAAATATTGACCCTAAGGACAATGCTGCGTTAGCTATGTCTTCGACCTACAGGTGAAATGACTAAATACCCCTCTACATATCGCCGTTGATTTAGAGAGGAAAGCGTGTACTAATATCTCTCTAAATGACATCTACCATTCTTAGAATTCTAGTCTAATGATCCATGATTTCTTGGAATATTCCAGCTTTCCAAGGGAGCTACCCTAAAGCTAATATCAAAGTCATGTTCCCCAGGGCCCTGGTTAATTAGATAATTCAGACAACCACAAAGGGCGATATAGTGTAGATACTATCTCGTACAAGTTTTTCTTGACTAACTAGTCTCATATACCCTACATATAAGTATATTGGTCCTTCTCAAAAACCTCAACTATAGTATATCAAAGCATACACTTCTAGTTTCATCAGATCACCAACTTATACTCAAGTTGTAGAGTACAAGTCCACGCTATAGCAGTAGTAGTTTGGGTTTTGATCACATAGTACTTTTAGAAACCACCACTACAGGTTCAGTTCTACGTATTCAAAATACGCTTGTGTTATGAAATGAGTAGACTACTCATTGGCTAAAGGTAAGTCATTCCCTATTTGAAATTCATAACACAATAACCTTGCTATGATGAGATTTCCATTCTTATCATTCGGTTAAGAATAATAGTTTATATGTTAAGTATCCCATGGTCCACACCTTACTGTGAATGACCTCCATTCACATGAACCATTTATTTAAATACAATGGGTCTTTTCCAATAAAATCGTGCATAAATATAAAAAAAATTTCACAAACAAATTCTGAGAAAAATACTTTTATTAATACAAGTAAAAAAATACATCAGAAACCTAGTCTAAGAGGGCATATATTCCAACAATCTCCCACTTGTACTCTAAGACTAAATAAGTCCATAGGTGTCCACCCCTATGGCATCTAAGTGTCTTCTAAAGACTCTCTCCGACAAAGGCTTAGGGAAAGGATCTGCTAGATTGTTTTCCTAGGCAATTTATTCTACCACGACTTCTCGTCTCTGGATAAAATCCCTCATAAGGTGGTACTCCTCTCCATGTGCTTCCTCTTTTTGTAGTTCCTTGGTTCTTTGAATTGTGAGATTGCACTAGTATTATCGCAATACATCACAACCGGTTTGTCCACGTGTGGCACGATTCTAAGTTCCCAATGGAACTTTCGAAGCCAAACTACTTCCTTAAATGCCTTTGAACCTACCACATACCATGGTTGAGTCAGTAATACAAGATTGCTTGATACTCCTCTATGAAATGGCTCCTCCAGATAAGGTGAAGACATATCCACTAGTGTATTTTCTCTCATCCTTATCCGCTGAAAATCTGAGTTCATATATCTCGTAAGAACTAAGTTATCAGTCTTGTAAATTAGCATATAATCTATTGTATCTTTGAGATACTTAAGAATATGCTTTATAGCCTGCCAATGAACCTCCCTAGGGTTTGACTGATATCTATTGACTAAGCCTACGACAAAGCAGATATCTGGCCTAGTACACAGCAGGACATACATGAAACTTTCTACGGCCAAAGTATAGGGAATCCTACTCATCCTATCATTTTCTTCTTGAAACTTTGGATAGTCCTTCGAAGAAAATTATAACCCATATCTACAAGGGATTAATGCCCACTTGCATGAGTTTATACTGTACTTGGCCAACATCTTATCAATGTATGTAGCTTGGGATAAACCTAACATTCTCTACTTCTTATTTCTAAGAAGCTTTATTCTGAGAATATAACTGGCTTCATCCAAGTCCTTCATACTAAATTGACTAGATAGCTAAACCTTAGTAGATGACAGTATCCTTACAACATTTCTAATGAGTAGTATGTCATCCACATACAAGACAAGAAAAACTACATTTATGCTTTCTAGTTTCCTATACACACATGGTTCATTTTCGTTTTGAATGAAATCATAAGACTTTACAGTCTTATTGAAATGAATATTCCATGCTCTGGATGCCTGCTTAAGTCCATAAATGGATTTCTTACGCTTACAAACCATATATTCTTGGTTTTTAGTAATAAAGCCTTCTAGTTGGGACATATAGATGTCTTCACTAAGATGACCATTTAAAAATGCCATCTTGACATCCATTTGCCATATTTCGTAGTTATAATGATATGCGATGGTAAGAAGGATATGGATGGACTTAAGTATAGCTACCGGGGAAAAGGTTTCCTCATAGTCGATCTCTTCTTTCTGAGTATACCCTTTCACCATAAGCTTAACTTTGAAGGTTTCCATTTTCTCATCCGCTCCCCTCTTCTTCTTGTAAACCCATTTACACCCAATGGGTTTTATCTCTTCAGGTGAAGCTACAAGATCCCAAACCTAATTGAAGTACATAGACTTAATCTTGGCTTTCATTGTTTCATGCCATAGGTTTGCATCGGCATCATCAATAGCCTTCTTGTATCTAGTGGGATCTTGTTCCTAATGGTCGGAGACTAGGTCAAAAGCCTCTCCAGTCCATCTTTCTGGAACTCTAGATATCCTCTCACTACGACGAGACTCCATTTGTATAGGTTCCTGAGGCTGTGCCTCTTCTTGTTCTATAATTGGGTTAGAAGAAGTTGATTCAGAAGATAACTTCTCTTCGAGTTCCAACCTTGTTGAACTTTTAGTGGATGTACTTTGTTCATCTTCCAAGTATATAGCATTAGTACTCACGAGTACTTTCTACTCCTTGGGATGATAAAAGTAACCGCCATTTGTACCTTTTAGATACCCTACAAAATAGCATAATTTTAATATTGGTTCTAATTTGTCTCCCTTAGTCAGTACATAAGCTGGACAATCCCATATCTTGAGATGATTTAGACTTGGCTTACGCATAGTCCACATCTCATAGGGAGTCTTAGGTACTGACTTGGAAGGTACCAAGTTCAGAATATATGTCGTTATTTCTAAGGTATATTCCCAAAAAGATACTGGAAGAGTGGCATGATACATCATACTTTGGACCATTTCCATCAATATCTTGTTCCTTCTCTCAACTACTCCATTCTTCTGGGGTGTCCCTGGAGTAGAGAACTGGGACACTATCCCATGATGTACCATGTAGTTCTTAAATTCACCAAGGAGGTATTCTCCACTACGATATGATTGTAAGGTCTTGATTAGCTTACTTGTTCGACGCTCCACTTTAGCCTTAAACTCTTTGAACTTGTCAAAAGAGTCAAACTTGCATCTCAGCAGATAAACATAATCATTCATTGTACAATCATCTGTGAAAGTGATAAAGTACTCAAACCCCCTCTTGTTGGCGTAGACAAATGACCACACACATTATTGTGAACAGACTCAATTCTTCTTTAGCTCCGTTTTTTGGGTAAAGGACCTTTTGGTCATTTTTCCCATAAGACATGATTCACACTGAGGTAAACTTTTCAATCTCAATGAGCCTAAAGGCCCATCATAGATTAATCTCTAAATCCTAATTGAGTTAATGTAACCTAATCTTAGATGCCAAAGATATAGCTCATTGACATTGGTCTTTCTCTTCCTATTAAAAGGTTTTGATTGAGCGTTATTCAATTGATTGTTAATAGGATTAATGAAGAATAGATTTTCATGCATGTGCTCAGTACATATAATTTCTCCATTTCTACTGATAGTAGTACCAGAATGGAAAGAAACAGAATATCCTTGATTTATTAGTTTTACAATTGAAACCAAATTCTGTCTAAAACCAGGAACAAATAAAATATCCTTCAAAACATTTATTCTATTACAATCAAAAGTAAGTTCTAATTCTCCCACAGCAAGGGCCCAAACTTTTACTCTATTTCCCATGCGTAGTCCATGTTCGCCCTTCTAGAGTCTTCTAACCTTCCTAAACCTTTGTAAGGAGTTATAGATATGATCAGTGGCTCCTGAGTCAACAATCCAAACGGAAGTTGATCCAACCATTGATATAGACTCTAGATAGAGAACATTACCTGTGGGGTTTTTCTTGGCCTGAAGATATGGACACTCTTTTTTCCAGTGTCCCTTCTTCCCACACTTGAAGTATTTGCCCTTGGGTTTATCTTTAAGCTGGGACTTGGGCTGATGCACTGCATTACCCTTCTGCTTCTTGAACTCTTTGGGCTTGGGCCCAGTTCTCGAAGAAGAAGCCATCATAACTCTAGCCTGTGGCTTTATGACCTTCTCTGCCATCTGCAGCCCCTTCATCAACTCAGTTAAACCCATGTTTAACTTGTTCATGTTGTAATTCAACTTGAATTGAGTGAATGAGCTCGACAAAGATTCGAGAACTATGTCCACTTGGCTCTCGGGGTTAATAACAACCCCAAGACTTCTGTTTCCTCGAAAGCAGCAATCATCTTGAGCATATGCACTTTGATTGATACTCCATCAGCCATCTTAGTGTTTATGATCATTCTAAGAGCCTCCTGCCTTGTGGGTCGGCTCTTATCCGCGGACATTGTGGCTAGAGATGTGCTAATGTCATATGCAGTAGCCATATGCTCGTGTTTGGACTATAACACATTTGACATGGAGGCTAATATATAGCATCGGGCCATTTCGTTAACCTTCTTCTATGCCTTTTCAGCCTCACGCTTCTCAGTGGTGGAACCTTCCCCGATTACTGGACAGGTCTCATATAGGACATACTTATATTCTTCGGCTGTGAGTATTATGTCCAGGTTCCTTTTCCAGTCCACATAGTTTGGACCTGTTAGCTTATTCTCACAGAGAATAATGACCAAGGGACTGAAAGAACATCTACCAACCATTTCTGAAATCTAAAAAAAAAGAAAAATAAATTCTCAATATTTGTAAAACAAAAATAATTTTGTACACTTTATCCTCATATTAAACTTGATAATAGCTAACCCTATTACTATTATCTTTAACACGATTAATTTGGCTATTAGGAAAACTAATATAGCTTTTTGGGAAGGTTAACAGCTTCCTAAGCTAAGTGTGTTAACTACCACAAATTAATTTTCCTTCTAGGTATTGATCTAGATGATAACTCTATCAAGGGGATGTCTATTCCTTCTCATTTTCTATTGACATACCTCGCACTATAATCTCCAACGTGAGCCGGCCGATCATAGTACATGTCCCAAGTTATTAATTACATATTTTCATTAATTCTATATCCTTATAGTATCTCCATCCGATACAGGTTCACTCCCAGAGTGACACGAGGAGACCCACGATCTCTAATGAGGATCGTGAAGGAAGCCTTGGGGTCATTGGAACCCTTCTCCCATTTAGTTTTTTAAATAAAGGTTTTCTTAAAAAAATATTATTTGAAAAATTCCAATTATATTCTCCTTTAACTTAAAATAAAATATCTAAATCCATTAAAAATTTCTATGTTAAAGTTTATACCCTTCGAGAAATCTTTCCTCATGGATTAATTTTATTTAAGTAAAAAACTTAATAATTTCAAAACTTTTCAATTTAAAAATTCCTAGAGATTTTGATCTCAAGGCTTTATTTGAAAAAAATAATTTTGCCTTTGCTAAAATGAATTAAAATGGCTTTCTATTTTAACTTACAAAAATTTTTAAATCCATAATATTTTCTATGTCAAGGATTAAAGCCTTTACGAAAATAACCAAGGATTAATTTTTGTTTAAGTTAAAATAACTATTTAATTAAAGAAAAATATTTTTCCTTGTCAAATAAAAATTTCCAAAGACTTTGGCCTTTGAGAAAAGTGCACACAGGATTTAAATAATTAGCATGCTAGAAAACTGTAAACGTTTTTCGTGCTTTTCTATTTTTAATCCTAAGTGCCCAAATAAAAGAACTAAACACATTAATTAAATTAATTAATGATCTTGTTCAATCCTAATATCCTTTACTATTATTTTTCATGTAAAATATTTAATGAATATTAACTATTGCAATAAAAATAACTTTGCATGGTATGGAACCAAAAATAGAAAAAAAAAGAAAAAAATTTCTGGTCTAGTGCACCCGCCACATTCGATTATGGCCTATGGGAAGACCCATAGACTACGGTCTGTGGGCACCAGGTGCCCGATGCAACAGCTTCCATGAGAAAGCTATTGCATCTACAAGGATGCTTTCTCGCTCGTGCCCAGAGCCGAGGAAATGCTCGGGCCCAACTGTGGCTTCAAGCCATGGCTGGCTTGGGCATCCTCGGCTCCCCTCACACCGAGCCACGACTTGGCTCGGCTCGGCTCCTAGCTGGGCTTGCGACTCAACTCATCTTCTTCCTTGCGAAAAGAATTTCCTCCGCTGTGATTTCTCTGCAAATTTTTCACTAGGCTCCTCTGCAATGCTTTGCAATTGTCCAAGGCCATTTCTTGTTACATTTTTCAATAAAAAACATGACAACCGTCTATACCTTTTCAAATTGGGTATACACGAAGCTAACCAAAGCATAGGAAAAGTTTTTACAAAGGCTCTTATACCTCAACGGTGTGGTGTACAGATAATCCACATATACCAAAACAACGAAGAATCTCATTATAAATAGTTTTGCTAGGTTTTATTAACTAGCATGAATCAATCCTAAACCTTTCAAAGCAAACGCTCTGATACCACTTGCAGTAACGAAAAATAGGCGATGCCATGCATGCATGAAACAAGACCCAGAAAACAAAGACACTGCACAACGAAAAGTGAAAATCAATATGTTTAAGTGTCTTTTTCTAGTTTAGCTAAGAAGATGAGGCACCAACCACAGGAGTAGCTACCTGTCTCGATGACGATTCTTGCGAGAAACCAGCGATCCGCCGGCTTCTTTGTGGCATGTACACGAAGCTTTTCGCTTCTCAGAATATTCCTCCACCTATCTATGTTAGTGAAACAACCTAGGTGAGGACTGGTCCTTCTTGATCCTTTGATATTAGTTAGCAAAGACAAGAAGATGGAAAAAAGGGAGAACAGAGCAAAACAAGAGAGAGAGAGAGAACAGAGGTCCAACTCTGGTTTTTTTTTTCCTTCAGTGTCGTGAGTTCTAATTTTTTTTCTTTGTTGCACAACTCTTATTCACATCCCAGATAACCCAACCCCGGTGTTTTGATATTTTAAACATCTGGGGGTTATCAACAGAAGAGGTTTGGGTAATCCCTAACTCTTTTGTACCGTAAATAATAAAAAACCCTTTAGTCCAGGCTATTGGGCTAAAATAATTTATTATTTTTCCTTGGACCCAATGAGCCCAAAAATAATAACCACTAACTATTTATTTTTTGGGCCTATTAAAATAACGCAATAAATAATTAATGAGCCCAAATGAACTAAAATAATTATTAAGCCTTTTATTAACTAGTTTAAGCCCAGGTTAATTTTTCTAATTATTTAATCTGGGCTTAGGCCTTGAATAATTAATTAACTAATCAAATTAGATAATAAATTTAACTTCTTTCATTCCTTTTATTTTATTCCAATCCAAAAATAAATTAGACTTCCTGAATAAAATAAAATCATTTTTCCATTGTGACCATTTTCTCGACTTAAAATAATTAGGATTTACGGGCTATTTCGATGACCAAAAAGACACATCTCATTGGCTACTAAAATAATCAAAATACCCTTGCTATATAACTAGATGTATTTTGCATTTTAAATATTTTCTAATATCACCATTAGGAAATATTGACTTCAAAGACAATGCTACATTAGCTATGACTTCGACCCACAAGTGAAATGACTAAAATACCTATCTATACATCGTCGTTCATTTAGAGAGGAAAGAGTGTACTAACACTTCTCTAAATGACATATACCATTCTTAGGCTTCTAGTCTAATGATCCACTACTTTTTTAAATATTCCAGCTTTCCAAGAGAGCTATCCTAAAGCCAATATCCAAGTCATGTTCCCCAAGGCCCTAGTTAATTAGATTATTCAAATAACCAAAATGGGCGATATAGTGTAGACACTATCTCGTACAAGTCTGTTATGACTAACCAGCCACATATACCCAACATACAAGTATATTGGTCATTCTCAAGAACCTCAACTATAGTACATCAAAGCATACACTTCCAATTTCGTCAGACCACCAACTTATACTCAAGCTACAGAGTACAAGTCCACGCTGTAGCAGTAGTAATCTGGGTTTCTATCACATAGTACTTTTAGAAACTACCACTATAGGTCTAGTTCTACGTAATCAAAATACGCTTGTGTTGTGAAATAAGTAGACTACTTATTGGCTAAATGTAGTCATTTCTTATTTAGAATTCATAGTACAATAACCTTGCCATGATGAGATTCCTATTCTCATCATTCCGGTTAAGAATAATAGTTTATGTGTTAAGTATCATAGGGTCTGTACCTTACTGTGAAAGACCTCCATTCACGTGAACTATTTACTTAAACACAACAGGTCTTTTCCAATAAAATCGAGGATAAATCTAAAGAAAATTTCATAAACAAATTCTGAGAAAAATACTTTTATTAATACAAGTAAAAAATACATAAGAAACCTAGTCTAAGAGGGCATACATTCGAACAAGCAGATCTTGAGGGGTATAAAACAATACATCATGACCACCTAAAAGTCCAGAAAGTCAAGTGGCTTGATATGAACTTCTTTCACTAGCAAAATATATGTGCAATAAAGTTCTTTTATCATACTATATCTCATTCGATATTAGAGTATGAAATTAGTGCCAATTGCTACTAAAATATAATTAATTCTAACCCGAATTTATTAGTACTTGTTCTAAAATCCACTTAATGTGTGTATCAATTAGAACTATTTTCAACATATAATCGCCTTGGCTAAGGTCTTCTCGAGTAATTGATAGGGGCTAAAAGCACCATTATTTTCCTAATTATTTGAGATTGTTTTGAGAGACTTTTGTTGTAATAACTAGGCATATTCATTCCTATTTGATATTTTGTCTGTAGAAAGTTTTTTTGATGAATTTGTGAAGATTTGAGTTAATTTTGAGCAAAAAAAAAAAAAAAAAAAAGAAATTTCCAGCACACATCTAGTGCCAAGTCTGGCAAGTGAACCAAGCACCAGGTCCCTTCTGGTTCGAGCAGGGAAAAAACAGAACAAAACTCGTGGAGAAACATAACACACCTAGTGCTAGGTGGGGTCAACTGGACCCGGCAACAAGTCCGCTTTGGAACAAGAAAATCTTATGCACGAATTTGGGAATTTTGCAGTGATTTTGATATTTTTTGAATCCTACTCAGTCAAGACTTTCCAAGAAACAAATTTAGCATCAAAAGGCCTATAAAAGCAAGGAAAAACACAAGAGGAAGTAGTGAATTCAAGAGCAAAAATTTCAATCACTTATTGAAGGAGAAATTCACCATTCAAGGAGGATTGTTCAAGAAAGTCTTCAAATGAGAAGAAGGAGGCTTGTCTATGAGTTCTTTCTTTTACCTTTGTTTTCTTGTTCTCAAACAATAATGTATTCAATGTTTTTATTATAATTTAACATTACTTTGAGATTCATGATTTATTGAGTTAATTAAGTCTTTTGATTAATTGGTTGTTGTTCTTGGTATTTGATTATTTATTTTTGTTCTGGAGTTGGTTGATTAATTTTTGTTATTAACTTGTTTGAAAAAGAGGTTGATAAAGACTTCAATTAATTAATTTCATTTTTGTTATCTCTTAATTTATTTGAAAAAGAGGTTAATTATTTAGAATTTAGGTAATCAAAGGTTGGTTGATGATTGCTAGAATGTGAATTGATTGACTAATTTCGTGTTTTAAATCGCCTAGAATATAGGAGTTTATATGAGGATTGATTTTAATGCATCATTTGGGTAAATTGGTTGAGACAGAATATATTCACTAATTTGACTAGAAGATAGTGATTCCATGGATTGAAAAAAAAAGTGGGTCTAGATTAAATCTTTCATGAAACCAAGTGGATAATTGATTATGATATTGGCTAAGTAATTCATTATCATGTTTTCAAAAGATTTTGTCTAAATTACATATTTTCATATTCTTGAGCTGGATATATTTCTTTATTTTTTTCTTTTTCTTATTTCACCACTTTATTTAGTTGGTTAAACAATGAATGAAAGTGATTAGGTTATACTTGGTTTTTTGAGGATCGATACTTATTAATTTCCTATGTTATACTTGCGATGAGTATACTTGTTTGTATGTGTATTTTGGGATTGATATTTTAATTAAAACTTGACTAAGGGATGGATTTAAATTTAATGATTTTTATACATCCAAAATTTATGCATCAAGTTTTTGGCGCCATTGCTAGGGACAATATCATGAAAGCTTAGATTTTGTTGATTTAACCATGTTTATATGTTTATATGTCCATATGTCCATATGTCTATATGTAAATATGTATATATGTTCTTTATGTGCTATGTCTTGTTGTTTGTAACATTGTGTGACTTAATTGACTAGTTTAGTTCATGTTGTAATTATAAATACCATTAATTTTCGTATTTAGGTAGTTTGTGAATATGTGCGTTTTTCTTTTCTTTATTTTTCTACTATTTGTTTTTCCTTTTTATTTTTTTATTATTTTTTTCCAATTTGATTTCTGTTTTTCTTTGAGCACAAGATTGATAATCATCATGGATAACTACTTTTGGGCACAAGATAAAAGGAGCCATAATAATGAGAATTTGACAAATTTGCAAGCTCGGATTAACACTTTTTGTGAGACGTCACTTGAGGCCTCAATGCATTCTTTTGTTACTAATATAAATTTATCTGTTAAGTAGCATGAAGAAGCATCCTAATGAATGAGCTCTACAAGAAAACAACTAGCTAAATTGGTTGAAGATCCCATAAATACCTATACACTTGAACAAGAGACTCTCCAAGAAGAGAAGAGAGGACATGAGGAACAATTGCCCAATGTGGATAGGGAGGTATTCCATTCTCCTTTATGTGTTTATAATTTTAATCTTTCTTTGTCACATGATATTTAGGTTCCTCTCAATTATTTGAGAACAATGGTCTAAATGATGATGTGTTGAGCTTCATATGCCTCAAGGAATTGGACTTTTCAATGCTACATCATACAAAACCCTTGGAAGATGTTCATAACTCAGACCCTTCACCCCAATTTTAGGGAGGTAACTTAGTATTTCTAGAAGCATTGGAAAGTAAGGATTTCTTGATCCCATATTTGAGAACTCAAATACTATGTTTAAAAGGAAACTTTAATTGTGAAAATTATTTTGAAAGGAAAAAAATGGTGATTTCAAGTTTGATGCCTTCTTTAAATGCCATGTGCAGTCATATGTTAAAAACAGTTTTTGTGTACCTAAAGGAATATTCGAGAATGAGGTTCATGTGTTTTGTTTTACTGAGAAAATTTGTTTTCATGAACATTACATTTTTCAAAAAACTCCTATCTTTTTACATTCATCTTGCCTATTTTCTACTTTAAGCTTAAACGTCTTTGACACAGGTTGGATGAGGAAGTATGATAAGTGGAAAGAATTTTTTTAAAATTTTTTTTTATGTGTTTTGGGTTTGTTTTGAACTTAGATTTCTTTAGGTTTTTGGGTCATTATTTTTATCTAGTTTCATTTTTAGTTGTTTGTTATTTTCCCCAAATAAGGAAAATATTTTCCATCTAAGTATGGAGGACAGAGTTGTGTCTTTATTTACTTTGTTAGAATTCTTATTAGCATTTTTCTTTAGTTTTTTTTTCTTTTTGATGGTTTGCAAGAAAACAGAGAGCATGCTCGTGGGAACGAAAAAAAATAGAGGAAAAAAAAAAAGGCTTAATAGCAGCATGGAAGCGTTTAGACCATACCTTTGTGTGCCTTAAATCTCTTAGGCTATGAAAGAATGGATTGAACTACAGGAATATCATGTTCTTGTCCGCTTGATGAAGCTTCCGATTGGAATCCCGCTAATCTCTTACTTCGCCTCGTTTGCATGAACGCCAAGCTTTCCGGATCACGAAATATTCCACTGCCTCAATCCTTATTGGTGAAACAAAGGGTGAGGAGGAGTGGTCTCAATCCTTCTTGATTCTATTGCTATTGATTAGCAAAGCACCAAGAACAACAAGAGAAAGGAGACTCACGAGAGAGAGAGAGAGGCTTAGGGAAAATTAGGGGTTTTTTCTTTCTAAGAGGCGTGAGTTCTTGTTAGCCAAACCTAGGTCTCTAATATCTAATAACAATATCCTCTGGGATATGATATTTCAAAAACTCGGATGTTTTCAATAGAGTAAGTTTGGCTTAACCCTAAACTCTTCTGAACTGCATCTGAAAGAAACCCTATGGTCCAAGGTATTGGGTCAAAATAATATTTATTATTTTTCTTGGACCCAAAAAATCCAAAATAATAAACATTAATTATTTATTTCTTGAGCTTGTAAAAATAACCTAATAAATAATTAGTGAGCCCAAATGAACCAAAAATAATTAAACTTTAAATATTTATTTCTTTGGCTTATATAAATAACCCAATAAATAATTAAGCATTAATTATTTCCCTCTAGTTTAAGCCCAAGTTAAATTTCTAATTATTCAAACTGGACCTAGGCCCTCAATAATTAATTAATCAATTAAACCAGATAATAAATTTCTCTCAACTCCTTTTTATTTATTTATTTTTATTCTAGTCTAATAATAAATTAGACTTCCTGAATAAAATAAAATAAAATCCTCTTTAACTAAGACTAATTCCTCAATCTAAAATTAATTAGGACCTACGAGCTATTCTGAGGACCAAAAAGATACATCGCCTTGGCTACTAAAATGACCAAAATACTCATGCTATATAAACAGCTGTATTTTGCATTTTAAATATTTTATAATATCACCATAAGGAAATATTGATCCCAAGGACAATGCTGCGTTAGCAAAGTCTCCGACCTATAGGTGAAATAACTAAAATACCCCTCAACACATCGCTGTACATTTAGAGAGGAAAAAGTATACTAACAGGTCTCTAAATGAAATCTATCATCCTTAGGCTTTTAGTCCAATGATCCACGACTTCCTGAAGTGTTTCTGCTTACCAAGGGAGCTACCCCAGAGCAAACATCCAAGTCATGTTTCCCAGGGCCCTGGACATTTTAGATCATTCAAACAACCACAAGGGGCGATATTGTGTAGAAACTATCTTGTACAAGTCTGTCTTAACTAACTAATTACATATACCCAATACACAAGTATATTGGTTCTACCATAGAACCTCAACTATAGCATATCAAAGTATATGCTTCTAGCTTCGTCAGACCACCAACTCATATTCAAGTCGTAGAGTACTAGTCTACGTTGTAGTAGTAGTAGTTTAGGTTTCTACCAAATAGTACTTTAAGAAACCACTACTACAAGTCCTGTTCTACATATTCGAAATACGCTTATGTTATAAAATGAGTGGACTACTCACTGGCCAAAGGTAAGCCATTCTGCATTGAAATTTATAACATAATAACCTAAATATAATAAGATTCCCATTCTCATCAATAGGTTAAGAACAAATGTTTATGTATTTAAATAACCCGTGATCCATACCTTACTGGGAAAGACCACCATTCACATGGATCACTTATTTAAACACAATGGGTCTTTTCCAAACGAAATTGTGCACAAATAAAAAGTAAATTCACAAACGATTTTTGAAAATAAATTCTTTTATTAAAATATTCGATTTTTACATCAGAAACCTAGTCTAAGAGGGCATACTTTCCAACAATCTCCCACTTGCACTTTAAGACTAGGTAAGTCCATAGGTGCCCACCCCTATGGCGTCTAAGTGTCTCTTGAAGACTCTCTCAGCCAAAGGCTTGGTGAATGGATCTGCTAGATTGTTTTCTGAGGCAATCTGTTCCACTATGACTTCCCATCTCTGGATGAAATCCCGGATTGGGTGGTACTTCCTCTCGATGTGCTTCCCCTTCTTGAGGTTCTGAGGTTCTTTGGAATGCAATACTGCTCCAGTGTTGTCGCAATACATCACAATCGGCCTGTCCATGTGTGGCATGACTCCAAGTTCAGAAAGGAACTTCCGGAGCCAGACTGCTTCCTTGGATGCCTCCGAAGCTACCACATACTCAGCTTCCATGGTTGAGTCAGTAATGCAAGATTGCTTGATACTCCTCCATGAAATAGCTTCTCCAGACAAGGTGAAGACATATCCACTAGTGGATTTTCTCTCATCCTTATCTGCCTGAAAGTCTGAGTCTGTGTATCCTATAGGAACCAAGTCATCAGCCCTGTAAATCAACATATAATCTCTCGTCCCCTTGAGGTACTTGAGTATATG
Source organism: Voacanga thouarsii (assembly GCA_026120185.1). NCBI lineage: Eukaryota > Viridiplantae > Streptophyta > Magnoliopsida > Gentianales > Apocynaceae > Voacanga > Voacanga thouarsii. The sequence goes on from JANUWF010001161.1 coordinate 1,059,406, forward strand.
CTTTACAGCTTGCCAATGAACCTCCCCAGGGTTTTGATTAATATCTGCTAACCAAGCCTACGGCAAAGCAGATATATGGCCTAGTACACAGCATGTCGTACATGAGATTTTCCATAGCCGAAGCGTAGGGAATCCTACTTATTCTGTCTTTTTCTTCTTGAGACTTAGGACAGTCCCTTGAAGAAAGTGACGACCCATGTCTGCAAGGAATTAGAACTCCCTTGCATGAGTCCATGCTGTACCTGGCTAGCATCTTGTCAATGTATGCCGCTTGGGATAATCCTAACATTCTTTGCTTCCTTTTTCTAAGAAGTCTAATCCCGAGAATGTAGCTGGCTTCTCCTAAGTCCTTCATATTAAATTGACTAGATAGCCGAACCTTTGTAGATGACAATGACCCTACATCATTTTCAATGAGTAAAATGTCATCCACATACAAGATAAGAAAAACCACATTAATGCCTTCAAGTTTCCTGTACATGTATGGTTCATCCTTGTTTTGAATAAAACTATAAGACTTTACAGTCTCATCAAAATGAATGTTCCATGCTCTCGATGCCTGCTTAAGTCCATAAATGGACTTTTTAAGTTTGCAAACTATATGTTCTTAGCCTTCAGCAATGAAGCCTTCCGGTTGGACATATAGATGTCTTAGCTAAGATGGCCATTTAAAAATGCCGTTTTGACATCCATTTGCCATATCTTGTAGTCATAGTGACATGCGATGGCAAAGTGGATATAGATGGACTTAAGTATGGCCACAGGGAAAAAGGTTTCCTCATAATCGATTCCCTCTTTCTGAGTATACCCTTTCGCCACAAGCCTAGCATTGAAGGTTTTCACCTTCCCATCCACTTATTTCTTTCTCTTGTACACCCACTTACACCCAATGGGTTTTATCCCTTCAGGTGAAGCTACAGGATCCTAAACTTGATTGAAGTACATAGACTCAATCTCGGCTTTCATTGCTTCATGTCATAGATTTACATCGGCATCAGCAATAGCCTCCTCGTATCTAGTGGGGTCTTGTTCCTGATGGTTGGGGATCAGCTCAAAAGCTTCTCTAGTCTATCTCTCTGGAACCCTAGACACTCTTCCACTATGATGAGGCTCCATATGTACAGGCTCTTGAGGCTGTGCGTCTTCTTATTCCGCAATCGGGTCAAAAGAAGTTGATTTCGAAGATAACTTCTCCTCAAGTTCCAACCTCATTGAACCTTTAGTGGAAGTACTTTGATCATCTTCTAAGTATCTAGCACTGGTATTGACTAGTACCTTCTGCTCCTTAGGATGATAAAGTAACCACCCTTTGTCCCTTTTGGATACCCAACAAAATAGCATAATTTTGATCTTGGTTCCAACTTATCTCCCTTGACTAATACATAAGCTGGACAATCCCATATCCTGAGATAATTCAGACTTGACTTACGCCTAATCCACATCTTATAGGGAGTCCTAGATACTGACTTGGAAGGCACTAAGTTCAGAATATATGCCGCTGTTTCCAGGGCATATCCCTAAAAAGACACTGGAAGAGTAGCATGAGATATTATGCTTTGGACCATTTCCATCAATGTCCTGTTCCTTCTCTCAGCTACTCCGTTCTACTGGGGTGTCCTCGGCATAGAGAGCTGGGATACTATCCCATGATGTACCATGTAGTCCTTGAATTCACCAAGAAGGCACTCTCCACCACGATCCGATCGTAATGTCTTGATCAATTTACCTGTTTAAAGCTCCACTTCAGCCTTAAACTCTTTGAACTTGTCAAAAAAGTCAGACTTACGTCTCATTAGGTAAACATAACCAAACCTTGTACAATCATCCGTGAAAGTGATGAAGTACTCAAAATCTCCTTTAGCTGGTGTAGACAGGGGACCACATACATCAGTGTGAACAAGACTTAATACCTCATTGGCTCTATCCGCCTTAGGGGCAAATGACCTTTTGGTCATCTTTCCCATCAGGTAGGACTCACACTGAGGCCAATTTTCCAATCTCAATGAGCCCAAAGGCCCATCATGGATTAGCCTCTGAATCCTAATTGAGTTAATATGATCCAACCTTAGATGCCAAAGGTTTGAGTCATTGACATTTGCCTTTCTCTTCTTAGTTAAAGGTTCAGATTGAGTGTTATTCAATTGATTGTTAATAGGGTTTAAAAAAAATAGATTTCTATACATGTGCTCAGTACATAAAATTTTTTCATCTTTACTGATAGAAATACCAGAATAGAAAGATACAAAATATCCTTGATTTATTAGTTTCGCAACCGAAATCAAATTCTGTCTAAATCTAGGCACATATAAAATATCTTTCAAAACCACTATTCTATTACAATTAAATACAAGATCCAGCTTTCCCACTGCAAGGGCCCAAACTTGTGCTCTATTTCCAACACATAGTCCATGTTCGCCCTTCTGGAGTTTTCTAATCTTTCTAAACCTCTGCAAGGAGTTACAGATATGATCAGTGGCTCCTGAATCAACAATCCAAGTGGAAGTTAATCCAACCATTGATATAGACTCTAGATAGAAAGCATTACCTGTGGGGTTTTTCTTGGCTTGAAGATCTGGACACTCCTTTTTTCAGTGTCTCTTCTTCCCACATTTGAAGTACTTGCCCTTTAGTTTGTCTTTGGTCTTGGTCTTGGGCTGGGCTACTGCGTTTCCCTTCTTCCTTTTGAACTTTCTGGGCTTGGGCCTAGTTCTTGAGGAAGAAGCCTTAGTAATCATAGCCTTTGATTGAGGCTTCATAACCTTCTCTGCTATCTGGAGTTCTTTCATTAACTCAGTTAAACTTATGTTTAACTTGTTAATGTTGTAATTCAACTTGAACTGAGTAAATGAACCTGGTAGAGACTCGAGAACCATATCCACTTGGCTCTCGGGGTCAATGACAGCCCCTAAGATTTTGCTTTCTCGAAAATAGCAATCATCTTGAGCACGTGCTCTTTGACTGATGGTCCCTCAGCCATCTTAGTGTCAATGCTGGTTCAAAGAGCCTCTTGCCTTGCGGGCTGGCTCTTATATATCTGCGAACATCATAGCTAATGATTGGCTAATGTCATACGCAGAAGCCATGTGCTCATGTTTTAACTGGAGCACATTAGACATGGAGGCTAACATATAGCAACGTACCATTTCGTCAGCCTTCTTCCATGCCTTCTCAGCCTTTCGCTCTTCGGTGGTAGAACCTTCCCCAATCACAGGGCAGTTCTCGTAAAAGACATACTTATACTCCTCGGCTGTGAGTATTATGTCCAGGTTCCTCTTCCAGTCCACATAGTTTGGACCCGTTAACTTATTCTCTCGGAGAATAACGGCCAAAGGACTGAAAGAACCTCCCACCATTTCTGGAAAATTGAAAAATAAAAGAAAGGGTTTAGTTTGTGAAAACAGAATAAATTTGTGCACTGAAAATAATTTGGCTCTTAGGAAAACTGACATAGCTTCTTAGGAAGATTAACAGTTTCCTAAGTTAAGTGTATTAACCACCACAAATTAATTTCTCTTCTAGGTAATGGTCTAAAGGATAACTCCATCGAGGGGATGGCCGTTTCCTCTCATTTCCTATGGACATACCTAGCACTGTAACCTCCAACGTGGGCTGGCCGATTATAGTACGTGCCCCAAGTTATTAATTATAACCTTCTATTAGATCTAGATCCTTGTGGTATTCCCATCCTATACGGGTTCACTCCCAGGGTGATGCGAGGGGATCCACGATCTTTAATGAGGATCGTGATAGAAGCCGTGGGGCCGTTGGAACCCCTCTCCCACTTAGTCTTTTAAAATAAGATTTCTGTGAAAAATATCCTTTTGAAATTTCCATTAAGTTTTTCCTTAACTCAAAAATAAAATATATAAATCCATTAAAATCTCTATGTCAAGGTTTATATCTTTTGAGAGATTTTTCCATGGACTAATTTTATTTAAGTTAAAAAACTTAATGATTTTAAAAATTTTCCAATTAAAACTTTCTAGAGACTTTGGTCTCAAGTTTATTTGACAAAATAATTTTTCTAGTGCAAAATAAAACAAAATGGCTTTCTATTTTAACTTACAAAAATATCTAAATCAATATATGTTCTATGTCAAGGATTAAATCATTTGAGAAAATATCTAAGGATTAATTTTTGTTCAAATTAAAATAACCATTTAATTTTTAAAGAAAAAATGTTTACTTGTCAAAAGTGTTCCAAAAGACTTTAGTCTTTGAGAAAATGCACACATAGGTACACAAAAAAATAGCATGCTAGAAAACAGTAAACGTTTTCATGCTTTTCTATTTTTAAACTTAAGTGCCCAAATAATAGAATTAAACACATTAATTAATTAATGATCCTATTTAATCATAAAATCCCTTACTAATATTTTTCATGCAAATATATTCCAAAAATATTAACTATTGCAAAAATATTAATTTCTCTTGGTATGGGACCCAAAATAGAAAAAAAAAACAGAGGAAAAAAAAAAAGGGCTTAATAGCAGCATGGAAGCGTTTATAACATACCTTTGCATGCCTTAAATCTCTTAGGCTGTGAAAGAATGGATTGAACCACATGATCAGCCCGTTCTTGTCCGCTTGATGAAGCTTCCGGTTCGAATCCCGCTAATCTCCTACTTCGTCTCGTTTGCATAAACACCAAGCTTTTCGGATCACGGAATATTCCACTGCTTCAATCCTTATTAGTAAAACAAAGGGTGAGGAGGAGTGGTCTCAATCCTTCTTGATTCTATTGCTATTGATTAGCAAAGCACCAAGAACAACAAGAGAAAGGAGACTCATGAGAGAGAGAGAGAGAGAGGCTTAGGGAAAATTAGGGTTTTTTTCTTTCCAAGAGGCGTGAGTTCTTGTTAGCCAAACCTAGGTCTTTAATATCTGATAAAAATATCCTCCGGGATATGATATTTCAAAAACCCAGATGTTATCAACAGAGTAAGTTTGGCTTAACTCTAAACTCTTCTGAACTGTATCTGGAAGAAACCCTATAGTCCAAGCTATTGGGCCAAAATGATATTTATTATTTTTCTTGGACCCAAAAAGTCCAAAATAATAAACATTAATTATTTATTTCTTGGGCTTGTAAAAATAACCCAATAAATAATTAGTGAGCCCAAATAAACCAAAAATAATTAAACTTTAAATATTTATTTCTTGGGCCTATATAAATAACCCAATAAATAATTAAGCATTAATTATTTCCCTCTAGTTTTAGCCCAGGTTAATTTTCTAATTATTCAAACTGGACCTAGGCCCTGAATAATTAATTAACCAATTAAACTAAATAATAAATTTCTCTCAACTCTTCTTTATTTATTTATTTATTTTTATTCCAGTCTAATAATAAATTAGACTTCCTGAATAAAATAAAATAAAATTCTCTTTAACTGAGACCAATTCGTCAACCTAAAATTAATTAGGACCTACGGACTATTCCGAGGACCAAAAAGACACATCGCCTTGGCTACTAAAATGACCAAAATATCCATGCTATATAAACAACTATATTTTGCATTTTAAATATTTTCTAATATCACCATAAGGAAATATTGACCCCAAGGACAATGCTGCATTAGCAAAGTCTCCGACCTACAGGTGAAATGACTAAAATACCCCGCTACACATCGCTGTACATTTAGAGAGGAAAAAATGTACTAACACCTCTCTAAATGAGATCTACCATCGTTAGGCTTCTAGTCCAATGATCCACGATTTCCTGGAGTGTTTTCGCTTTCCAAGGGAGCTACCCCAAAGCAAACATCCAAGTCATGTTTCCCAGGGCCCTGGACATTTTAGATCATTCAAACATCCACAAGGGGCGATATGTGTAGAAACTATCTTATACAAGTCTGTCTTAACTAACTAGTTACATATACCCAATACACAAGTATATTGGTTCTACCATAGAACCTCAACTATAGCATATCAAAGTATATGCTTCTAGTTTCGTCAGACCACCAACCCATACTCAAGTCGTAGAGTACTAATCCACGCTGTAGCAGTAGTAGTCTAGGTTTTTACCAAATAGTACTTTAAGAAACCACTACTACAGGTCCTGTTTTACGTATTCAAAATACTCTTATGTTATAAAGTGAGTGGACTATTCACTGGCCAAAAGTAAGCCATTCCCCATTGGAATTCATAACATAATAACCTAAATATAATAAGATTCTCATTCTCATCAATAGGTTAAGAACAAATGTTTATGTGTTTAAATAACCCGTGATCCATACCTTACTGTGAAAGACCACCATTCACATGGATTACTTATTTAAACACAATGGGTCTTTTCCAAACGAAATTGTGCACAAATAAAAAATAAATTCAAAAACTATTTCTGAAAATAAATTCTTTTATTAAAATATTCGATTTTTACATCAGAAACCTAGTCTAAGAGGGCATACTTTCCAACACTTTTATTTAGGTGTGTTTTTATTTTGATATTATTTTTGTTGTGATTTTATTTGTATTTTGTTTTACAAGTTGGACTAAAGTCCTTTTTGACAAGCTCTTCTTTCTTTTCCAAGTTCATATCGTTTGGAGCATTATTACCCTCAGGGAATATTGCTTAACTTTCTACCTACTTTATTATTTTTGGTCCCTTTAGAGATTCTTTCTTGTGTTAATTTTTTGACAATGAGGATATTGTCCAGTTTAAGTGTGAGAGAGTGGTTTGGTGATATTCTTTATCTTAGTTTTTATCAATCATCTTAGTGTTTTCTTAGTATTGAGCTACTTTGGAAAAAATTTGAGCTACTTTGGAAATTATTGAGGTACTTTTGCAAAATTTTGAAAATTTGAAAAATAATTTTGTTGCAAGTTCTTTAAAAAATTTAGAAGATTTGAAAATTTAAAAGTTTGGAACTTTTGGAGGTAAATTGAGCTGATTTTTCTATCATGGATTCAAACATGTTGGAGCTAATTCGCAATGGAAGTATTTTCTTTTCTCTATTCTTTCCCTTATTTGTTTTGGTCTTCTTGGCTTTGCTTTTATTGTTGAATTTTTTGCTATTGAGGACAATGTTTTGTTTAAGTGTGAGGGGGAGAGTTTAGTATTGAAGATATATTTCATATCATATTTTTGTATGTGAAATTTTTAAAAAGCAAGATTGTAATTCTTTTTCTTACTTGGACATGGAGTTTTGTCATTCATTTGGTGGATTTTTATGAAATTATTTTATTGGATAGGATATTGTTAAGACTTGAGAATTTGGATTAATCTTATTTATGCATTAGTGTTTGAGTATTATTTGACTCATCTAGTTTGAATATAGAGAATATAATGAATGTGAGTAAAGTTTGTTGGCTAACTCTTGTATTATAGGTTTAAACTTTACGTAGCTTTGAGTTATGATAAGGAATGTAAGGAGATAAAAGATATTTGAGAGGAAAGATTGAGAAAAATTGTGGAATATTTGTGTGAGTTGAAAATTGAGAGAAGATGAGTTGAGTTGATTGTTGCTTCCTCTTTGCAGATGAAAAAATTATTTTTGCTTAATTATGGAGGCCAATACAGATAGTGAAGAGAAATTCACTTTCTTGAGGCTATCAATTCCCTAAGTCATTGAGAGACAAAAAATGAGGAGAGAAAAAAGTTTTGAGTGATTTCCTTACATCATGACTTGAGTAGTGCAATTTTTGAATTTATAACGCTTGAGTTGGTAGACTGCTTAACTTGTGTGATTCATGTTATCTATATTTTTACTTGAAGGGTGAAATATTTTTTTTAGACTAAGGAATACACTTGATTAATTTGACTTCAAGAGTTTTGGGATGTCTTATTAAATATTTCAAAGTTTTAATTATTTTAAAAGGGTTAGATGAATGGCAAGATTTTTATCTAAAGTTTGAAATAAAGTTATAATCCTTGTTGTTTTTCAATTGATAAAAAAAAAAAAAACTTGTGTTTTCTTTATGATTTTCTTGGATTAAGTGTTTTGCTTGAGGACAAACAAAAGTTCAAGTGTGGGGGAGTTGATATGGGATAAAATTATCATTATTTTTCTAATTATTTGAGGTTGTTTTGAGATACTTTTGTTGTAATAACTTGGCATATTCCTTTCCATTTGACATTTTGCTTGTAGAAAGTATTTTTGACAAATTTGTGCTGATTTGAGTTAATTTCGAGCAAAAAAAAAAAAAAAGGAAATTTCCAGCATATACTTTGGCACCAGGTCTGGCAAGTGGACCAGGCACCAAGTCTATTATGGTTTGAGCAGAGAAAAAACAGAGCACAACTCAGAGAGAAATAGAACACACCTGGTGCCAGGTGGGTCGATTGGACCCGGCGCCAGGTCCGTTTTGGAATAAGGAAATCCTGTGCACGAATTTGAGAATTTTTCAATGATTTTGGTATTTTTTTCGAATCTTACTCGGCCAAGAATTCTCAAGCAAAGAATTTAGTATCACAGAGGCCTATAAACGTAAGGAAAAACATAAGAGAAAGTAGTGAATTCAAGAGCAAAAATTCCAATCACTCATTGAAGGAGGAATTCACCATTCAAGGAGGATTATTCAGGAGAGTCTTCAAAGGAGAAGAAGGAGGCTTGTCCATGAGTGCTTTCTCTTACCTTTGTTTTCTTATTCTTAAACAATAATGTATTAAATGTTTTTATTGTAATTTGATATTACTTTGGGATTCATGATTTATTGAGTTAATTAAGTCTTTTGATTAATTGATTGTTGTTCTTGGTATTTGATTACTTGTTTTTCTTACAGAGTTGGTTGATTAATTTTTGTTATTTATTTGCTTGAAAAAGAGGTTGGTAATGACTTTAATTAATTAATTTCATATTTATTATCTTTTAACTTGCTTGAAAACGAGGTTAATTGTTTAGAACTTAGGTAATCAAAGGTTGGTTGATGATTACTAGAATATATATTCATTGACTATTTTCATATTTTAAATTGCCTAGAATATAGGGGTTTATATAAGGGTTGATTTTAATGCATATTTTAGGTAAATTGGTTGAGAAAGAATACGTTCACTAATTTAACTAGAATATGGTGATTCCATAAATTGAAAAAGAAGTGGGTCTATATTAAATCCTACATGAAACCAAGAGGATAATTGATCATGATATTGGCTAAGTAATTCATTATCACGTTTTCAAAATATTTTGTCTAAATTACATATTTTCACATCCTTGAGTTGTATATATTTCTTTATTTTTTTTCTTTCTCTTATTTCATCACTTTATTTAGTTGGTTAAACAATGAATGAAAAGTGATTAGTGTGTACTTGTTCCTTTGAGGATTGATACTCATTAATTCCCTATGCTATGCTTGCGATGAGTATACTTGCTTGTATGTATATTTTGAGATTAATGTTTTAATTAAAACTTGACTAAGAATTAGATTTAAATTTGATGATTTTTATACACCCAAAATTTATGCATCAGTAATGATTCCATACAAGTGGCCCTGAGATATACACCCCTACTATTAGGAGTGATTAATCATTTTTTAACCATCTCAACTGCTTTCTTTTACTTTACGTTATACCCAATATCCATCCCATAGGCTGTCTTGTAAGGACTTTAGAGATTGGAATCAAAGTACAACGCTTAGTAAACAGAGTATTATGAAAATCTCAAGTTTAAGGATACTTGCATATTTGCTATAATAAGATTCTATCACTTGCATTAAATAGTTATCTATATGATTATCAAATAGCTAGGTAATCAAATGTACTTGTTTGAGTAACAAACATCTACATATTAACTTTGAATATCCCAATACTCACGGATGTGAGAATCACAATTTAATCAAATCAAGAAGTATAACACGTGCTAGTCTTAACACATTAATAATGTCCTATCTTATCAATATTATGACTAGGGATGGTTTAAGCACAAGTAATATATAATGTAGTAGGAATCTCATATTATGATCTTTATCATAATTTTTTTAATACTATACTATGTGTTTGAGATTTTATCTAATAGTTTTATACACATATACTTAGAATGATTAATTAAATTGAAAGATGAAGAATATTTTTTTAATAAATTTGCCATATACAATATACAAGTGATTGCTTCTAAGGCATAATACTGGAAAACTCCCACTTGCACTAGAGCCAATCATTCATACAACGAATACCAAATGATTTAACATGTCTATCATGTTTCTTCTGAGGCAGCGCCTTAGTTAGTGGGTCTGCTATATTCTCATATGTGAAAACTCTTTCTATCTTTACATTCTTTCTATTTATAATCTCCCGGGTCAGGTGATAGTGTCTTAGTACATGTTTGGATCATTGGTGAGACTGTGGTTCATTTACCTGTATGGTGGCTCTATTGTTGTTACAATACAAAAGTATTGGACCAACAATGCTTGGAAACACTCCTAGTTTTATCACGAACTTCTTGATCTAAACTGCTTCCTTAGCTACTTCAGCAGCGGCTATGTACTTAGCTTCATTCGTTGAGTCAGCAAAAGTATATTGTTTGGAACATTTCCAACTTACTGCCCCTCTGCCTAACGTGAATACGTAGCCTAATTGTGATTTGAATTTATCCTTATTGGATTGAAAATTGGTATCGGTATACCTTTTTATTTTCAAATCACCTTCTCCATATATCAAGAATATGTCCTTAGTCCTTCGCAAGTACTTAAGGATATTCTTTACAGCCACCAAATGACCCTCTCTAGGGTCAAATTGGTGTTTGCTCATCAAGTTAAGAGAACAGGATATATCGAACCTAGTACATATCATAGTAGACATGATATATCTAATTGCCAAGGTATATGAAATTCTATTCATGTGATCCCTTTCAATTTGTGTCATAGAAGACATCAACTTTGAAAGGTTTATCCCATGAGACATGGGTAGGAATTCCTTTTTGGATTGATCTATGTGAACTTCTTCAGTACTTTATCTATGTATGTAGATTGTGAAAGACAAAGTAACTTTTTTTATCTATTCCTATAGATCTTTATTCCTAGAATATAGGTTGCTTCTCCAAAGTCATTCATGGAGAACTTCTTAGGTAACCAAACTTTTACAAATTAAAGGACATGTATATCATTTCCTATTAGTAATATGTCATCTACATAAAGCAATAGGAAAATATTTACACTTTCACTAACCTTCTTGTATACACAAGGTTCATCCATATTTTGAATGATACTAAATTCTTTAATTGTTTTATCAAAAGTAATGTTGCAACTCCTAAAAGCTTGCTTAAGTCCATAAATGGAACTTTACAGCTTGCACATTTTTGTACTATCTTTGAATGTGAAACCCTCAAGTTGTGTGTCATGAACACTTCCTCAGTTGGGTTTTTTTTAGGAAAGCTATTTTCACATCCATTTGCCAGACCTCATAATTATAATGGGTGGCAAGTATTAGGAGTATCCTTATAGATTTTAGCATGGCAACTGGCGAAAAAGTTTCATCATAGTTAATACCATGTCATTAATGATAACATTTAGCAACCAGTTGTGCTTTATAGGTAACTATATTACCATCCATGTCAATTTTCTTTTGAAACCCTATTTGTACCTAATAGGTTTACTTCTTTAAGGTAGATCAATCATTGTCCATACTTGGTTGTCATACATGGAATTCATTTTTGACTTCATGGCCTCTAGTTATTTGTCAGATTCTGAACTATTTAAAACATCCTTATAAGTAGTAGGCTCATCTTCATTTATAAGCAATACGTCATTATAGTCACTTATAAGAAATCCATATCTTTTAGGTGCCCTACATATCCTACTCGACCTACGAGGTTCTTCTGTGGATGAAGGTTCGTTCATTCTCTCAATAGATATGAGTTCAGGTGGTTGAATCCATATTTATTTGTTCTTCTTAAACTTTACTAAGTTTAATTTTACTCATATTGTCCCCTTTAAGCATGTACTACTTTTCTAAGAAGATAGCATACTTCGAAACAAACACTTTGTTTTTGAAAGGAAGATAGAAGTAATATCCAAATAATTCTTTTGGATATCTAACAAATAAATACTTGTTAGACTTACTTTCAAATTTATTTGACTGTGGCCTTTTTACAAAGGTAGGGTAACCCCATATTCTCATGTGAGATAACTCTGGTTTCTTACCAAAGAATAACTTAAATAGGGTAGTATCAATCATTTTTTTTATGGAACTCTGTTTAGTAAATAAATAGTAGTCTCCAACGCATATCCCTAAAACAATTTTGGTTAGTTTGCAAAAGCTATCATGGTCTGTATTATGTCTAGAAAGGTTCAATTCATTATCTCAAATACATTATTATGTTGAGGTGTATACGGTGAAGTCTATTGAGATAATATTCTATTATCTCTTAGATAACTTTAAAACTCTTGGCTTAAGTATTCATTTCCTTAATCAGATCTTAGAGTTTTAATATTTTTGCCAAGTTATTTTTCTACTTCATTCTTGAAATATTTGAACTTGTCAAAGGCTTTTGATTTGTATTTCATTAAATACAAATATAGATATGATGAACAATCATCAATAAAGATAATAAAATATTAATAACCTCCTCTTACTTGTATTGACATTGGGTCACATACATCAGTATGTATTTGGTCATTTCCTCTTTTCTAGAAAAAAAGGGTGTTTTAGTTATTTTTCCAAGTAAATAAGATTTGCATGTGCCATATAATTTCTAATCAAATGATACTAAGTTACCAACCTTGTGTAACTTAGAAATGCGATTCTTATTTATGTGGCCTAAACGATAATACCATAAGTAAGATGAGATTGAATTAGCTTTTCTTTGTTTATTGTTGTTTATATTGAGAATAAAATCATCCATGTCTAGAATATATAAACTATTTATAAAGTTGTAGGACTATATTGGACATTATTTATTGAAAAAGAACAATATTTATTTTTGAAAATTAAATGAAAACCATTAATGTCCAAACAAGCATATGATATAATGTTCTTAAGTAAAACAATTACATAATAATAGTTTGTAAGTTCTAAAATTAATCTAGAAGACAAGTGTAGATGATAAGTCTCCACAATAAGTGCAACAATTTTTGCTTTTGCAGCACGTAGATCCATATCGCCCTTTTCAAGCCTTTTACTATCCTTTAGTCCTTACAAATTATACATAAATGAGATTCATATCCGGTATCCAATACCTATACCTCATTTTAAAGCCAGTATAAATCTCAATTATAAACATATCAGGAGTGAAAGTAGAAGTACCAGTAAACTTCTCCTTCTCTTTCCTATCTTTAACTGTCTCCAGGTAGGCTTTGCAGTTGCACTTTTAATGGCCTATTTGCTAGAATGATGACATAGACTTTTGGCAGTTGCCTCCTTCTTCTTCATGCCCCATTTGGACTTACTGGCAGCCTCCTTCTTTTTCTTAGGAACTTCTTCTTATAAGAGGAAGATTGTTAGGGATATACCCTAGAGTTAATTTGTACTTATACTATTGTCATTATGTATTATGTAATAATATGAGACATTTCTTTCCATGAATAGTGCATTTAGTTTTGTGGTTATCAAGTACGTGACTTGATAGTAAAACCCTACAATCAATACAATGACTATTCTTAAATTGTCCCTGATTGATTATTATTAGTGGAACAATAATAAATTAAGATTAGTATGTTTGTGACTTGATGGCGATGTTTTATTGGTCATGGATATATGTGATATCAATTCAAAACATAAATAAATGTTAGAGAACATTGTATTAGACATGACCTACTGTGAGAGTACTTCATGGAACATGTCATAAGTACTTTCTAGCCATAATGATTTTAAAAGTCCTTTGACTTGAATTTGTCATAGTTTCCTACTTGATAAATTCTATATTTTGATATTGTCTAAAGTTGTCTTTAATCAAATAATAAATTAGACCATTATTGGATATAGAATAAACCAGGGAGAGGAATATGATTAATAGTGAAGGAATTTGTCCCTCTCAATTATGGGAGAGATATCCATGGGCCTCTTGATAAGTTAGACTGTTAAAATACTTGGCCGTGCTCAAATATATCAATTTGAGATATTGATATCATTTGTCTAAATAGTCTACTATGAGATCAAGAAAGAATTGATTAAGCTTAATAGGGATGACATGCTCCGTGCCTTATACTTAATCTGGATATCGTGTGACAAAATGACTAAATATAATGTTATGATTTGGTTCAAAGAGATCACTGGTCTTCATTTAACCTGGATAGTTATAATATTTTGCTAGAAATCGCTTATAACTTGTGGGCTATTTAAATGTGATTTGGGCACACTGCTAGTGTTAAATGAACCTATAGGGTCACACAATAAGCGAACTCGTTAGGTTATTTTTTCGGTAACCAGGTTCAATGAATCTAGAAATATGTCTAAGTTAATCGAATATAGAAAATTGACCAGATACAATGAATCTGGAAATATGTCCACATTTGATGAATCTGGATGATGTCTAGTTTGTAAGAATCTGACTCGATAAATTAATTGGTTAAATTATCGAGATAATGGTAGAATCTTATCATATCAGTTTTAATTTAATTTGAATTTAAAATAAAATATGATAAAATATTATCAGATTTGGACTCTAAGAGGTTCGGGTGGTTTTTAAGAAAACCCTAGCCGTCTTCTCAAGGGTGCTCTTTGTTAGGAAAAAAAATATTCATGCCTTCATTCACTAGAAAAAATTTAAGCCTCTCAAACCCTAGGCGCTAGCATTCCTGGGTTAATGAGTTGGTTCACCATGTGTATCCGATAGAGGGCGTTCGCACATTGTAGTGTCTGGTGATTGTTCAAGTTGTACATACAACAGAAAATCAGAATCCAAAGATCTTGATTACACCGAACAGAGGTAATTTTGTAATCCCTAGATCATCTTAATCGTTTGGCTTAGGTCCTCAAAAGGGATTCATGAATGTTTTTCGCGTTTAGGAGTTCACGAATCCCAACAGTAGTATCAGAGCAACTTGCTAAACAATTGGGTTGATTCATCTATGTTAATCGTATTGTTGAATATATATATATATATATATATATATATATATATGTGTGCGTGCGTGTGTGTGTGTGTGTGTGTGAATTTAAACGGTATATATCAGCATGTTCACATGATTATAATTTTAGAATACTTAGCATGCGGACTGCCTGAATTAGGTTTAATCTGTGTGTCTTAATTGTTTAATTAGACTAGATTTTTTGTAGATTGTCTATAAACTGGTCTGTTTTAATATGATATGGTATAGTAAGCATGCTATCCATCGTTCTATGTTGCAAATTATTTTTATTAATTTGCCATAATAATTTGTTATCTGTATCAATATGGTTAAAAGGGAATGCAGATTGTCTATAATATGAAAATTCACGGCGATGGTTACTAAGGGGTGTGAACGTTAATCTAATTAATATTCGAAAATCGGAAGGTGAAATCTCATTCAATGAGAAAAAAAAAATCATTTTTCCTTCTGGGGGTGCTGCCTCTAGAGACCCTTGCAAGGGACGCTGCCCCTTTGACCCTTACCTGCTGACCGGTCAGCGGGACCTCCACCAAGGGCACTGTTACACCCCACTACCTAGGCCCAACAGGGCCGAGGTTGTTGCCCCACCCAAAGGACAAGTGGTCTTTATAACTAGGACACACAAATAAAAATAAAACAATACTTTAAAATTAAAACTTATTACAACCAAAAATTTAAGAACAAATCCAAAATAAATTGTTCACTATCAACTCTCAAAGCAACATATAAAATAAACAACAAGAGTTTTCAAGCAGGCAACATTTTAGCTACTCATCCCCATAGCAGGATCGACCTGAAACATAGCATAAAAGGTGATGAGATAAAAATCTCAGTAAGTCCATGTGTGTTTGAGTGTTCAGGTAAAACAGTTCATGTATGCAAGTTGTAAAACTTCATAAGAAAAAGTACTGGTAAGCATTAGATAATGTTAAAAATAATGACTGGCATTTTGCATTTCCAACCATACATGTGCACAATAAAATCAACCACTCAAAAGGGCGACCATGGGTTACCACACGTTGAGCCCCATGACTATACAAAGGTTAGAATGCCACACTTTGTGCAGACTGACAAAAGGTAGGTGTACGGTCTACCGGGTAAGATACTCCTCATTCTCTACACCCAAACATACCGGTTGTCCACTCCGAAAACACACAGTCCACATGATTGAAACTTGCTAGCTCGGACCGGCATGACTAAGTAGTATTGTCGCTTCTCCAAGTTGAGTTCATCTTCTGGAGGTGGCCTCCTGCCAGAAGACTCGTTCTTGCTCTTCAAAACTAGTACTACTAGCCTACCCTTATTGAGTACTCAACGTTGATTGTCCCACTTGGGAGAAAACTGATAAAACATTATTTTATTTGGAAATACCAATTGAGGGTTTCTAAAGTTCGTGTCAAAGTTAGTTTTAGAAAGAGTTTGGTGTTTGAGCAAAACTGCTTGTTGATTTTCAAATAATTTGCTTGACTGAAACACGAAAAGAACCAGTCATCAAATTCCTTTATAAAAATGAGTGTTCATACACTCTGCGTTTGGCCATAGTAACCTTTTGTCATCAAATAAGTTTTATGCAGGAATTTACCTGATCCTTTGCTCTAGCTAAATCAAAGATCTTCTAAAGCTGACCTAACCCCGCTTAGGGTAAACACAAGCCGTAATTAAACTCAAGCCAAATTCGCTTCCATAAATAATCCTAGTTCAACTTATTACGATCATGACCCTAATGTCCTAAGCTTAAAGGCTAGATGATGAAGGTTTTATAAAAAAAAAAAAAATAAGTTTAGCTTGATAATAAAATAACTAGGGGTTGTAAAATAATTACTAAGAGGTTATAGGTTCAAATATAAATCTTTGTTATTAATAAACTAGGGTTTATTTGATGAAGGATCCTAAGTCCTAGATGATATTATTAAAATAAATAATAAATTATTACTAATCTTTTAATTAATAATTAATAGTTAGAAAATAACTAATAAATGAAATTAATAATAAGTAAATTTTAATAAATCTTGATCAAAAGATAATAAATAGATTTCAATAGTATTTATGAATATATGACCTATTAGATCAATATTTCACCTATTATTATTATTATTATTATTATTTATATAAAAGGCCTTATTTAATAATATTATTATTATATATAAATATTTTTATATATTATTTTAATAGAAAATATCATTTATTTGGCTAAAATTTCACTATTTTTTTTAAATATTCCAACTCCATGGCTTCTTAGGGTTTTCGAAATTATTGAGGGAAAATATAGTCTTAATTTTGATTAACGTAATAAAATTGGCTAATTAAAATATCTTAGGATCAACAAGGTCATGATCATAATTCTCCTATTGTTAACAATAATCATGAACATAAAATCCAACATCAATCATCAAACCATTCAATTCATGAATAAAGGCTTAAATCCATACCTACTAGCATATGGCTAAATCTCTACTAAGCATAATCATACACATAGATTTAACAAGAATACAAGAACATAAAACTCTATTCACCAAAGGTGACATAATATCTATCATGCTTAATCATCCATACTTACTCACGACATGAAGAACATGTAACAAACCACAAAATATCATAACACTCAACCATGACAAAACATCCTTATGCTCCAATCTCAACTCCTTCATATAAACACATACTCAATCTCCAATCATATTCTATCCTTTTCTAATAACATCTAAGAGACATGATTTTTTTGAATTGAAAAGAGGGTTAAAGAGAAATACTTGGTTGATGACAATCTTGTTGAAGATCCAAGGAGGTCCACATGCGTAGGAGGCTTGAATCGTCCAAGGAAGAAGAAGAGAAACGATCATGGTTGAAACAACCATTTTGGCCCCGAGAGAGAGAGAGAGAGAGAGAGAGAGAGAGAGAGAGAGAGAGAGAGAGAGAGAGAGAGAACATTAGTATATTATGTTTAAAGATTAAAGGAAAGAAGATGATCAAAATCGTTCTTAGTTACCTTGAGAGAGTTCTTGAATCTTCAAGAAAAATTTTGGTTTTTGATCTGATAGCAGAATTTTGTTTTCAATGTTTGATGTTATAAAATACAGAAATGGACTCTAGAGGGTGAGTAGACGTGATCTGGAGTTTTTGGAAGGGATTGGAGAGGTTTGGATTGGTTTTAGGCTTGGAGGATGGTGGTTTGTGTTCTTGGAGAAATGGAGAGAATGGAGAGAAAGCTGGACGAATTTTGCTGAAAGATGTTGGCCGAATGGTTAGGGGATTCTTGTGATTGAATTTTCAGATTAGGGAGAAGAGAGAAATCTGATCATTTGAATTTCAAAAGGAGTAATTCATGGAGTGAATTAAGGTAGAAGATATGGTAGAATGGTTTCATTGACGGAGGTTCTTTGGAGCTGCTATGGCCGACTGAATTTTGCTGGGATTTTACTGAGATGAATGAGGTTTGAAGAAGCTATAGCGTGGCTAAAATTCTGAGTGTAAGGGTGGGAAAATTTCTGGTTATTTGAAGCTTAATTCAAGGAAGTTTTCATGGAGCAATTTACTGAAATTTTGAATTCTAATTGGGAACTTGATTGGAGTAATTGATGGAGGAATTTAAGGAGTGGCTATGGAGTTCATTTCATGCAGATCAATGGAGGAGGTGATGAAGTTTAGTTCATGGCTGACTAAGGTTGGTTTCACAGAAAATTGAAGTGAGTTTCGGACAAGGTTTGTAGAGGGAGCAATGCTGGAATTTCTAGTTGTTCATTTGAATGGTTTGCTGAAATTTTTGTGCAATT
This sequence comes from Voacanga thouarsii, assembly GCA_026120185.1. Classification (NCBI taxonomy): domain Eukaryota; kingdom Viridiplantae; phylum Streptophyta; class Magnoliopsida; order Gentianales; family Apocynaceae; genus Voacanga; species Voacanga thouarsii. The sequence goes on from JANUWF010001161.1 coordinate 1,078,134, forward strand.
TTTTTTGCAATGTTCCAGCCGACTTGTAGTGAGTTTGAAGAGGTTGGAGGGTTCTTTAAGGCTAGTTTCTAGCCTTGTTTATGGAGGAAAGATAGAGGTGAATTATTGGTTTGAAGGCTAGAAGAAACAGCTTGGTTTTTGGCCTGCTAAGCTGCGAAATTGTCCAGGATTTTTTTCTTGGTTTGCACAGCTTTGTGCAGTCCGATTTTTGGCCAAGGATTTCAGTCTTTAAGCTGAACAATTTGGCTATTTTTTTGACAGCATTTGAGTGAGAAAAATGGCTGAAGTTTTCGAAAGCTGGTCTGACCAAGAAGCTGGAAAAATTTCAGATTGCTACCATGAAGAAGATGAATACTTATGGAGTGAAGTTTGAAGGTTCAACCATGGAGATTAATTCTTTTGGGAACCTTTCTTAGCTCCTTCCCCATTTTCAGCCAATACTTTATCCTCTAAGAGTCATTTTCGAGATTCTAAGGTTAATAAACCTTGCTGAATTTTCTAGAAATAAAAATGGCTTTGGATAAATTGAACAACTTAATTGATAAAGAATTAAGGTAAGCCAGAGAATAGAAGGACATGAATCCTTTAAGAATTCTTTTAAGGCATAAGAATAGGACTAGAATATTCCCTTCATATCTCCCCTAGGACAACACTCCTAGTTCTACTTATGGGATACAAAGGCCGAAAAGTCCAATCCTTAAACAAAATAAAATTATTCATGCTAAATCTTAAATGATGGGATTTGAACTCAAGACCTTAAGGATTAATTCCAAAGCTCTAACTATTAAACCACAACAACTCTTGTTCTTATTTTCTCTCTCAAATACTCTTCCTATTTAATCTTCAAGCTATCTCCCTATTTTTTTACTTTAAGCAAAATTACCATTTTACCCTTCAATAAATACAACTAAACCTTCTAGACTATAAATCACAATCCTAAAGCACATAAAATCATTCAAAAATATATTTATGCATGCAATAAAATATGATATGCATCTTGACCCCCTTACTCTAGGGTTAATTTTAGTTGGGGTTTCACAGGCGCTGCCCTTTAGACCTCGCCAGGGGTGCTACCCCTTGGAACCCTGACTAACTATTCGTTGTGTGTTTTTCGTTAATGTATTTTGATTATAGTTGTGGATTATTCTGAATAGTGCATAGCATGACCAGTTTTACCTTAATGAGATTGGCAGGTTTCATTCTGGTTATTTTGAGTTGTAATATTTTAAATACGGCCTGCATGTCATTTTTCATTGTTGTAAAATTGTATTGCTTTTCTAGAATATGAATTATTTTAATTTTACTATCCAATGTAAAAGAAGACGACAACCTACATTTACTACCAAGGAGGTGTATGCTCAAGGCATTAGAGAGTGCTCAAGGAGTTCATATACCTAGATTAACCACCTTGATCTTCACTTTGCTTGTGATAATCAATATAGGTTATAGGTCATGCTGTGCCACTTTTATTTTTGTCTTTCATATATATTTGATATGTTTATTTCATGCTTACTACAATCAATTTTTTATTTAAAAAAAATTAAGTTTTAAATGCCTTCCAAAATCAAACACTTATTATTACTTGAATCATCATATGGTCATTCTTACCAAAGAAGGATGCTTTTGATTATCTAAATGAGACAAGATGGAAAATAGTTTTCTATATGTTTGATATGGTTTGACTTAATTGGGCTATCAAAATGGTTTTGGGCCTAGGCATTGTATGAGATTTTTAGCCTGGACATTTGATGCCTATCTCAATTAAAATTTGATTTTTATTTAATTTTAAAGTCAAAGCTTACTTATGATTAAAATAAAATATTTATAATTTTTTTTACCTACTAAGAAACATCAAAATGTTGAAGTTTCAAAAGTTTAAATGCTTTTAGTAAGAGTTTTTCATTAAGGCTTCAAAATTAATTACTTTGCATATTTTGTATGTAGATAATGGTAGCAAATAGTTGGAATAACTTATTGCGATTTGTGCTCAAGAAAGACAAGCTTAGTGGGACTAACTTTCTTAATTGGGCACATAACTTAAAAATCGTTCTTAAGCAAGGAAAAAAGTTCTATGTTCTTGAAAATCCTATTCCCCTTACTCCAACAAATAACGCCCTAAAAACTGAAAAAGATTATTATAGTAAGCATAAAGATGACTCCAACGATGTTACTCGCCTCATGCTAGTAGCCATGAATTCTGAACTTCAAAAACAGTTTGAAGAAGCAGAGGCATATAACAAGAGAGATTTGAAATTCGTAAGGCATTAAATGCATGTAAGATGGTTTCTGGCACCTATGTAAGTGCTCATGTCCTTAAAATGAAGGGCTATCTTGATCATCTTGAAAATCTTGGTTTTCCTGTTAATCATGACATGGCCATAGATTTGATCTTGGGCCTATTACCTTCTAAGTATAACCAATTTGTCATGAATTTTAATATGCATAATATGGAGAAATCCATTACTGAATTGCATAGGATGCTAAAACAAGCTGAACTGAACATTAAGAAGAATACTCCTAGTGTTCTAATGGTTCAAAAAGGGAAAGGGAAAAAGAACAACCAAATGGGCAAAGTCATGGCTAGTAAGGACAAGGACAAGGCTAAGTCCAAGTTCAAGCCCAAACCTAAAGCCAAGACACCAAAGGAGGGAGCTTGCCAGAGCTTGCCACCATTGTGGAGAATAAGGACATTGGTTAAGAAAATGCAAGCTCTATTTGGAAGCAAAGAAGAAGAAGGACAGTGAGACTGCCGCTTCAGGTATTTATGTTACAGAAATTAATTTATCTACTTCTGATTCATGGGTATTGGATACTGGTTGTGGATCTCACATCTGTGTAAATATGCAGGGTCTAAAAAGGAATGGAGCCTTGGCAAAAGGCGAGGTGGACCTACGAGTTTCAAATGGAGCAAAAGTAGCTACAATAGCTGTAGGAATTTTTGAATTAATTTTGCCCAGTGTGCTTATTTTAGAACTGAATGATTGTTTTTATGTTCCTACTATGAGTAGGAATATAATTCTAGTTTCTTGTTTAGATTTAGAAGGTTTTGAATTTGTTATTAGAAATAACATTTGCTCCATTAATAAAAATGACATTTTTTTTTTATGGAGATGCCTCATTATCAAATGGGCTCTATATTCTCAATCTTCGTGGATCTTTGAACAAGTCTATCTATAACATTAATACTAAGAGATTGAAATCCAATGATTTAAATCAGACTTACTTCTGGCATTGTCGTTTGGGCCATATAAATGAGAAACGCATAACAAGACTTCATAATGATGGGTTTCTAAATTCGTTTGATTTAGAATTTTATGAAACATGTGATTCTTGTTTATTAGGCAAAATGACTAAGGCACCTTTTAAGGGACAAAATGAAAGGGCAACTAATTTATTGGGCCTAATACATACTGATATATGTGGACCAATGAATACACATGCTAGAGGAAGATTTCAGTACTTTATTACATTTACGGATGATTTCAGCGGATATGGATATCTATATCTGATGAAACATAAATTTAAATCATTCCAGAAATTCAAAGAATTTTAAAATGAAGTACAAAATCAGCTTGGCAAAAGTATCAAAACACTTCGATTAGATCGAGGTGGTGAATACTTAAGTCACAAGTTTGACGAGCATCTTAAGATTTGTGGAATTATCTCCCAATTAACTCCATTTGGAACACCTCAATAGAATGGTGTATCTGAACAGAGAAATTAGACTTTATTAGATATGGTCAATCAATAATGAGTCAAACTGATCTTCCAATCTCCTTTTGGGGTTATGCACTAAAAACTGCTGCATTCATACTAAATCAGGTTCCATCTAAATCTGTTTAGAAAACACCATATGAGATATATACTTGGAGACAACTTAGTTTGTCATTTCTCAAGATTTGGGGTTGCAAAGTTTATGTAAAGCATTTATTATCTGATAAACTTACACCCAAATTAGATAAATTCATATTTGTGGGGTATCCTAAAGAAACTACAGGATATCAATTTTATCTCCCAAAAGAAAATAGAGTAATTGTTGCTCGAAATGGATTCTTTCTTGGAAAGGAATTTATTTCCAAAAGAATTAGTAGGAGTAAAATACATCTTGATGAGATTCAAGAGCCACAATTAGTACCTGAACTAAATAATGAACCTCGATTAGATGGCTCACAACTCCAAGATGAGCCTACTTCTATAGAATAAGGACCTCGAAGATCTGATAGGGTTAGTCAATAACTTGAGAGCTATGGATTCCTTATCACTGACGATCACAATATAGAACTTATGGTTAATGATGAGATCACTTCCTATCAAGAAGCCATTAAGAGTTTTAACTTTGGAAAATGGTTAGAGGCCATAAAGTGTGAGATGCAATCCATGTATGTGTTAGTGTTGTGCCCTAGAGGTAATCACTTGTACATTGTATATGGCACACTTTATTTTAATAAAATGCATTATTTATTTTACAGTTTCTTTTGTTTACTTATAAGTAATAGAACTGTTCGTTAAAGTCCCTAAAACAACACTGTGTTAAGGAAATCATGATAGAGATCATGATATGAGATTTCTACTACATTATATAGTGTTAGTACTTAAATAGTCCCTAGTCGTAGTATTAATGAGATAGGACATCATTAATGCGTTAAGACTAGCATGTGTTAGACTTCTGATTTGATCAGGCGGTGGTTCTCATATCCGTGAGTATTGAGATACTCAAAGTTAACACATTGATGCTTGTTAATGGAACAAGTTCATTGGATGACCTAGCTTTGAGATAATCACATGGATAACTATTTAGTGCTAGTGATATAATTTCAAAATAACAAATGTGCAAGTATCCTTAGACTTGAGATCTCCAAGGTACTTTGTTTGTTGAGTATTGTACTTTGATTCCAATCTCCGGAGCTCGATCGAGGGCCGCCTATGGGATGGATATTGGGTACATTGTGAGGTAAACGAAAGTAGTTGAAAGGGTCAATAAAGGATTCACCACTCCTAATAGTAGGGGTGAATATCTCACGGTCACTTGTAGGAATTACTACTCGAGAAGTCCTTGGCCAAGGCGATTGTGTATTGGAAATAGTTCCAATTGATACACATCTAGAGTAGTGGGTTCCTGGTACAAGTACTATTGTATTTAGGTCAGAATTAATTCTGGAGGGAGTTGGCACTAATTCTGTATTCCAAATCGAATGAGATATTATATAGTGAAAGGAGTTAATTGCACTGAAGTATGTTATTGAAGGCTTCATGTCAAATCACTTGACTTCCTGGACTCTTGGGTGGTCATGATGTGTTGCAGATACAACTCATGATTTGGGAATATGGGTTTATTAATTGATGAATTAATAAACCAATCCTGATTAGAATTACTAGGATTAATTCTATTTAATTATGGATTATTAATCTCAAAGACATTTGGATTAATTCATGTTCGTTACCAATTGACTGGAAAACCTAATAGGTCACACACAATAGATGATTATATACTCAAGATGTTATTTGATAACATAGTGGGGTTAATTGCGCGAAAGAGAAGTTGTTGTGGACAAATTATAATTAGTTATAATTTATGATCCAAATTGTAATTGTGAGAACTTGATGTTTCCAATTACAATTACAGAATTCTAATAGGATTAGAATACTCAATTTTGGTAGGGTTTTGGTGTTATATGATGATATGGCCACCAATCCTAGCTGTGAGTAATACACACGATCTTCTATCTCTCTCTCTCTCTCTCTCTCTCTCTCTTGTTTTTGCTGAAAACGTGAAGAACCCTAGCCGCCACTTTTTTCTGCTAGCATAGGAAATTTTGGTGCTTGAGTATTCCTCTGTTTGGATTACTATTAGAGATAATCACACACTGTGATTATAGTGGTTAGACGTTCCATTCTCGTGAAGTTGGATCTAGAGGATTGCTGGATCGCGACTCAACTTGAAGAAGAAATTTTTATTCTTCGGACGATCAAACAAAGGTAAAAAGCTACTACATTTATTATCTTTATGTCTTGTTTTTTACTCATAGGCGGGTCTGGGGATAGTATCTCATTTATTCTTCCGCTGCGCCGTATAGGATACGAGCTTGAGATACCCAATAGTGGTATCAGAGACATGCTATGTGTAGTTTACAAACATTGTTTTGACATGAAAAACTATTTTCATGTATTCGTAATTATCTTTGTTCGCTGTGAAAATCGTTTTCACTCGAGTCAAAATCATTTCGAGCTTTGTGGGTTGGGTCCATAGCACAATATGATTGTATAAAAGTTATAGCATATTTCGAAAGGTGCTTTCTTTATGTGATGAAAATTTTCTGCCGAAAAATGTTTTCTTGAACATGGTTGTTACCCTCCGTTTTATCTTGTGAATTTGATTTTCTATTTTGTTTTGTTTAAACTAACAAATTGGTTGTTGTTTTGAGCTTCAAAATAGAAAATTCTGTTGAGAATTATTCTCACTGATCTGTTGTAGAAGATTAGGACACCAGAAACTGTTTCTGGAAAATTTTTCTGAAAATCGCCGTCACTTCCCGACTACAGCTGGCGCCGGCTCTCGCCTCCAAACTGGCACCGGTTCCATTTTATTTGCGATGTTTAGAAATCGTTTTTGGATGAGAAAAAATTTTTAATACCAGAACAAAGCCAGTGCCAGCTCTGGCTTCCAAACCGGCGCCAATTCTGCTTGTTTGGGACGTTCCAACTATTTAAAAAAAAAATTTCCGGAATAGAATTTTGAAAGGGAAAAAATCCCATTTGATAAGAGACAGTAAAATAAAAATTTTTCCACGGGGGCGCTGCCCCCTGACCCCCGCCTGCTGACCGGCCAGTGGGACCGCTGTTTTCGTTGCCGGAGACAGGACCCAAAAGCATTTTCTCAAAATTAGTTTTGAGACAAACAATTTTATTTTTCAAAATAGTGATATTGAAAATTTAAAATTAATGTATTTTACTAAAATATTAATTTTAGAATTTATTTTATTTTTCCAAAATAGTGATTTTGGAATAATAAAAGTATATGTTTATTTTGTTTAAGCATAGTTAATGGCATGGTGGATGGTTATGTACTAAAACCAATTATATCTGTTCATGCATTTTACAGTTTTGGTTTTTATGAAATAGGGTCTGCGTGTCCTGCCTTCTCTAAAATTCTTGTGTAATTCTTTTCTCATCTAATTCCCTTTGAATGTAACTCAAGGTTTTCTCTCTTTAGGAAATTATGTAATTAGCTTACATAGGTTAGATAGGAGTAGAATTATTTTTAATTTTGGAGATGACAATCAAAACAAGGCGAGAAGGTAAGACCTTCTACTTAAATCATGCATGAACACATAAGGTTAACTATATTAATTTCTTTTATGGCTCAAGGAAATTAATTTAGGGTAAAGTCCATAACCATACCACGTAATCGCTTTATTATCATGATTATCAATTACGTGATCTATTGATTTGTATGCATGTCATTCAATGAAATACTAAAAGGAACAAATCTCTCAATTAATATTAAACCTAATTCCTTCCGTTAATATAGTGAGAACGAGAGTCCTTTTTCGAGACTAGGTTGTTGGGCAAACCCAAGTCTACTTGACATTGGGCATGTTCAAGCTATGGAATTAAATTCCTGATTAATGGGTCGGGTTTAACTAAATTTTTTATCTCGGTTGGGCAAACTCAAGCATAAAGAAATTTAGGGGAAAAGTTGGGGTAGCTCAAAAGGCTTTAAAATTAAAAGCTGTTAATCACTCAATGATCCGGTAGTTACATACGATGTAATTGGTATTGGATACATACCAATGAACTCAAGAATGTCTTGTTGGCAAACCCAAGGTTATTCTTGAGGAATTTGGATATCGGTCCACTAGGAAAGCTTCCAACGGGCTTTCCCGAATCAGTAGTAGGGGCTATTAGTTTGAGTAAACTAGTGGAGTAAAAATGCATTTAATTAAAGTCCTAATTATTTGCATATTATGTGCATATAAAAGTAGCTAATACTCTCTATCTTTACATCTAGGTCACTTGCATCATGTCAACAAACTTGAACTTACGTAGCATCTTGGAAACCAACAAGTTAACCGAATTAAACTATCTCGACTGGTATAGAAATTTGAGAATCATTCTCAAATCGAAAAAGTTGCTCTACGTGCTAGATGCTCCTATTCCACCACCACCAGCTCAAGATGCTCATGCTGATGAGCATGCTATCCACAAGAGGCATAAGGAGGATAGTGATACAACATCATGTATTATGCTGGCATCCATGACTCTCGAGTTGCAAAAACAACACGAGCATATGGATGCTCAATCGATTATACCACATCTTCGAGAGCTATTTGATGCCCAAGCCAGAACTGAGAGATATGAGATCTCGAAGCAACTATTTCGTTGTAAAATGGTAGAGGGTTCTTCTGTGGCCACTCATGGACTGAAGATGCTAGGCTTGATAGAAAAGCTTGGATCTCTCGGGTTTGCAATAGATCATGACTTAAGTGTTGACTTAATTCTACAATCTTTGCCTAATAGTTTCTCACAATTTGTGATTAACTATCAGATGAACAAAATTGAGTCCACCATTCCTAAGTTGATCAATCTTCTCAAAACTGCGGAGTCCTCCATGAAGAAGGATTCCAATGCAGTTTTAATGGTAGAATATTCCTCTTCTAAGAAGAAAGTTCAAAAGAAGAAGAAGAAGGCCCCCATGAAGCCCAATGGTAGTGTGAATAAGAAGGACGCAGCTACCAAGGTCCCACGCTATCATTGTGGGAAGATGGGCCACTGGAGGTGCAACTGCAAAGTCTACTTGGAGACTGTTAAGGACAAGAAGTAGAAGGAGAAGCTTACAAGCACTTCTACTTCTTCTCTAGGTATGTTTATGATTGAGATAAATACTGCCGTTAGAAATGAGATTTAGGTATTAGATATTGGATGTGGATCTTATTTGTGCAATAACTTGCAGGGACTAAAGTGCAATAGAAGGCTAGAGAAAAGGCGATGTGGACCTACGTACTGTAAATGGGACAAAGGTTATTGCACTTGCTGTGGGGACATACGAGTTGAACCTGCCTTCAGGATTAATTCTAGAACTGCAAAACTGTTATTTTGTACCAGTTTTAATGAAAAATATTATCTCAGTTGCGTGTATAGATAAAGTCCCTATTACAATACTGTGTTAAGAAAATCATGATAGAGATCATGATATGAGATTCCTACTACACTGTATAGTGTTAGTACTTAAATAGTCCCTAGTCGTAGTATTAATGAGACAGGACATCATTAATGCATTAAGACTAGCGTGTGTTAGACTTCCCGATTTGATCAGGCGGTGGTTCTTATATCCGTGAGTATTGAGATACTCAAAGTTAACACATGGATGCTTGTTAATGGAACAAGTTCATTGGATGACCTAACTTTGAGATAATCACATGGATAACTATTTAGTGCCAGTGATATAATCTCAATATAGCAAACGTGCAAGTATCCTTAGACTTGAGATCTCCAAGGTACTTTGTTTGTTGAGTATTGTACTTTGATTCCAATCTCTGGAGCTCGATCGAGGGCCACCTATGGGATGGATATTGGGTACATTGTAAGGTAAACGAAAGTAGTTGAGAGAGTCAATAAAGGATTCACCACTTCTAATAGTAGGGGCGAATATCTTATGGCCACTTGTAGGAATTACTACTCGAGAAGTCCTTGGCCAAGGCGATTGTGTATTGAAAATAGTTCCAATTGATACACATCTAGAGTAGTGGGTTCCTGATACAAGTACTATTGTATTCGGGTCAGAATTAATTCTGGAGGGAGTTGGCACTAATTCTGTACTCCAAACTGAATGAGATATTGTATGGTGAAAGGAGTTAATTGCACTGAATTTGTTATTATAGGGTTCATGTCAAGCCACTTGACTTCTTGGACTCTTGGGTGGTTGTGAAACCCCACCTAAAGCCAACCCTAGAGTAAGGGGGTCGGGAATGCATATCATATTATTTTGCATGAATATATATGTTTTTGAATGATTTTATGTGCTTTAGAGTCATGGATTATAGGTTTAAATGCTCAGTTTTACTTATTGAGTAGGAAGGGTAAAATGGTAATTTTGCTTGAGGTCAGAATAGGAAGATAGCTTGAGGAGTAGATAAGAAAAATATGGGGGTGAGAAAATAAGAACAAGAGTTGTTGTGTTAAAGTGGTTAGAATCTTGGAATTAATCTCTAAGGTCATGAGTTCAAATCCCATCATTTAAGCTTTTATCTTAATTAAGTTTAAATTTTTGTTTTCTTGCATTCCATGAAAATAGGAATGATTGTCTTAAGGGAGACATGAAGAGAATGTCCTAATCTTATCCTCATGTCCTAAAAGAATTCTTGTCCAACTTATTACCTCTAGCTTTGTCCTAGCAATTTCATAATTCAAATAAACTAAAATCCATTAAATCTTTTTCTTTGAATTCCAAAAAAAATTATGTGATGATTTCTTCCCCTTGAATTTCGAAAATCAGCTTTGGGGAAGGGAGGTTGACCGAAAAATAGGAGGGGAAATAGGAGGGGTTCCAAGAGAAAATCAATCACCATGGAAGGACCTTCAAAACTATCTTCAAGATGTTCAAAACTATCTTCTCTAAGGTCATGGAAATTTTCCAGATTTGTTGCAGCCATTCTCTTCAAAAATTCAGGCCATAAACCCAACCATTTGCTACCAAGAAAATGGTCATTTCAAGTGGCTTAGAAGCTGGAAAAATTGTGCAATTTTCGGACTGCACAAAACAGCACCAAACCAGAAATTTTTCTGGGCAATTCGCAGCTCTTCATCAAGGAAATGAAGCTGTTTTTAGTTCATCTTCAAGCCAGCAAACTTCTCTACATTAGTCCAGAAATGAGGCTGAAAAACCACCCTTGGAAGACCCTCAAACAACCCTGAAGAACCTCTAAAAAACCGAGCTTAGAAGGTGCGAAAATCCTGTACCAAAATTCTGCAAATTTTGGGAAAAGCCATGAACACTTGAGAGCAGAATTTTTCCAGCCTTGTTTCTTTCTAGCCTAGGACCGAAAGTCACCTTCAATCTCTATAAAAATTGAGCTTGCTCAGCTGTAGACTGAACACCATAAACCCCACTCTTACCTTGAGCATAAGTACTCCATAGCTGCACCACAAAACACTCCTAAGATCACTCCATTCAAACTCCATTTGAACTGCAAATAACCAGAATTTTCTCTGCCTTTAAGGACTGAATTTCGGCCAGCCTTGAGCAACAATAACCCTCAACCATTTCAGCAAAACATGCTTGTTCCAGCCGACACCATTAAAGCTCCTAGACACCTCTCTTGATCAAACACCATAGCTGATCTTTTACCTTAAACATCTCCACCATTTCCTCCATTTAAATTTCAAATAAAATCTGGTTTCTCTCTTTCACAAAGATGAAAACCGAAACCCTCAATCACACCCTACCATTCGGCCAGCTTTCTAGCAGAATTCACACAGCACTTCTTCTAGTTTCTCTCCATTTTCACCTAAAACACCAAGAACACCAAGAACATACACTAGACTTCTTCAAGCCTAAACCAACTCCAAACACCACCAATCACTCTCAAATACTCCCAATCATCTCTACTTAATCCCTAGACTTCATTTCTGTCATTTATAACACAAAATCTCGCAAGCAAGAATTTTCAACCGGATCAAAAAATCAGGGTTTCTCGAAGACCTCAAGAACATCAACAATGTAAAACAAGAACAACCTTCTTGTTCATCTTCTTCCATTCAATTCTTAATACCCCTATCTAATGCTCTCTCTCTCTCTCTCTCTCTCTCTCTCTCTCTCTCTCTCTCTCTCTCTCTCTCTCTCTCTCTCTCTCTCTCTCTCTCTTCTAACCGAAATGGTTGATCAAACCATCAACCATGAACGTTGTTTCATTGGATCATTCAAGTCATTCCATCGCGCATGGACCTTCTTTTATCTTCATCAAAGGACTCGACAATCAAGTATTCATTCTTAAATTTCTCTTATTAAATTTGGAAATCATGTCTCCTAGTTGATGATAGAGAAATGGATTATGATTGGGAGACTGAATATATGCATGTGGATTAGGGGATGAAGTTATGACTTGATAATGGTTGTATTTGACTAGGATATATGTGTTTTCCTTTCGAATCAATTTGTGTTCTTCATGCTTAATGAATTTAATGGATGTTGAAGAATGATTAGATATTATGACAACAAAGGTGATTAGGCTTTTATGATATTATTTTCCCATGGAAACCATGATTGATGATTATGCTTAGTAGGATTTTGGCCATGTGATCGTATGAGATAGTTCAAGTGTTTGTGCATGAATAGATTAATTTCTTGTTTGATGATGGAGAATGGGATCATGAATCTTTTTTAGCAATAGGAAGACCATGATGGAAGATTATTTTCTTGTAAATTCTAAGCTATATTCATTAGCAAATTTTATTACATAAATTAAAATTACCACTATATTTTTCTTCAAAAATTCGAAACACTAGGGGATTTGTAGTAGAATATTAAATCAAACTATTAATGTTTTTATTAAACGAAAATTTAAAATAATCTATTAATAAATTTTAATTATTATTAATTATTTATTTATTACCTCTTCGAAATTAATTAAAAAATTATTATTTATTTAATTTATTATTTATTTATAATAAAGATATTTTTTTTAATTACCATTTCTTAATATCAAATAAGACTTAATAATATTTAAAATTCAAACCTTGGTTTATTTACTAATAATAACACTCAAGAATTATTATTTGAGTCTATAATTTATTAACAATTATTTTAGAACCCCTAGTTATTTCAATCTATCAAACTAGACTTAGTTTGTAAAATTCTTCAGCATCTAGCCTTAAAGCTTAGGACATTAAGATCATGGTTAGTCATGGATGTATCTAGTTAAGCTAAGAATTATTTATGTAAGGCAGGTATAGCTTGAATGTGACCCTATGTTTTGTGTTTACCCCAGGCAGGGGTTAGGTCAGCCTTGGAAGACTTTTGTGTAGAGCAAGCAAAGAAGCAGGTAAGCTCCTGCACGGAATTTTGTGAAGACCAAAAGTTATTGTGGCAAGCAAATGCAATGTATATGGACATTATTTGTAAAGGCAATTAAGGACTGTTTTTCCTTTTTATTTCAGTCAAGCAAATCATTTGGAAATTGAACAAGCGAGTTTTACACAAATCTAAACTTTTTCTAAAATCCAACTTGACTAGACTTTTGGAAGCCCTTAATTGCTATTTCCAAATAAAGCAAAGTTTGATCAATTTTCTCCCAAGTGGAACAATCAGCGTTGAGTACTCAATAAGGGTAGACCACCTGGACTAGTCTTTGAAGGGTTAGGGTAAGTCTCTCAGTAGGTGGCCACCTCTGAGGGGTGAGTCCTTCCTGGATAGGACGCCAGTCCGGTAGGTCATGCCAGTCCGAGCTAGCAAGTTTCAGTCATGTGGATTGTGTGTTCCGGAGTGAACAACCGGTAAGTTTGGGTGTAGAGATGGAGGAGTATCTCACCCGGTAGGCCGTACACCTACCTTTTGTCGACATTGCACAAAGTGTGGCATTCGATCGTTATTGGTCATGGGGCCCAACGTGTGGTAACCCATGGCTACCCATTTGAGTGGTTGTATTTATTGTGCACATGTATGATTTGAAAAGTGAAACACCACTCTTTATTTTCAACACTTATTTATTGCTTGCCAGCACTTTTCCCTATGAAACTTTTACAACTTGCATACATGAATTATTTTACCTGAAACACTTAAAGCACACACGGGCTTACTGAGATTTTTTTATCTCACCACCTTTTATGCCATATTTTCAGGAAGATCCTGCTGTGGAGATCATTAGCTAGAATGTTGCTTTGCTTGAAGACTCTTATTATTTACTTTAAGTATTGTTTGAGAGATTGTTGCAAACAATTCATTTTGGATTTGTGCCAGTATTTATCTTTTGGGTTGTAATAAATTTAGTTTTAAAATCTTTAGTTTTATTTTATTTTCATGTAACCTAGTTATAAAGACCCCTTGTCCTTTGGACGGGGCGACATCCCCGGCCCTGTTGGGCCTAGATAATGGGGTGTTACAAGTGGTATCAGAGACTAGGTTTAGGCAAGTATTGATAGTATATGTCTTGATTTATTAAGTTCAAATATTTTGTCTGACCTTCTTGTCTGTGCTGTAGGATGGTTAGAATGATTAGAACAGCAAGGATAGGACAGCAATGGCACGCTCCCATTCCTATCTACCCGGAGGACCTACCTGTACCTCAACCAGTGCCTCAGCCAGCACCTTAGCCTACACCACAGCCAATTATTGCCCTGGATGATAGTAGTGACGATGAGGTCCAGATCATTGAGACACCCCCCATACCCGTGATCGACCTGGTTACTGATAGTGAAGCTGAGGAGATAGACATGGAATATGTTCCCCTTCCTCCTAGTCCCATAGTTGATTTAACTGCGACGGTGATGACCCGGGGAGATAGATTATGAATCTCCACCTAGACCTTCCTTTGTAACCCCACCCAATCAGTTTGAGACCAGGGAAAGTTCTAGGAGAGGCTGGGAAGGAGCCAATAGATGGGTTTGCCGGTGGGGCTGGGATAGACTTCACTAGGAATTCAGGGGATGGATATATGATGCCGACATTGAAGACTACGATGAGGATTAGGAAGGCCAAGTTACGCTTTGTTTGAAACGTTTTATTTGCTATTTTCAAGAAACTCCTAGGCTAGGAGTCTATTCACCTTTACTGCTTTATTTTAAAATTTATGCAAATAAGAGTACCTAGAGTACTCTAAGTTTTGAGAAAATTTATGTGTCATTCTTTATACAAAATTGCATCCAATTTCCTTTCGCTTTAAGTTGAATGTGAATGCATGCTCAATTTGGATATTTTCAACTTTGATGCATAAACTTATTATTTGGGGAAATGGTTTAGAATGGCACCCAGACGTCGTGCAGCCACATCCAACAGAAGGGTTCCTGAGGCAGAGCCCGTGACACCGGAGATGGAAACAACTCAAAGGACATCACCAAATCATGGGGATGAGAACGAAATGGGACCAGAAATGGGATCGGAAGAACCGGTTAGTGCGACTATGACGCAAGCATTCCATAAAATGACCGAGATTCTGCAAAACTTGACTGAGCGGAGGAATCCGAAAGGGGAAGATGAAGCATTGGAGCGGTTTCTGAAATTTCAACTGCCTATCTTCTTGGGAAAGGCTGAACAAGACCAAAAAGCTGAACAATGGGTGGAACAAATGGAGGACATTTTTGCCACGCTCCAGTATACCGAAAGACGTATGGTGAAGTTTGTCGCGTTCCGACTAAGGGGTCCAGCTCGGGCATGTTGGCAAAGGGTTCAGGATGATTGGGAGATGATTGACCAAGACTGGACGTGGGCTAATTTCGTGGAAGCATTCCGGGCAGAATATATCCCTCAGTGGATAGTCGAGAAATGGGAAGACGAGTTCCAGAATCTGAAGCAGGGAAGCATGACAGTAGCCCAATACGCAGCGCGGTTCACGTAGCTGTCAAAGTACTGCAAGAGGCTGGTGGATACTGAACAAAACAGAATGAGGCAATTTGTTAAGGGATTAAGGCAAGAGCTAAGAAGGGCGTTAGCACCCTCTCCGCCAGTGACTTATTCGGGGGCTGTGGACGCAGCCACCCGTACTGAGAATGAAGACCGCAACCGATTGGCTTCCCGACCGTTCGTACCGACAAGACAGCCGCCAAGACCTTTCCAGAGGCAGCAACCTAACAAGCGTCCTGCCAACCAGCAATGGCAGAATAGGGGAAAGCAAGCTCGAACAACACCAGTTGGTCCAGTGCAGAATCTTCCTTTATGCCGGCACTGTGGAAAAAGGGGCCACATTGAGAAGAATTGTTGGTCGAAAGGAGGAGAGCGGAAGTGCTACCACTGCAGAGATCCAAGCCATCTACGGAACGCCTGCCCTAAACTTCTCCGGATTGGACCGGGGAACCCAGCTCAGAACTCGGGGCCGAATTGAGCCAATACCTCGGGAGCTTCGGGAGTGGAACGCGAAGCCGCAAGTGAAAGCAAAAGTTTTCGCTCTCAACTGGGAGGAGGTTGGAGCCGATGCGGCGGTAGTGGAAGGTACGCTTGCTATCCAAGGTCGTTCTGTTAATGCATTGATAGACCTGGATCTACCCATTCCTATTTAAATAAGAATTGTGCATATTAATTGGGTTGGGATGGAGTAGAACTACCTTTTACCTTGTTAGTAAGTACACCTTTGGGGAAAATGGTGCAAGCAGATCGGTATGTGCAGAATTGTAAAATTGAAGTAGGAAGAGAAAGGTTGGAGGGAGATTTAATAGTCTTAGCTATTGATGATTATGATTTAATATTGGGGATGGATTGGTTAGCAAAGCATGGTGCTAGAGTAGATTGTAGGAAT
The DNA here is from genome assembly GCA_026120185.1 of Voacanga thouarsii. Taxonomy (NCBI): domain Eukaryota; kingdom Viridiplantae; phylum Streptophyta; class Magnoliopsida; order Gentianales; family Apocynaceae; genus Voacanga; species Voacanga thouarsii. The sequence continues at coordinate 1,094,573 of JANUWF010001161.1, forward strand.
AAGTCGGTTCAGTTCATTAGACCAGGGTGTGATGTGTTGGAGTTCAATGGTGGGAAAGTAAAAGAATTGAAGTTTTTGATAGCCGGGGCTAAAGCCCGGAAGTTGTTGAGGCAAGGATGCCAAGGATATTTAGCTTCTGTGATAAACAAGCCGAATGACCAGTGCACTCTGGAGGATACTGAGGTGGTGAAGGATTTTCCTGACGTGTTCCCGGTGGAACTCACTTCTCTACCTCCCAATCGAGAAGTTGAGTTCACTATTGATCTAGTCCCCGGAGCGGAACCGGTGTCTCGAACTCCGTATCGAATGGCACCGGCAGAGCTGAAAGAATTGAAGGAGCAACTAGAAGAATTGGTGAGGCAAGGTTATATCAAACCTAGCACGTCACCCTGGGGAGCACCTGTGCTATTTGTGAAGAAAAAGGACGGGACTCTAAGGTTGTGTATTGACTACCGGGGCTTGAACAACCTGACTATCAAGAATAAATATCCTCTGTCGTTAATTGACGAGCTGTTTGACCAGTTGCAAGGATCCAGTTGTTACTCTAAACTGGATTTGAGGCAAGGCTACTATCAAGTAAGGATAAAAGAGGAAGATATTCCTAAGACTGCTTTCAATACAAGATATGGTCATTACGAGTTTGTGGTGATGCCTTTCGGGGTAACCAATGCACCCGCGGTATTTATGGATCTAATGCATCGAGTGTTCCAGCCTTACTTGGACAAGTTCGTGGTGGTCTTCATCGACGACATACTTATATACTCCAAGAGCCCAGAGGACCATGAAGAACATTTGAAGTTGGTACTAGAAAAGCTAATGGAGCACAAGCTTTACGCCAAGTTTAGCAAGTGCGAGTTTTGGTTGGATAGTGTGGCGTTTCTTGGTCACGTGGTGACTAAGGAGGGAATCAAAGTAGACCCAGCAAAGGTTGAAGCCGTATCAGACTGGAAGCAACCAGAGAACATCATGAGATTCGAAGCTTCTTGGGATTGGCTGGCTATTACCGGAGGTTTATTAAGGGATTTTCAACATTAGCATCTCCTATGACCCGGCTGCTGAGAAAGGACGTGCCCTTTGTTTGGAACGGAAAATGCAAAAAGAGTTTCCAAGAGTTGAAGCGGAGGTTAATGACAGCGCCTGTGCTGAGTCTGCCGGAAAACCTAATAGGTCACACACAATAGATGATTATATACTCAAGATGTTATTTGATAACATAGTGGGGTTAATTGCGCGAAAGAGAAGTTGTTGTGGATAAATTATAATTAGTTATAATTTATGGTCCAAATTGTAATTGTGAGAACTTGATATTTCCAATTACAATTAGGGGTTCTAATAGGATTAGAATTCTCAATTTTGGTAGGGTTTTTGGTGTTATATGATGATATGGCCACCAATCCTAGCTGTGAGTAATACACACGATCTTCTATCTCTCTCTCTCTCTTGTTTTTACTGAAAACATGAAGAACCCTAGCCACCACTTTTTTCTGCTAGCAGAAGAAATTTTGGTTCTTGAGTATTCTTTTATGTGGATTACTATTAGAGATAATCACACACTGTAATTATAGTGGTTATATGTTCCATTCTCGTGAAGTTGGATCTAGAGGATTGTTAGATCGCGCCTCAATTTGAAGAAGAAATTTTTGTTCTTCGGATGATCAAACAAAGGTAAAAAACTGCTGCCTTTATTATCTTTATAACTTGTTTTTCACACATAGGCAGGTCCTGGGATGGTATCTTGTTTATTCTTCCGCTGTGCCGTATAGGATACGAGCCTGTGATACCTAACAATATGATAACCAAGTCTGGACTTTGGTTAATCCACCTGAAGGTTCAAAAACTATTGGGTGTAAATGGGTTTTCAAAAAGAAAACAGATATAGAGGAAAATGTGCATACTTACAAAGTACGACTGGTAGCAAAAGGTTATAGACAAAGTCATGGTATAGACTATGATGAAACCTTTTCACCAGTTGTAATTCTTAAATCTATTAGAATTCTTCTCACCATAGCAGTATATTATGATTATGAGATTTGGCAAATGGATGTCAAAATTGCGTTCTTTAATGGAAACTTACTCGAGGATGTGTACATGACATAACCTGAGGGTTTTGATGATCCTTTGAATTCTAATAAAGTGTGCAAGCTTCAAAGATCCATTTATGGATTGAAGCAAGCATCTCAAAGCTGGAATCTTTGTTTTGATGAAACAATTAAAGAATTTAACTTTACCAAATATAAAGATAAGCCTTGTGTCTATAAGAAAATCAGTGGGAATGCAATCGTCTTTTTGGTACTTTATGTTGATGACATCTGACTCATTGTTAATGATATACCAACTCTACAAAGTGTAAAGACATGGTTGGGAAATTGTTTCTCAATGAAAGACTTAGGTGAACTTGCCTATATTGTAGGTGTAAGGATCTATAGAGATAGATCTAGAAAGTTAATTGGACCAAGTTAAAGTGCACACGTTGACAAGGTACTGGAAAGGTTCAGCAAAACTCTAAGAGAAGATTCTTGCCAATGTCACATGCTATTAAGCTCAGCAAAATTCAAAGTCCTTCCACTAAGGATGAAGAAGAGCGCATGAACAAGATACCATACGCTTTCACTATAGGATCTATCATATATGCCATGTTATGTACTTGACCAGAGGTGTCATATGTATTGAGCATGACGAGTAGTTTCCAATTAAATCTTGGAGAGCCACACTAGACTACTGTCAAGAACATACTGAAGTACTTAAGAAGAACTAAAGATTTGTTCTTAGTTTATGGAGGACAAGAAAGCAAGCTATTTGTAAATGGCTACACTGATGCTAGTTTTCAGTGCGACATAGATGATTACAAATCGCAATCAGGTTTTCTATTTTGTTTGAATGGAGGTGCTATAAGCTGGAAAAGTTCAAAGCAGGATACAGTGGCCGATTCTACTACAGAAACTGAGTATGTAGCTGCCTCAACTGCAGCTAAAGAAGCAGTTTGGATTAAAAAGTTAATTACAGAACTAGATGTAGTTCCTAGTATTGTGAACCCATTGGATCTTTATTATGACAACAATGGAGCCATTGCACAAGCTAAGGAACCAAGATCACATCAGCGATCCAAACATATACTTAGATGTTTTCATCTTATTCGAGAAATTGTTGATAGAGAAGATGTCAAAGTATGCAAGATATCAACTGATGACAATGTTGCAGTTCCACTAACAAAGCCTCTCCCATCGTCTAAACATGATAGTCATACTAGATCAATAGAATTATGGTTTATGTCAAATTGGTCTTAGTGTAAGTGGGAGATTGTTAGGGATATGCCCTAGAATCAATTTGTACTTATATTATTGTCGTTATGTATTATGTAATAATACGAGACATTTCTTTCCATGAATAGTGCATTTAGTTTTTTGGTTATCAAGTACGTAAGTTGATAGTAAAATCCTACAATCAATACAATGACTATTCTTAAACTGTCCATAATCGATTATTATTAGTGGAACAATAATAAATTAAGATTAGTATGTTTGTGACTTGATGGCTATGTTTTACTGGTCATGGATATATGTGATATCAAGTCAAAACATAAATAAATATTAGAAAACATTGTATTGGACATGACTTACTATGAGAGTACTTCATGGAGCATGTCATAAGTACTTTCTAGCTATAATGATATTAAAAGTCCTTTGACCTGAATTCATCATAGTTTCCTATTTGATAAATTTTATATTTTGATATTGTCTAAAATTATCTTTAACCAAATAATAAATTAGACCACTGTTGGATATAGAATAAATTAGGGAGAGGAATATGATTGATAGTGAAGGAATTTATCCCCCTCAATTATGGGAGAGATATCTATGGGCCCCTTAATAAGTTAGACTGTTAAAATGCATAGCCATGATCAAATATATCAATTTGAGATATTAATATCATTTGTCTTAACAGTCTACTATGAGATCAAGAAATAATTGATTAAGCTTAATAAGGATGACATGCTCCGTGCCTTATGCTTAATCTGGATATCGTGTGATAAAAAGACTAAATATAAAGTTATGGTTTGGTTTAAAGAGATCACTGATCTTCATTTAATCTGGATAATTATAATATTTTGCTAAAAACTGTTTATAACTTGTGGGCCATTTAAATGTGATTTGGGCACACTTCTAGTGTTAAATGAACCTATATGGTCACACAATAAGCGAAATAGTTAGGTTATTTTTCTGGTAACCAGGTTCGATGAATCTGAAAATATGTCTAAGTTAATCAAACCTAGAAAATGTTAGTGTTGTGCCCTAGAGGTAATTACTTGTACATTGTATATGTCATATTTTATTTTAATAAAAGACATTATTTATCTTACAGTTTCTTTTGTTTACTTTTAAGTAATATAACTGTTCGATAAAGTCCCTAGTACAACACTATGTTAAGGAAATCATGATATGAGATTCCTACTACACTATATAGTGTTAGTACTTAAATAGTCCCTAGTCGTAGTATTAATGAGACAGGACATCATTAATGCGTTAAGACTAGCATGTATTAGACTTCCTGATTTGATCAGGCAGTGGTTCTCATATCCGTGAGTATTGAGATACTCAAAGTGAACACGTGAATGCTTGTTAATGGAATAAGTTCATTGGATGACCTAGCTTTGAGATAATCACATGGATAGCTATTTAGTGCCAGTGATATAATCTTAATATAGCAAACGTGCAAGTATCCTTAGACTTGAGATCTCCAAGGTACTTTGTTTGCTGAGCATTGTATTTTGATTCCAATCTCCGGAGCTCGATTGAGGACTGCCTATGGGATGGATATTGGGTACTTTGTGAGGTAAACGAAAGTAGTTGAGAGGGTCAACAAATGATTCACCTCTCCTAATAGTAGGGGCGAATATCTCATGGCCACTTGTAGGAATTACTACTCGAGAAGTCCTAGGTCAAGGCGATTGTGTATTGGAAATAGTTCCAATTGATACATATCTAGAGTAGTGGGTTCCTGGTACAATCACTATTGTATTCGAGCCAGAATTAATTTTGGAGGGAGTTGGCACTGATTTTGTACTCCAAACCGAATGAGATATTGTATAGTGAAAGGAGTTAATTGCACTGAAGTTTGTTATTAAATGGTTCATGTCATGCCATTTGACTTCCTGGACTCTTGGGTGGTCATGATGTGTTGCTAGATACCGCTCATGATCTGGGAATATGGGTTTATTAATTGATGAATTAATAAACTAATCCTAATTAGAATTAATAGGATTAAATCTAATTAATTATGGATTATTAATCTCAAAGACGTTTGGATTAATTCATATTCTCTACTAATTGACTGGGAAACCTAATAAGTCACACACAATAGATGATTATATATACTCAAGATGTTATTTGATTACATAGTGGGGTTAATTGAGAGAAAGAGAAGTTGTTATGGACAAATTATAATTAGTTATAATTTATTGTCCAAATTATAATTGTGAGAATTTGATGTTTCCAATTACAATTAGGGAATTCTAATAGGATTAGAATTCTCAGTTTTGGTAGGGGATTTTTGTGTAACATATAGATGAAACACACAAAAACCCTAGAGAAGGCATAACACTAAAACCCTAGCAACACAACCTTCTCTTCTTCTCTCTTTCTCTCGTTTTGAAAAAACGTGAAGGAACCTAGCCGCCACTTAGTGGATCTGCTAGCACAGAACACTTTGTGCTTGAGTGTATCCTCTGTGTGGATTACTGTTAGATATAATTACACACTGTGATTATAGTGGTTAGACGTTCAACTCTCGTGGAGTTTGCACACTGGATCACGCTTCGACTTGAAGAAGAATTTTTTGTTCTTCGGATGATCAAAGAAAGGTAAAAAGCTATCACCTTTGATCTATTTATGTCTTGTTTTCCACATATTTGCGGGTCCTGGGATGGTATCTCATTTTATTCTTCCACTGCGTCATATATGATACGAGCCTGAGATACCCAACAGAAAATTGACCAAATACAATGAATCTGGAAATATGTCCACATTCAATGTATTTGGATTTTGTCCAAATTGTAAGAATCTGACTCGGTAAATTAATTGGTTAAATTATAGAGATAATGGCAGAATCTTATCATATCAGTTTTAATTTAATTTGAATTTAAAATAAAATATGATAAGATATTATCAGAGTTAGACTCCAAGAGGTTCGGGTGGTTTTTAAGAAAACCCTAGCCGTCTTCTCAAGCGTGCTCTCTATTAGGAAAAAAAAAAACATATTTGTGCCTCTATTCACTAGAAAAAATTTAAGCCTGTCAAACCCTAGGCGCTAGCACTCCCGAGGTAACGAGTTGGTTCGCCGTGTGTATCCGATAGAGGGCGTTCGCATATTGCAGTGTCTGGTGATCATTCGAGTTGCACGTACGATAGAAAATCAGAATGCAAAGATCTTGATTTTGCCAAATAGAGATAATTCTGTAATCCCTAGATCGTCTTAATCATTTATGTTTGGTTCTCGAAGGAATTCATGAATGTTTTTCGCGTTTAGGAGTCCACGAATCCCAACAAAAGAATCTACCAGTATAACTGCATTGACTTCTTTCTTCAAAGAAATTTCTACAGCCTTGAGAAGGTTGATCAACTCGGATAGTATGGTCTCAATCTTATTCATTTGGTAGTTAATCACAAATTGTGAAAACTACTTGGCAAAGATTGTAGAATTAAGTCAACACTTAATTCATGATCTATTACAAACCCAAGTGACTTAAACTTCTCAATCAAGCCTAGCATTTTCATCCCATGAGTGGTCACAAAAGTATCCTCAGCCATCTCAGATTGGAATAACTGTTTAGAGATCTCGTATCTCTCTATTCTAGCTTGCTGATCAAATAGCTCCCTAAGATAGAAGATAATAGAATAAGCATCCATATGCTCATGCTACTTTTGTAGTTTAAAGTTTATTGATATAAGCAAGATATACGATGTTGTGTTACTGTCTTATTGGTACTTCTTATGGATAACATGCTCATTACCAGGAGCATTTTGGGATGGGGGTAGCGGAATAGGAGCATCTAGTACGTAGAGCAATTTTTTTGCCTTGAGAACGATTCTCAAGTTTCTATACCAGTCTAGAAAAATTGACTCGATAAGCTTATTGATTTCCAAGATACTACATAATTTATATACACATGATATGCAAATAGTTAGGTCTTCAATTAAGTGCACAATTATTCTACTATTTTATTCAAATTAACAGCTCCCATTATTGATTTAAGAAAGCCTGTTGGAAGCTTTCTTAGTGAATCAATATCTAAATTCCTTAAGAATGACCTTAGTCTGCCCAACAAACTATTCTTAAGCTCAATGGTATATATCCAATACCAATTATATCGAATGTAATTACCAGATCATTAGATGATTAACATATTTTAATCTTAAAGCCTTTAAACTAGCCCCATCTTACATCTATTTTTTCTTTTGCTTAAGTTAGCCCAACTGGAAAAAGGAAATTAGTTAAACCTATTCCATTAATTAGGAATTTAAATTTCATAGCTCGAACATACTCGATGCTAAGTAGGCTTGGGTTAGCCTAACATTCTGGTCTCGAAAAAGACCTATCGTTCTTACTATATTAATGGAAGATATTAGGTTTAATATTAATTGAGAGATTTGTTATATGAGTAGTCTCATACATTTGGCATGTATAAATATCAACACATTGACAATATTGTAATAGACTCAATTACATGGCTTGGTTATGTACTTTTCTAAATTAATTTTCTTGAGCCAAGTAGGAAATTATTTTGGTCAAACCTATGTGTTCACACATGTTTGAGATTAAAGTTTTACCGTCCTCTCGCTTTGTTATTGAATATCATATCCAAAAACTTGAAAAATAATTTCTAATATATCTAACATATGTAATCTAATTACATAAATTCATAATAAAGAAATCCTGAGTTATACTGAAGGGGATTTAGATGAGAAGAAAAATTATAGGAGAATTATAGAGAAAGACAGGACATGCATGCCTATTTATTCAAAACAAAGTAATAAAAATACATGATATAATATTAATTAATCAAAATTAATTAGTCTAAATCCATAACCAAGCCAAGATGCCAAGAACATGCATAAAACATATTAATCAAAATAAATATACGTGAAATATAAATTTTCAAAATTATTGTTTTGGAAAATAATATGATTAGCCTTGAAATCAAAATTTAGGAAAACAATCGGGTCTATTTTGATGAAGGAAAAAGCTTGTGGTTAAAAGGAAAGAATGCAATACACACACACGCACGCGCACGCGCGTGCCCGCGTGCGCGCGCGCACACACACACACACATATATTTTTAAACAACTGTACCTCTGTAGGGCTTGGGTGTCAATTTGTAAATTGCAATTGCTAAAGCAACTTTCTTTTCCTTTGGAAACAATTAGCAAAATGGTTCAACAACTTCTTTGGAAATAAATTGTGTGTTTTTTTTATTTCTTTGGAAATAATTTCCAATGGCTAAATGTTTCAACAACTTCCAATCACATTGGAAATTGTCTCAGTTTGAGCAATTTGAATCATTTCCAAATTCATCAATTGGAAACAATTTCCTATATATTTTTTTCCTTTTCTCACTGATTTTTTTTTTAAGCTAACCAAATGATATGACAACACACACACACACACACACACACACAGAGAGATATATATATATATATATATATTTGTATGTGTGTGTGTGTGTATAAACAATTTCCTAATTCATATTATTATTATTATTATTATTAATTTTTAGAAATAATTTCCAAATATTTCATCAGTCCTTTTACTGAAACTAATTTCAGTGATTAATATACAAATAATAATAATAATAATAATAATAATAATAATAATAATAATAATAATAATAACCCACAAAAAAATATTTTCCATTATCAAAATTTTCATAAAACAATTTTTCACGGACTCGAATATATTTTGAAACAATTTCAAGACCACCGAAAATTTATGAAACAATTTCATAATGCAAATAAAACTCATAAAATACATACGACATATTTCTAATACCACTATTAGATATTGATCATGCACAACGAAAAATAAAATGAAATCCACTCAAATGATCACTCGTATGTAATTTAACAGATTAGGAGAGGAAAAAAAATTTGTTACCTCGGAAACGTAACTTTTAAAATTCCTTTTCACTCATATGGAACTTTTTCGGAAATTGTCCAAGTCGTGAACCACTAAATTTCAAATGTAGGAATTTCTCTAATAGAAATCCACACGAAGAATCGGTACTCCAAATAGGCACCAAAATCCTATGCTAGTAGGATTAATTCTTATTGGCTGTTGACGTCATTTTTAGCCGATCCGTTGCAATGGTAACTTTCAGCTGAAGCTGATATGAATTCTGCCAAACGGATGATGACATCAAGAAAAATCCTCAACGGTTGTATGCGATCAACAATCGGAACCAGGAGCCAATGAGCCATCACCCGCACACCTCGACACAATCGGCAAGACATTACCGTTCTCAACTGCCAAGGACGGGCCACAAAGCGGGATTTTCTCCACGTTCGAAAGTCGACAGCTGTGCCACAGCAAGTATAAAGTAAGCAGGAATCCCAGATTGAAGGATACTAATACTCATCTCAAGCTAAATTACCAAAATTTTCTAGTTTTCAATTCTTTTTTTCCACATTTTATAGTTTTCTTCACAGCTTCCATTTATAGCTTTTCTTACAGCTTTGTTTACAGCTTTGTTCACGTTTGCTTTGCAATTTTATTTACTCCTTTGATTACAAATATTCCGTTTGATGTTGCTTTGATTATCAATTCCTGTATTCATTCATCATTTTAATCAAAATACATCGTGTTCAGTCCCGTTTTGCTTTCGCATGCAATATTTCTACCTGTTTGGACCCTTTCTATAATAAGTTCAAGGAACCCATGTATTTTAAAAGATCCAGCTCATCCATTCATCTTTCCATCAGACTGTTTATGTTTATCAGAAGAGCAGCCGATCGACACTTCTATTGTCTCCCTTTTCGTAAGGCAACATAAATTGGCATGCCCAGTGGGACCCAAAGGGTAGTTGTTGCATGCAATTGCATTCAAGACGTATTATGGCTAATTCTCAGTAGCAATCCTTAAGGTCTTCATCGGATTCATCCGATCGGCCTATTGTTCGAACTTTACGGGGGGCTTTTGATCCTATAATGACAACATTCGGGAGCACTTAGGTTACCCTCCCTGAGCAATAGGGGGTGCAGACTTCATCTCCTTCCTAGGTATCCCAGTTGACACCTACTTCTCTAACCGCCATACGACAGGCTATGGAGCAGTGTACATGCGAACTCATTCAGAGCCTTATTCCTCAATTCACCATAGTATTTCAGCCTTTGCTTCAGAACAAGCTTCATAATTTTGAACAAAGGCAAAATGCTTACGGGGCACCTCAGGTAGGTGTCTATCCTCCCCCCTCATCCATTGTTGCACCTTCTTATGGGTCGGTACAATTATTGCACTGAGAGCAGTCTATGCTAATGCTTGGGGGGCACCAAGGGAATCCAAGGTTAAATGCACTTGGCGTGGTTCCTACAGAGCTTTTCTTAGGAAGAACTCCACCGTATCCGGTTATAGGGACCTAGGTGCCGATAGGGGCACATATATTCTACGACTAGAATGCTGCCCCAAACAAGAATGTTGGCTTTTCGTACGGAGGACCCCCAGAGCTACATTGCAACTATCCCGACCACGTATCTCGTTACTATGACAATTTATCCAATGCAGGGGGTAGGGTATCTTGAGATGGCTTCATTCCCCAGACAAGGTTCTTGACCTACTGTGGTAAGTTCTCCCATGCAGACTCAACAGCCAATGCCATCAGCCGATGTCGGCTCAATAACGGAGGCATTGCGTCGATAAGCCAAACTCGGCCAGGGTATCAAAAGCCATACCCAGAATGGGTAGACTCTAAGGCAGTACTACCACGAGGATTTAAGTTGTCTGAGTTCTCCACATTCTCTGGAGAGGATAACAAATTCACTATAAAGTATATAAGAAGGTTCACAACACAATGTGGATAGTTTAGGAATAGTGATTGGCATAAATTACAGTTATTCTCTTTATCCTTAATAGGGGCGGTGTTTACTTGGTATGCAAACCCGATGCTTGGTTCTGTGGACTCATGGGCCGATATGGAACAAATCTTTCATGAGCATTTCTTTAAACCGGCACCTGAGGTATTCATAGCTGATCTTTTGGCAGTTAAGTAGAAATCATCCGAAGGCGTCGCAGAATTCATTGAGCACTTTCAGAAAACTAAGGCCCAAATGCACCACCCAATTGCTGGAAATAGAGTGTGCTTGGATAGCCATCAGTAGAATGCATCTGTAGCTCAAAGAGCGCCTTATCCTACAGGATTTCTCTAATCTATCCCATTTGCTGTCTTAGGCCGTCAGGATAGAAGAAATGATTAGGGAAAAAGAAAAAAGGCGGTCAGTCAAGTTTTCTCAAAGACAGACTATGATATTGATAGTGGATGATGTTACCGATAATGAGGAAGAACAAATGCTAGATGTGATGGTGGAAGAATTAGTAAAAGGTGCATCTTACACTTGCCCTTTTCTGAAGCTTGGCAAAGGGAAAAAGGAAGCTTCTCCTGCAGGTCCATCCATATACACATTCGATGTATCCAAGGTTGAGCAAATCTTTGATTAAATGGTTAAAGATAAGCAGATTCGTCTACCATTCAGTCACAAGCTTCCGAGGCTAGAGGGATTGAAGGGCAAGAAATACTGTAAGTAGCATAATTCATTTTACCATAATACTAATAGTTGTGTGGTTTTCAGGAACACAATACAAAAGGCTTTACAAGAGGGATGGGTACAATTTGCTGACAAACGAGAGGAAACCTTAGTCGATACAGACCTGTTCCTAATAGTAGATACAAGCATGGTGTAGACATGCAAAGAAGACATGAAGTTTAAGCTAGGAGATTCTCCCGTCAAGAGGCAGTCTAAGATTTTGGAAGGAAACAAACCAACGTTCTAAAGGCTAGATGGTCAGCCGTTAGTTTTCACTTGGCTTACAGTTTCAACCTTCACAGACTATTTCCAAGAGAAGGATGAGAAGTTTACAGTGCATGTGCCTTGCAAAGAGCCGTTCTTCCCAGGCCATCATTCCTAGCTCACGAAAACTCAAAAACAGCGGGAACAGAGAAGACAGGCTTAGCAGAAACAAGCATTGGAAGAATGGTTAGAGAAACAGGTATGTGCTTCCATAAGTCAGAATATGCTCAGCATTCTTCCATCACAATTCTGAGCAAAGGCCGAGCAAGAAACGGTAGAAGAAGATTACTACATAACAGAAGAAGCGGTCGTTGAGCTCATCGAGTTTAAAGTGCCATCGGAAGGGATGTTCTTTCTAATCCCCATGACAGAACATTCTAATCACCTCAAACCGCTGTACATTAAGGCACACATCAATGGAAGACCTTTCTCTCGGGTTTTCATCGATGGAGGAGTTATGTTGAATGTAATGCCATTAGCAATTTTAAGGCATTTGAGCAAGGATTACGATGATTTGTCTCCTACTAAAATACAAATTCTTAATTTCACTTAGGAGGCTACCAAGGTAGAAGGGGTTATCACTTTTGAGGTGGCCATAGGATCCAAGGTTAGTAAGACTGTTTTCTTTGTAATCACGGAAAACCCGGCGTATTTTGTCTTACTAGGTAGGGATTGGATTCATGTGAACCATTGCGTTTCGTCAATGCCTCACCAAAGGATGTTGATCTAGGATGGAGAACAAGTAGAAAGGATACCAGCCGATCCCAATCTGTTTTCTGCAGAAGTGCACATAAACGAGGTAGTGTTCTACCATTCTACTTTTGACCTGAGCCATTACTCCAAGCTCACCATAGCTCATAACCAGATCACAACGGAAGTGTTGGAGGATCAATGTCCAAAAACAGAGGACCCTGACATTCAGCATGCACCTGGTTTCATTGCTCAGGACCCGTTAACGGAAATGGACATTGGGGAACCTGGGGAGAATAGAACCACAAAGGTAATCTTGTATTTAACTTTCAATCAGCGGAATGCTCTAATGGTACTGATTAGCAAGTACAAAGATTATTTCGGATGGGATTATCATGAGATGTCGGGGCTAGACAGAGGTATTGTAAAGCATTGCTTGCCAGTTAAGGAAGGTTTTAAGCCTCATAAATAGCTTGCTCGGCGTTTTAATCCCGCTCTCTTACCCAGGATCAAAGAAGAAATTGAGAGGTTGCCTCGTTGTGGTTTCATTCGTGCCTGCTGATATGCAGATTGGGTATCCAATATTGTGCCCATCATTAAAAAGAATGGACAGTTGCGGGTTTGTGTTGACTTTAGAAATCTGAATCTGGTTATCCCGAAGGATGAATACACCATGCTGATGGCCAATATATTGGTAGACTTCACTGCAAGAAACTAATTCTTAAGCTTCGTGAACAGATACTTTGGATACAACGAGATATTCATAGCTAAAGAAGACACCAGGAAGACAGCTTTTCGTTGCCCAAGATCTATCGGTTGATTCGAATAGATAGTTATGCCTTTCGGATTGAAAAATGCTGGAGCTACTTTTCAGAAAGCCATGAATCTCATTTTCCATGATCTCATCGGCAAGACCATGGAGGTTTACATTGACGACTTAGTGGTCAAGTCGCCCACTTTTTCATAACACCTACAGTGGTTGGAGTAGGCTTTCCTTAGAATACGTCAACATCAATTAACGATCAACCCCACCAAATATGCTTTCGGAGTTTCAGCCAGAAACTTCCTCGAGTTCTTGGTGCATCAAAGAGGGATTGAGTTAGATTAGAATGAAGTAAGGGATATTCTATAGGTAAGGCCACTGTAAACCAAAATGGAGCTCCAAAATTTCTTAGGAAAACTTAGCTTCCTGCTATGCTTTCTGGCAAATACCGCAGGCAAGCAGAAGGTATTCTTTTCTTTGCTTCATTTAAAGTCATCATTGGACTTCATTTGGCAATCGGAGCATCAAGAGGCATTTGATCAGATCAAGGCTGCTTTGTCACGACTGCCAGTTTTGGTACCTCCACGGAATAAGGTACATTTGAAATTGCACATTTCAACAGCTCTAGAGTCTATCATCTACCTGCTGGCTCAGGACAATGCACAAGGGGTTGAAAAGACAGTCTACTACCTCAGTCAAAACCTGACGGATACCGAGACTAAGTATTCCTCTGTTGAGAAACTATGCTTGTCTTTATATTATGCATGAGTAAAGCTAGAGTATTATTTGCTACCTAGGGAAGTGCAAGTCCTGTGCAAAATTGCTCTCATGAAATATTTGCTGAATCGACCATTGTTGGAAGGACGGTTAATGAAATAAGCTATTAAGTTACACACTTTTTCATTAACTCATTTACCTTTGAAAGTGGTGAAAGGTCAAGCTATAGCCGATTTCCTAGCCGAGCATCCATCGGTAGAAGTGCCCAATCCTGAAAAGAAAGAAGTATAGGGGTACATCTCATATAAGCCATGGAAGTTGGAATTTGATGGATCCAGCACACAGAGTAAGGTAGGCGCCGGGTTGGTTATAGAGGCTCTTTGTGGACGACAAGGAAAAATCTTGTTTAAGTTGAGTGAAGTGACCTCAAATAATTAGGCGGAATACGATGCTCTTATTTTGGGACTTCGGATCCTAAAGGTTTTGGACACACGAATAGTCAATATAACAGGGGATTCTCAGATTGTCATCCAAAAAATTTCAGGTGAGTACAAATGCACTAATCCCGTGTTATCAAATAAGTTACAGGAAGTGCGAGAGCTGTTGCAATACTTCTTGGAAGTCATCTTGACCCATGTTCCTCAATGTGAGAACCGGGGGGCAAACGACTTAGCTTAGACGGCTTCAGGTTTTAAGAAAAGATTCGGGATGATAATGTGTCAGTAGAGATCAGAAGAAAGACATGAAGAAGACTGGCGGTTCAATATCGTCTTATACTTGCGGAAGCCTACGGGCTAGGTTTCACGGGAGCTAAAGTGTAAGGCATTAAACTTTGTATTGATCAGGAATGACGTATTCAGAAGAAGGCATACAGGAGTTTTGTTGAGATACTTGTCCAAGTGAGAAGAAGCATAGGAGTTAGTCGAAGTACATGAAGGCCTATATGGTGCTCATTAAGCGGGTCCTAAGTTGAAATAGACATTGCAACGACATGGATTTTACTAGCCTTTGATGACTATAGACTGTGTAGCCTATGCAGCCGGGTATAAGGCATGTCAGAAGCATGGCCCATTGCCTTATACCCTCACCAATGACTTACATCCTATCATCAAGCAGTGGCCATGCAAGGGTTAGGCTCTAGACGTCATCGACAAGATTATCCCGCCGTCAACTAAAGGGCACACCTTCATTATAGTGGCAACCGATTACTTTACCAAGTGGGTAGAAGCACAAGCCCTGACCAGAGTAACCCAATCTGCCATGATCACCTTCCTTTAGTAGAACATCCTTTTTCGATTCGGTATACCTAAAACCATAATGGCTGCCAAGGGACTATGTTCACAGGAAACAAGGTACGCAACTTTTTAACTCAATTCCAGGTTAAGCTACTTCATTCCTCCCCGTATTATGCACAGGCCAATGGTCAGATTGAGGCGACAAACAAGACTTTGATCAGTATGATCTAAAAGTCAGTAGAAGTCAAACCCAGAAGTTGGCATGAAACCCTTCAAGAGGTATTGTGGGCATATTGGAATGCTTACAAGACCGCTCGGGTTTTACTCCATTTCAGCTGACATATGGACAAGATGCAATGCTACCCGCTGAATTATCATTATGATCAGCCCGGGTAGCTTACCAACATTGCTTGTCAGTTGAGGATTACAGATTGGCCTTGACAATGAGTTTGGATCAAGCCCAGAAAGACAGTTGGATAGCATTAGAAAATATCAGAAAACATAAGGAGAAAGTAGCAAGAACCTACAATCGGAAAGTACGGTGAAGAAATTTTCAAATAGGAGACATGGTTTAGAAAACTATACTACCCATGGCACCAAAGAACCCACGCTATGGTAAGTGGTCCACCTCATGGGAGGAACCTTTTCTTATTACCCAAGTTTTCGAATGAGGTGCCTATCGGCTGATGACACTCAACAAGAAGGAAGTGAACAATGCCATAAATGGTAAGTATTTGAAGAAGTTTTATCCTACATTCTAGGATAGCAGGAGAAGTATGAAAAAAAAAGAGAAAAAAAAAACAACAGAGAAAAAAAAAAAAGAGAGAAAGAAAAAAACAACAGAGAGACAAAAAAAAAAGAAGAAAAATATGTTGGCATTTCATATGAAACGGCTGATCACAAAACAGCTGATCAGATGGCTGCTATATTGTAAAAGGGAAAAAAAAAAAAGTCAAGCCTCCTCAGATGGAGTGTGAGGCGTCTCGATTGGCTGGGCAAAAGGAATTATGACAAGTCGATTCGGATCTTCCTTGGGCAGAGTAGCTGCCGTTTGGGTTTCTTCTTTTTCTTCTATAGGAGTGGTAGGTTCTTCTGGGGTCGGTTCTGGTTCCACAGCCGATTCTTTCGTTGAAGACGGACGTGTCTCGACATCCCCGGTTTGTGTACTAAAGGGACCAACTTCATCAGGACCACGGAAAAACATGGCCAAGTAAGATTTGAAGTTCTCCCACGAAGACTGCATGCCATTTAACAACTTCTCAGAATGTTGCAATTCCATCTGGAACAGTTCTTCTTCGGCTTCCAGTATGAGCCGATCATCCTGGAATTTGGCTGTCGTTTCTTCGACAGAGAAGATTATCTACTGATAGGCGTTCTCGGCCTCAAACGTCTCATCTAGGGCCCATTTTTCAGAATCTAATTCCTCTTGGAGCGCTCATAATTGTGTCTCAAGGCCCTTAATTCTTTGAACTCTGGCGGAAATATCAGCTCGAAAGATGCCCAGGCGAGTAGAGGCTTCCTGATTATCCATTTGTAGAAACGTTTCCTGGTCTCGGAGAGCTCCCAAGGCCTGGAGCTGATAAGAAGCTTCATCTCGCCTACTCTGAGTATTAGAAAAGAAGTGTCGGGTGAATCGCATCTGCCCCAGATAGTTAGCCGATAAGCATCTCAATGCCATTAGGATATCAAAAGTGGTCGATTGTGCCAGTAGCAGGAGGGCTCGACTGATAGCATCTTGAGAAGAGGGGTTGGTCAGCAAGTCTATTCCCAACAGACTCCACAGGAGTTCTAGCACTGCAGCTTCAATCGTTACTGGCCGAGAAGGGGTAGGTTCCGTTGAAGGCTTAGGGGGCATTGCTGCATGAGGCGTAATGGGTTTATCAACTGCCATTCTCTTTGACGAAGGTGCTTCAGACACAAAGGTAGTAACTGGTGAGGGTGCAACGGCTGAAGTCCCTTCCTCTGCTGTTGTCATTCTTGTAAGAGATAGGGGAGGCGTAGTCGCTAATGATTCTGAGGAAGAATCGGAGATCACAGCTGGCTGGTTTTCTATTTCCGCAAAAAAAGGCAGTATGCGATTAATTCTGAGCTAAAGGATGGAAGGCATGGGAAAAGAAGAAAATGTTTTCAAGCCTAACCTTGGCAAATGTCAGAGTATGAAGGGCCTGTCGTCTCTTTGACCACCTCAACAAGGGGAAAATGGTGGCTTCTTCTTCTTCCTCTTCCTCGTCGGCAGGCGAAAGTATGGGGGTTTTTTTGCTAGCGGTGTATGGAACAGTAGCGCTATGATTGGACTGGCAGAGACTTTGCTCTGCTTACTTTTCTTCGGTGCAGACATTTCTACCACCACCGATGCTGGCCCTACCAGTCTAGGCAACCATGTCTCTACAGGACCGGAAAAGAGCATTTCACTCAGCAGCCACCACCACAGGTTGAAGTTTGGCGTGGTCTCCCTGATAACCTGAAAAGGATGATACTCAAAAGAGCTGAGAACGATTAAAGACCTATCGGTTAAAGTCTGCACATCTTCAGTTGATAGGACAGGCAGAACAGAGTAAGAAGAGATATGCCCAGGGTTCGCGAGAATATCTTGAATTAGCCCAAATTACCGTGAAAAGCAATGTGGGTTGTATCATTTGTAGGAGGACTTAGCACTTCGAGCGCTAGATTTTGCCCCAAGAAGGAGTTCATAGGAGCATAGCATTTGGGCCCAGATAGTTTCTTGAGAGGCTTCCGGTGCCAAAGCGAGTTTCGTTAGCCAGAAGGGACCTGTCTCCCGAGCAGAGTAAGGATAGAAGTGGGGCGCATTCTAAAGCCGGTTCTAATGAAGGTAAGCTATGATAGTATCAGCAGAAGACCTATTTGCAGGAGTCTTCAACTGTTGATAGCCGGTGGCACGGTCAACGGAACCCGCAGAGCCTTCGGAGATAGTATTGACGCTGAACTGGGGGAGGTATTGATAAAGCCACAACTGCATGACCCAGAGGGGGCCTTCAAGATTTGTCGGATTACCCCCAGTCGACAAGGTTGAAATCATTTGGTTCATCAACCGATGCACCAAGGCCAGAACCAGGGAAGCAAAGTCATAGCATCTTCTCTTCCTCAACACATCCGATATATAGTATCGGTACTCATTACTTATCCCCACTAAATGGGAGTAGAGGATATACTTACAGAGCCATAGCCAGAGAAAGGTAATTGTTCCTGCTCTAACGGAACGGGGCTGGCGCCCCTTTAGGCAGCCAGAAAATTACCGTAAGAGGTGGTGGATTTATTCAAATAAACTTCAACAGCAAGTAGGTTTTCTTCATTGTGCTGGGTGGGGATCTCATCATTATTGCAACGGAAACCCAAGATAGTGTAGATGTCCAGTATCGTGGGAGAGAACATGCCATGAGGGAAGATGAAGCCGTTGATCGCTGGGGACCAGAACGACAAAACAACCGAGAATAGATTGTGGTCGAAGGTCATCTCGAAGTTAGCGGATGCCCCATTAGTCCCAAAGGGCACCATAAGTAGCTTGACAATGGTCACGCCATTCCCTGTAGTTTTTCAGGGGATATGGCCAGTGACGGAAAGAGAAGGCAGGCCAGCCGTGGAAACGTTGTCCCAATTCAAGCGAAGGGTGAAGCCCTCTAGATAGGCGAACTACAAATATTCTACAGTGACTTCCGTCGGCAGTAGCCGGGGGCCCAAGACGTAAAGATTGGCCTTGGCTTAGATCAGATGTAACACCCCATATTTCCTTCTTTTCACAATAGGCTAGCTTAGGTGGGATGTCACCTCGTCTGAATCCTTAGACTAGGGGTCTTTACAATGATATAAACTTAAAATAAGCAAGCACAAATCGAAGCTTAAGTAAATATATACAACATACTCTTCTATTATATATACATGAGTTGCGATAGATACATCATCAGAGTTCCCAAAATACACAAGCCCAAAATAGTTTCAACATCTATGTACAATAATCATGCCAAAAGATTCACTATCGAGCGCTAGATGGTAAATCCGGGTAGTATCGTCGCTAGCCTTCAGCTCCAATCCCTAAAAAAATAGGAAAGATAAACACACGTGTGAGTGGTATACTCAGTGAGTCCCATGTGTGCTAGTGATTTACTTAGAAAAGAGATGATTTTCAATTCCTTTACTGAAATAAATTTCATAATAGGGAAATAGCAGTAATTGGTAAATTTAGGATCAAGTTATCATGTACATTTGAAAAATAATGATTTCCAAACATATGGCCCCTAATTCAATAAATGCGGATTCTTCCTCACATGGAAGTGCGACCCGCTTGCAAAGTCCAAGGAACTTCGCCTTCGGCTGCACGGTGCTGAATGCTAGCGACGATACTACCCGGACTTACCATTTAGCGCTAGATAGTGAATCTTTTGGCATGATTATTGTACATAGATGTTGAAACTATTTTGGGCTTGTGTATTTTGGGAACTCTGATGATGTATCTATCGCAACTCATGTATATATAATAGAAGAGTATGTTGTATATATTTACTTAAGCTTCGATTTGTGCTTACTTGTTTTAAGTTTATATCATTGTAAAGACCCCTAGTCTGAGGATTCAGACGGGGCAACATCCCACCTAAGCTGGCCCATTGTGCAAAGAAGGAAATATGAGGTGTTACAATTGGTGTCAGAGCCTAGCCATAGAGTTTGATTTGTACATTATCTATGGGCATAAATACATTATCTGTGGGTATAGATATAATATCTGTAGGAATCAATCGAAATTTAATCCGACTATTCTTTTGTAGGAATGGCTAATAATGATGATAAAGGAAAGAAACCAGTCGAAGAATAGGATCGTAGAGATAGATCATGGGAAGAAGGTGAAAGCTCTCACCCAAAGAAGAAGAAGATCAGGACTTTCCTAGGAACATCGATCTCTGGACCCTGTTATTATCATAGCTCCCTTAGAGGCCCGAGACCAAGAGGAAGAAACTCAGACCCGACTCAGGACAGCCATATAGGAGATGTGACTAAAGAACCGGAGATAGTGGAAAGCCCTAAGTAGCCAGCCGAACCGGAAGGAGTCATAATCCCTCCGGATGAATCGGAAGACGAAGTGGTTGAGGTAGTTGCCATATCCTCAGATGAGTCAGCAGCTGAAGATGATGATGACGAAGTAGTCGAAGTAATTGTTGTGTCTTCGGACGAGTCAGTCATAGGAGAAGATGTGGATGTGTTAGGCCCAAGATCTGATACTCCCGAGTATTACCATGTATCGACCGGCTCAGGACCCCCTGCTTCCAGTGATGATAATAGCGAGTAGAAGGACTACCTAGGAAGTTTTAGTATGAGTATTATCTGATGTACATATTAAGTACGTATGTTAGTAGGAGATAATAAGTAAGTATATGTGTAAATGTACTAAAACCCCGCAATTTTGGTGTAATATATCAGGGTGTTATGTTTTTATATTATGATAATGTTCTGTGCTATCGTACTAATCTAACTCCATTAGTGATATTAATTTAACTAGGAAATCTGATTGTCTTTATTATGCCGCCAAAGCGAGCCACTCGTCACCTTCCAAAGGAATCATTTGCTAACAATGCAGCCAAAGGAGCATCCGATGAATCCTTGGAAAACACTATAATGCAGACTTTTCAGAGAATGACAAAAGTTTTACAACATGTGACCGAGAGGACAGCTAAAGAAGGACGACGAACTGAAGTTGAGGCAGATCAAGCGTTAGAACGGTTCCTAAAGTTCTAACCCCCTCCATTTTATGGCCGAGAATCCTGGATCGAATAGATAGAGAACATATTCGCCGCTCTAAGTTACTTAGAGCAGCAAAAGGTGCAATTTGCTGCGTTCAAACTTCAAGGACCGGCACGAGACTAGTGGACGCGAAAGAAGGAGCAGAAGGAATGGACCTGGGAGGAATTTCGAGCAGAGTTCAAGAAAGAATTCATACCAAGTTGGGTGGTAAAAAGGCGAGAAGACGAATTTCAAAATTTCAAACAAGAGGGAAGGACAGTGGGGAAGTACGCTGCTGAATTCACGCAACTCTCGAAATATTGCCCTCTTCTAGTACAGAATGAAGTAGACAGGACTCGCCATTTTGTGAAGGGTTTGCGCCCCAAGCTCAAGGAGGTATTGCTTAGTATGGCCCCAAGCAATTATAGTGCTACAGTAGAAATAGCATCAAGGGTTGAGGAGGTAGATCTGGAACAAGCTAAGCAGGGAAGTAAAAGGAGATTTCAACCCCCAAACCGAAATAAGAGGCCGGTAGGGAATAAATGGCCAAATAAAGGGAAGTTTTCAAGAAGAAAGGGAGGTAGTACGGGGAAGTTGCTCATTCGTTGTTACAATTGTGGAGAAGAAGGACACAAAAGCCGGAACTGCCCATGTCCAAAGAGAATGATGGGATGGATAAATCCAAGAGGAAATAATTTGGGGGCAAGACCGGAATTTGCCAAAGGAAACCCAAGCCAGCCCTCTACACCCAAACCAGGAGCCAACAAGCCTGTCGTGAAAGTTCGAGTGGTAGCCATAGATAAAGAAGGCACTAATGCATCGGCAGTGGTGGAAGGTAAGATTTTTATTTTTTGGTCAAGAAGCGCAAATTCTAATAGGTCCAGGCTCTACCCATTCTTTTTTTATTGCATGCTCCTTTATTCAAAAGATAAATATTAGAAGTAATAAGGCTCCTTATGAGATGATAGTTAGTACCCCTTTGGGAAGCAATTGAGCAGTGATAGAATTTATTTGGGAAGTAAAAAAAAAAATTGAAGATGTGACCTTGGAAGGAGACTTTATGAGTTTGCCCATAGTAAACTATGATGCCATTTTAGGAATGGATTAGCTATCGCAACATCATGCGAGGTTTGACCGTAGGAATAAACTAGTACAATTTAGGGGATCAGGAGGAGGTACTCTAGAATTTAGGGGTGATAAAGCAAAGCAGGGAGTAAGTTTGATATCTAGAGTGAAAGCAAGGAGGTTGATCCGAAAAGGATATTACTCTAAATTAGACCTGAGACAGGGGTATTATCAGGTGAGGATTAAAGAAGAGGATATTCCTAAAGTTACCTTCAATATGCACTATGGGCACTATAAGGTTGTAGTGATGCCCTTTGAAGTTACTAATGCCCTGCCACTTTCATGGACCTTATGCATCGGATTTTTCAGCCCTACTTGGATAACTTTGTTGTCATTTTTATGGATGATATTTTAGTATACTCTAAGAAACCTCAGGAACATCAAGAGCATTTGCGGAAAATTCTTGAGAAATTAAGAGAAGCCAAGTTGTATGCTAAGTTTAACAAGTGTGACTTTTGGTTGGATAGAGTATCTTTTCGAGGGCATGTGATCTCTAAAGAAGGGATTTATATGGCCCCGGCAAAGGTGGAAGCTGTAGTAAATTGGAAACGACCGGAAAACCCCACAGAGGTGAGAAGTTTCTTAGGCTTGGCAGGATATTATAGAAGGTTGATCGAAGGATTCTCGAAACTTGATTCGCCATTAACCCAATTAACCCAGAAGAAGGATATGACAAAAGTTTTCAAGAATTGAAGCGAAGGTTGAGCACCACACCCGTCCTAGCCTTACCTGCTATGGATAAGCCCTACGAGGTATATACTGATGCTTCTAAGGAAGGATTGGGCGGAGTACTAATGCAAGATAGAAGAGTGATAGTATATATATCAAAGAGATTGAAACCCCATGAGAGAAATTACCCTACTTATGATTTAGAATTAGCAGCCATTGTGTTCGCCTTGAAAAAGTGGAAGCATTATCTTTATGGAGCGGAATTTGAGGTTTTTACAGACCATAAAAGCTTGGAATATATCTTTACTCAAACAGACTTAAATATGAGACAGCGAAAATGGATGGAGTTCTTAGAAGAATTTCGCTGCCCAATCAAGTACTATCCTGGAAAGGCCAATGTAGTAACAGATGCATTGAGTAGAAAAGGACGTATATCTGCGCTACGGAAAGTGCAAACCCCAGAGTTGGACGCAGTGGCACTTGAAGAACGAATCAGGATGAATAACATATCAATACAGCTTGTATGGTTACAACAATTGAAAGGAGTTCAAGAGCAAGACCGGGAGTTACAGCAGAACAAGGCAAAGAGCAAGGAACAAAAGAAAACTGATTTCTACGAAGATGATGCAGGGATCCTCCGGTTTAGAGGACGATATTGTATACTGACACAAGCTCCTATGAAGCAGGAAATATTAACAGAAGCACGTCAGAGTAAATACACCATTCACCCAGGGGCAGAAAGATGTATCGAGATTTGAGGTAGCATTTCTGGTGGATTGGTATGAAGAACGATATTTCTTGAGTTGATAATTTGGCCAATGCAGAATTTTCCTACAACAATAGTTATCCTATATGGACGGAAGTGCCGATCTCCTCTATATTGGGAAAAACCTTAGAACGACATCAGGAGTAATATGATGTCTTGGATATGAAAAGGGCACGGCAAAAGATGTTGCAAAGTAAAGGAAAATAGAAGATTGCCCAAAGTAGGCAGAAAAGTTATGCGGATCGTCATCGGGAAGATGTGGATGTAACACCCTGAAGCCTAGGCCCGCCAGGGCCGGGGATGTCGCACCGTCCAAAGGATAAGGGGTCTTTATAACTAGGTCACACAAACAAATTGCGGAATAAAAATAATATTTAACTTAAAAATTATTACAACCCAAAGAAAACTTCAGGAATAAATCCATGAATTCCAAAACAAAACCATAAATAAAATTATCCACTCTTGTCTCCCCAAAGCAATACATAGAATTTAAATGACAACAATCTCTTCCAAGGCAGACACTACTAGCTACTCATCCCCACAGCAGGATCATCCTGAAATCATGATAAAAAGGTGATAAGACAGAAATCTCAGTAAGTCCGTGTGTGCTTTGGGTGTTTAGTGAAAACAGTTTGTGGATGCAAAGTGTGAAACTTTTATACGAGAAACATTGGCAAGCATAAAGCATTAGTCAAAAGTAAGAGTGGCATTTTAGCTTATCTAGCCGTACACAAGTAATGAAATCAACCACTCGAAAGAAAGGGATATGGGTTACCACACGTTGGGCCCCATAACCGGTCAGAATGCCGATACTTTGTGCAAACTGACAAAAGTAGGTGATCGGCCTACTGGGCAAGATACTCCTCTTTCTCTATACCCAAACAACAATCGGGTGTCCATTCCGGCAAAACACAGTCACTTGACTGAAAACAAACTGCTAGCTCGGACCGGCACGACTCACTGGACTGGCATCTTATCCGGGAAGGACTCACCCCTCAGAGGTGGCCACCTGCTGAGAGACTTACCCTAACCCTTCAAAGACTAGTCCTAGTAGTCCACCCTTATTGAGTACTCAACAACATTTCCCACTTGGGATAAAATGAACAAAGCATTGCTCTTCATGAAACTAGTAATTTGAGGGTTTCCAAAGTTTTGGGAACAATCAGTTTTAGAAAGAGTTTTAAATTTGGAAAATCTGCTCAGTAACTTTTAAATAATTTAAGTGTTGGAAATAAGAACAAATTCAAACCTCAATTGCCTTCAGATAAATGAGTGTCCATACACTCCACATTTAGCTTGCCATAAAGAAAACATTTTCACATCGATAGGTTTTATGCAGAAGCTTACCTGATTCTTGCTCACAACAACGAGGTCTCGAACAGCTGACTTAACCCCACATGGGTAAATACAAATCTTAATCAATTTCAAGTCACAAACCACTTCCTCAATTTTAAGTCAATTCAATTTACTACTACCATGATCCTAGTGTCCCAAGCTTTAAGATAAAATAATAACTAAATAGGTTTATAAGCTAAGCTTAATTTGTTATTTAAAATAATTAATGGTTTGGGAAGTAAATTCTAATAAGTTGAAAGTTTATACCTTGTTAGGAAAAATTTAGAGTTTATTTGATCAAGAGTCATAGATGGTACTAGGTAAAATAGTGATTTAATGATAGTTTAGTTGTTAGAAAATAATTGATAGCTAAAACTAGTTGAGATTAAATTTAATAAGACTTTCTTGGAAAATAATAAGTAAATCATTAAGGTTTTGATTTAGTAAATATTTTACTAATGATGAATCATTCTCATAAAGCTTTAGTTGATCTCTTTATTTTAAATAATATTTATTTATTTTATTTTCTAGCAAAATTATTTTTTATATGACTAAAATGTCCTATATATATATAATAATTCCAAATCTACCCTTCCTAGGGTTTTTTTCGAAAATACTAGCAATATTATTTTTATTGAATATTTTATGCATAAAGTGAAAATTATTTTAGGGACATCTAGATCATGATTAACTTTCTATGGCCATCCTCAATCAAGAACATACACAATTCTTCAATTCATTAAATCATCCAAATCTTGCATATAGGCATAGATCTAAATTTATTAAGACATGACTTAACCTTTACTAGCATAAACATGAACATGGCTTCAATATTCTAGTCATGCATATAACTCCTATTCACCAAAGGTAACATAATCTCTAGCATACTTTATCATAAATACTACCTATGACATGCATCAAACCTCAAATCAACATACAATCAACCAAGATAACCTTTCATGCATAAATCCCCTCTTCTTCACAATCATACAATTGCTCATGCTTCAATCTCAACAATAAATATATACTCAAATCCTACCACCATTCACCTTTTAACAACATCATCCTAGAGACATGATTCTAGAGTTTAAAAGAAAAATTGCAGGTACTTACTTGGTTGATGAATACTTTGAAAGAGTTTAGAGTAGATCTCAACTCCTAGATGGCTAATCTTGTCCAAGAGAGGTGGCGAAAGCATGGTCATGGGAAAAGAGACTATTCGGCCAAGAGAGGGAATTTCGGGCCATGAGAAAGAGAGAGAGAGAGAGAGAGAGGAAGAAGAGATCATTAGTATGTTCATTCACATAAGTTCTCATTGGAGATCAAGTTTGAAGAAGATGAAGTTGATAGAGTAAGTTTACCTTGAAGATGTTCTTGACCTTCACAAAAATTTCTGGTTTTGATCCAAAGTAGCAAGATGATTTGTGGAGTTTGATGTTAATAAGGGTGTTGATGGATTCACAGCAAAGAGTAGATCAAATCTGGAGATTTTTGTGAGGGTTTGAAGTGGTTTGAAGGTGTATTAGGTGAAAGAAGGTAGTAGGTGTTCTTGGTGTAGTGCGTGTGTTCTTGGTGGCTAGAGAAAATCGAGAGAGAGAGGTTGGAAGCAGCTGCCGATTTTCTGTGGAATTAGGGCTGCCGAAATTCTGTAGGGTTTAGGAGAATATTTTCTCTGATTTGAGAGGGAAAAGGAAATGTTAGTTGTTACAATCCTTGAAGAATATTTTTGGGAAGTGAATTTGGAAACTAAATATTCTAAGAATATCTTGATTGTTTGGACAGCTTTGAAGTCTCCTATGGCCGACTGGTTGTGTGGCTTTTCTGAGGAATTAAAGCTGGTTCTATAAGGCTTATTATGGCCGAAACTAAGGGGTACAATGATGAAGAAGAAGTCTGGTCAATTGAGCAAGATATCATGGAAGGTTGCTAAATAAGATGGCTGGAATTTTAGAAAGTAATCAAGCTAAATTGCAGGGATTTGTTGGAGAGATTTTCGGACAGCCATTGCTGCCTTTCATCCAGAGGTTTGAGGGAAACAATGGAGCTCTGTTAATGGTGGTTTAAGGGAGGTTTTGACAGAAGTAGATTGGCATTTTCGGATGGAGGAGAAATAGGAAGCAAGCTGGAAAATTTCCTGCACAACAATTTCGCTGCCCAGGAATTTTCTGGCAGAATTTCGTCCGCCACTTCCAGCTGAGAGGCAGCGAGTTTGAAGGGGGGTTTTAGGGGTATTCAAGGATGGTTTCCATCCTTCTTCATGGAGGAAAAACATGGCTAAGGTGCTGCACAAAATCTGGAAGAAAACAGCTTGGTTTTAAGCCTCCAAGGTAGCGATTTGCCCAGAATTTTTCACTGGTTTGTACAGCTCTTGAGCAGTCCGAAATGACAGAAATAATTCATGTTTCAAGCTGATATTAAGGCCATTTTTCTGGCAGCATTTGGAAGGAAATGTTAGCTAAGAAGTTTGACATTTTGAAGGTACACAAGCTGGAAAATTTCAGCTCATTCCAAGAAGGAAGGTGTACTAGCTATAGAGTGAAATTTCAGCAAGTTTACTAGAGGGATTTTCCTCTTGAAATTTCCCACAATTCATTCACATTTTCCAGACCATGAGAAGCCTTTTACTAGGACATTTTGATCCTAAAAGACCTCAGCCCTCTACTGAATTTTCTGGAAAGGAAAATGGTAGAACACCTTGATCAAACTAAGGAGTTGAAAATTAAGAAAACTAAAGGTCAAGGGAGAATGAATTCCCTTTAAGAATTTCGAGTAAAGCAAATGAGTGAAATGAGAATTCTCCTAACATGTCTCTCCTAGGTCATTATCACCACCTTGCTCTAGGCCCTTAAGGCCGAGACTGGTCATTATCACCACCTTGCTCTAGGCCCTTAAGGCCGAGACTAATCCTCCCTAAGCAAAAATAAAATTTTAATCAAACTAAAGCTTCTATGATGGAATTCGAACCCAAGACCTCAAGAATTAATTCTAATGCTCTAACCACTAAACCACAACAACTCTTGTTGCTATTTTTACTAGAAAATTAATTCCTCTTCCTTCCACAAGCCATCTCCCTATTTTCACCTCGGGCAAAAATTACCATTTTGCCCCTCTCACACAATACTCACCAACAAGATTTCAAAATAATAAAACTCAATTCCAAAGAACAAAAAATCATATGAAAATGTATTTAATCATGAAATAAAGCATGATATGCATCCCAACCCCCTTACTCTAAGGTCGGTTTTGACTGGGGTTTCACAGTGGAGCTTAGTGTTGGTGATTTAGTAATCTTAAGGTTGGACTCTTCCCCGTTTTCGAGAAAGTTGTAAAAGTAGCTTATAGATTTTGATTACGATCAGAACTTCAAGGCATCCATGATGTAATCCATGTACCAACTTAGACGATATATAGTCAATCCCAGTCATATTTTGAATGATGATGCCATAGAGCTATCACCGAATTTAAACTATGCAGCAAGGCCAGCTAAAATCCTAGTGTGCGCCGAAAAGAAGTTACGACAGAATCAAATCTCACTTGTTAAGATGCTATGGAGCCATCATCCTGTGGAAGATGTTAAGTGGGAAGCAGAAGCAGAAATGTATAAGATTTATCCAGAACCCTTTGAAGGTAAGTCATAATTTCGAGGACGAAATCCCTTTTAGGAGAGGAGATTGTAATAACCCGCCTTGCATAAAGCGTTTGTGAAGAATAGTTTTGTTAACAATGAAAATATATATAAAAGAAATATTTTCTTTCCTTATTATCAATAATAAAATTAAGATTTCAAATTGATAATATTATTCATAGTGTTATAATATAGCCATCACTAGTGCTATTATCATTATTAATATTAGTATTATTATTGATTTTATTTTTATTTTATATCTATTATGTAATATCAATATTCCTTGGTAATATTAAATTATAGTATTATTAAATTCAATAATTATGTTGAATTATTATATTATTTTTACCATTAGTGTATATATATATATATATATATATATTTCAACTAATACTATAAATATCCTAGCTATATTATTTAGCTATATTATGCTATATTATATTATATATAAATACCCTAGCTATATTATCTATCTATATTTTATTATCTATAAGATATTTTAAGGGGCCCACAAGAAGTAAATGAAGAGGGCCCACAAGCATGGTATTTTTGACCAAGATTAACCATTCTTAGATTTCCTTAATTAAGCTTAATTAAGTTAAACTAGATTAGGACAAGTGATCATAATTAAGCTAAACTAGATTAGGCCAAGTTAATTATAATTTGCATGGCCTTATAAGGTTTGTAAATGCATTAGTCTTGAGACTTCTAGGGAATTCTACAAGTTTCTCCATGGTTCCACAATTTTCTTGGAAAGCCTAGGAGCTTCTAGAATAGCCAACTCACCTTAAAGTAAGACCAAGAGGATTAAGCTCTATAAATAGGAGTAAGGAGGGGAGAATTTCAGTTAAAGCTGGGAGGAGAAGAGGAAAAACCAGAAAAGTGAAGAGAGGAGAGGAAAAATAAGAAAAAGAGAGACTAAGGGAGAGAGGGAGATTTTCGGCAGCAAGGAGGAAGGAGAAGGAAACCGGCAGCAAGGAGGAAGAAAGGAGAAGGAAGGAAGGGAAGGAGTATACAACTTGCCCTCATCTTGGAAAGGTAAGAGATCATTTCTTAAAAGCTAAAAGAATGATGTTAGAAGTTGGAAACTAAATGCATATGGATTTGTTGATGTTGAGCAATGAAAATATTTTGATGTTGTGATGGATGTTGAATTGACCGGTTGGTGTAGTGATGGGTTGAATATGGTTTTCAGTTTATTTAAGGTGTATTGGAGTGATGGTATACTGAAAATTTGAAAAGAAAAATGAAGGAAGTGGAAAAGAAAACAAGAAAAGCCATTTGTTGATAACAACTCACTAGTTTGTGTTGTTTGGAAATATTAAAAGAAATCTGAGTAGATGTGACTGGAAATTGATCGTAAATGACTCTAAACCTGTCCTAGACCAGTTAGAAAGGATTTGGAACAAGTTGTGTGGAGGTTGTGAGGGTTTTGAATAGCTAAGAGATCATGAACAACAAGAAGGGTGAAAACTGCCAAAATTTACTGGTTTGGTAAGCTGGGAATAATTTATTTGTTTGAACAAAAGAGAAGTTCTGGGATGTTAAATAAGGTATTGGAAGGTTTAAATGTGGTAAGATATGTTGAAGAAATCATAGAAATAAATTAAAACAAGTTGAGCTTCTAAACAGTAATTCTAGACTTCCAGCTCGGAGCAGTAAGTTTAACTGGAAAACTGAACGAAATGGAGAGAGTTTTGAATACATCATGACCTGAAGTTGATAGATAAATGTCCTAGGAGTATTTAGGAAGTGGTTTCACTTCATTTGGACCTGAATTGGAGGAGATATGAACAAAACACTGGAGAGTGGCGAAACTGAATCTCCAAGCGCGGAACAGTGGAATCAACTGCAAAACTGTACAAAATGGGATGAATTTTGTAGGACTTATGACCTGGAATTGATAGAGGGATATCTTAGGGAAATTATGGAAGTAGCCTCACCCTATTTGGACCTATATTGGCTAAATTGTGTGAAAAATGGTGAAGGGCGGTAAAGCTGTAAAACCAGAAAAACTATTCAAAGCACTAACTCATTTATTTCTTTAAGAAAATTATAGAAACCTTGTCCAAACCATTAAGTATTTGAAACCATTGAGTAATGACAAAGGAATATACTAATGATGTAGGTGAATCAAGCCGAGGGAACCCCTTTTAGGACTATACTCGAGTGCAACTTCGGCCTAATATACGAGGTGAGTCTCTATGATTTCTAAAACCTTTTTAAAGGCTAGTGTGCTTTAATTTTCCATGAAATGACATGTTTTATACCGTTTTGAAAATGTTTAAATATGGTTACGGAATACATGAGCAAGACTTATTTTTATGCTATTTCGACTTGAATGAATTTTATAATTGGTTTGAAAACCTTATTGGAGGAATAAAACATGAATTATGTGAATTTAGACATTTTGGATTAAATATTTAAGATTTCCGGAAAATGATAAACTTTAGAAGCGGGTATTCGGTAAATAACCGAATTATTCTTATTGGAACTCTTGTGAATACATTTCAAATCGGGTAAGGGTAATATGACCCAGATACCCTCAAAAAGTCTTGTGGAACCTGGCATGGGTGAAATGACTCGAATGACCTTGGAAAATGACTTTTGTGATTGAGTACGGGAAAAATAACCCGGTTACTCTTGGTAACACGTTTTGATGTGTGAGTAAAACCTTTTATCTGGTTTCAACATGATTTTGGAAAATGTTGTTTTGGCCCCAAAATGTTTTGATTGAAGATCCTACGGGATCAGATAACCCTCTGGCCTGATCAGTCAGGTGGGGTTTGTATTGTTGCGTTGAGTACTCAGCAAGGGCTTTAATCTTTGTACTAGCCTGTGTTAAAGGTAGACGACATCAAGTAACCTATCTAGTTCTGGGGATTGTCTTACTCCAAACAGGGCGACAGGACATTGAGATGAGTCGTCCTGGCTATCCGTTTAGTGCTTGGCAATTGCCGTGTTTGTGAATGCGTTTGTGAACGCTTGTTATTTTTAAGTCATTCGCTGGAATAAGGATGAGATGTTCGGGGCGTTTGACTCTTTGCCACCTCGATGGTGATTGACGTCAGGATTGGGAACCCTGGCTGATAGAGGCAAGTAAAAGATCTCTATGTGCACGGTGAGGTATATTTGTACGCTGCTCACCCTTCCGGCCTGACACGGGTGACGTGCTGTGAGGCGCAGTCCCTAGCATAAGAAACCGTGCAGCCGAAGGCGAAGTTCCTTGGACTTTGCACGCGGGTCGCACTTCCATGTGGGGAAGAATCCGCATTTATTGAATTGGGGGCCATGTGTTTGAAAATTACTGTTTTTCGAACGTATATGATAAAATGACTTGAATTTATCAATTATTGCTATTTTCCCTGTTATATAATTTACTTCAGCAAAGATTTTGAAAATCAACTCTCTTTTAAGGAAAACACTAGCACACATGGGACTCACTGAGTATACCACTCACACGTGTGTTTATCTTTCCTATTTTTTAGGGATTGGAGCTGAAGGTTAGCGATGATACTTCCCAGACTTACCATCTAGCGCTAGATAGTGAATCTTTTGGCATGATTATTGTACATAGATGTTGAAACTATTTTGGGCTTGTATATTTTGGGAACTCTGATGATGTATCTATCGCAACTCATGTATATATAATAGAAGAGTATGTTGTATATATTTACTTAAGCTTCGATTTGTGCTTGCTTGTTTTAAGTTTATATCGTTGTAAAGACCCCTAGTCTGAGGATTCAGACGGGGTGACATCCCACCTAAGCTGGCCCATTGTGCAAAGAAGGAAATATGGGGTGTTACATCAGAGCTAGGGGAGAATGATCAACGGGAGTGACCATGGAGAGTTAGATGTTCACTAATTCAAGAAATATGCAGGAAATAGGGGAGAATTGCACAAAGAGGATAGAAGTCTAAGTAAGATAGAGTTATTACAGAATAAGGATTTCGTATTGGTGAAGAAGGAACGATAGGGACCACGGCTATTTAAAGAGGAGTTTCAAAAGACCAGTCGTTCGTGGGTTTCGAAGCCAAGGAGTCGGCACCTTTCTACAATGATCGGGACATTTTGACTCTGTTAGAAAAAGAATGGTTACGAATTAAAAAAGGTACAATTCCTGTTGCTTCACCTGTTCGTACCATCAAAGTAACGGGACTCGAGGGGGCATATGTTGATGTCATTTTTAGCCAATCCGTTGCAATGGTAACTTTCAGCCGAAGCCATATGAATTTTGCCAAATGGATGATGATGTTAAGAAAAATCCTCAGCGGCTGTACGCAGTTAACATCAGAACCAAGAGCTAATGAGCCATCACCTATACACCTCGGCACGATCGGCAAGACATTACCATTCTCAACAGCCAAGGACGGGCCACAAAGCAGGATTTTCTCTTTGTTCGAAAGTCGGCAGCTACACCACAACAAGTATAAAGTAAGCAAGAATCCCAAATTGAAGGATACCAACACTCATCTCAAGCCAAATTGCCAAAATTTTCTAGTTTTCAATTCCTTTTTTCCACATTTTACATTTTTCTTCACTGCTTCTATTTACAGCTTTTCTTACAGCATTGTTTACAGCTTTGTTCACATTTGCTTTGCAGTTTTCTTTACTCCTTTGACTACAAATTTTCTGTTTTATGTTGCTTTGATTATCAGTTCCTGTATTCATTCATCATTTTAATCAAAATACATCATGTTTAGTCCCGTTTTGCTTTCGCATGTAATATTTCTGCCTACTTGGACCCTTTCTATAATAAGTTCAAGGAACTCACGTATTTTAAAAGGTCTGGCTCATCTATTCATCTTTCCATTGGACTGTTTATGTTTATCGATAGAGTAGCCAATCGACACTTGCATCAGCTCCCTTTTCGTAAGGCAACAGTGGCTATATGGAATTAATTTGCAAAAGGAAATTACAAGGGAAAAGGAATTAGCTGTGTATCTCATAATTCAATGAATTCTTTCAGTTTTCGTTTATGAAGAATTCATCTAGATTTTGAAGAAGTTTGTGAAGTCAACAAATTCACCAATTCGTTTTTGGTTTTAAAGGATTCAGTGAAATCACCAAAACCATATGCTATATCATGTGTCATTATTTATATGTAACCGATTGAAATCACACGACCATCCTTTTTGTTTCTTGAAAGTTTTTAGGAAACAAATATAATAATAATCCATCCTTCCTTAATTATGGGCTTTGAGTTTACATAATTGCAATTAGGCTTCTTGAATTAAAACAAGTTTATAATTCAATCACAAGCCTTTAAAATAATTACAACTTTACCCAACTAATTATAACATTTTATAATTAGCCCATAATTATTATTTCTTCTCACTAATTAATCTCAAATGTTATCATATAATATCTTAAGTACCAATTTCTCTATTGTGTGTGACCTATTAGGTTTTTTGGTCTATTGGTAGTAAAATATAAATTAATTTTAATCACTATAAAATTAATAACTCTTCATAATTAGAATTAACTTATTAATTCTAATTAGGTGGTCATGATGTATTGTTAGATGCCACTCACGATCTACTAAATATGAATTTATTAATTGGAGAATTAATAAATTCATATTTAGCAGATCGTGAGTGGCATATAACAATACATCATGACTATCCAAAAGTTTAAAAAGTCAAGTGGCTTGATATGAACCTTTCAATAGCAAAATACTGTGTAATAAACTCCTTTCATCATATTATATCTCATTCGGTTGTATAGTATGAAATTAGTGCCAACTTATACTAGAATATAATTAATTTTAACATAAATTTATTAGTACTTATTCCAGAATCCATTTACTCTACATGTGTATCAATTGGAACTATTTTCTGACATATAGTTGTCTTGACCAAGGATTTCTTGAGTACTGATTCCATACAAGTGGCCATGAGATATATGTCTCTACTATTAAGAGTGGTGAATCCTTTATTGACCCTCTCAACTACTTTTGTTTACTTTACGTTATACCAAATATCCATCCCTTAGGTGGTCTTGTAGGGATTTTAAAGATTGGAATCAAGGTATAACGCTCAATAGACAAAGTATCTTAGAGATCTCAAGTCTAAAAATACTTACACATTTGCTATAATGAGATTCTATCACTAGCACCAAATAATTGTCCAAGTGTTTATCTCATAGCTAGGTCATCCAATATACTTGTTCGAGTAACAAGCATCCACGAGTTAACTTTGAGCATCCTAACACTCACGGATATGAGAACCACCGCTTAATCAAATTAAGAAGTATAAAACATGCTAGTCTTAATATATTAATGATATCTTATCTTATCAATACTATGACTAGGGATGGTTTAAGCATAAGTATTATATAGTGTAGTAGAAATCCACATTATGATTTTTTATCATAATTTCCTTAACACTATGCTATGTGCTTGGGACTTTATCTAACAATTTTATACATGTATACTCGGAATGATTAATTAAAGTGAAATATAAAGAATAATTTTTATTAATAATATGCCATATATAATATATAAGTAATTGCCTCTAGTGTATAACACTAACATATCTACACCTTATTGTGAAAGGATGACCCAATCACATAGATCACTTACTAACATACTTGGACCTTAATGCATAAATATATGTAAACAAATGACCATTAATGAATGAAATATTTTATTACGCTTCAAAATATAGAAATACATAGCTTATTTTGGGCATATATTTCAAAAGTTTTAGTGTAGTTAATCAGGGGTGTTAACAAATAGAAAGCTCTTAGGAGCTATCTTAGGAAGGCTTTAGGGAGTTTGAAATTCAAACTAGGCTAGCAAGCTCCATGCTTTAGTTGGAATGGCCATTGTCCAAGAGCATTGAGGGTTGTTTCAGTTGGTGTGGCAGCTAAACCCTTCTTAGGGAGGGGAATGTATCTGTATGGGAGATTTTAGTTAGTAATAGAGTGCGCTTAACAAGAGAAAGATTCTTAGGAGAATAAGTAGGAGTTTTGAAACTCAAAAGAAGACATTTCGAATTCAAAATACCTTTACTTTAGGTTCGTAGCTTTGATCAACCTTAAGCTTGGATGGAGAAGAAACATTTCAAGAGTAGATAGAAGGTGATGCTGGTTTGATGCTAGAGAACTTGATGCTTGAAGTTAAAATATCACTTGATTAGTTTAGGAGAAATATTAGGAGCTTTAAAATTTAAAGAGAGTTGCTAACTATTTGGGAATTCAAAACCTTTAGCTCCTTGTTCCTCCCCTAGCTTTTGGCCAAGCTAAGCAAAAAAAGAAGGAAATTGAATAGAACTAGAGAATGATGGCCAGCCATTGTGAGAAAAGTAGAATTTGAAATTAATACTTTAAGCTTTCACAAATTTAGTTTAAGTTTAATCTATTTTAAATAATATAGTGAAGATCATTTCAAGGAAAAGTTTTAGCATTTGCAAAACTTAAAAGTCCTAATAACTGACTCATTTAAAATTCACAGAGCACATTTCTCCTCCTATGTATTTGGTCAAACAAGGAAAAGGACAAGGTAAGAAGTTGAATTAAAGAGAAAATGAATTAAATGAAGTTAGATATAAAAGTGTTGCTCGAATAGGAATTTAAATTCTATTCTAAACTTCCTAATAAACTAATTCCTAATTTTTATAAATTTAAAAGAAATAGAAGTGGTAGTTAAGA
Organism: Voacanga thouarsii; assembly: GCA_026120185.1. Classification (NCBI taxonomy): domain Eukaryota; kingdom Viridiplantae; phylum Streptophyta; class Magnoliopsida; order Gentianales; family Apocynaceae; genus Voacanga; species Voacanga thouarsii. The sequence goes on from JANUWF010001161.1 coordinate 1,130,926, forward strand.
TGAAAATATAGCTAGCCAAAAAGGAAAAGAAGAAGGAATCAAATGAGTTTTGTAAAAATTGGGACTTGAATTCAAGTTGATATGTAATAAACTTAAAGCTCTAACCATATCACCACATTAATTCTTTTATTCACTTTATTCCCATAAAAATCATTTCACTCCAAGCTCCATTCACATCACAAATACTAACACATATATATAGGATTTTGATCATGCAAAAGACAATTAATGCACAACGAAAATTAAGATGAAATCCAAGCAACAAATCACTCATATATAATAAAATAGGTTAGAAGAGGGAAGAAAATTTTGTTACCTGAAAGGACAGCTTTTAAAATGTTTCTTCACGTGCATGGAACCCTTCCGTAGACTTGTTCAATCACAAAGCACTAAAATTCCAAGTGTAGGAATTTCTCTAACAGTATTCACACATGGAATTATACTCTACTGGTGCTAAGGAACAATGCTAGTGGGTTTTTAGTTTAGTGGCGTTAGGGATTGTTATTGTACAAGAAGAACAAAGGAATGAAACTTTCTGTGTTAAGTTTTTGTAATGCAGTAGATTTCACATACCTAAACCAAGAACCCATTATGTGTGTGTGTGTGTGTGTGCGCGCGCGCGCGCGCCTTTAACCACACTGTTGAAACAAAAGCATGTACAATGCTTGTTTCCTAATTCTTTTTGGAAATAAATATTTGTCACCTTTTCAAATTTGGCCTATAATTATAACAAGTTTATAATTCAACCGCAAGACTTTTAAATTATTGCAATTCAACCTCAACTAATTATAACACTTTATAATTAACCTGCAATAATTATTTCCTCTCACAAATAAGCTCCATAATATAATCAAATAAAATCTAGAGTACCAATTCCTCTATTGTATATGACTTATTAAGTTTTCTAATCAATTGGTAGCTAATATGAATTAATTCTATCACTATAGAATTAATAATCCTTTTATAATTAGAATTAACTTATTAATTCTAATTAGGATTATAATTAATAAATCTATATTTAATAGATCAAGAGTGGCATCTCGTAATATATCATGACCACCCAAAAGTTCAGAAACTTAAGTGGTTTGATGTGAACTGTTCAATAGCAAAATATCAGTGCAATAAACTTCTTTCATTACACTATATCTCATTCGGTTTTAGAGTATAGAATTAGTGCAAACTCCCACTAGATTATAATTAATTCTAGCCCGAATTTATTAATACTTATTCCAGAATCTGTTACTCAAATGTATATTAATTGTAACTATTTCCAATATATAGTCACATTGGCTAAGGACTTTTTGAGTAATGATTCCATACAAGTGGCCATGAGATATACACATCTATTATTAGGAGTTATAAATCCTTTATTGATCCTCTTAACTACTTTTATTTTTTTTTATGTTGTACCCAATATCCATCCCATAAGCGGTTTTGTAAGGACTTCAGAAATTGGAATGAAAGTACAACGCTTAATAAATAAAGTAATTTGGAAATCTCAAGTTTAAGGATATTTGCATATTTGCTATAATGAGATTCTATCAATGATACTAAATAATTATCCATATCATTATCTCATAGTTAGGCAATCCAATGTACTTATTCAAGTAACAAGCATCCACATGTTAAGTTTGAGTACCATAATACTTTCGGAATGTGAGAACTACTACTTGATCAAATCAAGAGGTATAACACGAGTTAGTCTTAACGCATTAATGATGTTCTATCTCATTAATACTATGACTATGGAAGGTTTAAACACAAGTACTACATAGTGTAGTAAGAATCTCATATTATGTTCTTTATAATGATTTCCTTAACACTAAACATTGTGCTAGAAACTTTATCTATCATTTTTATACACATATTAATTAATAATTAATTGAGCTGAAAGATAAAGAATACTTTTTATTAATAAATGGGCAAAATACATTATTCGAATGATTGGCCCTAGAGCACAATTTTAACAATCTCCCACTTACGCCAAACTTAATCATTCATGTATCTAATACTGAATGTCTGAACATGACTATTATATTTCTTTTGAGGTAGTGTTGTAGTTAATGGATTAGCTATATTCTGGTTTGTGGGATCTCTTTCTATCTTTACATCCTTTTTGTCAATGATTTCTCTAATCAAATGATAGTATCTAAGTACATGTTTTGATCATTGATGAGATCGTGATTCTATTGCTAGTGCAATGGCTCCATTATTATTATAACACAAAGGTATTGGATCAACAATATTGGCACCACTCCTAGTTCTATCATGAATTTCTTGATCCATTAGCTGCTTTGAAAACTGCTATGTACTCAGTTTTACTAGTTAAATTGACAATTGTATCCAGTTTAGAACCTTTTCAACTAACTGTCCTACTACCCAAAATTGAACACGCAGCCTGATTGGGATTTATAATTATCCTTATCAAATTGGAATTTAGAATTAATATTCCTTTTGACTTATTAAAGAGTAGAGACATTATTTCCTAATAGTAATATGTCATTTACATAAAGTAATAGAAAAACATTAGCACTCCCACTAACCTTCTTTTACACAAAGTTCTTCCAAATTTTGTATGAAACTAAACTCTTTGATGATTTCATCAAAGCGGACATTCCAACTCCTAAAAGCTTGCTTAAGTCTATAAATAGACCTTTGCATCTTACACACTTTAGTGTGATTTTTAGATGTGAAATCCTCAGGTTATGTGGCGTACACTTCCTCAGTCAAATTTCTATTAAGGAAAGCTATTTTCACATCTATTTGTCAAATCTTATAGCTATAACAAGCAACAAGTGTTAGGAGTATCCTTATGTATTTTAGCATTACTACTTGTAAAAAAGTTTCATTATAGTTAATACCTTATTGTTGATAATAACATTTTACAACTTGTTGCATCTTATAAGTAAAACTTTAGCATCCATGTTGGTTTTCTTTTTGAAAACCCATTTGTACCCTATAGTTTTTGTCCCTTCAAGTGGATCAATCAAAGTCCAAATTTAGTTGTTATATATGGAATCAATTTCTGACTTTATAACTTTAAGCCATTTGTCAGATTCTGAATTATTTAGAACATCCTTGTAAGTGGTAGACTCATCTTCAGATTTATATTTCATTAAATACAAACACCCATACCATGAATAATCATCAATAAAGGTAATGAAGTATTGATAACTTTCTCTTGCTAGTATTGACATTGGGTCACATACATCAATATATATAAGTTCTAATAACTCATTGACCCTTTTCTAGAAAAAAGGAAGTTTTAGACATCATTTAATAAAAAAAAAATTTATTCTTGAAAATTAAATGAAAACCATTCATGTCCAAATAAGTAACTGAGATAATGTTTAAAACACATACATAATAACAGTATGTAAGTTTTAAGATTAATTGAAAAGGCAAGTGTAGATGATAAGTCTCAATAGAAAATGCAACAACTTTTGATCTATTTGCAATACGTAGGTTCACATCGCCCTTTTCAAGCCTTCTACTATCCTCTAGTCCCTGCAAATTATTACATAAATAAGATCCATATCCGGTATCTAATGCATATATCTTATTTTTAAAGGCAATATTGATCTCAATCATAAACATACCAGGAGTAGAAGTACAAGTACTTATAAGCTTCTCTTTTTCCTTCTCTTCTTTAAGTGACTCCAAGTAGCTCTTATAGTTGTGCCTCCAATGGCCCATCTTCCTATCATGATGACATGGGCCTTTAGTTGCTGTCTCCTTTTTTCTTTATACCACTTTTGGGCTTAGTTAGATTCTTCTTCTTCTTCTTAAGAACTTTTTTCTTAGAAGTAGAAGAATTTACCAACATAAATGTATTGTTTTCCTTCTTCATAGAGGATTCAACAGTCTTGAGGAGATTGATCAACTCAAGTAGTGTGATCTTAATCTTGTTCATTGGATAGTTAATCACAAATTGTGAAAAACTACTTGACAAAGATTATAGAATTAAGTCAATACTTAATTCATGATCCACCACAAAACAAAGTGATCTAAACTTCTCTATTAAGTCCAATATTTTCATCCCCATGTGTTGCAACTATAGCACCTTCTACCATCTTAGAATAGAATAACTATTTAGAGATCTCATATCTCTCCATATTTTCTTGTTGGTTAAACAACTCTCTTAAATGGAAACTGATAGAGTAGATATCCATATACTTATACTGCTTTCGCCGATTTCCTTGATTTTCGTGCCATCCTTTCCAAAGTGTAGCCGGCGTCAGTTCCAGCCTCCTAGCCGGTGTCGGTTTGGTTCTATTCCTCTCCGTTTCACTGATTTTTTGTCGCCTCAAAGTGCATGCCAGTAGCACGTAGCCGACGCTGCCTCTATTTTGTTTTGCGACTTTTTGTCTTATTTTACCCCTAAAATCTAAAATAATACACAAAATACCTTTCCAAGGTTAAAATCTTCAATATAAAGGAATATGATTAGTTATTGAACAAAATGTATCACAAAATAGCCTCAAATAACTAGGAAATATATACCTAATTTAGGCCCTATCACATTCCCCCACACTTAGCTCTTTGCTTGTCCTCAAGCAAAGTATCAAAGACAAGTAGGAAAAACACAAGGTTTCACAAAAAAAAAAAAAAAAATCACTCAATTTCTTTCAAAATAATATCTTCCATGCTTTCTTTATTCCAAGACAACAAAACATATGCTACTATATATTTCATAACAAATGCAAGACTTGTGTGAGTGAATAGTGACTAGTAGAACCATCTCAATACTTAACAATATTCTCAAACCATTGGAAAGAATTTAATTCAAAAGAAATATGTATTCCATAAACCTACTTCATACACTCTCTCTACTAATCCGAGACATATTATGATTCTACTTAGGTCAAGTAAGACTTTTAAACTTGTAATGTAAGGCTAAAGGGTTTGTAATGTAGCTTTCAAACGAAGGATATAGGAAAATCAAATATAAAAGAGGATGAGAGTTTGCAAGAAAAGGATAAACCAACTGTACCAAGAAATTCCAAACTTTTCTTGCTCTCCGATTCCAAAATCAATCAAAACCCATAACCTTGTATAGCAATTATAGCAGTTCAAGCAAATCTTGCATTCTTTTTTTTTTTCTTTCTCAATAATCTTAATTCATTACTCATTTTGCACAAGATTATCAAAAAATTCAGCAAGTCTTATTCCAGCTCTCAATCAATCATTCTTCCTGTTCTCTTCTTCTCTTTCTCTTTTAGCTTTTCTTTTTCCTTTTTCAACCTTACAAATGCTAGTTTTGCTTGTTTTTCAATTCTATTTTCTTTTCATACTTTTCTAGCAGCTTTTTGTTTTTCTCAAGTTTTCTTTTCTCTTTTTTTTTTTTCTCTTTCCACAACTCCACTCAACAATGATGCATGACTGAAAGTAACAAGTCATGACATTTACACACGCTACCCCTCATAACTCCCCTACTTGTACTTGTATCCATCCAGAGCAATCAAAGACTTGGAAGAATTATCAAACTCTCAGAAAGAAGTAATGGGCAAAGTATGATAACGGATTTAAAGAAAGAATTGACAACTTTTGGCTCAAAAGAGGCACTAGGGATAATATAAAATAGGTAGGTTTGAAAAGCTCAAACTATCTAAAGAATGCCTATTACTGTCATCCCTAAATTAAATCATGAATGTCTTTCTTATTTCGCCTCGAGAGGTATTCAAGTAAATTCTAGAATGCTCAATGAATTTTAGCATAAAAATAGATTTAAGAATAATGTAAAGCATATGATCAAGAACTATTTAGTCCAAGTGCGTGCAAAAAATCATGCATAAGTCACAAAATGATATAGAACATATGCTCTATGATCTATCCAAATACATGCATTAAAAATACATCTTGAAAGTTAAATAAAAATCTGAAAAATTTCGAAAAAATTTTTAAAATTGGCTCACAAGAAGAATGAAGTATAAAAGAATGAAGAAGAATTCTCAATCTAACCACTCCCCCACACTTAAACTGGATATTGTCTTCAATGGTCAAATAAATAGAATAAGGAATAATTGCCATAGGACCAAAAATAAAAAGAGAAAAGATAAGAAAGAAAATACTTCCAGTACAATAGGCATTCTTCTACAAAAAAGTCGAGGTCCTGTAGAAAGAGGCATTGTTGAAGTACCTGAAAAGAAAAATACAAAAGAAACACACTAAAGCATAAAAACTAGAAAAGAAAAATAAATCAAAACAAAAGAAAAAAATAGTACAAAAAAAGAAAAGAAAAGTACAAGTCCAAAAGAAAGAAGTAGGGACACGTATAGAACAAGCATCTCAATTCTCCCCATCATCATCATCATCAAGTGCAGAAGTGCCCTCACCGCCACGTGGTCCCAGAAATTGGTTTCGCCACTTAGCCCATTGCTGTTCCATAGTAGTTTGCCTTCGGGCAATGTCACTGATGGAGTCCTACATGTGTAGTAGCATCTCCGTTTGCTGGGCTAACTGTCCCAGCACCGCAGTCTCAAAGTCAGTCCTGGATTGGGATTGTGAACTACCTACTCGTGCCCACGATGGTGGTGGTGGGTGCTCCTCCTCCACAGGTGGTGGTTGAGCTTGGTCGGGATATCTGACCTCATAGGGAGTTAGCCATTTCTTCCTTTCCTAGCTATACTTGTACCCACAACTCATCAATGGTTGCTCCGTCACTAGGTCATGCTCAGTAGTCGTCTCTATCAATGTCCCCTCAGTATTAATACCAAAGTCTCTCAGAATTTTCATTATGACTAAAGGGAAGACGAAGGCTTTGGTAGAAAGACAATGATGAACCATATCCCTAATAGATTGTATAATCAATGGGGCAAGAGGGATAAGCTGCGTGGTCATCATCCTATGCAAGATGTATATGTCAATAAGGCATGTCTTATTAAAACCACTGGCCCGGGGTACAACATTAAAACCAAACATGTAGACTAGAGCCCTAAAGTCGGCAGTAAGGTCATTGTTAGAATAAAAGCTGTTGGCTTGAAAAGCATTGTGCTTGTGCAACCCTAGAGTAGCTCTAGTCCTACTAGTATCCTAATTAGGGTCAGAAAGGATCTTTTGATTATTAGTATCTATCCCTTGCCAAGTATTATCATTATAGATCTGTAGGAGAGTGGCTAAGTGGTTTCGTGTGATGATGATGGGGTTTCCCTTTACCCTTGTCTCAATGTGTGGAAGGTGTTTATTACCCTTTTCAACCATATTGGTATAGAATTCCTTAATGAGTACTGGGTAATACTCCTCTTTTAGCTGTATTATGGGTCCCCACCTTAGCCTCCTAAACATCATTCCAAGTTTGAGGGCACGGTCTAGGGTAGGTGTAAATGTACGTTCCATAATAATTTTATTTGAAGCTCTCCTATTATACCACTCCTTACATGAGGGAATAATGAACTCAGCAGGCCTAAGGAACAGGGGGTCTATAGATGAAGGGGCTGAGGAAGAAGAAGCTCTAGCCCTTGTTGAGGGTTATTCCCGTGCTCTAGACATGTTGGCAAGTAAGTAGTGGTGAAAATAGGAAGATAAAACGAAGAAGCTCAAAGATTGTAGAAGGGCTATATCTCCCTTGTTCAAACACAATACACAACTCCCACTCAACTTTCAACCAACTCACAACACCTATTCCCAAACTCCTTTACAGTATATCCCATACCAAACACAAACAATTCAATCGTCTCCAATCAATCTCCACAATTTACAACACAACTTGCAAGAATACATATAAAAGCTCATTGTGAAGCATCAATGTGTTGAACAAACCCAATGTGTACGGATGCTTATAACATGATCGTGTGAATTATGGAATCATTGTGGCACTATAATAACCAAGTGTAAGACAATGCAAAGCCAATGTGTACTAATTACTTAATCATCACAATAGCAATAATCATACCCTTTAAGCAAATGCATAAACTTCCTAATGATCATGTGAACAAATCAAGTACCCAAGAATCGTTAACTCAGAATATAACCAATGTCATGAAGTTCAAGAGTTAATTCAAAATGCAAGAGAACATTATATATCCTAATTTTCGGCAAAAAATATACCCAAAATTAGAAAAATTCATCTACAACATTTTAACTGTGGGAATTCAAGAAAAATCATACATTTACGTTCTCCTATACATGGGCAAGCAAAAGATGCAGTCTTTTTTGCAGAAATTCAAGCTATTTGTATGTGGATTGAATATTGGGTTTTCATGAAAAATGAAAGATTTAAAGACTTTTGATCTGTAAAATCAACAAATAAATGATAGATTGATGTTTTAAAAGTGTTTAGGAGGTGAAAAATCAAATCTTGAGAGGTTTGGAAGGTGAAACCGGCACGAATTAGAGACAATTTGAGAGGGAGTTGGAAAGTTTGAAAGAAAAAATGGCCAAAATGGCCTATTTGACTCTCTTCCCCGATAGGAACTGACGCCGGTTCTAGTCTTAGCTAGCCCCGGTCTATCCGGGCTCTGAAATTTTTTTTTTTTAAAAATGAAATAAAAATGATGAACACATAGAAATGATGAATAATGCCATTTAATTCATGAAGAAATAATAAAATCAATAAAACCAAATAACAAAAATAAAAACTGTTCCACTACAACAACTGCAAGAAAAAAAAAAACTGATTTCATTGTTTTTCACGGCCTTAATCTCGTGGATTTTTTTCAGTGTTTCCTGGCAATGACCCTGCTTGATGATCCCCAAGTAACTTAGCAAGTTGGCCAATTTGGTTCTCCAAGTTGCACATGGAAGCCTCTAAGTTCCTTGTTGTAGCATCAACTCCTTGGAATTTAGCCTCCGTTGTACTTACCAATTAGCCAATCAAGTTCTCTAATGGTGACTTGGAAGGTGCTGAATTGTTGTTCAAAGGGGGTTAGTTCCTTTGATTGCTCCAAAGTTAAAAGAACCCTGCCTAGGTTGACTTTCATTGTTCCAAGAAAAGTTAGGGTGATTTCTCCAACCAGGATTGTAAGTAGAGCTATAAAGATTGTTACTTGGACAGACATTACCTATAAAGGTTGCTTGTTCCATGGTTTCTTGGAGTGAACCCATGTTTTGGCATTCATGATTTGGGTGCCCTTCTTTACAGAAATAACAACTTCTGTTAGTGTTGTGCCCTAGAGGCAATCACTTGTACATTGTATATGATACATTTTATTTTAATAAAAGGCATTATTTATCTTACAGTTTCTTTTGTTTATTTTAAGTAATATAACTGTTCGATAAAGTCCCTAGTACAACACTGTGTTAAGGAAATCATGATAGAGATCATGATATGAGATTCCTACTACACTGGATTGTGTTAGTACTTAAATAGTCCCTAGTCATAGTATTAATGAGACATGACATCATTAATGCATTAAGACTAGCATGTGTTAAACTTTTTGATTTGATCAGACGGTAGTTCTCATAACCGTGAGTATTGAGATACTCAAAGTTAACACATAGATACTTATTAATGGAACAAGTTCATTAGATGACCTAGCTTTGAGATAATCACATAGATAACTATTTAGTGCCAGTGATATAATCTCAATATAGCAAACGTGTAAGTATCCTTAGACTTGAGATCTTCAAGGTACTTTGTTTGTTGAGCTTTGTGCTTTAATTCCAATCTCCGAAACTCGATCGAGAACTGCCTATGTAATGGATATTGGGTACATTGTGAGGTAAACGAAAGTAGTTGAAAGGGTCAATAAAGGATTCCTTATTCCTGATAGTGCGGGCGAATGTCTTACGGCCACTTGTAGGAATTACTACTCGGAAAGTCCTTGGCCAAGGCGATTGTGTATTGGAAATAGTTCCAAATGATGTACATTTAGAGTAGTGAGTTCCTGGTACAAGTACTATTATATTCGGGCCAAAATTAATTCTAGAGGGAATTGGCACTAATTCCATACTCCAAACTGAATGAGATATTATATGGTGAAAGGAGTTAATTGCACAGAAGTTTGTCATTGAAGGGTTCATGTCAAATCATTTGACTTCCTAATACTTGGGTGGTCATGATGTGTTGTTAAATACCACTCATGATCTGGAAATATGGGTTTTTTAATTGATGAATTAATAAACCAATCCTGATTAAAATTAATAGGATTAATTCTAATTAATTGTGGATTATTAATCTCAAAGACATTTGGATTAATTCATGTTCACTACCAATTGACTGGGGAATCTAACAGGTCACACACAATAGAGGATTATATACTAAAGATGTTATTTGATAACATAGTAGGGTTAATTGAAAGAAAGGGAAGTTGTTGTGGATAAATTATAATTAGTTATAATTTATGATCTAAATTATAATTGTGAGAACTTGATGTTTCCAATTACAATTAGGGAATTCTAATAGGATTAGAATTCTCAATTTTGGGAAGGGTTTTTCGTGTGACATATATTATGAGTCACATGAAACCCTAGCCAATGGGTGATTCACACGAAAATAGGGGCCACAAAACAAATGTCTTCTTCTTCTTCTTCTTCTCTCTCTTTCTCGTTTTGCTGAAAATGAAAACAGCCCTAGCCGCCATCTTTTTCTGCTAGCATAGAAAATTTTGATGCTTGAGTATTCCTCTGGGTGGATTACTATTAGAGATAATCACACACTGTGATTATAGTGGTTAGACGTCCAATTCTCGTGGAGTTTGCATAAGAGGATTGTTGGATCGCACCTCGACTTGAAGATGATCAAATTTGTTCTTCAAACGATCACCCAAAGGTAAAAGCTGCTACCTTTATTATCTTTATGTCTTGTTTCCCACACATAGGCAGGTCCTGGGATGGTATCTCATTTACTTTTTGCTGCGCCGTATAGGATACAAGCCTGAGATACTCAACAACTTCCATTTACCACTTGGCCTTGAGGCATTACTATTTGTTCTATCTTTTGAGTCAATACTTCCATCTTAGCCTCCAAAGCTGCCACAACATCTACCTTGTGCACTCCTTGCACTTCCCCAAGAATAGTTATTAGAAGCTAAATTTTCAATAAGATCGAGTACCTGTTTTGGGGTCTTATGATTAATGGAATCCCCTGCAGAAGAGTCCACCACTTGTCGTGTTGCGAATGTAAGGCCATTCAAAAAGATGAGCATCTACATTCCTAGCTCAAATCCGTGGTGTGGGCAATTTCTCAGCATCTCTTTGAACCTCTCCTAACTTTCATATAAAGGTTCTGAATCTAATTGTTGGAAGGAAAATATCTCATTTCTAAGTTTGGCTGTCCTAGCTAGAGGGAAATATTTGGCAAGAAACTTTTCAGCTAGGGCATTCCAAGTAGTGATGGAACTTGTAGGTAAAGACTTTAACTAAGATTTGGCTCTATCTCTCAAGGAAAAGGAAAAAAGTCTTAATTTGATGGCATCCTCTGAAACACCATTCATCTTGAAGGTATCACAAATTTCAAGGAAACTGTCTAAATGGGCATTAGGATCTTCTTCAGGTAGCCCATCGAATTGGACCATATTTTGGACCATCTGGATGATATTGGGCTTTATTTCGAAATTATTTGCATCCACCCTAGGTCTAGTGATACTTGAGCCTGTGCCTAAGATTACAAGTTTTACAAAGTCATCCCTAAACCTCTTGTTGTTTCCAGCATTGTTGTTTTGAGCACCGTCCATGTCTGTGAGTAAGTTTCTTTTAAGTGTCCGGCGAATTTCTGACAATGTCCTTTCGATTTCGGGATCAAAATCGACCGTCTCACCTTCAGATTTTCGGGTCATGTACCAAGGATAACACCTAGAAAAGACAAAACGAAAGTTACATAACAACATTCACAATTCAGATAAAATTATAAGAACAAGTTAGTTAAATTAAACATAGTCAACGTTAGTAAGTTAGATTACAAAGATACAAGATACAAAAGATACAAAAGATGGCATTTTTTATGTGAAAAGAACAATTGTACAAATTTACATATTTACATATGTGCATATTTACATATTCACATGGTTAAATTAACAAAATCCAAGCTTTCATGATATTGTTCTCCAACAACGGAGCCAAAAACTTGATGTGTTTGGATTTGGGTATAAAAATCATATAAAAATAAGTACATTCACAATCAAGTTTAAATTAAAATGTTAACCCTAAATTACACATATGAGCAAGCGTACTCATCATTAAGCATAGTATAGGGTTCAAACGAGTGTCGATCCTTCAGGAACAAGTATGCATTAATCACTTTTCTTTCATTGTTTAACCAACTCAATAAAGTGAAAAATAAATAAAATAAAAGAATATATACATGTCAATGATGGAGAATTACGTAACTTAAACCATTATTTTGACAAACTTGATCTTAAAGTACCTAACTATTATCATAACTAATCATTTTCTTGGCATCATGAAGGATTAAGATAGATTCACTTCTTTGGTCAATCTATGAATTCACTATCTTCTAGATAAATTAGCATCACTTGGTCTGTCTCAACTAATTCACCTAAAAGATGTATTAAACACAGTACTTGATTAAATTTCATTGGTCTGGAAAATTTAAAGCATGAAATTAATCAATGAATCCTTGGTTTGGCAAACATTAATTAACCTTTAATTACTCAATCTTTAGCAATTAACCCCTTTGGTCTAGTAAGTTAATAGCGAATAAATATGAAATCAATATATTGATACCATCATCAACCCCTTTGGTCTAGTGAGTTAATGGAAAGAAGCAACCAATTAATCTCATAATAAGCGCAAGTAATTAAATATCAAGAAGAACAATCAATTAATCAAAAGATCAAATAACTCTAAAAATCATGAATATATAAAATAATGTCAAATTACAATAAAACAATTAATACATTATTTTTCAAGAAAAAGAAAACAAAGTAAAAAAAAAAAAAAAAGCACTCATAGACAAGCCTCCTTCTTCTTCCTTTGTTGACTTTCTTGCATAATTCTCCTTTAATTGGTAGAATTTTTTCTTGATTTGAGTGATTTGATGTTATGATCTGTGAATTTTCCTTTTTCTCTTGTGTTTTTTCTTTATTTATAAGCTTTAGAAGTGCCTAAAATCGTTCATTTAGGATTCTTGGCCGACTAGAAGTAGAAAAATACTAAAACTCTGCAAATTGCCAAAAATTGCGCGCGAAAATTGAGGCACTACCTCGACATCAAGGTACAGCTGGTGCCGCCTGTCCTGTCTAGGGCCAACGTCGGTTGTGATCTGTTTCTCCAGTTGTTCGTCGATTTTCCTTCATTTTCGTGCCATCCTTTCCAGAGTGCAGCTAGCGTCAGTTCCAGCCTCCCAACTAGCACCGGTTCGGTTTTGTTCTGCTCTATTTCACTGATTTTTTGTCGCCTCGAAGTGCATGCCAAAGCACGTGGCCGGCGTCGGTTCCTTTGTCCTGTCCGCCACTGCCTCTGTTCTGTTTTGCGACGTTTTTGTCTTGTTTTACCCTTAAAATCTGAAATAATGCACAAAATATCTTTCCAAGGGTAAAATCTCCAATATGAAGGAATATGACTAGTTATTGAACAAAATGTATCACAAAATAACCTCAAATAACTAGGAAATATATGACTAATTTAGGCCCTATCAGCAGGAGCACCTATAGCTAGAGGTGGCAGAATAGGAGTATCTAACATGTAGAGCAACTTTTCTGAATTAAGAATGATTCTGAAGTTTTTATACCAATCTAAAAAATTAGTCTCGGTAAGCTTGTTTGTTTCCAATATACTACGTAAGTTCAAATTGGTTATCATGATGTAGATGACTTAGAGAAAAGATAAGAGACATTAGACTATATATATGCGCGTGAAATGCATTTAATTAGGTCTTTAATTAAACACGTATTTATTCCACTATTTTAATTAAATTAATAGCCCCCTACTATTGATTTAGGAAAGCCCATTAGAAGCTTTTCTAGTGGACCCTTATTTAAATTCGTTAAGAATGACCTTGGATCTGTCCAACAAACTATTCTTAAGTTCAATAGTAGGTATCCAATTCCAATTTCATCGAACACAATTACTAGATCATTGGATGATTAACATCTTTTAATCTTAAGTTTTTAAGCTAGCCCAATCTTACATCTAATTTTCTTTATGCTTGAGTTAGTCCAATCGGGATAAAGAAATTAGTAAAACCTAACCCATTAATTAGGAATTTAAATTACATAACTCGAACATATTCGATGTCAAGTAGGCTTGGGTTAGCCCAACAACTTGGTCTCGAAAAAGAGCTCTCATTCTTATTATATTAATGAAAGCATTAGGTTTAATATTAATTGAGGAATTTGTTATATTAGTAGACTCATACATTTGGCATGCATAAATATCATCACATTGACAATATTGTAATAGACTCAATTACATGGCTTGGTTATTGACTTTTCTAGATTAATTTCCTTGAGTCAAGTAGGAAATTAATTTGACCAAACTTATATGTTCATACATGTTTGAGAAGAAAATTTTACCATCCTCTTGCTTCGTTCTTGAATGCCATCTCTAAAAGCTTAAAAAATAATTTTTAATTTATCTAACCTATGTAATCTAATTACATAAATTCATAAAAAGAAACCTTGAGTTACATTCGAGAGAAATTATATGAGAAGAGAAATTATACAAGAATAATAGAGAAGGTAGGACATAATGCCCTATTTATTCAAAACAAAGTAATAAAATTGCATGACACAAAATTATTTAATCAAAATTAATTGGTCCAAGTCCCTAACCAAGTCAACATGCCAAAATCATGTTTAAAACATATTGAACAAAATAAATATATATGAAATATGAATTTTCAAAATCATTATTTTGGAAAAATAATGTGGTTAGTCCCAAAATTAAAATTTGAGAAAATAATTAGGTACCTTTTAAATTTGGAAAAAAATATGTGGGTCAAAAGAAAAAACAAAAAAGATTTTTAAAAAAAAAAAAATAGTGTAGAAGATGCCCCCGCTGGCTTCCTTAAGCTTGCACGAGAAATATGTCCCAAGCTCGCGCGGGCTTGTGAAAAGGAAAAAGACAATAGCAACAATTTGCAATTCTATTTTTTTTTTAACTAGTTTGATTCCCGTGCATTACACGGATTTGTGTAATATATTAATTCAATAAATTTAATAAATTCAGATAATTTTCATTTGAATTCAATGAATTAAAATAACTTTATATATATATATATATATATATATATATATATATCATTGGTTCAAATAATGTAAATTCAGATAACTTGTATTTGAATTTTGGAGAATTAGAGTAGGTATCCGTAGCTAAGAGTTCAATGTATCGTGTGCTTCTCAAATGACCTTATCTCAATCTATCTAAAAAAAGAAAATCCTTCAAATTTCTTCAAAAAAAAAAAAATTTAAATTTCATACTAAGTGTCAATAGCTAATGGTGCCCATATAACTATTTACTTTAAAATAATTCAGTAGATTGTACTAATTAGTAGTTCAAATTTGGAGTGTTTTATTTGCTAAAGGTAGGGGTTTTTTAGTGTTCTTTGTGCCTGTGGATAGGTGTGGAGTATATTGTATATGATCGTATTTTCGAGACATTGCCTGCTGATGAGCAAAAGCTTTGGCATTCCCATGCTTCTGAGGTGCATTACATTTTTTCTTTCTTTTCTTAAGAAAACTATTATTACTGTTAAATGAAATTAATTCTTTTAATATGCTTGAATTTCCTAACAAATGATTCTTCCTTTTTGCTGTGATGTAAAGATTAAATCTAGTCTTTGGGTGAATCCTCGAGTACCAGAAATGGTAGTGAAGCCAGAACTTGAAAATATCGCAAAGACTTATGGCAAATTCTGGTGAACACGGCAAACTGATAGGGGTAAATAAACCAAAATCTATTCCATTTTTTCATTGCATTTTCAACTGCATGACCTTTTTAACATGTAAATAGTGATTCAAAATGTGCGAATACTTTGGTAGGCGATAAGCTTCCTCTCGGTCCTCCAGCATAGATGATGTCGCCACAGCCAGTGAACTTGGGCATGGTGAGGCCGGACCTCATCCTAAAGAGAGATGAGAAGTACAACATATCAATCAAGACTTTGAAAAAAGCAAGGGTGGAAATTGCAGAGCTTGAATGGATCAATCCTTAAGGCGATTACTGGAAACAGCACGGCAAAGGCTTTGCCATTGATGTGGAGTAAGTAAAGATGAAACTAAGGGCTTCATTTCCTTGATATGAACCTTTGTGTAGTGCATATGGCGAACTCTAAGAAGGAGCACTTCTACTCCTTAGATACAATCTTTAGCCCCAGTAAAGACCATCTTTCCAGAGGCAAAAATCAAAGTCGTGGTTTTTGGTTTCCTTAGCCTCATGATGATTGCAACAAAATGCTTTAGATTGTACTCTACATTTTGGAATTGTTGAAATCAGTTGTGATGATTGTGAAGAACTATTGACAATAAATAGTAGATTATTAAACTTTAAACGTGATTAATCTTATCGAGTAACGAAAAAACATGTTGAAATTCAGATAACTTTCGTCTCAATCTATCTAGAATCAATGAATTCATTGAATTCCGTTCAGATGGATAACTTTTATATTTATATAAAAAAAAGAAAAATTAAAAAAATTTAAGGTGTCATCAGCCATTTAAAATAACCATATGTCAACATAGGAAGTGCCAGGTGTCATTGTGGGGGTGCTTTCGCAGCTATTTTGATATATATATATATATATTTCTAGAAACAATTTCCAGAAACTAGCTATTCTAATTTTTTTTTTCACTTTTACGATAAGTTGACCGAAACAACCATTTTTTTTTTTTTCCTTTTCCGCATACAATGGGCAGAAACAATTATAAGGAATCAAATTCCTTTTCACTTTTCCAATTTCTGGAAACAATTTTTCCTTAGAAAATGAAAATATTTCTTTTCCTCTGACAGAAACAATTTTCTGGCAGGTTTTTTTTTTCTCTTGGAATCAATTGGAATTCCAATCAAACTGGAAACAATTCCCGTAAGGTTTTTTTTTTTTTTTTCTTAGAAATGATTTTCCTAGAAAAACAAAATAGCAATTTTTTTGGGTTCAATTGCCAAGTAAAACGAAAACATGAAATTTGCTATTTCCATTACAGCTTACGGGAAAAAGGAAACAATAATATGGAAACAATTTCCTATTTATTACTATTATTATTTTTTATAGAAATAATTTCCAAAGATTTCATAAATCCTTTTACTAAAATCAATTACAGTAATAATAATAATAATAATAATAATAATAATAATAATAATAATAATAATAATAATAATAATAATAATAATAATAATAATAATAATAATAATAATAATAATAATAATAATAATAATAATAATAATAATAATAATAGCTCACTAAAACTTATTGTTTTGAAAATCAAAATATCCTTGAAACAATTTCAAAATTTAGAATATTTATGAAACAATTTCATAACATAAATAAAACCCATAAACACACATACAAGATGGCTCTGATACTATTGTAGGATTTTGATCATGCAAAAATAGTTAATGCGTAGTGAAAATTAAAATGAAATCCATATAATAGATCACTCATATGTAATTAAAATGGTTAGGGGAGAGAAGAAAAATTTGTTACTTGAAAACACAGCTTTTAAAATTTTTCTTCATGTGCACGAAACCCTTCTATAGACTCATTCAATCACAAACTACCAAAATTCTAAGTGTAGGAATTTCTCTAACAGCATCCATATGAGGAAGTTTACTCTATTGGCGTTGTGAACTGATACTAGTAGGTTTTTAGTTTGGCAGCGTTAAGGATTATTAATTTACTAGAAGAACAAATGAATGAAAACTGTGTGTTTTGTTTCTGTAATGCGTCTGATATATATATGCATTGTTGAAACAAAGGCATGTACATTGTTTGTTTCCTAATTCCTTTAAGAAATAAATATTTGTCACCTTTTCAATTATTGGCTTTGATATTTAAAATTGTAATTTGACACATGAATTGTACCAAGTTTATAATTCAATCACAAGAATTTTAAATAATTGTAATTCAACCCCAACTAATTATAACACTTACCCATAATAATTATTTTTTTCTCACAAGTTAACTCCATAATATTATCAAATAATATCCAGAATACTAATTCCTCTATTGTATGTGACCTACTAGGTTTTCTAGTCAAATCGTAGCTAATTCGAATTAATTATATCACTATAGAATTAATAATCCTTTTATAATTAGAATTAACTTATTAATTATAATTAATATTAATATATTAATTCTCTAATTAATAAATACATATTTAGCAAATCAAGAGTGACATCTAGCAATATATCATGACACCCCAAAAGTCCAAAAAATCAACTGGCATAACGTGAACCTTTCAATAGAAAACATCAGTGCAATAAATTTCTTTCATCATACTATATTTTATTCAGTTTTAGAGTATGGAATTAGTGTCAACTCCTATTAGAATATAATTAATTCTAACCCAAAGTTATTAGTATTAGTTCCAAAATTCATTACTCAACATGTGTATCAATTGAAACTCTTTCCAACACATAGTCACCTTGGCCAATGACTTCTTGAGTATTGATTCCATGTAGGTCGCCGTGAGATATACGCTCCTACTATTTGGAGTGATGAATCCTTTATTGACCCTCTCAACTACTTTTATATTTTTATATTGTATTCAATATCCATCCCATAAAGCAGTCTTGTAGGGACTTTAGAGATTGGAATCAAAGTATAATGCTTGGTGAACAAAGTAATTTGGAGACCTCAAGTCTTAGGATACTTGCATATTTGCTATAATGAGATTCTACTACTGGCACTAAATAGTTATCCATATGATTATCTCATAATTAGATCATCTAATGTACTTATTCAAGTAACAAGCATCCACATGTTAAGTTTTAGTACCATAATACTTTCGGATGTAAGAACTACTACTTGATCAAATCAAGAGGTATAACATGTGTTAGTTTTAGCGCACTAATGATATCCTATCTCATTAATATTATGACTAGGGAAGGCTTAAACACAAGTACTGCATAGTGTAGTATGAATCTTACATTATGATCTTTATCATGATTTACTATACATTGTGCTACAGACTTTATTTAGCAATTTTATACATATATTCGTGAAATGATTAATTAAATTGAAAGATAAAGAATGCATTTTATTAAAAAATGTGTGAAATACATTATTTGAATAATTAGCTTTAGAGCACAACTCTAATAATATAAAGTCTTATGCTTACAATCAAAGTAGTTCCCTCTCTTACTCAAGTATCTCTATCAAGCCACAAACGCATTAAATAGAACACACACAAAAACACATTCAAAATTTAAATACACATGGTAAATGTTATATAATGCATGTCCTCTTCTAATTTTAAGGGTAGTTTAGGGTAGGGAATCATAATATGTATACATATGTATATATATATGTGTGTATTGAAAGTTTAACTATGCAAATAGACATACGGAAGCAACAGAAACAAACATAGTAGCAGAAGAAAATTTTTACCTTTACATTTTCTAAAAAATGATTTTTTTTTTTTTTGTTGTGTTGGATGAGCCGACAATGAAAGCAAATCAACTGTAGGAGTTTGTATCGTGGCCACTAGTGACAACCTCGCTAATCTCCTGCTCTTTCTTGTTTGCATTAACTCTAGCTTTCAACCTTTCGAAATATACCTCCACCTAATCAGCTAGTAAAACTATTTGTACAAACAAGAAAATGGTCTTTCTAAACTTTCTTGATCAACTACTACAAAGTAGTATCAAGAAAAATCCACTTTTTGTCTTCTTTGTCAATAAATACGAGTACCAGTGAGAAAAAAATAAATATTTCTGACCCACTTCTACACAAACTCCGAACAGCTTGGAAGATCAACTCAAACCCCTACTGAGATATCTTTAATTAGCTTATCTTTGGGGAATTTAAATTCATTATCTTCCGCGTCCAGTCAGCCCTAGTAAAACTGGGCTTGGGTTTGGATTTTAACACGGTCCAATCTATTAACTCAATTAATTATTTAATTTAGGATTTAAATATAAACCCATCAATAATTAATTAATTATCCCAAAAGGACCATAAAGACTATCAAGCCCTTTTTTCTAATTTAGACTAGGCAAATTCTTAGGCTAAGTTTGGTTTGTGAAGGGAAGGGGAAGGGAAAATGGGAGGAGGAGTGGAATATTTTACTTCTATTAGGGGAAGTAAATATAATTACTTCCATCTTATTTGGTTGGAGTGTAAGCGAAGTAAATATGATTTACCTCTCATTGTTTGGTTGTAAGGTATACAAGGAGAAAATAATTATTGAATTACTATTATACTCATAAGGCTAATTCATAAAAATTTACAAAGTAGACCTTTTTCTTTTTCTTTTTTTTATAAATGTTATATATATATATATATATATATATAGTATGCATCATCATCACTGAGAATGAATAATACCATGTCAAACTTTCATAAATTATCAACAAGAATATTCTCCTACTATTATTAATTTTTTTAGAATAAAATAAATCAAATAAATTTTATAAATTAGAAATTTAATTATCTAAAATAATCACCTTTAACTACAAGTCTAATTGTTATAAATTATTTCATTGATATATTTAATTAAAAAAATACGAGTATGATTTGAAGACAACTACCATAACATACTTTCAGGAGGAGAGAAAAAAAATCAACAATTTCATGATCTCAAAATCAAGATATTGCATTGAGAGTAAAATTGTAATAATAGAAATGCCATAAGACAAGAGGGCTTTTAACCCTCATTTACTTCCTAAACTCTCCAAAATGGAGAGGAAGAAAAAGCTGATGTGGAAGGGACCCAATTCCTTTCTACATATATTTTCCCCCCTCCAACCACTCCAACCAAACGAAGTAAATCACATATTTACCTCTTATTTTACTTCCCCTCCCATTTTCCTTCCCACTTTCACTCGAACTAAACTCACCCTTAATTATTCAATCTAGGCTCAAGCCCTAAATAATTAATTAACTAAATAATTAATTAACTAACTGAAATAGACTATTTAATAATTCTCTCTTTGGGCCTTTTATTTTATTCTAACCCAAGAAATAAACTAGGCTACTTAAATAAAATAAAACCTATCTTAACCAAGGCCATTTCCGTTGTCCAAAAATATTAGGACTTATGTGCTATTTTGAGAACCAAAAGACATATTACCATGACTACAAAAAATGACCAAAATACCCCTATTATAGAAATAGTTGTATTTTATATTTTTAATATTTTTAATATCACCATAAGGAAATATTGACTCCAAGGACAATGTTGGAACGCCGTACATTCCAAAAAGAAGAGTATATTAACACCTCTTTAAATGACATCTACCATCTTTAAATCTCTTGTCCAATGATTCACGATTTTCTAGAATGTTTCTACTTTCCAAGGAAGTTGCCCTAAAGTAAACATTCAAATCATGCTTCCCAGGGCCTTGGATTATAAGATCATTCGAACAGTCTCTAGAGATGATATAACATAGAAGCTATCTTGTATAAATCCATCTTAACTAAGTAGTTACATATACCCACATGCAAGTATATTGGCCATACGAAAGAATCTCAACTATAGGATATCAAAGTATACGCTTCTAGCTTCACTAGACCACCAACCCATACTCAAGTTGTAGGGTTTAAGTCCATGCAGTAACAGTAGTAGTCTGGGTTTCTATCATATAGGACTTTTAGAAACCACTATTATAAGTCCAGTTCTACATATTCGGAATATGCTTATGTTATGAAGTAAGAGAACTACTCACTGGCTAAAGGTAAGCTATTCTCTACCAGTAATTCATAACATAGCAACCTTGATTTCAATTCTTATCATCTAGTTAAGAATAACAGTTTATATGTTAAGTAACCTGTTATTCATATCTTACTATGAAAGACTTCCATTCACATAGATCACTCACTTAAATACAATGAGTCTTTTCTAGTGAAGTCATGCATAAAATAAAAATTAAAACATAAACAATTTATGAGAATAAATCTTTTATTAATTTAATTGAAATTACATCAGAAAGACAGTCTTAATGGGCATACATTCCAACAATCTCTTACTTATATTCTAAGACTCTGTAAGTCCATAAGTGCCCACATTTATAGCATCTAAGTGTCTTTCAAAGACTCTCTTAGCCAAAAACTTGGTGAATGGTTCAGTTAGATTGTTCTCTGAGACTATCTATTCCATTATGACTTCCTATCTCTGAATAAATTCTCAGATTAGGTGGTACTTCTTCTCTATATGCTTTCCATTTTTATAGTTTCTCGATTCTTTGGATTGCGAGATTGTGCCTGTTTTGTCACAATACAATGCAATTGGCTTGTCTATTTGTGGCACGACTCTAAGTTCTGTGAGGAACTTTCGAAGCCAGACTATTTCCTCGAATGCCTCCGAAGCTATCATATACTCAGCTTCTGTGGTTGAGTCAACAATGTAAGATTGGTTATTACTCCTTCATGAAATTGCTTCTCTAGATAAGGTGAAGATATATCCACTAGTGGATTTTCTCTCATCCTTATCTGCTTGGAAGGCTGAGTCTGTGTATTCTATAGGAACCAAGTCATCAACTCTGTAAACAAGCATATAATCTCTCATTCCCTTTAGGTACTTGAGAATATGTTTTACAGCTTGCCAATAAACCTCTCTGGGGTTTGACTGATATCTACTGACTAAGCCTGTAGCAAAGCAGATATATGGGCTAGTACACAGTATGGCATATATATAAGACTTTCCGCTGTCGAAGCGTAGGAAATCCTTCTATCCTATCTTTCTTCTTAAGATTTAGGACAGTCCTTTGAAGAAAGAGACAATCCATGTCTGTAAGGGATAAGTGCTCTCTTGCATAAGTTCATGCTGAACTTTGCCAATATCTTGTTATTGCATGTGGCTCGAGATAAACTCAACATTCTCTACTTCCTATTTCTAAGAAGCTTAATTTCGAAAATGTAACTGGCTTCTCCAAAGTCTTTCATACTTAATTGACTAGATAGTCAAATCTTAGTATATGATAATATCCCTACATTATTCCTAATAAGTAGAATGTCATCTATATACAGCACAAGAAAAACCACATTAATGCCTTCAAGTTTCCTATGCATGCATTGTTCGACCTCGTTTTGAGTGAAGCCATAAGACTATATAATCTTATTAAAATGAATGTTTTATACTCTCAATGCCTGCTTAAGTCTATAAAATAAATTTCTTAAGCTTACAAACTATAAGTTTCTGGCCTTTAGCAATAAAGCCCTCCGGATGGAACATAAATGTCTTCACTAAGATAGGCATTAATAAAGGTCATCTTGATATCCATTTGCCATTTCTCGTAGTCATAGTGACGTGCGATGGTGAGGAGGATATGGATAGACTTAAGCATGGCTATCGTAGAAAAGGTTTCTTTATAATCGACTTATTCTTTCTGAGTATATCTTTTCAGCACAAGCCTAGCTTTAAAAGTTTCCACCATCCTATCTGCACTTCTTTTTCTCTTGTATACCTACTTATACCTAATGGGTTTTATCCCTTCAGATGAAGTTACAAGATCCCAAACTTAATTGAAGTACATAGACTCAATCTCGACTTTCATTACTTCGTGCCATAGGTCTACATTGCATCAACAATAACCTCTTCATATCTAGTTAGATCTTATTCCTAATGGTTAGAGACTAGGTTAAAAATCTCTCCAATCCATCTTTCCGGAACCCTAGATACCCCCCCCCACTACGATGAAGCTCCTTTTGTATAGGTTCTTGAAGTTGTGCCTCTTCTTGTTCTATAATCAGGTCAGAAGAAATTGATTCAGAAGATAATTTCTCCTCGAGTTTCAACCTAGTTGTACCTTTCATGGATATACTTTAATCATCTTCCAAGTTTCTAGTATTATTACTTACCAGTACTTTCTGCTCATTAGGATGATAAAAGTAATCACCATTTGTTCTTTTTAGATACCCAATAAAATAACATAATTCTGACATTGGTTCTAGTTTGTCTCCCTTGATCAGTAGATGGACAGCCCCATATCCTGAGATGATTCAGACTTAGCTTATGCCTAATCCATATCTTATAGAGCATCTTAAATATTGACTTAGAAGGCACCAAGTTTAGAAGGTATATCGTTGTTTCCAGGGCATATCCCTAAAAAGAAACTAGATGAGTAGCATGAGACATCATGCTTTGGACCATTTCCATAAATGTCATTTTCCTTCTCTTAGCTATTTCGTTCTATTGAGGTGTCCCCATTGTAGAGGGCTGAAATACTCATGATGTACTATGTAATCCTTGAATTCACTGATGAGGTACTCTCTTTCATGATCCGATCGTAATATCTTAATCGGTTTACCTGTTCGAAGCCCCACTTCATCCTTAAATGTTTTGAACTTGTTAAATGAGTCAGACTTGCACCTCATCAGATAAACGTAACTGTACCTTGTACAATCATTTGTGAAAGTGGTGAAGAACTTAAACCCTCCTCTTGCTAGTGCAAACAATAGACCACACACATCAGTATAAACAAGGCTCAATATCTCTTTGGCTCTATTTACCTTTTGGGTAAAAGTCCTTTTAGTTATCTTTCTATAAGATAGGATTCACACTAAAGCCAACTTTCCAATCTCAATGAGAATGGAAAGTTGGCCTCAATATGAATCCTGTCTTATAGAAGATGACCAAAAGGTCTTTTAACTTTTGAATCATGGTTGAGTTAATGTGACCCAACCTCAGATGCTGTAAATAAGAGTTATTGACATTGTACTTTCTCTTCCTATTTAAAGGTTCACTCTGAGCATTATTTAATTGATTGTTAATAGGATTTATGAAGAAAAAAATTCCATACATGTGCCCAGTATATAAAACTTCTCAATTTCTACTGATAGTAATATCAGAATGAAAGAACACAGAATAACCATGATTTATTAGTTTTGTGACTGAAATCAATTTTGTCTAAAACCAGGTGCATATAAAATATCCTTCAAAATAACTATTCTATTACAATAAAAAATAAGTTTCAGCTCTCCTACTACTTTTGCCCACACTTGTGCTCCATTTCTCACCCGTGCTCCATTTCCTACTCATAATCTATGTTCACCCTTCTGGAGTCTTCTTATCTTTCTAAACTATTACAAGGAGTTACAGATATGGTTAGTAGCTCTGGAATCAACAATCTAAGTGGAAGTTGATCTAACCATTGATATAGACTCAAGATAGTAAACAATACATGAGGGGTTTTTCTTGGCCAAAAGATTTGGACACTCATTTTTCCAGTGTCCCTTTTTCCCACATTTGAAGTATTTGCCTTTGGGCTTGTTGGGCTGGGATTTGGGTTGGGCCACTATGTTTCTTTTCTTCTTCTCGAACTTTCTGGGCATGGGCCCAGTTCTTGAAAAAGAAGCCTTAACAATCATAACCTTAGACTGTGGCTTCATGACATTCTCTGTCATTTAGAGCTCTTTTATTAACTCTATTAAACTCATGTTTAACTTGTTTATATTGTAATTAATTTGATCCGAGTAAAAGAACCCAGTAGAGATTCAAAAACCATATCTACTTAGCTCTCGGGGTCAATCACAGACTCCAAGACTTCTGCTTCCTTGAAAACAGTAATTATCTTGAGCATGTGTCTCTGACTGATATTCTTTCAGCCATCTTGGTGTCAATAATTGTTCTAAGTGCATTTTGCCTTGTGGAGTGGCTCTTATTTGTGAACATTGTGGCTAAAGAGGTGCTAATATCATAAGCAATGGCCATGTGCTCGAATTTAGATTGGAGTACATTAGACATGGAGGCCAATATATAGCAATGAGCTATCTTGTTGACCTTCTTCCATACTTTCTCGGCCTCATACTCCTTTTTGGTGGAACCCTCCCCAATAACATGGTAGGTTTCGTAAAGTACATACTTATACTCCTCAACAGTGAATATTGCGTTCAAGTTCTTTTACCAGTTTGCCTAGTTTAGACATATTAGCTTATTCTCACAGAGCATAATGACCAAAGGATTGAAAGAACCTCCACCAACTATTTTTGAAAATAAAAAATAAAAGAAAATTCTCAGTTTATGAAAAACAAATAATTTGTGCACTTTATTCTCATATTAAAACTGATAATAGTTAACCCTATTACTATTATCTTTAATATGATCAATTTGGCTCTTAGGAAAACTGACATAACTTTTTGAAAAGATTAACAGTTTCCAAAGCTAAGTGTATTGACCACTACAAATCGACCACCTTTCTAGGTAATGACCCAGAAGATAACTCCATCGAGGGAATGACCATTTTTTCTTATTTCCCATGGACAATCCTCATATTATGACTTCCAACGTAGGCTGGCCAATCACAATACGTGTCACAGGCATCAATTATATCTATCTATTAGATCTAGATTCTTGTAGAATCCCCATCATATATGGGTTCACTTCCAAGGTGACACGAGGAGATCTATGATATCTAATGAGGACCATGATGAAAATCATAGGGCCGTTGGAACCCCTCTCCCACTTAGTCTTTTAAAACAAGAGTTTTCAAGAAAATGTCCTTTTGAAAATATCCCATTAAGTATCATTTAACTCTTGTGAAATATCTAAATCCATAAATCTCTATGTCAAGGTAAAATCCTTTAAGAGATTTTCTATGGATTAATTTTACCTTGTTAAGAACTTAATGATTTCAATTTTTTTTTTAAACTTCTTACAGACTTTGGTCTCAAGTTTTATTTGACAAAAATAATTTTCTTATAAAATAAATTAAAACGATTTATCTTTTTAGTTTTACAAAAAATATCTAAATTCAAAATATTCTCTATGTCAATAATAAAATCCTTTAAGAGAATAACCAAGGATTAATTTTTGTTTTGAACAAAAATTAGCCATTTAATTAAAGAAAATATTTTTCTGTGTAAAAAATTCCTAAAACATTGGTCTTGAGAAAATGTGTACATAGGTATACACAATAGAAACCAGCATGCTTTAAAACTGTAGACTGTTTTCATGCTTTTCTATTTATTAACCTAAATGTTCACGTTATAGAATTAAATATATTAATTAATTAATGATCTTTTTTAATCCTAAAACTCTTACTATTACTTTTCATGTAATATTAACTATGCAAAAAATAATAATTTTGTTTGGTATGGGACCAAAAATGAAAAAATAAAATTGCATGAAAGTACAATGAAAAATCAAAATTTCTTCCATGGTCTTCACGCACTCGTCACGCTGGACCAGAAGTTGCCGAACCATTGCGAACCGGCTGAACCACGGCCTAGTCACAAGACCAAGTCGTGGCAAGCTTGGTCCCAGCTAGCTACGGCTCGGCACATCCTTATGCCTTGAGTAGTGGCTGGATTGCAACTGGCCGCCTGAGGCTGCTTTAAAAAAATTGGTCGCAGCTGGCAACCATAAAGCCAGCTACGGCTTCGGCCAAGTTTGACCTGAAGCGTGGTTGGTCTCCTTTTTCTAGGCTTGGCTTTCGTCTGAATTCCATCGTCTTTTTCATCTTTTCATTCTAGTTTCTTTTGGTTTCTCCGAGCAACATTTACAGGCAATCTTTTTTTATAGATTTCAATCAAAATTGAAACAAACACAACACCAAAACAAACGCCTATGCCCTTAAACACTGGGCTTACACAAATTCATCTATGAAAACTAGAAAATACAGAAGTCTTATGCTTCTACTCGGGAAGCTTACAATGCATCTATCCCATACCAATAAACACAAAGGATCACAGGCATCATCCAAACACAAATCTTGTTATTATTATTTAACTAGCATACTTCCTACATTTGCCATAAAACCAATATTCTTTGATCCCAATTGAAAGTTTATCTATGCAACAGACATACGGAAGCAATGGAAACAAACACAATAGCGGAAAATTTTTTTTACCTTTATGTTTTCTAAAAAATGATTTTTTTTGGTTGTATTGGATGAACCAACGATGAAAGTAGATCAACTGTAGGAGTTTGTATGGTGGTTACTAGTGACAACCCCGCTAATCTCCTGCTCTTTCTTGTTTGCATGAACGTCAGCTTTCAACCTTTCGAAATATACCTCTGCCTGATTTGTTGGTAAAACTATTTAGATAAATAAGAAAATGGTCTTTCTAAGATTTTTTGATCAACTACTATAGAGTAGTATCAAGAAAAATCAGCTTTCATCTTCTCTGTCAATGAATATGAGTACTAGCGAGAAAAAAATAAATATTTCTGACCTACTTCTACACAAACTCTAAATAGCTTGGAAGATCAGCTCAAACCCCCTACCGAGATATCTTTAATTAGCTTATCTCTGGGGAGTTTAAATTCATTATCTTTTGCATCTGTTCAACCCTAGTAAAACTGGGCTTGGGTCTAATTTTTAATCTATAGTCCAAGCTATTTGGGCTAAATAACTCAATTGATTATTTAATATAGGATTTAAATATAAACTCATAATTAATTAATTAATTAATTAATTAATTAGCCTAAAAGAACCATAAAGACTATCAAGCCCTTTTTCCTAATTCAGACTAGACCAATTTTTAATTATTCAATCTAGGCTCAAACTCTAAATAATTAATTAACTAACTAAAATAGACTATTTCATAATTTTTTCTTTGGGCCTTTAATTTTATTCTAACCCAATAAATAAACTAGGCTACTTAAATAAAATAAAACCCATCTTAACTAAGACCATTTATTTTGTCCAAAACTATTAGGACTTATGGACTATTTTGAGGACCAAAAGACACATAACTTTGGCTATTAAAATGACTAAAATACTCCCGCTATAGAAATAGTTATATTTTACATTTTAAATATTTTCTAATATCACCATAAAAAAATATTGACCATAAGGACAATGTTGCGTTAGTAAAGTCTCTGATCTACAGGTGTCATGACAAATATACCCCTCTACGTAACGTCGCACATTCAGAGAGGAAGAGTATACTAACATTTCTCTAAATGACCTCTACCTTCCTTAGGCCTTTAGTCCAATGATCCACAACTTCCTAGAATATTTTCGTGATCCAAGGGAGTTACCCTAATGCAAACACCCAAATCATGGTTCCCAAGGCCTTGGATTATTAGATAATTCAAATAGTCTCAAAAGGTGTATAGCATAGAAGCTATCTTGTATGAGTCCGTCTTAATTTACTAGTCACATATACCTAACATATAAGTATATTGGCTTTACAATAGAATATCAACTATAGTATATCAAAGTATATGCTTCTAGCTTCGCCAGATCACTAACCCATACTCAAGCCGTTGGGTATAAGTCTACGCTATTACAATAGTAGTTTGGGTTTCTTCCATATAGTACTTTTAGAAACCATTACTATAGGTCTAGTTCTATGTATTCAGAATACGCTTATGTTATGAAGTGAGAGAACTACTCATTGGCTAAAGGTAAGCCATTTCCCACTTGAAATTCATAACATAATAAACTTATCATGATGAGATTTGCATTCTCATTATTCGATTAAGAACAACAATTTATGTGTTAAGTAACCCATAATCCATACCCTATTGTGAAAGACCTCTATTCACATGGATTACTCACTTAAACATAATAGGTCTTTTCTAGCAAAATCGTGCATAAAATAAAATGTGAAAACACAAATAATTTATAAGAATGAATCTTTTATTAATTAAGCTGAAATTACATCAGATATACAATCTTAGTAGACATACATTCCAACATGTATGTATGTACGTACGTACGCACGCATGTATGTATGTATGTATGTATGCATGCATGCATGCATGCACTATTTTATAATATTAGTTTGGCTTAGTTTGAAGGATTTTTCAAATTGAATAAAATTTGCAATTTGAATGCTATTGAAACGAAAAGAAAACTAAACAAAACTAAACATAGTGATTTTGGTTTGGTGGGTTAGGTCTTTTTGAACATTCCTACAAAACATAGTCTGTGATAACCCTACTTCCCTACTTTGGGATAGGCTAGACACAAGAATAATTTTGTCCTCAATAGGTTGAGGTCAGGAATCTCTACCTCTTTCTTTACATGGATGGGCTAAGATATAAGAAAGCGGCGTGGGGCAAGGATTTCTAATCCCTAACTCGTTTTGACTAAGTTACCATCACCACTACTTAACCCTTCCTTGAAAGTCTAAAATGACCTCATCTTGAAGGTCGGAAAAGGTTTTAACGCTATCTTGAAAATCCTAAAAGGTTTTAACATTTCTTTGAAAGTCTAAAAAGATATTTTTCCTATATCTTGTAGGCTATAAATTTATTTATAGTAGCCATTAAAATCACAAATGTACATTACATTTATTTGTATCCTAAGAATTATACGTGTAACAATAAAAATACAGCCTTCACTATTTATGTTTTTATACCAAAATAAATATTTTCGTATATATTTAATATAGAAAATAGAAGAGGTTAATCCCCACTTACCTTTAGTCCATGAAACCTCAAATGCTGGAATTAATTCTTGTGTTTCTAATGAAAATAACAATGTTTTCACAACTTCTATTAAATTTTACTAAATAGTTTAGGATTTTTCTTTCTAATAAATTCTATCTTAGTCCCTACTTAATTAATTAATAATCAAATGAAACCTTACCATTTAAGTGTTGGGTTTTCACCCCAATCCTAGTAGGGTTTTATTTTCTAGAAAAAAATAGAGTTTCACAGATTCAATATAACCAACAATGTAAAACACTACTAGAAACTGAGCAATTGACCACATAAATTAGCCACTGATAGGAGATTAACCATAGAATGACTATGTTTCAATAACGAAAGAAAAGATATTGGCAATTTGTTGCTAATCTGTGGGAGAATAAGCTCATGCATTATTGAAATTTATTAATAAAATATCTGTGGGTGATTTGTAGGTGATCACCTATGAATCTGCGAAGGAGATTTTTAAAAAATTTCATTATATTGATGAAAAAAATTATGTTGCTAATTTGTAGTTGAGTTTTTGTGAATCAGCCGTGTTGTTTTTCTAATTTAATTATATTTATTAAAATATGTCCATGATCAATTCGTATATGATCTCCTACGAATCACCCATGAATATTTTTCAAATTTTCATTAAATTTATGAAATTTATTCGTAGCCAATCCATAGGAGATCTTCTAGAATCAGCCACAGAAATATTTTGAAATTGTAATAGATTCTAAAATAAAATTGTGGTCAATGTGTAGGTAATCGCCTAACCAATCCGCCACGGAAAATGCAATGAATATTTTTTTCAAACTGTATTATCCTTCAAATTGAACTTAATACCTATCATATTATGTGGATGATTTGTAGAAGATTACCCACGGATCTGCCATGGATGTTTTTTTTTAATTGTAATACCTTAATAATCATATTATATGGATAATTTGTAGAAGATTATCTATGGATCTGTCATGGATGTTTTTTAATTATAATATTTTTTACTATCCATAGCTAATTCATTGTTAATAACTACGGATCAACTACAAATTTAAGGGAAATTATTCACACTCCATCTATTTTATTTTTTTAAAAAAACATGTTAGGTTTCATAATACAACCAATGTGCTTATACACATCCAAAAAAATCTCTCAAAATGTTTTTTGTACTAGTTTATATTATTTATTGATCGTTTTGCTTTTTCAATGGCTTAATGTTTTGGATTTTCAATAATGATGTGAATTTCACAACTAATTTATTTGAAAAAATACTTATGTAACCAGTGACATTTGATGGTTCAATAAGAAACATTTGTGGATAAAATCTAGATAGTGTATACAGGACATATTAAATTCGATATTGTTCTATTTAAGCTATGTGCTGAGATGCCTTGAATTTTAATGACTTGTCCTGAAATATAATCTTGCTTGGATTTTTTTGGAGTTCAAAGTCTCAAGGAGAAAAAAATTAGAGATGTGTGGTGGAAGTAAAGGGCTCGAGCTGATAGGTTTGAACCTTAAGCGACAACATTAACTTCATGGGCGGTCTGGGAGGTGAAGCCCCCGCATTATGGATTAGTGTTATTATAAATAATAGGACCTAGAGTAGCATTGTAAGCTTTGAATTAGATTCTGAATTAAGGAATAAAAAGTCTCTCTCTTTTTTTTTCTTATAATTATCTTACTACACGACACTATGAAATACTCTTAAATGTAAATCTATATAATTTGGAAAAACTTAAGAATAAAAATTTTAAATTAATGGTAAATAATGTGTATATATATAATTATTATGTTAGTAGATCTTCTTCAAAACTAAATTATCCTTCATGGTAAGCTTAATTCCTTAATGATTATATATTTCGTGGCCAATTCATAGATCACCCATGGATTAAAAATGAATTATTTTAATTATAATTTTTAAAATTTATCATGGTTGTTCTATGTCCGATAGAAATGGATTAGCTACAAATATTTCATGGGAAATTATGTCTAGTAGTTAACAAAAAATGAGTTTTCATATAAGAACCCGTCAGCACTCATATCAAAGGAGAAAACCCTCGCAGCTCTCCCTCACAAATGTGGTTGGCACCGCTATCAACACCATTGCCAGTGGTTCTTACCGTCATTGTCACCAGTGGCTCCTCTCATCCTTCCACACTAACCAAGTATCTTATGTTGTAGCAAATTCGAGGTATGAAACTCAGATTCTTTCTTTTTTCATCATGGGCATTCTTTTTTTTTATTTACCTTTATTTCTTGGGAGAAGACAAAAATGTATAAATTCTTTATGTTGGTTGAGAGAAGATAAATCAGAGTTATGTTTAGGGTTTAGGGATTTTTTTTTTATTTTCTTTTTGAGCCAAAAAAATCTCTCTACAAAATGCTATTTTTAGTATGAAATACCATCTCTATCTTTTTTCCTTTAGTGATTCTATTTATTTTTTGGGACTCTTGATGGATGGAGAATATACTTTCTTTTTGTGACTCTATTTATTCAGTATAAAATGCTATTTAAGGTGGGACTTTCTCTTTGCGATCCTATTTGTCCTTTAATTCTTATTTATGCTTTCATGATGGATGAAGAATATGATTAAATATATAGTCCGGAGAATAGTTGGTTTATGGTATAGTTTAATAATAATAAATGCAAAGAAGAAGGATTTGACTCACAAGCAATGTGTCACAAATTTCGTTGCACCATTTCCAAATTTTAAAGAGTAGATGAAGAAGAAAAACTAATAAAAATGAAGAACTACAAGCTCTCTAAAGGATTACGACTATGGTTCCATCTATGATGCTTTAATTTAATAGGTTATTTTCTACAGATGAATATTTGTGATTGTGTTTATATTTCAAGTTCATGTGCATTAAATATTAGATATTGTTGAGTTTTGTCTTGCTTTCCTAATTAGATTAGGA
Source organism: Voacanga thouarsii (assembly GCA_026120185.1). Classification (NCBI taxonomy): domain Eukaryota; kingdom Viridiplantae; phylum Streptophyta; class Magnoliopsida; order Gentianales; family Apocynaceae; genus Voacanga; species Voacanga thouarsii. The sequence continues at coordinate 1,164,207 of JANUWF010001161.1, forward strand.
CAAAATGGTTTGATTGAAAAGATATTCCTAATGTATTTGGAATTAGGAAGTTACTATGGTCCTATGAATATTAGAATTGGGAAGTTACTCTTACTACATCTCATATTAATTAGGAGTCTTATAACTTGGTACCTATATAGTTAGAGTCATGAGCTTTGTAAGGTTTCTTGGTTTATTCTGATGTATTCAGTATTATGTGGCATATGGATGTAGGTTAGATGAGTGCATAAGTGGTGCAAAGGTACTTCTGTGGCTATTAATAAAGTGTTTCGTGATCTTTGCTATGGACGTAGGCTTAGTTAGATAAGTTGAACAATGTAAATCTTTTGTGTCTTATTTTATTCTTCATGTTTATTTTTCTATTCTCATTAACTATCCAATTTATATTTCCCCAACAAATATTGATCCTGGTATTAATTTGAGATTACATTGAAAGATTTGTAATATTGAAGACTATTAATATTTTTCTTATCACTGAGTATAATAAGAATAAGTAAGAAAGGAGAAAAAGGAATGGGAGGAAAAGGAAAACAATTGAGAGGCAGTGGTAGGGCCGATGGTTGTTGCTCGACACTCATGGGGGATAAGATTAGGGAGAAAAAGTGGGGGAAAAAAGAACTAGTTTTAAAAGAATTATGTGGTCTACAAAAATTTTATAAGTATTTAGGAGAAAAGAGAGAAAAAAAACAACTTAAATGGAATAAAATGCCCTAAAAATTGCTTTTATTAGCCTTAATGGATGGAATGAGACATTTTGTTACATTAGTAAAATATTTTTTTGGTTATTCTTACTTATACTTCTGATGCAAGTCATTAAGAATAAATAAATATTATTTTAAGATGTATTAATATTTTAGCTAGTGCAATAAAAGTTGACTAACATTTTCCTGAATTTTTAGAAGCTTTTAACATTTTTTTTAAAAAAAAATGCCTTTTGATGAATTTATTAATATATTGAAAAAATATAAACTTAATGTTAATAATATAAGGGGCTACATTCAAATTTTATTTTAAAAATAATAATATGAGAGGCCAAGATTATGATAATGAATCTAATATGAAACATAAACATCAAGAGTATAACAAAGATTATTAGATATAAATCCTAGAGTATTTAGCATGTGGATATCTCATAGTTTGAATTTAATTTTATATGATATGGTTAGTTCATGTCTTAGAGCAATTTCTTTTTTTTTTTTAAGAGTATTATAAGGTATTTATTCTCCATTTGCTTCTTTTATTAAGCATGAAAAATTTTGCAATACAATGTATGCAAAGTATTAGCCTAAAGGGCATTCTCCTGTATTTTGTTTTATGACAAACACTTATGTGGACTAACATGTATATTTATATATAGTAGAATTTTTGGATATGACATGTTTGACCTCGGTTCTTCAAGGTCTTGCAAATAGGATTGCCAAGCAACTGATAGTCGATGAGCATGAGAAGAATGATCAAAAGAGGTATCCAATCCAAAGAAGTTGCACACCATGAAGATTTTGAAGAATCTTAGAGTAGGAAATTATGGATAAGGTATCAATTGTATTTTCTATGTCTCTTTACCTCGGTTCAATTTATTTCATATTGAAGTACATAAAAATGATTTAAAAAAGAAGGTATTATTAGTTCAAATTTTTTTATAAAAACTTGGTTGAATGATTTTGGATGGGCCATCCAAGAATTTGTAAGTGTTCAGAATATACTATTGCATAAAATGGTGTTTTCAGACTCACTTTTTGGATGTACCCTTTTAAACACGATTTTCAGTAGGGTATTTGCGCTAACACTTTCAGAAACACTCTACGACTTTTGAAAAACTGGAATCCCTTACGTACATTGTGATTCAAAGTGAGATTTATTATTTTGAAAATAAAAAGCTAAAAGAACTCTAGCTAGTGTATATCTGCTCAATCTGTGAGCTATTTTTGCATTTTCTTTGTGATTTGTTTTGTATCATGGTTTGGGAAGTAAAATCCAATTGGGGTGAGCCTTGATTGATGCGTGTAAAGAGGTTGGGTATAAAACCAAGTGTGGTGATCCTCTTGTGTAAAATTGGTATTGCCTACCACCATTGATTTGGAAAAAAGTTTTAGTGGTTATGTTAAAATCCTTAAGTGTGTTATTAAGGTAGTGGATGTAGATCAGTTGAGGGTCAAACCACTATAAATTCTTCGATCTATTCTCTTGCATTTAAATTTGAAAATCATGGCTGCATTTTTCGTTATTTATCAAATTAGAAAAATGTTGCATCTTTCCTTTTAATCAATGATCTGATTTAAGCCCTTTATATTTCATAATCAGTCGATCTTTAATCTCTTAACTATCCATCTTAAATTTGATCTATCTACTCTTTATTTAGTGTAGATTTAAAAGATCCCTGACTACATACTAAAAACTGCTTAGCGAATTTCTTTTTGAACACATATGTTTTCCTGTCCATTCTTACAAGTCATTAAAAGAATTTGAAAATTTGTATTTATTTGTCATAAACCTTATTCACCCCTCTCTAAGGTTTATCAATTGGTATGAGAGAGTTGGTCTACACTATTCTCGGCTTAACAGCCTTGTAGGAAAAGATCCAGATTGTAAGCACCTCATCCCTACCATATATTGAGGGGTCTTCAATAAATAGACCTCCATTATTCAATAGAAGCAACTATACATTCTGGAAAAATCGAATGAATATCTATATATACTCAATCAACTTTGAGTTATGGAATCTGATCGAAAAGGGACCATTTATCCTGTCTAAAATTGTTGAAGGCAGAATCGTGCCTAAATAGAGTGATCAATATGATAGCTAAGATAATGCCAAGATGACTCTAAATTTTCAAGCAATAAACATACTATGTTGTGCTCTTGATGCAAATGCATACAACCGAGTTAGTGGTTGTGATTCAACCCATGATATGTGGAAATTACTTGAAGTCGCCCATGAAGGGACAAATCAAGTGAAGGAATCAAAACTAGGACTCTTAGTCCATGATTATGAGCTATTCATCATAAAACCAAATAAGAACATTATTAACATGTTCACCAAATTCACTAATATAGTGATGGATTAAAGGCTTATAGGAAAGTATATTCCCTTAGAGAACAAAATAGAAAGATACTTGATGCCTTACTAAAAAGCTAGTAGCTTAAGACTTCGGTTGTAGAAGAATCTAAGGACTTGAAAGTTCTACCAATCGAAGAGTTGATTGGATCTCTCTTAACACATGAAATGAAACTTAAAAGGTTTCAAGAACATGATGATGATGATGATAAAGGCAAAAGAGGAACACCCTTAAAAGCTGCAAACAATGAAGCTATCAGTGAACAATCTAAAAGTAATTGTGGCATTAAATTGGACAATAAAGAATTGGCTATGGTTGCTAGAAAATTCAAAAAGATGTTTAGAAAAGGGAACTTCTGCAAAAGGGAAGAAGTTTGTCAAAAAGAAAGGACAAACTTCGTCCTTCAAACTTCACTACTATGAATGCAAGAGTATTGAGCATTTTATTACTAATTACCCAATAGAAAAAGAACGAGAAGCCAAGAAGAACAAGAAGAGAAGTAAAGACATTAAAGTCAAGAAAGGAAAGGGGCTGATTGGAACTTGGGATCAAGAAGAATCAGGAACTGAAGAATATAGTGAATCTAAACCCGAAATAGCCAACATATGCTTTATGGCCATGAGAGAAAAGGTAAAGCTTACTCCTAATTCTATAACTGAATTGCACGATTCTATTTGTGAAAATTCTGATGATCTAAGTGAGCTTCTCATTGATATGTTCCATGAACTCAAAAAGTTGTCCAGAAAAAACTAGGAAATGAAAATAAAGATCGATTCCTTATTGGATGAAAAGAACAAGCTAATGTGCGACAACAAAACCTTTATTGATTTCATTTGTTGTCTAAATATTGAAAAAGATGTAATCTCTGCTTCTTTGGACTGTTTAACACTTAAGAATAATTGCCTGTATGATAAAGTCCTTTTTCTTGAAATTATGCTCGATGATTTTGACATGAAAAAGAGAGTTGATAATCTTACCATATGTATTGAGAAATTCACAAATGGCCAAGACAATCTAAATAAAATCCTTAGAATGCAGCGTGTGGCTTAAAACAGAAATGGTATCGGTTTTGAGCATGTGAGCAAAGCTGAAAGTCATAAATTCCATTTTGAGAAAACTAGCTACTCACATACAAATAATATGTGATGTACTTATTGTAGTAAATATGGACAAAATGTATCTAGGTGTCATGTTAGGAAAGGAGTCGAATCGAATATAAAAATTGTTTGGAGAGTTAAAAGAACCATCACTAATCCCCATGGACCCAAGAAAATATGGGTACCAAAAGTCCTTCCTCCTTCCTATGTATAGGTACATTTGCCCCAAAAGATGAGCTCCACAAAATGGTTCTTGGACATTGGATGGTCTAAACATATGCAGGTAATGCTGTACTTTTAGAAAATATTCAAGCAACAAATGATGGATTAGTCATATTTGGAGATAAAAAGAAGGGAAAGATACTCGTAATAGGTAATATTGGTAAATGATCTTCTACTATTATCAGACAAGTACTGTTAATTGATGAATTGAAATATAACTTGCTTAGCATTAGCCAATTGTGTGATAATGGCTGCAAAGTTACTTTTGAAAAGGATTCTTGCACTATTATAGATAGCTCTAGTAATGAAACAATTTTTGCTGCCAAATGGAGTGGAAATGTTTGCATGCTCTATCTTGATGATCTTATTGAGTATGATATAAGATATCTCTCTGTAAATAATGATGATGGCTACATTTGGCATAGAAGACTAGGTCATATTTCTATTGATTTGCTAAATAGATTATTCTCAGAAAAGCTTGTCAGAGGACTATCCAAAATGAAGTTTGACAAAAACTAATTATGTGATGCGTGCCAATTTGGAAAACAAACCAAACCCTCTTTTAAACCCAAGAAAACAATTTCAATATCAAAACCTCTTGAAATTTCAATAACTTCAATATCAATAAGAGGTATGCTTATGTAGTAGTGGATAATTTTTCAAGATTCACTTAGATCATGTTTTTCTTGCACAAAAAGATGAGGCATTCTATGAATTTTCAAAACTACTCAAATGTGTTCAAAATTCCCTTGGATGCAAATTGACATCAATTAGAAGTGACAATGATAGAGAATTTTACAACCATGAATTTACAAAATTTTGTGATGAGAATGGTGTTTCTCACAACTTTTCAGCAACAAAAACCCCTCAACAAAATTGTGTAGTTGAAAAAAAAATAAAATAAAACCTTGCAAGAAATGGCAAAATCAATGTTTTTGTGAAAATTCCCTTCTAAAATATTTTTGGGCTTAAGCGGTGAATACAACGTGCTATATTGTTAACCGTATTATAATAAGACCCTTTCTAAGAAAAACACCATTTGAACTCATATTTGACAAAATTCCATCCAATTCTTATTTCAAAGTTTTTTGCTACAAATGTTCCGTTCTTAACACTCGAGATAATCTTGGAAAATTCGATAGAAAATCGGATAAGGCTATATAATTTGCCAACAAAAAGGCATATAGAGTGTACAATAAAAGAACTCTATGTGTGGAAGAATCTGTACATATTGTATTTGATGAATCTAACATGTACTTTCCTAGAAAAGAAGATGATGATGTAGGAACTACAAAAGAAAAAGACTGTAAATAGTACAAAGCTCCATCACTTGACATCCACACCATGAAAGAGGAATTAGAAGAACAACAAGCTGAAAAAAGTGAGCAAAGAAGTGAAGAGCACACTGATCAAAACCTACCAAAAGATTAGAAGTACAAAATTGGACATCTGAAAGAGTAGATTATTGGTGATTCCAGGTGTGGTGACAAAATAAGACGGTACTTAATTGTTAATTTTGCATTACTTTCAGGTATTGAACCTGATTATATTGATATGGCTTTACGTGATGATTTTTGGATTTTGGCCATGTAAGAAGAATTGAATCAATTTAAAAGAAATCAAGTTTGGAAACTTGTTCCTAGACCACTTGATCATCCTGTGATTGATGCCAACTGGGTTTTCAGAAACAAACTTGATGAGTACGGTATAGTTATTAGAAACAAAGCTAGACTTGTTGCCTAAGGATTCTATCAAAAAGAGAGCATTGATTATGATGAGACCTTTGCTTCCATTGATCGATTAGAGTCCATTAGAATGCTACTTTCTTTTGCATCCTTCAAAGGGTTCATGCTCTATCAAATGGATGTTAAAAGCGCATTTTTAAATGGTTTTATTAAAGAGGAAGTGTATGTGGAGCAACCCCCTAATTTTGTTCATGAACATTTTCCAAATCATGTCTTTAAACTTTCCAAAGCTCTTTATTGCTTAAAACAAGCTCTACGTGCTTAGTATGAAATACTTAGTGGAGCTATTAATAATTGTTCAAATATGTGTTGATGACATTATCTTTGGAGCTATTAATAATTCATTATGCAAGAAATTTGCAAAGACTATGACGCAAGAATTTGAGATGAGTATGGTAGGGGAACTTGACTTCTTTCTCGGGTTACAAATCAAGCAAATCAAGGATGTGATCTTCCTAAATCATGCTAAGTATACTAAGGAATTGCTCAAAAGGTTTGGAGTGAATGAAACTATAGAAATTAGTACACCTATGAGCATATCATTATAGCTTAACAAAGATGAAAAAGGTAAGAAAATGGTTGAATCAAAGCATAGAGGTATAGAGGTATGATTGGAAGTTTTCTATACCTCATTGCTAGTCAATTCGACATCATGTTCTCAGTTTGTCTTTGTGCAAGATTTCAATCATGTCCTAAAGAATTCCACCTATGTGCTGTAAAACGTATCCTTAGGTACTTAGTTAGAATATATGATTATGGTCTATAGTATCCACAAACTAACTCATTTGATCTTATAGGATACACGAAAATCGAGTATACCAGCTGCAAAGTTGAGAAAAAAAGTACCAGTAAATATTGTCAATTTCTCAGACACTCTCTTGTCTCTTGGTACAACAAAAAATAAGCTTATGTCTCACTCTCAACAACTGAAGCCGAAAACATAGCAGCAGGAAGTTGTTGTGCACAAATTTTATGGATAAAAAATACTTTACTTGATTTTGGCCTTAATTTTAACTATGTGCCTATTTTACGTGACAATACCAGTGCTATTAATCTAATCAAAAATCCCGCTCAGCATTCTAGAACTAAGCACATTAAAATTAAGCATCATTTTATTAGAGATCATGTGTTTAAGGGTGATGTTTGTGTGGAATACATTCCAACTAACGATCAGCTTGTAGATATATTCACTAAACCACTGGCTGATAAAAGATTTAATCATCTGCCAAAAGGTTTGGGAATTACTAGATTGTGTAACTAACAATTTTTGCCAAAGATTGATTGTTTATTCTTGCAAAATTTTTGAAGATGTGTGATTTCGGATGGTGATTTTGGATATAGCATATTAGAAAAATAGGTCCAAAATCCCCTCAACAAAATCGCTCTCGAAGCCAATTTTTCTCTTCTAATTACATGGACATTTTGGTCTTAGTCTAAGCCCAAAATGGCAGCAGCCTAGAACTGTGTGTGATTCATATCTTTCTATAGATGTATTGGATGAAAAATTATCTGTTAGTGTTGTACCCTAGAGGCAATCACTTGTACATTGTATATGACACATTTTATTTTAATAAAAGACATTATTTATCGTACAGTTTCTTTTGTTTACTTTTAAGTAATATAACTGTTCGATAAAATCCCTAGTACAACATTGTGTTAAGAAAATCATGATAGAGATCATGATATAAGATTCTTACTACACTGTATAGTGTTAGTACTTAAATAGTCCCTAGTCGTAATATTAATGAGATAGGACATCATTAATGTATTAAGACTAGTATGTGTTAGACTTCCTGATTTAATTAGGCGGTGGTTCTCATATCCGTGAGTATTGAGATACTCAAAGTTAACACATGGATGCTTCTTAATGGAATAAGTTCATTGAATGACCTAGCTTTGAGATAATCACATGGATAACTATTTAGTGCAAGTGATATAATCTCAATATAGCAAACATGCAAGTATCCTTAGACTTGAGATCTCCAAGGTACTTTGTTTGCTGAGCACTCAATTGAGGGCCACCTATAGGATAGATATTGGGTACATTGTGAGGTAAACGAAAGTAATTAAAAGGGTCAATAAAGGATTCACCACTCCTAATAGTAGGGGCGAATATCTCACGGCCACTTGTAGGAATTACTACTCGAGAAGTCCTTGGCCAAGGCATATGTGTATTGGAAATCGTTCCAATTGATACAAATCTAGAGTAATGGGTTCCTGATACAAGTACTATTATATTTGGGCCAGAATTAATTCTGAAGAGAGTTGGCACTGATTTCGTACTCCAAACCGAATAAGATATTGTATGGTGAAAGGAGTTAATTGCATTGAAGTTTGTTATTGAAGGGTTCATGTCAAGCCACTTGACTTCCTACACTCTTGGGTGGTCATGATGTAATGCTAGATAGCGCTCATGATTTGGGAATATGGGTTTATTAATTGATGAATTAATAAACCAATCATGATTAGAATTAATAGAATTAATTTTAATTAATTATGGATTATTAATCTCAAAGACGTTTGGATTAATTCATGTTCACTACTAATTGACCGGGAAACCTAATAGGTCACACACAATAGAGGATTATATACTCAAGATATTATTTGATAACATAGTAGGGTTAATTGAGAGAAAGAGAAGTTATTGTGGATAAATTACAATTAGTTATAATTTATGGTCTAAATTGCAATTATGAGAACTTGATGTTTCCAATTACAATTAGGGAATTCTAACTATTTTAGAATTCTAGGATGGAGGATTTTTCAGCAAGATTTTTGTGTGACATATAGATGAAACACGAAACCCTAGCTGGTACACAACATACGAAAACTCCAACCATAGCAACACAACTCTCTCTCTCTCTCTCTCTCTCTCTCTCTCTCTCTCTCTCTCTCTCTCTCTCTCTCGTTTTGCTGAAAACGTGAAGAACCCTAGCCGCCTTATTTTTCTACTAGCACAGAAATATTTTGGTGGTTGAGTGTGTCCTTTGTATGGATTACTGTTAGAGATAATCACACACTGTGATTATAGTGGTTAGAGGTTCAACTCTCGTGGAGTTTAATCAAGAGGATTGCTGGATCGCGGCTCGACTTGAAGAAGAAAATTTTGTTCTTCGGATGATCAAAAAAAGGTAAAAAGTTGTTACCTTTGTTATCTTTATGTCTTGTTTTCCACATATATGGGGATCTTGGGATGGTATCTCGTTTTATTCTTCCGCTGCGCCATATTTGATACAAGCCTGAGATACCCAACACTATCTATGTCTAGAATCTTCTTTTTAAATTTCAAAGTATCCATGCTTTTCATAAAATAGCTTTCCATATCCTTAATGAAATCTACTTTTAAGTGTAATTGATGGTACTTATCCACTCAAGTACCTAGGAAATCCTAAAAAGTCTTTCAAAAGCTATTTGAATTTCTCTTTCCTCTTAAAATTTGGAACCACCATCAATCCTTCTATATATATATATATATATATCTTTAAATCCTTTTCTTTTCTACAAAACCAGAAAGCCCATATCCTTTCCTCTCGACTGCCATGGCTAAATTCTCGAAATCCAACAGGAGAACCGAACCCAAATTGAAGAAGATCAAGAAAAACAAAACAACAGTGGAAAACAAATCAATTGCCGCCACTCAACCTGCTGCAAAAAGGAAAGGGAAAGAGGTTATTGCCGAGGAGCCAACCTCTCAAATAGACTAATCGGAACAGCTTCCTAAATAGGAAAGCTCCAACAGTCAGGTACCCCGATTCCTTGACTCTAAGTGTGAATATGAGTTCAATGATTAGGTGTCAAGAAATAGAACTGTTGTTGTTGGCTATTATGTTAACCTTGAAGCCTTTTTGAATTTTACTAATATTCTAAATATATTTAAATCACTTGGTTAGGGAGCTCTACTGTCTGTAAATGAAAAACTCTATGCTACTTTAGTTTGGGAATTTTACTCTAATCTAAGGAAAGGGAGATTGCAGGAAAGTGGGAATGGGTTCATGGTGCAATGGTATACATCACGAGTAAGAAGTGTAAGTTTTAAATTTGATCCCCGTATGTTGAATAGAATCATTGGGGTTCAAGATGGAGGAATTTCAAATTTTCAAGATGAATAAGTTTCTAGAGGAATCTGATTTGTTTGAAAGTATGTTCACAAGAGGGAAAAACTTTAAAAATTTAAATGACTATAATACCAAGTGGTTGAATGGAATAGGAGGGATACCACACCGTATGGTTTTAACCATGGTGGTACCAAGCTTCGGGCATAAGATCTTCGTAAGCACTATGCAAATGGTATTAATGTTGGAGCTATTAGAAAATAGGCCAATAAGCTTCGGATTTCTGGCTGTATAATTGATGCTACAATCATGAAATACCACAAACAAAGCCCTACCCTATGGTAACCTTTTGACCAAATTTTCAAACACTTTAATGTGAATCTCAACTTGATTGCCCCTAAATACTCCAAAATAAACATAGACAACACTGAATCATTTGAAAAAATAGGGTATATTCAAGTGGAAATTAGTGGATTCTGCTTAGAGATGCTACAAAAGAAGAAAAAGAAAAGCTGATTAAGATCAAAGCTGAAGGAAAGAAAGTTGTACCTGCTGCCTTAACTAGGACAAAACGCAGAGCTAAACTTGCAACTAAGTCCTCTAGTAAAGGTAAACAGAAATTTGAAGAAAGTGGATTGTCTCAGAGCTTCTTAGATGCTCCAAACGTTTTGTCTAAAAAATTAGATGGATTGAGCACTAAAATTAAGATTGAATTGCCCAATCTAGATACTCGACTCACTGATGTGGAATGAAGGCAGTCTAAAACTGAGAAGGCTACTGAAGGAGTTTCAAAAGAGCAAGATACTTCTCAAAAGCAAGAACATAAATCTATCATTCCCTCTCATGAAAAGGATACTAGAAAACCCATTACTTCCGAGCAAACTACTGTTGATAAGATTCTAGTTCCACCAACTGCCAAACCTATAGTTGAATCTATTATGTCTCAACCTACTGAAGGAATGCCTACTGCATCTTCTGCTAACCCAGTTGCTCTTAAGAAAGATAAACCATCTACCGCTGGTAGCTCATTAGGTTACAGGCAAAAGCATGTTGTAGTAAAAAAGAAGTCCATCAGACTTGCTGGACAACACAAAAAGAATGGTACAAGTGCTAAGCCTAAGACTATTACTATTCCATGAGCGATGGCCCATGAAGAACACTAACTAATGACTTCCTCTAATGGACCTTTATTCTTCTTATCTATTTGACGTTTTCTGCACATTATTTTCTTGAACAATTTTATTTTGATTTTGGATTGATAATACTACTGATATTTTGTAGACTACATTTTGATTATTATGGTTGTTTTCTCTACTGCTTATTGGTATTTTTGATTGATAACAAAGGAAGAAACTTTTGGGTATGATATATGAATATACGGAATGGGTTGTTACAATTTGATATGTTGTTTTATTGTGAATGAAATGAAGTTGTACTTACTGGTATGGTGAAAAGCATGCCAGATCATAGTGATTGTGTGAAATAGGATACGAAAAGTGAGTGGATGCTTATGATAATTATGTTGTGATGATTTTATTGGCTGAATAGTGAAAAATGGTAGGGTTGTTCTATGAATCTTTTGATTCACTTTGATAAAACATTGATATGTTTCTTTTGAAAAAATCTTTTTTACCCTGCACAAACATAGGGGGAGTTTTAGACCCTAATTTTTTTTTTATCCACATACCAGTCCAAAAATACTTTTACACAAGTTATCTTCTGCGTTATTTTAACCTATTTTGGATGCACAGTTTAGAAGTCCAAAATCTCAAATCCCAGTTTAGTTTTTAATGCATTCTAGCATTAACATTTTTTATATATATCTACAACTTATATACACATACATAGGGGGAGAATTGGTGTATATGTCCCATCTTCTATACCTCCACTTGTACATTCTGATATATTTAAGTTTCATGTTCCTTTGTGAGTAATCACTATTTAGCTATTTCCTTGTTAAATAGTTCTTTTAAGAAAGGAAGGAGGATATGGAGGTTAGTTGGGACATAGGCTTATTGAGCCTTGTTTATGAGACTATACTTGATTTTTCTTATTTTAAAGTCATAAATACTCTTTGAATCTTATGATGAGAGATTGTATTTAAATTGATCATAACCCTCTCTATCTCTTGGTCTCACATGATTCATACAAGCTTGCATTGTTCTTCCTATCACAATCCATCATGTTTGTTATCACTTAAAGAGGGGAAGATTGTTAGCCCAAAGGGCATTCTCCTGTGTTTTGATTTATGACAAATATTGATATAGACTAATATGTATATTTATATATGATAGGATTTTTAGATATGATATGTTAGACCTCAGTTCTTCAAAGTCTTGCAAATAGGATTGCCAAGCAACTCATAGTCGACGAAGTTTGAGAAGAATGATCAAAAGAGGTATCCCTTCCAAAGAAGTTGCACACCATGAAAATTTTGAAGAATCTTAGACTAAGAAATTGTGGATAAGCTATCAATTGTATTTCCTATGCCTCTTTACTTCGATTCAATTTATTTCATATTGAAGCATATAAAAATGATTTCAAAAAGAGGGTATTACCAATTTAGATTTTTTTTTATAAAAACTTGGTTAAGTGATTTTGGATGGACCACTGAATCTAAAATGCCGATCTAAGAATCTATAGGTGTTTAGAATATACTGTTGCATAAAATAATGTTTTTGGACTCACCTTTCGGATGCACAATTTTTGATCTTATAAATCCAAAATTTTGAAAAAGTTTGATAGCAAAAAATAGCCGTTACTAGCTATTGACATCTTACTTTTTGCCTCTATAAATGCCTTTTAAACACGATTTTTAGTAGGAGATTTGTGCTAACACTTTCAGAAATAGTCTAAGACTTTTGAAAAATAGAAATCCCTTACCTACATTATGCTTCAAAGTGAGACTTATTGTTCCAAAGATAAAAAGATAAAAGAACTCTAGCTAGTGCATATTTGCTCCATCTGTGAGCTATTTCTGCATTTTCTCTGCGATTTGTTTTATATCAAGGTTCGGGAAGTAAAATCCAATTGGAATGAGCCTTGATTGATGTGTTTAAAGAGGTTGGGTGTAAAACCAAGTGTGGTGACCCTCTTGTGTAAGATTGGTATTGCCTACCACTATTGATTTGGAAAAAAGTTTTAGTGGTTGTGTTGAAATTCTTAAGTGTGTACTTAAGGTAGTAGATGTAGATCAGTTGAGGATCAAACCACTGTAAATTCTTCAGTCTATTCTCGTGCATTTAAATATGAAAATCATGGCTGCATTTTCTATTATTTATTGGATCAGAAAAACGCTGCACCTTTCTTTTTAATCAATGATCTGATTTAAGCCATTTATATTTCATAGTGAGTCGGTCTTTAATTTCTTAACTAACCATCTTAAATTTGATCTATCTGTTGGATTGTATGCCCTCTTAGACTAGGTTTCTGATGTAAAATCGAATTATTTAATAAAAGAATTTATTTTCAGAACTTGTTTGTGAATTTACTTTTTGTTTGTGCACGATTTTCGTTTGGAACAGACCCATTGTGTTTAAATAAGTGATCCAGGTGAATGGTGGTCTTTCACAGTAAGGTATGGATCACGGGTTATTTAACACATAAACATTTGTTCTTAACCTATTGATAAGACTGGGAACCTCATCATGTTTAGGTTATTATGTTATGAATTCCAAATGGGGAATGGCTTACCTTTAGCCAGTGGGTAGTCCACTCACTTCATGACATAAGCGTATTTCGAATACGTAGAACAGGACCTGTAGTAGTGGTTTCTCAAAGTACTATATGGTAGAAACCTAGACTACTACCGCTACAGCGTGAACTAGTACTCTACGACTTGAGTATGAGTTGGTGGTCTAGCGAAGTTGGAAGCATATACTTTGATTTGCTGTAGTTGAGGTTCTATCATAGGGCCAATATACTTGCATGTTGGGTATGTGTGACTAGTTAGTTAAGACAGGACTTATACAAGATAGTTTCGCACTATATCGCCCTTGTGGTTGTCCGAATGGTCTAAATTATCCAGGGCCCTGGGAAACATGACTTGGATGTTTGCTTTAGGGTAGCTCCCTTGGAAAGCGGAAACACTCCAGGAAGTCGTGGATCATTGGACTAGAAGCCTAAGGATGGTAGATATCATTTAGAGGGGTGTTAGTACACTTCTTCCTCTCTAAATGTACGGCGATGTGTAGAGGGGTATTTTAGTCATTTCACCTGTAGGTCGGAGACTTTGCGAATGCAGCATTGTCCTTGGGGTCAATATTTCCTTATGGTGATATTAGGAAATATTTAAAATGCAAAATACAACTATTTATATAGCAGGGGTATTTTGGTCATTTTAGCAGCCAAGGCGATGTGTCTTTTTGGTCCTCGGGATAGCCCGTAAGTCTTAACTATTTTTGGGTTGAGGATTTGGTCTCAGTTGAAGAGGATTTTATTTTATTTTGTTTTATTTTATTTTATTCAGGAAGTCTAATTTATTATTGGACTGGAATAAAATAAATAAATAAATAAATAAAATAGGAGTTGAGAGAAATTAATTATCTAGTTTATTTGGTTAATTAATTATTCAGGGCCTAGGCCCAGTATGAATAATTAAGAAATTAACCTGGGCTTAAACTAGGGGAAATAATTAATGTTTAATTATTTATTGGGTTATTTATGTAGGCCCAAGAAATAAATAATTAAAGATTAATTATTATGGTTCATTTGGGCTCATTAATTATTTATTGGGTTACTTATGTAAGCCCAGAAAATAAATAATTAATATTTATTATTTTGGGCTTTTTGGGCCCAAGAAAAATAATAAATATTTATCTGGCCCAATAGCTTGAACCTTAGGGTTTTTTCCAGATACGGTTAAGAGGAGTTTAAGGTTAGGCCAAACTGTTTCTCAGGATAACATCCGGATATTTTGAAATCCCGGGGATATGTTTATCAGAGATTGAGAGACCTAATTTTGGCTAAATATAAACAACTCTTTGAAAAGAAAAAAACCCTAATTATTTTCCTTCCCAAGAAAAGACACACGTGAGTCTCTCTCTCTCTCACAAAAGCTCTCTCATTCTTCTTGTTTTTCTCTTGTTCTTTGCTAATCAATAGCGAACGAACCAAGGAGAATTGAGACCTTTCCTCTTCACCATAGTGTTCACCGACTAGAGGTTAGGCTGAGGAATATCCCGAGAGCTGGAGAGCTAAGCGTTAATGCAAACAAGACGAAGTCGAAGGCTAGCGGGTGTTCAACCGGAAGCTCCTTCAACTGTGCAAAGCGAGGCGATTCCAGCCGTTCAATCTGTTCCTACGCAACCTAGGAGGGTTAAGGAACGCAAATGTATGATCTTCACGCTTCCGCATGGCCTTTATGGCTTGCGTATAAATTTTTTTTGGTCTCTGTTTTTATACGTCCATGGCTCCCTGTGCTGCGTTTTGTCCATCAAAGTGGTATCAGAGACTGGTTTTGATCAATATAGGGAGTATGGTAGTTAATAAAATGGAGAAGATGATTACACCTGTGATCCTTCGCTGTTTTGGTATGGGATAGGCTTGATGTAAGCTTCACAGTGGAAGCATAGGACCCTCTGTAAATTTTTTTTGGCTTTGGTGTTTTAATCGTGTAAACCCAATTTTAATGGGTATAGGCGGTTGTGGTTATGTTTTGGATGAGTTTTTATAAGTAAAAATGTCCAAAGAAGCCAAAGAAGGCAGAAAAAAAATCGAAGAAAAAAATTTCTGTGAAAAATTCGCGCGGGTGGAAAAACCGAGAAGAAGAAAACTGTTCATAAGCCGCCGACTGGAGCTGAGCTGCTTCTGTTCTGTGAGTGGAGCCGTGATTCTGGAGCCGCGAAGCTGAGCCAATCGCGGTTGGATTGAAGCCGAATTCAATTGCAAAATTTGCAATTGAATTCGTTTGATTTTCGGGTTCGCGCGCGGGTCAGAGAAGGTCCAACCGGGGCAGCTCGCGGGCTGGATCGCGGGTCGGCAGCAGAGGAGAACCGGGCGCGGGTCGCGGGCGCGGGCGAAGTCCACGGGTCGTGGCTGGCGTGCGATCTGGTGCGGCGCGGTGCACTGCGGCTGCGGTGGACCGCAGGCCATTCTGGCGCGGATCCTGTGCGGCCGATGCAGTAGACCGCCAGCCATTTTTTGGCAATTTTTTTTTATTTTTTTTCTTTTTCGTTTTGGGGTCCTATACCAGGCGAAGTTAATATTTTTGCAATATTTATATTCTTGGAATATATTTGCATGAAAAATATTAGTAAGGGATTTTAGGATTAAACAAGATCATTAATTAATTAATTAATGTGTTTAATTCTATTATTTGGGCACTTAGGTTTAAAAAATAGAAAAGCATGAAAACGTTTATTGTTTTCTAGCATGCTATTTTTTTTATGTACCTATGTGTGCTTTTCCTCAAAGACCAAAGTCTTTGGGAACCTTTTGTTTTAGCAAGGAAAAATATTTTTCTTTAAAAACTAAATGGTTATTTTAATTGGTACAAAAATTAATCCTTGAATATTTTCTCAAAGGATTTAATCCTTGACATAGAAAATATATTGGATTTAGATATTTTTGTAAATTAAAATGGAGAGCCATTTTGTTTTGTTTTGGACTAGAAAAATGATTTTGTCAAATAAACTTGAGAACAAAGTCTCTAGAAAGTTTTAATTGGAAATTTTTGAAATCATTAAGTTTTAACTTATGTAAAATTAGTCCATGGAGGAAATCTCTCAAAGGATATAAGCCTTGACATAGAGATTTTATTAGACTTAGATATTTTATTTTTTAGTTAAGAAAAGCTTAATGGAAATTTCAAAAGGATATTTTCCAGAAAACCTTAATTTTAAAAGACTAAGTGGGAGAGGGGTTCCAATGGCCCCATGGCTTCCATCACGGTCCTCATTAGAGATCATGGATCCCCTCGCGTCACCCTGGGAGTGAACCCGTATAGGATGGGGATACCACAAGGATCTAGATCTAATGGAAGGATGTAATTAATAACCCGGGGCACGTACTATGATCGGCCAGCCCACGTTGGAGATTATAGTGCGAGGTATGTCCATAGGAAATGAGAGGAAACGGCCATCCCACGATGGAGTTATTCTCTAGACCATTACCTAGAAGGGAAATTAATTTGTGGTGGTTAATACACTTAGCTTAGGAAACTGTTAATCTTCCCAAGAAGCTATGTCAGTTTTCCTAAGAGCCAAATTATTTTCAGTGCACAAATTTCATTTTGTTTTCACAAACTAATTTCTTTCTTTTATTTTCAATTTTCAAAAATGGTGGGAGGTTCTTTTAGTCCATTGGTCGTTATTCTCAGGGAGAATAAGTTAACGGGTCCAAACTATGTGGACTGGAAAAGGAACCTGGACATAATACTCACAGCTGAGGAGTATAAGTATGTCATTTACGAAACCTGCCCTGTTATCGGGGAAGGTTCCACCGCTGAAGAGCGAGAGGCTGAAAAGGCATGGAAGAAAGCTGATGAAATGGCACGTTGCTATATGTTAGCTTCCATGTCTAATGTGCTCCAGTCAAAACACGAGCACATGGCTTCTGCATATGATATAAGTCAATCGTTGGCAACTATGTTCACGGACAAGAGCCGGCCCGCAAGGCGGGAGGCTCTTCGAACAATTGTAAACACTAAGATGGCCGAGGGAGCATCGATCCGAGAGCATATGCTCAAGATGATTGCTGCTTTCGAGGAGGCAGAAATCTTAGGGGCTGTCATTGACCCCGAGAGCCAAGTGGACATGGTTCTCGAATCTCTACCAGGCTCTTTCACTCAGTTCAAGTTAAACTATAACATGAACAAGTTGAACATGAGTTTGACTGAACTGATGAAGGAGCTCCAGATGGCAGAGAAGGTCATGAAGCCACAGTCTAAGGCTATGATTGCTAAGGCCTCTTCTTCAAGAACTGGGCCTAAGCCCAGAAAGTTCAAAAGGAAGAAGGGGAATGCAGCAGCCCAGCCCAAGAACCAGCCCAAGGACAAACCAAAGGGCAAGTGCTTCAAGTGTGGAAAGAAGGGACACTGGAAAAGGAGTGTCCGGATCTTCGAGCCAAGAAAAACCCCACAGGTAATGTTTACTATCTAGAGTCCATATCAATGGTAGGATCAACTTCCACTTGGATTGTTGATTCAGGAGCCACTGATCATATCTGTAACTCCTTGCAGGGGTTTAGGAATATAAGAAGACTCAAGAAGGGCGAACATGGGCTTCGAGTGGGTAATGGAGCACAAGTCTGGGCCCTTGCATTGGGAGAGCTGGATCTTATTTTTGATTGTAATAAGATAGTGGTTTTAAAAGACATTTTATATGTACCTGGTTTTCGTCAGAATTTGATTTCAGTTGCAAAACTTATTAATCAAGGATATTCTCGTATCTTTCCATTCCGGTATTTCTATCGATAGAGATGGAGAAATTTTATGTACTTGGGCACATGTATGGAAATTTGTTCTTTTTAAACCCTATTAATAACCAATCAAATAACGCTCTGTCTGAACCTTTAACTAAGTAGAGAAAGACCAATATCAATGATTCATACCTTTGGCATCTGAGGTTGGGTCATATTAACTCAACCAGGATTCAGAGGCTAATCCATGATGGGCCTTTGGGCTCATTGAGATTGGAAAGTTGGCCTCAGTGTGAATCTCGCTCGATGGGAAAAATGACCAAAAGGTCTTTTACACCAAAGGCGGATAGAGCCAAGGAGGTGTTGAGTCTTGTTCACACCGATGTGTGCGGTCCATTGTCTACACCGGCTAAGGGAGGTTTTGAGTACTTCATCACGTTCACGGATGATTGTACGAGGTATGGTTACATTTACCCGATGAGACGCAAGTCCGACTCTTTTGACAAGTTCAAAGAGTTTAAGGTCGAAGTGGAGCGTCGGACAGGTAAATTAATCAAAACCTTACGATCGGATCGTGGTGGAGAGTACCTCCTAGGTGAATTCAAGGACTACATGGTACATCATGGGATAGTATCCCAGCTCTGCGCGCAGGAACCCCCAGCAGAACGGAGTAGCCGAGAGAAGGAACAGGACGTTAATGGAAATGGTCCGAAGCATGATGTCTCATGCTACTCTTCCAGTGTCCTTTTGGGGATATGCCTTGGAAACAGCGGCATATATTCTGAACTTGGTGCCTTCCAAGTCAGTACCTAGGACTCCCTATGAGATGTGGACTGGGCGTAAGCCAAGTCCGAATCATCTCGGGATTTGGGGGTGTCCGACTTATGTACTCGATCAAGGGAGACAAGTTGGAACCAAGATCAGAATTATGCTATTTTGTTGGGTATCCAAAAGGGACAAAAGGAGGCTACTTTTATCATCCTAAGGAGCAGAAGGTACTAGTTAGTACCAATGCTAGATACTTGGAAGATGATCAAAGTACTTCCACTAAAGGTTCAACGAGGTTGGAACTGCAGGAGAAGTTATCTATGGAATCGACTTCTACTGACCCGATTTTGGAACAAGAAGAGGCACAGCCTCAAGAACCTGTACAAATAGAGCCTCGTCGTAGTGGGAGAGTGTCTAGGGTTCCGGATAGATGGACTGGAGAAGCCTTTGAGCTAGTTTCCGACCATCAAGAACAAGACCCCGCTAGGTACGAGGAGGCTATTGCTGATGCCGATGCAAATCTGTGGCATGAAGCAATGAAAGCCGAGATTGAGTCTATGTACCTCAATCAGGTTTGGGATCTTGTAGCTTCACCTGAAGGGATTAAACCCATTGGGTGCAAGTGGGTATACAAGAGGAAGAGAGGAGCGGATGGGAAGGTGGAAACCTTCAAAGCTAGGCTTGTGGCGAAAGGGTATACTCAGAAAGAGGGTATCGACTATGAGGAAACCTTTTCCCCGGTAGCCATGCTTAAATCCATTCGCATCCTCCTTGCCATCGCCTGTCACTATGACTACGAGATATGGCAAATGGATGTCAAGACGGCATTCTTAAATGGCCATCTTAGCGAAGACATCTATATGTCCAACCGGAAGGCTTCATTGCTGAAGGCCAGGAACACATGGTTTGCAAGCTTAAGAAGTCCATTTATGGACTTAAGCAGGCATCAAGAGCATGGAACATTCGTTTTGATGAGACTGTAAAGTCTTATGGTTTTATTCAAAACGAAGATGAACCATGCGTGTACAGGAAACTTGAAGGCATCAATATGGTTTTTCTTGTCCTGTATGTGGATGACATTCTACTCATTGAAAATGATGTAGGGACATTGTCATCTACAAAGGTTTGGCTGTCTAGTCAATTCAGTATGAAGGACTTGGGAGAAGCCAGCTACATTCTCGGGATTAGGCTTCTTAGAAATAGGAAGCAGAGAATGTTAGGATTATCCCAAGCGACATACATTGACAAGATGCTGGCCAAGTACAGTATGGACTCATGCAAGGGAGCTCTAATCCCTTGCAGACATGGGTTGTCATTTTCTTCGAAGGACTGTCCTAAGTCTCAAGATGAAAAGGACAGAATGAGTAGGATTCCCTACGCTTCGGCGGTGGAAAGTCTCATGTACGCCATGCTGTGTACTAGGCCAGATATCTGCTTTGCTGTGGGCTTAGTTAGCAGATATCAGTCAAACCTGTGGGAGGTTCATTGGCAAGTCAGTAAAGCATATTCTCAAGTACCTCAAGGGAACGAGAGATTATATGCTCGGTTTACTGTGGTCGATGATTTGGTTCCTACAGGATACACAGACTCAGACTTCCAGGCGGATAAGGATGAGAGAAAATCCACTAGTGGATATGTCTTCACCGTGTCTAGAGGAGCAATTTCATGGAGGAGTATCAAGCAATCTTGTATTGCTGACTCAACCATGGAAGCTGAGTATGTGGCAGCTTCGGAAGCGTCCAAAGAAGCAGTCTGGCTCCGGAAGTTTCTTTCAGAACTTGGAGTCGTACCACATATGGACAGGCCGGTTGTGATGTATTGCGACAACACTGGAGCAGTGTCGCAATCTAAGGAGCCTCGGAACCACAAGAAGGGCAAACACATCGAGAGGAAGTACCACCTGATCCGGGATTTCATCCAGAGACGGGAAGTCGTGGTGGAGCATATTACCTCAGAAAACAATCTAGCAGACCCATTCACCAAGCCTTTGGCCGAGAGAGTCTTCAAGAGACACTTAGACGCCATAGGGGTGGGCACCTATGGACTTACCTAGTCTTAGAGTGCAAGTGGGAGATTGTTGGATTGTATGCCCTCTTAGACTAGGTTTCTGATATAAAATCGAATTATTTAATAAAAGAATTTATTTTCAGAAATTATTTGTGAATTTACTTTTTGTTTGTGCACGATTTTCATTTGGAACAGACCCATTGTGTTTAAATAAGTGATCCAGGTGAATGGTGGTCTTTCACAGTAAGGTATGGATCACGAGTTATTTAACACATAAACATTTGTTCTTAACCTATTGATGAGACTGGGAACCTCATCATGTTTAGGTTATTATGTTATGAATTCCAAATGGGGAATGGCTTACCTTTAGCCAGTGGGTAGTCCACTCACTTCATGACATAAGCGTATTTCGAATACGTAGAACAGGACCTGTTGTAGTGGTTTCTCAAAGTACTATATGGTAGAAACCTAGACTACTACCGCTACAGCGTGGACTAGTACTCTACGACTTGAGTATGAGTTAGTGGTCTAGCGAAGCTGGAAGCATATACTTTGATTTGCTGTAGTTGAGGTTCTATCATAGGGCCAATATACTTGCATGTTGGGTATGTGTGACTAGTTAGTTAAGACAGACTTATACAAGATAGTTTCTGCACTATATCGCCCCTTGTGGTTGTCCGAATGGTCTAAATTATCCAGGGCCTTGGGAAACATGACTTGGATGTTTGTTTTAGGGTAGCTCCCTTGGAAAGCGGAAACACTCCAAGAAGTCGTGGATCATTGAACTAGAAGCCTAAGGATGGTAGATATCATTTAGAGGGGTGTTAGTACACTTCTTCCTCTCTAAATGTACGGCGATGTGTAGAGGGGTATTTTAGTCATTTCACCTGTAGGTCGGAGACTTTGCGAATGCAGCATTGTCCTTGGGGTCAATATTTCCTTATGGTGATATTAGAAAATATTTAAAATGCAAAATACAGCTATTTATATAGCAGTGGTATTTTGGTCATTTTAGCAGCCAAGGCGATGTGTCTTTTTGGTCCTCGGGATAGCCCGTAAGTCCTAACTATTTTTGGGTTGAGGATTTGGTCTCAGTTGAAGAGGATTTTATTTTATTTTTTTTTATTTTATTTTATTCAGGAAGTCTAATTTATTATTGGACTGGAATAAAATAAATAAATAAATAAATAAAATAGGAGTTGAGAGAAATTAATTATCTAGTTTATTTGGTTAATTAATTATTCAGGGCCTAGGTCCAGTATGAATAATTAAGAAATTAACCTGGGCTTAAAGTAGGGGAAATAATTAATGTTTAATTATTTATTGGGTTATTTATGTAGGCCCAAGAAATAAATAATTAACGATTAATTATTATGGTTCATTTGGGCTCATTAATTATTTATTGGGTTACTTATGTAAGCCCAGAAAATAAATAATTAATATTTATTATTTTGGGTCCAAGAAAAATAATAAATATTTATCTGGCTATAGCTTGGACCTTGGGGTTTTTTCCAGATACGGTTAAGAGGAGTTTAAGGTTAGGCCAAACTGTTTCTCAGGATAACATCCGGATATTTTGAAATCCCGGGGATATGTTTATCAGAGATTGAGAGACCTAATTTTGGCTAAATATATACAACTCTTTGAAAAGAAAAAAAAAACCCTAATTATTTTCCTTCCCAAGAAAAGACTCACGTGAGCCTCTCTCTCTCTCTCACAAAAGCTCTCTTCTTCTTCTTGTTTTTCTCTTGTTCTTTGCTAATCAATAGCGAACGAACCAAGGAGAATTGAGACCCATCCTCTTCACCATAGTGTTCACCGACTAGAGGTTAGGCTGAGGAATATCCCGAGAGCTGGAGAGCTAAGCATTAATGCAAACAAGACGAAGTCGAAGGCTAGCGGGTGTTCAACCGGAAGCTCCTTCAACTGTGCAAAGCGAGGCGATTCCAGCCGTTCAATCTGTTCCTACGCAACCTAGGAGGGTTAAGGAACGCAAAGGTATGATCTTCACGCTTCCGCATGGCCTTTATGGCTTGCGTATAAATTTTTTTTGGTCTCTGTTTTTATCCGTCCATGGCTCCCTATGCTGCGTTTTGTCCATCACTATCTACTCTTCATTTAGTGTAGATTTAAAAATCCCTGACTAGATACTAAAAGCTACTCAGCGAATTTCTTTTTAAACACATATGTTTTCCAGCCCCTTCTTACAAGGCATTAAAATAATTTGAAATTTTGCATTTGTTTACCATAAACCTTATTCACCTTTCTCTTTAAGATTTATCATAAAGTTTCTATTAAATATTTATCTCAAACTTATCAAAAAATAGGGTTGAAAGTATTACAATAAAATTTCAAACTCCAAAGATAAGAGATGCTTTGCTTCAATTATCAAACAATAGTGAAGATCATAATATAAAAGTCAAGCCATGCATTTAGCAACTTATGAGATTAGGAAATTCAAAATTTTATTTTGGAATGAATATTTTGGTTAGTAAATTGTCTTGGCTTATATGCTTTTTGGCTGCTAAAGATGACCTTATACATTTTTTAGCAAACTATCTTAGCACTCTCTTCTTTTTTATATATATAATAATGTAGGACTAGATTGCAAAAGCATGATATTGCCCTCTATAAGGACTTGTTCAATTAAGTAGAAGTTTTTATTTTGATCTAATTTTTGTGAGAATTACTATGGATCTAATTTGTATCAGAATTATTATGACTTAACAATCTATTTTTGTTTGTTCTATTGGTTAATGTGGTGATGTGACTTTTGGTATTTGCAAAATTTTGTGACAATGGGACTTCCAAATAGTCATCATTGATCTTTATATCAATGAATTAAACCACTTATTTTCATGTGTTAAACAAAAACCTATTCAAGGATGGTAAAAGTTGAACTAAACTAGGAACTATTTTTTTGGACAACTAAATATGTGGTTGTTAAAAGTAACATATTGTGCGTGCATAGAAAATATATTCAATGCTCAATCAAGTTTTGAATTAAAATACCAATTTAACTCATATGCACACACAATTGGATAAGTATACCCATCATATAAGATAGAGTGTAATTGGTAAGTATCGAAGATCTGCAGAAAAGTACATCAACTATCCCTTCTTTCACAAAAGTTTTATTGTTCAATCAATCAAAATAAGAAGTAAAATAACTAATTACTATTAACTAAATGCAAAGGAGTACCACATGAATATATCAACCTAATTTACAAGGTAAAGTCTAGAAAATCACAAGATAAGATTCAAGTAAGAAAAGGAGATTGACCATGTAATTATGGAGAATTTCCCCCCACAAATACTAAAATATTGAATACCATTTAATCAATTAAGATCAAATTTAAGCATTAGTAAGATTTTCAAAACAATATAAAATTCACTCTCTCTTAAGTAGTGAATTTTCTACCATTCGATCCAACCTATAAACATCTCTATCATACAATTTAAAACCAAGTATGCATAGAAATCATGAAAATCCAAATCTAAGCCAAAAAACCGTAGAATCCCAATTTTTAGGTGACCCCATAACCTCATCTACTACAAAATTCTCAATTATTCAAATTATTTCTTAAGTTTATCACGGAAAAACAAATCTGTTGGATTAACATAAAAGGGAATCCTTCTCATATATTCTTTCATAAGTTAATGTAAGAGAATTACCCAATTAACCAATCCAATCAATCTAACCCAAGTGATATATTACTTAAAATAGAAATCAATAGATCAAATAAATATAAAAAATAAGAGTAAAATAGGGCACACGTCTTTAATTACAACTTAAATTAAGTAAATTTAACATCCACAAAATTAAATCACAAAGGGGATAAAAATAAAACTCATATACACGGTTTCTCTTATACTTTGTAATCTTCATTTAGGTGCTCCTCTTCTCCTCAAATCCTCTTTGATCTTTTCTTCTTGGCTTTTTCTTGTGTTTTCAAGAGGTTCTCAAGGGTATTTCTTGGGAGGTTCCCTCTGTATCTGCTTATTAAAGGGTATTTATAGGTTGTTTTCTCGAATCCTTAAACTTCTGCAAAATATGAGGTTATCTACGATGTTGCACGATAATATAAAATGTATTCTACACGTCGCCATGCATGCTTTAATACTCTTATAGTCTTGAACTGACATCGTGGCACTTGAATTCGTTCTGTGCTATAAACCTGCATGGCTGCATCAAAGGAGAGTTGCATGGCACCATCAAAGCCTAGAAGTCTTGACAATTCTAAATCCTGATGGTGCATGATGTCATGGAAGATCATGGGCATGGTACTGTGAAGTCTAATATTCAAGTAGTGTACGACTACATGCACAGTGATCTCAATACTGCTGTGGAGCTTTAGTGTAGCTCCTTTTTTTTAATCTTTTTCTCCTTGAATCCTTGTTTAATCTTAACCTTTTCAACCTACATAAAACAAAGAGAAAATAGGGGATAACGTAGTAATTTAGAATGACTTTTAAAAACTTTGAAGCACAAGTGATATGCAAAATATGAATATAATGAATAAGTATCAACCCCCTCCCCCCCACTTAAGCTTTTACTTGTCCTCAAGCAAAGTATTAATTAAAAGCACTCCAAGTAAAAAGTGTGTTTATAAAGAGTAGATATTTGGCAACAATAACTACTATTAGAAAATATATTCATTTTCTACTTAAATAAGAATTCAATTCAAGATCATTCGATTAGGCTAAGCTTATGTAAACCCATGAATTTGAATAGATAAAACTAAGCATTTGAAGTTAGATTAAACAAGTCTATATCTATTCAACAAGCTTCATCTTGTCTCCTAGTTCAAGAATACAAGTCAAGTGATTCGTATAAACTGGAATAGTGAGATAATTTAAGTTCTCTGACTTCTAAAGTTGCCGCAATCATAGGTAATAAATAGAGGATTTGTCCAAAAACTCACTTTTGTAAGGTGATGTAAATACCTAGAATAGATGGACAACCAAGATCTTTCAACTTTTACATTACCCTCAATGGATTCTCATTTTCTTTTAGAGCAAGGTAATGCATATGCCTAATAAAGATAAAATGAATGATTTTCAACTTTTACATTACCTTGCTTCAATTACTCATTTTCCTATCCCAATCTACATTACTTAAACCCAGAGTTAGGACTAGTTAGAATATCATAGAATATAAATAAGTTAAAATTCCTTAATTATATTTTACCACAAGTTTCTTATCAATTCCTAGTAAACAAAATGTCACAAACTTTACTAAAACATAAATAAGTTTAAGCCAAATTCTTAAGACTTAGTATATATCACACCAAATATATACATTTACCTAAGAATATCTAGTCAAAACATCCTTATTCCAAATTCTAATGCCAAGAGAAAAAGAATAGAAATTCCATAAATGGTCAAAGGATGCTAAAAAAAAAAAGCTCAATTTCATCAATTTCAATTTTTAAGATATTTTAGCTAAAAAATTCACAAGAAAAACCATAATAAAATCTTGTAAAGAATATCACTCAACCTCTCTCCCCACACATAAGGTGAATAATGTTCTCATTATCCAATAATATATACAATATGAATATATGCAATGAGACTAAGAATGATAAGGAAGAAAGCGTAAAGTAATACTCCCCGATTGAATAGAAGCTTAAATTGATTATCAAGAGAGGAAAAGAAGATTATCATCTAAAAACTAATATCTACAGTCATCTAAAAAGAAATAAAATATTGAATAGGTAAAATAAAAAAAGTGCTAGAGGTAAGCAAAATGACAAAATATTACACTCAAAATGACATAAACATAAACTAAAGTCCTATGCTATGCTTAAAATGGGCCCCTACCTCCAAAGCGACTTTGGGAAGGGTTTCTAGGGCCTACAAGCTCATACTACTGCAGACACTCCCATATCTGGCATAGAAAAACATTAGTACTATCTTGCCTATTGTTTAGAGTGGTCGGTATATTACTGATGTCCCTTTGAGTATCTCTAATTTGCTCTAACTGTGCCTCAAAATCTAAAGATGGCTGCTATTACTATCCCACCAAGTCTATTAAAATAGAAATCATACCCTACTACTAGAGAATTGTCGAGCTTTGTTGTGCTATTATCTTGGAATACGTGCATACCATTAGTAAGTGTGGCAAAGTGCATGTGCATCTTTTCTTGGAAATCTACTGTGGTAGTCAAGCGTCCAATGTTGGGACGTTTAGATCTAGATGATTCAACAGATGGGCCTACTGCTATAGTGGTTATTGTTGCTGTGGCTATCTCTGACCAATCCTCTCTCTAAACTCACTAGGAGTCAACCATTTCATGTTATTTTCATCATAACTATAGCCTCAATTAACCAATGTCCTATTAATCACTATCTCACTAATAGTAGTAGTAGTAGTCATCTTATCCTTTGTTAGCATATGGAATGTTGAAGAATTTTGGTTATCATAAGAGGGAAAGCAACGACTTTGGATTGCTAGGTAAAGAAGACAATATCTCGTGTATAAAAGATGATCAAGGAGGATAGAAGGATAGACTGTGTGTGCATCAGCTTATCTAGCACATAAATATCTACTAACCTACCCTCATTAAACCCACTAGCTCTAGGAGCTACATTGAAAGCAAGCAAGTAGACAACTATTTTGTACTGTGGTAGAAAGTCAGTCATATATAACACCTTTTCTTGGTTAGCTATCTAGTACATTAAGTGTAGCTCAACTCTAGCATCATTGAACTTCCACTCCACATCTGACACAACTTTCTTGTTATATGTGTTAACCTCTAGCCAAGCTTCTTTATCTTTTATCCTAACAATTTGAGCCAAAAGCTCTCTAGAAAGATGAATGGGAATGCCTTTCACCATTTTGTTAATATTCCATAAGTTATTTTGTTTTTCAGCCTTAAAATTTGCATAAAATGCTTTAACCAAATTAAGGTAATAAATACCCTTCAACTCAAGAATAGGCCCCTATCCAGCTTTTCTTAATAAAGCAAAGATTTTCAATTGATGGTCCAAAATAGGATCCAATATCCTCTCTATATTTATCTTTCTATTTTCTCACTTTTCAAGCCACTCTTTGTTTTCATCACTGACAAATCTAGTAGTAGGGTCAGAAGAATATTGTTGGGATGATGATGCCTCACCTCTCTTTCTCTTAGAAGAGAGCTTAGTTACAATGTGTTTTTGGGCCATAAGTGGAATAGGAAAGTAAGAAGGAAGAAACAAAGGATATCAAAGGTAAAAAAACAATGAAAATGAGTTAAATGGTGTCACCCTCTATATCCCTACACAATTTTAACTTAAACAACTCCCATAAAATTAGTCACACAACTCACTCAACTAGAATGTCATACTCACTACACTCTTCCTTACAAATTCTCAGCACCAAGACCTAATTTCAAATCAAATATAACAATTAAGTCCTCGCCTAATCACAATACCAATCCTCAACAACAAATTAATAAACCAACAATTCCAACCACAATGCAACAAATCATCCAACATGAACTTCCACAGTAAACTCAACAATCCCAAAGCAACTTAATAGAAATTAAATCATATGCAATAATAAGCACAACCCTCTATAAGCTCAAACAAATCACCTTAAAACAGTAGTCAAAATTATCAATCACTACTTAAAATTCATCTAACCAACAGCTCAATTCAACTCAATAGAAATCAGAATAATTTAGAATCCCAACTTCACTGGTTAATTGATTAACCCACTTCATCCAATAAAAGCAAATCAGTCTTATTAAACTACAATACGATCTAATAAAATAATATAGTAAGCAATATATGATTCTTCAAATACT
This sequence comes from Voacanga thouarsii, assembly GCA_026120185.1. Classification (NCBI taxonomy): domain Eukaryota; kingdom Viridiplantae; phylum Streptophyta; class Magnoliopsida; order Gentianales; family Apocynaceae; genus Voacanga; species Voacanga thouarsii. The sequence continues at coordinate 1,193,305 of JANUWF010001161.1, forward strand.
GTACTCAAAGGAAAATCAAAGTTCCAAAAGTTCAAAAGTCATCAAATATAGCTTCAGAATTTCCCAATTACCGGTTTGAAGTAGTCTATTAAAGTAAAAGGGAATTAGTGCGACAGCTTTGAATCGATAAGAAAGATTATATTTCGTGAGAGAAATAATTGTACAAGGAAAATTAATCAATGGGCTAAGCAATAGTGTGTGTGGCAGTGGGGTATTAAGGAAGAAGAGTTTACGCCATCAAAGGTTTGGAAGAAATGGGGGGCAAATGAAAGAGAAAAATCTATTTTTATTTTCTAAGATTCGAAGCTACATGGAGCCATGGCACATGGCCTGCATGTCACCATTGAGCTAGAGAACTTTGAAACCTAAACCCAAAACGATGTCATTCCATTTATGAAAAGGTGCATGGCAAGATGAAGTGTGAGCTGTATTGTGCCATGCAAAATATATAGGTATTATTTTTTAAAGGAAACGACAACGTTTTTTTTCACATAGCTGCACAGTGATATCGTACATGACATGCATGGCACTGTGAAATCCCAAACTTTTAATTTTTCTTCAATATTAAAGGCCATGGCACTATAGACCATAATAGCCCCCACATCGTGCACTTCTAAAAATTGAAATTTTCATCATTATTATTCCTTGCTTTCTCTTCTATTTTCCCTCATATATATGTTTAAGTAAAGCAAGTAAATAAAATAAAGCCAATATATATAATCATGAAACTCAACGAGAAATAACATAACAATGGGAATACTATAAAACATAACAAACTAAACAAGGAAAATTCCAACTATTATTTAGCAACAATAAACTTATCTAAGAACAAAACAAAGCTAAAACAACTACAACTACACATTTATTCAAGTGTAAAGTATAGTAGAAAAAGAGATCAAAGCTTTCCACGTTTATCACTTGGATTGCCTTCAGTGTTCTCATGCATTGTTCCCAATGGTCTTTCTGAAAACATCTTTGTCAATTATCCAATTTGACTATCAAGGTTGTGGATGGACACCTCTTCATTTCTTATTAATACTTCCACACTTTGAAAACATGTATTATTAGAAGTAACCAATTTAATAACAAAGTTTTCCAAAGATAGTTTCGGTAGGACTTGAGGAAGTGGATGTGGTGGTGCACGATATGTCATGGGTGCTTGTGGTCTTGGGGCAAAATTAGCTTGTCCATCTTGAGCTTTCACTTGATTTAGTGACAAGTCAAAACGGACAGAACACAACACTATATGAAATGATTGCGCCTAAAATTAAGGCGATTACTAATTAGTATAGCACCATATATATATATATATATATATATATATATATATATAGTACCGTAGTGGAGATTACTTCACGTATTGAGGGAGAGGATTTGGAACAAAATAGGTAGAGAACAAAATGAGTATATCACCCAGATCATAAAAGACCAGGAAGGGCAACTAGTACCCACAAGGGAAAATGCAAAGAAGTAGAAGAGGAATTGCAACAGAAAGACTAGTGTTGTGGTGCTATAATTGTGGTGAGAAAGGCCACAAGACTGCTAATTGCTTATATCCTAGAAGGCCACCAAGATGAGTGAATACATAGAAGAATAACGTTGAACCCAAACTACGACCAACTAAGGGAGTCCAAAACTAACCATTAAACCTCAATACAACTTGAATAGTAGCTTTGGACAAGTTTAATGTAGATGTTACGATGGTGGAAAGAATGATTTTTGCATTTGGTAAAGAAGTTATCATACTACTAGACCCAGGCTCTACACATCCCTTTGTTGCACAATCTTTTGCTCACTATTTAGGATTACCAAGTAAAAAAGTCCCATACTAGATCATCGTTAGTACATCTTTAAGAAAGCAGCTACATAGTGACAGGACATATCCATAATATAAAATTGAGATAGAATGAATGGTTTTAAAAAGAGATCTCATTTGTTTGCCTATAGATGGTTATGATGCTATTTTAGGAATGGATCGGCTGTCCTAACATCATGCTAAGATTAATTGCAGAATGAAGTATGTATAATTTTGTAAGCTAGGGGAAAATGTATTAGAGTTTTGGGGACAAAAGGTAAGATAATTTCGCGATATCCGGAATAGAAGCCCGAAAGTTATTTTAAAAGAGTTGATCGGATACTTAGCATACTTCTTAAATAAACCAACAGAGCTAGTGAAACTTGAATATGTTTTAGTTGTTTGTGATTATTTAGATGTCTTTTAAGAAAATTTAAAAGAATTACTACTAGAAAGTTTGATTTAAGACCAACTGCTAATTCGATTTCTCGCATCCCATATTGTATGACACCCAGAGAATTGAAAAAGTTGGAGTAGTTGCAGGAATTGTTAGCATAAGGAGTTATCCAACTAAGTACCTTACCTAGGAGGCACTAGTATTTTTTGTGAAAAGAAAAGATGGTACCCTGAGATTCTGCATAAATTATAGGGGATTGAATGAATTAATAGTGCAAAATAAAATTTTTCTACCCATAGTCGTTGAATTGTTTGACCAATTGCAAGGAATAGGTTGTTACTCTAAGCTGGTTGTAAGATAAGGATATTATCATGTTAGGATATGCAAGGAAGACATCCCTAAGACTGCATTTAACATTTATAGACATTATGAGTTTATTGTTATGCCTTTTAGAGGATCCAACGCCCTAGCTACTTTTATAGATTTGATGTATCGAATATTCTAACTATACCTGGATCAGTTTGTAATAACTTTCATTGATGACATTCTAGTTTACTTTAAGAACCCATAGGAACATGCTGAACACCTTCAAAAGGTACTTGAAAAGCTAAGAGAGGTGAAGTTGTTCGCCAAGTTCAGTAAATGTGAATTTTGGATGGAGAAAATAGCTTTCTTGAGATATGTGATTTCTAAAAAAGGGCTTAGGGGAGTACTAATGTAAATAGACGAGTGATTATATACATATCTCCAAAATTGAAAAACCATGAGGAGAATTATCCCACATATGATCTGGATATTAGGAACTCAAGTCATACATAATCTAATTTATATAGTGGAAAAACTGAATTCCAATCCTAAGATCACATGTCTGTGAGTGAAAACGGGAATATAGCAATAGTACAGGGTTTTACCCTTGCTGTGTGAACTTAAAAATTTTCCTTCTAGATGTTGAAGGCATGATCCAACAAACAATTTTGTTCAATTACAACCAATCACCAACTAAAGAGAACATCTTCTTTATATGTTCTGTCAAAGCACTGCAATCCAAGTACAGGATCGCCTCCAATATAGTCCACACGAGGACTACACTCTAGCTCACTGAAATTCTGTGCTAGCAGAATGTATTTTGGCGACTAGGGTTCATTTGAGAACAAGAAAAAGAAGAAGAGAATTACCCCAAAGAAAAATGATTTTCCTCTCTCAATTATAATTCCAAAAACATGGCATTCATATCAGAAGATCCTCTGTGTTTTGGTAACTGGAATCCATAAAGAATAAGGATTCTTTAATTACCAATTGAAATTGTAATTTTATGAATTATAATATTGCCCACGAATTATAACAAATTATAACCCGACCACAATAACTTCTTCTTTTCTCAAATAACCTTGTAATGTTATCATATAACATCTCAAGTTCATAATTCTCTATTGTGTATGACCTATTAGGTTTCTCAATCTATTGGTAGCGAAATATGAATTAATTCAAAAAGATTAATAATTCTTAATAATTTAGAATTAACTTATTAATTCTAATTATAATTGATTTATTAATTTTCTAATTAATAAATCTATATTTAGCAGATCATAAGTGGTATCTAACAACATATCATGACCATCTAAACATCTTGAAAGTCAAGTGTCTTGACTTGAATCTTTCAATTGCAAACAACAGTACAATAAATTCCTTTCACCATATAATATCTCATTCAGTTTAGAGTACTGAATTAGTGTTAACTTTCTCCAAAATATTAATTAATTCTGGTCTAAATATTTTAGTACTTTTCCTTGAATCCACTACTCATTATGTGTATTAATTGAAATTATTTCTAATACCCAATCGCTTTGGTTAAGGACTTTTCGAGTAGTGATTCTTACAAGCGGGCGTAAGATATTCACCCCTACTATTAGGAGTGGTGAATTCGTTATTGATTCTCTCAATTACTTTCGTTTACTTCACGTTGTACCCAATATCCATCCTATAGGCGGTCTTGTCAGGACTTCAGATATTGGAATCAAAGTACAATGCTTAGCAAACAAAGTACCTTAGAGATCTCAAGTCTAAGAATACTTACACATTTGCTATGATGAGATTCTATCACTGGCACTAAATAGTTATCCATATAATTATCTCATAATTAGATTATCAATGTACTTGTTCTAGTAACAAGTATCCACATGTTAATTTTGAGTACCACAATGCTCACATATGTAAGAACTACCACCTAATCAAATCAAGAAGTATAACACGTGCCAGTTTTAACGCATTAATGATGTTTTATCTTATTAATACTATAATTAGGAATGATTTAAGTATAAATACTATACAGTGTAGTAGGAACCTCACATCATGATCTCTATCATAATTTCCTTAACAAAATGTTGCACTTTAGACTTTATCTAACAATTATTTTTTATACAAAAGTATAAATAAAACAAATTAAAAAATAAAGAATGACTTGTTTTATTTAATAGATGTACAATATATATAATATATGTTATTACCTCTAGGGAATAACACTAACACTGGAGCTTGTAATAATTGTTTTTGCATTAAAGAAATTGAGACACTACCTATGTGGAGCTACCTTTGAAGTTTTCATTGACCACAAAAGTTTAAAGTAGATCTTTACTTAGAAAGATCTGGATATGAACCAATAAAGATGAAGAGAGTTTCTAGAAGAATTCTGATGTCCTAGTAAATATCATCAGGGAAAAGCTAATACAATAGTAGATGAATTAAGTTGTAAGGTGAACATGATAGCATTCCGATTGGTCCAAACTATTAGTATTATGCCCTAGAAGCAATCACTTGTATATTGTATATGGTACATTTATATAATAAAAATCATTCTTTACTTTTTAATTTAATTAATCATTCCACATATATATGTATAAAACTGTTAGATAAAGTCCCAAGCACAGAGTATAGCGTTAAGAAAATTATGATAGAAATCATAATGTGAGATTCCTATTATGCTATGTTGTACTTATTCTTAAACAATTCCTAGTCATAGTATTAATGAGATAGGAGATCATTAATGTGCTAAAACTACCACGTATTATATTTTTAAATTTGATCAAGCAGTCGTTCTCACATCAGTGAGTGTTATGATACTCAAAGTTAACACGTGGATACTTAGTGCTTGAACAAGGTCATTAGATGACCTAACTATGAAATAATCATATGAATAACTAGTACTATTTAGTGCCAGTAATAGAATCTCATTATAGCAAATGTGCAAGTATCCTTAAACTTGAGATCTCCAAGGTGCTTTGTTTACTAGGCCTTGTACTTTGATTCCAATCTCTGGAGTCCCTATAAGATCACCTATGGGATAGATATTGGATATAACATAAAGTAAATGAAGGTAATTGAGAGGGTCAATAAATGATTCATTACTCCTAATAGTAATGGCGTATATCTCATGGGTACTTATATGGAATTATTACTCGAGATGTTTTTGGCCCAGATAACTATGTGTTGGAAAAAGTTCTAATTAATACGTATATTGAGTATTGGACTCTAGAACAAGTACTAATAAATTCAAGTTAGAATTAATTATATTCTAGTAGGAGTTAGCACTAATTCTATCCTCTAAAACCGAATAAGATATGGTATGGTGAAAGGAGTTTATTACACTAATATTTTGGCATTGAAAGGTACATGTCAAGCTACTTAACTTTTTAGACTTTCAAGTGATAATGATGTATTGCTAGATGCCACTCTTAATCCGCTTAATATGGATTTATTAATTATAGAATTAATAAATTAAACCTAATTAGAATTAATAAGTTAATTCTATTTATTAAGGATTATTAATTCTATAGTGATTAGAATTAATTCATATTTTGCTACTAATTGACTAAAAAACCTAATAGGTCACACACAATAGAAGAATTGGTACTCAAGATATTATTTAATAATGTTATGGGATTAATTTGTAAGAAGAAATAATTATTATGGCCTAATCATAACATGTTATTATTAGTTGGGGTTGAATTGAAATTATTAAATCTTTATGGATGAATTATAAACTTGTTATAATTCAAATGGTCAATTTGTAATTTTTTGAAAGCCCAAGCCCATAATTGAAAAGTAAAAAATAATTATTATTTGTTTCCTAAAAATATTAGGAAACAAGGATTGTACTTTTTTTTTTCTTAATGCCAGTTAAATAGGATGTGAGAAATATAGAGAAGTTGTTCTCTATTTAGGTTGGGAAAAAAAAAAAAAAAAGGTCTGCCGCACAATAATATACATACACAATTCTTTCCTTTCTTCTCTAAATTAAAATCCCTAGCTGCTATATAATTTTTCTAGCAAAAAATTTTGGTGATTCTTGTATACATTCTCATGTTGATCAATATTGGAGAAATTTATACGCTTATAATTTAGTAGTTCGTGCATGAACAAATTTACAGAAGGGTTTCGTATGTGTGAAGAAAAAATTTAAAAGTTGTGTTTTTCAGGTAACAAATTCTTCTTCCCTCTCCTAACCAATTTAAATACATACGAGTGATCATTTTTATTTTATTTTTTCACTGCGTGTAAATGTTATTGTTGTGCCCTAGAGGCAATCACTTGTACATTGTATATGACACATTTTCTTTTAATAAAAGGCATTATTTATTTTACAGTTTCTTTTGTTTACTTTAAGTAATATAGCCGTTCGATAAAGTCCCTAGTACAACACTGTGTTAAGAAAATCATTATAGAGATCATGATATGAGATTCCTACTATACTAGATGGTGTTGGTACTTAAATAGTCCCTAGTCATATTATTAATGAGACAGGACATCATTAATGCGTTAATACTAGCATGTGTTAGACTTCCTGATTTGATCAGACGATGGTTCTCATAACCATGAGTATTGAGATACTCAAAGTTAACACATGGATGCTTGTTAATGGAACAAGTTCATTGGATGACCTAGCTTTGAGATAATCACATGAATAACTATTTAGTGCCAGTGATATAATCTCAATATAGCAAACGTGCAAGTATCCTTAGACTTGAGATCTCCAAGGTACTTTGTTTGCTGAGCCTTATACTTTGATTCCAATCTCTGGAGCTCGATCGAGGGTCGCCTATGGGATGAAAATTGGGTACATTGTGAGGTAAACAAAAGTAGTTGAGAGGGTCAATAAAGGATTCACCACTCCTAATAGTAGGGGCGAAAATCTCACGGCCACTTGTAAGAATTACTTCTCGGAAAGTCATTAGCCAAGACAATTATGTATTGGAAATAATTCCAATTGATACACATCTAGAGTAGTGGGTTCCTGATACAAGTACTATTGTATTCAGGCCAGAATTATTTCTGGAGGGAGTTGGCACTAATTTCGTACTTCAAACCGAATGAGATATTATATGGTGAAAGGAGTTAATTGCATTGAAGTTTGTTATTAAAGGGTTCATGTCAAGCCATTTGACTTCCTGGACTCTTGGGTGGTCATGTTGTGTTGCTAGATACCGCTCATGATTTGGGAATATGGGTTTATTAATTGATAAATTAATAACCAATCCTGATTAAAATTAATAAGATTAATTCTAATTAATTATGGATTATTAATCTCGAAGACGTTTGGATTAATTCATGTTCTCTATCAATTGACTGGGAAACCTAATAGGTCACACACAATGGAGGATTATACACTCGAGATGTTATTTGATAACATAGTGTGGTTAATTGAGAGAAAGAGAAGTTGTTGTGGACAAATTATAATTAGTTATAATTTGTGTCCTAAGTTGTAATTGTGAGAACGTGATGTTTCCAATTACAATTAGGGAATTCTAATAGGATTAGAATTCTCAGTTTTGGGAAGGGAATTTCGTGTGATATATAGTAGATATAACACATGAAAACCCTAGTTGATGAGATACACGAAATTCCCAGCCAAGTCACACATTTTTCCCTTCTTCTCTCTCCCTCTCATTTGCTAAAAACAAGAGAACCCTAGCCGCCATTATTGTTTCTGCTAGCACAGGAAATTTTGGTGCTTGAGTGTATCCTCTGTGTGGATTACTGTTAGAGATAATCACACACTGTGATTATAGTAGTTAGACGTTCAACTCACGTGGAGGTTGATCATGAAGATTGCTGGATCGCGCCTCAACTCGAAGAAGAAAATTTTGTTCTTCGGACGATCACCTAAAAGTTAAAAGTTGTTACCTTTAGTCTCTTTATGTCTTGTTTTCCACACATAGATAGGTCCTGGGAGGGTATCTCGTTTTATTTTTCGCTACGCTGTATATGATACGAGCCTGAGATACCTAACAGTAAACTGATTTGCATGATCGAAATCCAACAGTAGTATCAAAGCCATCTCGTATGAATTTTACGAGTTTATTATTATTGTTTAAATTATTTCAAAATAAATTGGTATTGTGAAATTGTTTCATAAATGTTCTAAATCTTGACATTGTTTCAAAATTATGTTTGGGTGCGTGAAAATTGTTTTCATAAATATTTTGATTTTGGAAAAATTCTTTTTAATTGATGTGATTATGATCACACCAAATTGTTAATAGCGATTAATATGATTTTCAAAACCAAATCCAATAAGAATTTTAAAAAAAAATGGATTAAATGAATAAAAAAAAGGCTGAATGAAAAACAAAACAAAATGGCTTACCTATTGGCTAAGTGGCCTAGGAAGCTGCCCAGGCGGCCTAAGAAGCTCTTAGGCCGCCCAAGAACCTCCCAGGTGGCCTAGGATGGTCCTCGACTGCTAGGATAGATCTTAGGCAGCCCGGGGATACTATTAAAAAACTCTTTTTTTTTTTTTTTTACTTTTACCTATTAGTTTTTCTTAATTCAAATGGACCCAAATGTTTTTCTAAAAATTTTGATTTTTGGATCACAAAGTTTCCAAATTTTGATTTTGGAAATTACTATATTATTCCAAAATAATGATTTTGGAATTTATATTGAATTTATTTATTTATTTATTTTTGCAAAATAATGGTTTTGGAAAATTTTATTTGATGTACATATATTTGCTTAATTTATTTTAAGCATAATTTTGTCATGTTGGCTTGGTTATGGATTTAGACCAATTAATTTTGATTAATTAATATTGTATCATGTATTTTTATAACTTTGTTTTGAATAAATAGGGTCTACGTGTCCTAACTTCTCTATTATTCTTGTATAATTTCTCTTTTTATCTAACTCATCTCGAATATAACTCAAAGCTTTTTATTTTAAAAAAAATTGTGTAATTAGATTACATAGGATTAGAAATTATTTTTCAAGCTTATGGAGATAGTGATCAAGACGAAACAAGAAGATTGTAAGACTTTTTCTCAAAAATATGCATGAATGCATAGGTTTGACCAAATTTAATTTTTTCTTTGGCTCAAGGATATTAATCTAGAAAAGTCCATAACCAAATCATGTAATTGAATCTATTACAATATTATCAATATGTTGATATTTATGCATGCCAAATATATCAGACTACTAATATAACAAATCCCTTAATTAATATTATATCTAATGTCTTCTATTAATATAGTAAGAACGAGAGCTTTTTTCGAAACCAGATTGTTGGGTAGACCTAAGCTTACTTGATATCGAGTATGTTCGAACTATAGAATTTAATTTCTTAATTAATAAGTTGGGTTTAACTAATTTTTTTATCCTAGTTTGGCTAACTTAAGCATAAAGAAAATTAGAGGCAAGCTTTAGCTAGCTTAAAAGCTTTAAGATTAAAAGATGCTAATCACCAATGATCCGATAATTACATTCGATGTAATTGGTATTAGATACTACTGAATTTTAGAATAGTTTGTTGGGTAGACCGAAGGTTGTTCTTAAGGAATTTGGATACTTGTCAATGAGGAAAGCTTCTAACGAGCTTTCTCGAATCAATAGCAGGGGTTATTGATTTGAGTAAAATAATAGAATAATTATGCATTTAATTAAAGATCTAATTATTTGTATATCACGTATATATATATTTTGCTAATTTCTCTATCTTTACATCTAGGTCCTTTGCATCATGTCGACCAACTTAAATTTACGTAGTATCTTGGAAACCAATAAGCTCACTGAGTCAAATTTTCTAGATTGGTATAGAAATTTGAGAATTGGTCTCAAGAAGAAAAAGTTGTTTTACATGCTAGATGCTCTTATTCTGTCACCACCAGCCTAAGATGCTCTTGTTAATGAGCATGTTGTCCATAAGAAGTGCTAAGAGGACAGTGACACAACATTTTTATATTATGCTAGCATCAATAAACTCTGAGTTGCAAAAACAGTATGAGCATATGGATGCTTACTCCATTATCTTCCATCTTAAAAAGCTATTTGATCAGCAAGCTAGAACAGAGAGATACGAGATCTCTAAACAGCTATTCCGATCCAAAATGGTTGAGGGTGCTTCTGTGACCACTCATGGGCTAAAAATGTTAGGCTTGATTGAGAAGCTTGAATCTCTTGATTTTGTGATGGATCATGAATTATGTGTTGACTTAATTCTACAATATTTGCCAAGTATTTTATTACAATTTGTGATTAACTACCAAATGAACAAGATTGGGACCAAACTACCCAGGTTGATCAACCTTGTCAAGACTGCAAAAACTTCCATGAAGAAGGAAGCCAATGTAGTTATGCTAGTAGATTCTTCCTCTTCTAAAAAGAAAATTTTCAAAAAGAAGAAGAAAGCTCCTACTAAGCCTAAAGGTGGTGTCAAGAAGATTGAGACAGTTGCCAAAGACCCATGTCATTATTGTGGCAAAATGGGCTATTGGAGGCACAACTGCAAAGGCTACTGGAGACCATCAAAGAAAGGAAGGAGAAGAAGATACTCCTGAGCTCTTCTACTTCTGCTTCTGCTATATTTATGATTGAGATTAATACCGCCATTAAAAATTATATATGGGTATTGAATACCGGATGTAAATCTCATTTGTACAATAATTTAAAGGGACTAAAGGGAAGTAAAAGGCTTGAAAAGAGTGATGTGGACCTACGTGCTACAAATAGAGCAAATGTTGCTGCACTTGTTGTGAGGACTTATTATTCACACTTGCCTTTTAGATTAATTTTAGAACTTTCAAAATATTATTGTGTACTTGTTTTACTTAAGAACATGATCTTAGTTGCTTGTTTGGACATGAATGGATTTCATTTAATTTTAAAAAATAAAGGTTGTTCTTTTTCATTAAATGATGTCCCATATGGTACTACAATTTTGATAAATGGTTTGTATGTTCTAGACATGAATGATCCTATTCTTAATATAAACAATAAGAAATAAAGAAAAAATAACTCAATCTCATCTTACTTATGGCATTGTCATTTAAGCTATATAAATAAGAATCGTATTTCTAAGTTACACAAGCTTGGTGACTTAGGGCCATTTGATTAGAAATCATATGGTACATGTGAGTCTTGTTTATTTGGAAAATGGCTAAATCACCCTTTTTCTGGAAAAAAGGGAAAGAAAAAGGGAAAGGGCCAAAGAATTATTAGAACTCATACTACTGATGTATGTGGCTCAATATCAATACAATTAAGAGGAGGTTATCAATATTTTATTCCTTTATTGATAATTGTTCACAATATGGATATTTGTATTTAATAAAATACAAATCAGAAACCTTTGATAAGTTCAAAGACTTCAGGAATAGAGTAGAGAAATAACTTGGCAAAAGTATTAAAACTCTAAGATCTAATCGATGAGGTAAATACTTAAGCCAAGAGCTTCTAAAATATCTAAGAGAAAATGAGATATTATCTCAATGAATTTCACCATATACACCTTAATATAATGGTGTATATGAGAAGGAATCGAACCATTCTAGATATGATACAGACCTTGATGGCTTTTGCAGATTTATCAAAATATTTTGGAGATATATATTGGAGGATGTTGTTTATATACTAAACAATATTTAGTAAAAAACGGTTGATACAACCTTATTTGAGTTATTCTTTGGTAAAAGACCAAAGTTATCTCATATGAGAATATGGGGTTGCCTTGCCTTTGTTAAAAGCCTATTGTCAGACAAACTTGAATGCAAGTCTAACAAGTATTTGTTTGTTGGATATTCAAAAGAATCATTCAGATATTATTTCTATCTCCCTTCCGAAAGTAAAGTGCTTGTTTTAAAGCATACCATATTCTTAGAGAATGAGCTCATGCTTAAAAGAGACAACGAGAATAAAATTGGACTTAGTGAAGTTTAAGAAGAATAAATGAACAATTATCAACCTGTTAATCCTAAGTCTATTGATGAGATAGATAAACCTTCCTATGCACAAGAACCTCATAGTTCACATAGGATACGTGTGGCACCTGAGGGATATAAATTTCTCATTAGTGACTACAATGATATATTGCTCATAGAAGAAGATGAGCCTACTACCTATAAAAAAGTTCTGAAGAGTTTAGAATCTGACAAATAGCTAGAAGCCATAAAGTCAGAAATAGATTCCATATATGTCAACAAAGTATGGACTTTGGTTGATCCATCTAAAGAGATAAAACCTATAGGGTGCAAACGGGTTTTTAAGAAAAAAACTGATATGGATGGTAAAGTAATTACCTAAAGGCACGTTTGCAAAAAGTTATCGTCAACTAGAAGGTATTGATTATGACAAGACTTTTTCACTAGTAGCAATATTGAAATCTATAAGGATACTCCGGCACTTGCCGCTCATTATGAGTTTTAGCAAATGGATATGAGAACAGCTTTCTTAAATAAAGATCTGATTGAGGAAGTGTACATGACATAACTTGAGAGTTTTATACCAAAGATCACACTAAAGTGTGTAAGCTACAAAAGTTTATTTATGGACTTAAGCAAGCTTCTAAGAGTTAGAACATCCATTTTGATAAAATAATCCAAGAGTTTAGTTTCATACAAAACATAGATAAACCTTGTGTATGCAGGAAAGTTAGTAGGAGTGCAAATGTTTTCCTACTACTTTATATAGATGACATATTGCTAATAGGAAATGGTGTCTCTATTCTTCAATAACTTAAATGGAATATAGATTCTAGTTTCCAATTTGATAAGGATAATTACAAATCTTAATCAGGCTACATATTTAATTTTGGGTGGTGGGCTAGTTAGTTGAAAGGGTTCCAAATTGGATAAAGCTTCCAATTTAACTACTAAAACTAAGTACATAGAAGCTTTTGAAGTAGCTAATAGATCAAGGAGTTCATAATAGAACTAAAAGTGGTGCCTAGCACTGTTGATCCCATATTTTTGTATTGTGATAACAATGGAACCATTGTACAAGCAAAGGAACCACGGTCTCATAAACAACCCAAGCATGTATTTAGGCACAATCATTTGATTTGAGAAATCATTGATAGAAAGGATACAAAAATAGAAAGAGGTCGCACTGATCAAAACATAGCTGATCTATTGACCAAGGTATTACCCAAAAAGAAACATAGTCATGTTTAGTCATTTGGTATTTGATACATGAATAATTGGTACTAGTATAAGTGGGAGTTTGTTAGTATTATACCCCAGAGGTAATCACATGTATATTATATATGGCACATTTAATAAGGTATTCATTATCTTTCAATTTAATTAATCATTAACCCATGTATATGTGTATAAAACTGTTAGATAAAGTCCTAAACACGTAGTATAGTGTTAAAGAAATTATGATGGAGATCATAATATGAAATGCCTACTACATTATATAGTATTTGTGCTTTAACCATCCCTAATCAGAGTATTAATGAGATAATACATCATTAATGCGTCAAGGCTAGAACGTGTTATACTTGTTGATTTGATCAAGCAGTAGTTTTCACATCCGTGAGTATTGTGATACTCAAAGCTAACACGTGGATACTTGTAACTTGAACAAGTTCATTAGATAATCACATAGATAACTATTTATTGCCAGTGATAGAATCTTATTATAGTAAATGTGCAAGTATCCTTAGATTTGAGATCTCTAAATTACTTTATTTACTAAGCCTTGTACTTTGATTCCAATCTCTGGAATCCTTACAAGACCACTTATAGGATGGATATTGAATATAATGTAAAGTACAAGAAAGTAGTTGAAAGGGTCAATAAAGGATTCATCACTTCTAATAATAGAGGCATATATCTTGTATGAAATCATTACTCAAGAAGTTCTTGGCCAAAGCAACTATGTGTTGAAAGTAGTTCTAATTGATGCACATGTTGAGTAATAGATTCTGGAATAAGGGCTAATAAATTCGGATTAGAATTAATTATATTCTAGCAAGAGCTAACACTAATTCTATGCTCTAAAACCAAATAAAATATAGTATGGTGAAATGAGTTTATTGTATTAATGTTTTGCTATTGAAAGGCTCATGTCAAACTACTTGACTTTCTAAAATTTTGGATTTATTAATTAAAAATTAAAAATTAATCTTAATTAGAATTAATAAGTTAATTCTAATTATTCAAGATTATTAATTCTATAGTGATTAGAATTAATTCATATTTTGTTATTAATTGACTAGAAAACCTAATAAGTCACACACAATATAGGAATTGGTACTCAAGATATTAATGATAATATTATGGGATTAATTTATGACAAGAAATAATTATTATAGGCTAATTATACCATGTTATTTTTAGTTGGGGTTGAATTGTAATTATTAAATCTTTATAGATGAATTATAAACTTGTTATAATTCAAAGGTTCAATTTGTAATTTTTTAAAAGCCCATCCCCATAATTTAAAAGGTAAAAAAGAATTATTATTTGTTTTCTAAAAGTATTAATAAATAAGGATTGTACGTTTTTTTTTTTTTTGTTTCTTGATGGCAGTTAAATAGGATGCGAGAAATATAGAAAAGTTGTTCTCTATTTGGGTTGAACAAAAAAAAAAAAAAAAAGGTCTACCAGACAACAATATGCATACACAGTTCTTTCCTTTCTTCTCTAAAACAAAACTCCTAGCCACCATACAATTTTTCCAGCAGAAAATTTCGGTGATTCTTGAATACATCCTCATACGGATTAATATTGGAGAAATTCCTACGCTTGGAATTTGGTGATTTGTGCTTGAACAAATTTACAAAAGGGTTCTGTGCTCACAAAGAAAAATTTTAAAAGCTGTGTTTTTCAGATAACAAATTTTTCTTCCCTCTCCTAACCCGTTTAATAATATACGAGTGATCTTTTGAGTGATTTTTTTTTTATTTTCCTTGCATGTAAACTAGTTTGCATGATCGAAATCCAACAGAAATTTCAGAGTTGGAAACTTTTGCTATTGAAGGACGAATATGGTTAGGTAACATCTCTATACAATCTACACTATTACTAAGCGTCAAAGCTCAAGAGAAGGATAAGGAACTATAAAAAAATTAAAGTGTACCAAAAAGCTCGACAATGAGTGTTATGGGGATAATCAGGAATGTTGCTATTTCGAGGACGTTATTATGTACCCAACCAAGATGACATGATAAGGGATATCTTAGTAGAAGCACACCAAAGTAAGTACACCATCCACCCAGAAGAAGTAAAGATGTATCATAATTTAATTGGTGAATTGGGGTGAGATTAAAATGGACTTTATTATTGGATGAACTTTGACTGCAAGACAAAGAGATACAAAACGGGTTGTTGTTAACTAATTAATGAAATCGGTACATTTTATTCCGATTAATGAACAAGATTCCTTGGACAAGTTGAGTAAGATCTATATGGATGAAGTAGTCAGATTAGATGAAGTACCATCTAGGATTGTATTAGATTGAGATTTGAGGTTCACTTTGGATTTTTGGAACAAATGCAAAAACTATATAGAATAACCTTAAAATTCAGTACCGCATTGCATCCTCAGACTTACAGCCAAATAGAACGAGACATGCTTCATGTAGGTTCTTTGGACTTTAGGAGAGCCTTAGAGTTTGCAGAAGGAAAACAAGTGTTCCTCAAATTGACTTCTCACTGAACTTAAGGCAAGTATGCACAAAGAAAGAACTATGTTAAAAAAAAAAAAAAAAAAGATTCCACTTGTTAAAATATTGTGGACGTATCATCTAATCCAAGATGGTACTTTTGAATCAGAAGCAGAGATGCGGCAATTGTATCCAGAATTATTTGAAGGTAATTTTAAATTTCAGGGATGAAATTCTTTAAAGGATGGGAATTGTAATACCCACCTCTAGGGATGAAAGAATATGGGGAATGAGAGAACAAGAGAAGTAAGAGGTACAGGTTTTGAATCACCATTTGAACATTATAGAGAAGGGTTAAGCATGAGGACCCAGAACAAAAAAAATGCTAACTTTGTCGAGAAGAATATTTTTGTGAAATAAAAATTTTAAGGGACAGTGGAGGCCTGTTTTAGTCTTGATTTGCATGAAATCAGAAATAGTTAAGCACGAAGTGAGATACGTAGAATGATTCCATATACTGCATATATCATTTTGACAAAAACGAAAATTTTAGGTGCAAGAGTTTTTTATAGGCTTAATTAAGGGTTAATGACCTTGATTAGTGAAGATTAATCTCCTTGAGTGATGAAAGCTTTGGATTAGCATTAAACCATACTTAGGACACCTTATTAAGGGATTAAGTAAGGTTAGATAGACTAGATATGGATTATATATAAAGTGGGATTAATTAACTTAAATGAGGATTGAGTTTGTTTAGCAAAAATTAAGTGATTTTTGTGAAGAAAAGTTTTGGATAGGCACCTAATGGTGATTAGAGGCACTTAAGTAAAGGATTAATTAAGGTAAATTGAGATAAATATGAATTATAGGTTAAGTGATATTAAATAGATTAAGAGAATTAAGTGAGATTAGCTATTTTATTTTATATTATAAATTCTAGCTTACTAACTGACCATTAGACCCTTCTTTTTAGCCTAAGAAAAGACCAAAAGATCCCTGACTTCTGGAGAGTTCCGATAGCTATCAAATTGTGGGTATTTCTCGTACCAAAAAAAAAAAAGAAAGAAAGAAAGGGAGCTAGCAAGGAGCTTAGGGAGAAGAAGAAAGGAAGAACTTTTGCAACTTTTCAGCCATTGTTCAACCTTTCTAATCAAGTAAGACCCTTTCCTCCTAGAACAAAAAAGATTTTGGACATCACAAAGATCATTTTGATATAAATATTGATGACTAAAACTTGAAAAATATGTGATGGAGAAAATGAATAATTTCTGGTTTCATGTTATTTGAAGCTGGTATGTTAACCGGTTTCTTTGAGAATGTTAGTGAAATTTTGTAGTTAACTTGATGTGTTTTGGGGAGAAGGAAATGCAAAATAGAGAAGGGCTAAAATAGAACATAAAGCCTAATTTAGAAAAGGAAAACAAAGATAAAAATAGTGATGAAGAAATACTGGAATGGATTTTGTTTCTTAGTTAGTAGCTATGGAGTTGTTGTGAATGTTGATTATTGAACTAAGGTGGCTAAACATAACCACACCTTAATATGTTAGGGAAAATTAGAGGTTGGTTTTCTGGGATTTTGAGTGCGAAGGAGGTCACGAGAACAAAGGAAACTAAAGCTACCTTATAAAATATTATTTTTGTGACCATAAGTATGTGTACTATTTTGGATGTCTAGAAGAGCTATAATGTAGGGGAGGAATTAAAAAACCTTCTTTAGGGTTTGAGAAAGGTCCAGGAGAGTGTAGAAGTGATATGTTGTGTAGAAAAAATCATAGAAAACTTCCAAGCAAAATGGTGCTAGTAGTGAAAAAGGAAATTGGGTGCCTTTTTCTTGTACAGTCTGGCCACTAAATAAACTGTACATAATGGCCATTAATTCTGGAACCTTATGAGGTGAACTTGGTAGCTAAATGTTCTAGGAACATTTTGGGACAAATTAATTTTGACATTAGTTGGACTATTAGATAAGAAGTTATAAAGGAAACATTAAGGGCTGCCAGTATGTAGTTGCTTTAAATATTGGTTTGGCACTCTTTAAAGTGTCCCCTATTTCAATGTGTCTAGGGAAGCTGACCTAAAATGGTTCTTAAATCACACTTGTATAAGTGTTAAGCAAGATTCGAGATGCTTTAAATAGGTGTGTTGTGTAGAAGAATTGGAAAATATAGCTAGTACAATGTATGAAAACAATTAGGAAATTTTATTTTGGTCAATAGATGAACCTGGCTATTTGGACAATAAACTAAACAAAATGGTTTGGTATTTTGAAACTTCATGAATTGGAAATTTTTACTAATTGTTTTAGGAGTAATTTGGGACAAGTTTCACATATTTGGAGTTCTGGAGTGAGATATAGGTCAGAAATACTAAACTTTAGCAAAACTGGAAATATGGTTAACCTAAGTAGAATAGGTGTATTATTTTTTGATTTTTTTTGCTACAAGACTGGATGGAATCTTTGAAATTTGAATAAACTTCTAGCTTGGAATAATAGAAGAGAATGGCTTAGGTTTTGAAGTATATTGGTAGCCTGCTTAGTCTCACTAAAATGAAAACCTATAGATAGCCTAAGTACCCATAGGAAGAAAATAGGTTTATTTTGTTATTCGTTTGTTATGCAGTTAACTTAGATGATTTGTGCACCTTGAGGATATAATGTATTGTTGTAGGTGGTTGTGACCAAAAAAAGCTATAAACTTAGGAAGTACCCGTCCAAATACACGGTAAGTCTTAGTTATTTCAAAGACATGTTTTTGCAAGTGGTTTTTGAATAAATGCGAAAGTTTGGTTTCAAAGTATGCGTTCTTTACTTTTTTGGAAATCTAACAACTACAATACAAGAATAATCCAAAATTGTTATTTCTAAGCTAAACTTACCATTTCAAAGTTGGTTAAGCCACTTCAACTCCTTTCAAAAATTCTTCGATTTTCTACAAGCTTTTCTGAAACAATATACTTTTTTTTCTCTATTCAAGGAACCTGCCTACTTTCAAAACACCTAATGCACCATATGGGATGCATTTTATATTTTTTCAATCAATGTTCTTTGGAACCAAGAAAAAGGATTTGAAAGCTAAATGTAAGCTTTGAAAATGAAGTTTTTGTTAGATTATGCTCGGAAATAAGCATATATAGCAATGACAATGTTAAGTACTCAGTAAAGGCTTTTTTTTTTTTCTATACTAGCTCATGTTAGATATAGATAGACCCAAGTAACCTAGCCTGATTTTGGGATTCACCTTACTCCAAATGGGGCGATGGGACATTGAAATTAACCATCCCTAGCTAGCCTTAATGCTTGTCAATTGCCTACTATCATACTTAGGTTGTTCACAAGATGCTAGTTGGGAACACCCGGTGATAGAGCCTAATTATGTCATATTTTTCTAGTTATTTGAGGATGTTTTGTGGTATTTTTTGTTTAAAAACTAGTCATTTCCCTTCCTATTTGATGTTTTTCTTGTGAAAAGTGTCCTTGGTGAATTTGTACAGAAATTGGATGATTTTGAGTGAAATTGTACTTTTCTAGACTTAACTCGGCACCTACTTAGAAAGGTTGAACCGGTCATTATCGGTCTAGACGAAGTGACTTGGCACTGGCCCTACTCTATTGTAGCTGTTTAATGTCCTTTTTTAAGTCAAATTGGAAATTGTCAAAGAGGTTAATTTGTTCCTAACTTGTACTCGCCCAGGGCTTTTGAGGGATGAATTTTAGCAATCAAAGGACTTATAAAACTAAGAACAAGTGGAGAATAACATATGAATTCAAGGAGTAAAAGCTAAAATTATTCATTGAAGAGGAATTCACCACTTGAAGGAGCATTGATTCAAGAAGGCTTTTAAATGAGGAAGAAGGGGCATTGTCTATGAGTTCTTTCTAATACCTTTATTTTCTTTTTCTTTGAACAATGATGAGATTAATGTTTTAATTGTAATTGAATATTATTTTTGGATTCATGATATTGTAATTTATTCAATAGTTTATCAATTGGTTGTTATTCTTGGTATTTGATTACTTGCTTTTATTGGATAGATTGATGGAGTTGAATTTATGTCTAATGAACTTGTGAAATGAAGTTAGGTTGAATTCAATTTAATTAATTCTATATAATTATTATCTTAACTGGATTGAGAAAGAAGGTTGAGAATTGAACCTAAGTAATTGAATGTTAGTTAATTTCTCCTAGAGTATATGGTCATTCACTAATTTCATGTTTATATTGCCTAGAGTATAGGGATATTCATGAGGAATGAGTTTAATACATTTCTTTTGTTGTGTTGATTTGATTGGAAAATCTACTAATTTAATTAAGAAATAGTAATTGCATAGATTGGGAAAGAAGTGGATTCTATCTTTATTCCTTCATGATGCCAAGAGAATGATTGATTGTGATAAGTGTTAGATAATTCATGTCATGTTCTTGAGAATAAATATTTAATTTCATATTTTTCTCTCCAAGAGTTATGTATATATTTTGTGTTTATTTTTATTTTTATTTTGACTCTTTATCAATCTATTTGCTAGGTTAAACATTGAATAAAAAGTAATTAGTGTGTATTTGTTCCTTAAAGATCGATACTCGTTAATTCCCTATACTATGCTTAATGATGAGTGAACTTGTTCATATATATAATTTGAGATTAATGTTTTAATTTAACTTGATTGGGAATGAACTTGAAATTGCATGATTTTTAAATGCCCAAGTTTAACGCATCACCCGGCGTGTCCACTCTTGCTGTCTCGATAGGGATTGACATTAAGATTGGGAACCTTGAGCTTATGGTGGTAAGTAAAAAATCCCCAAAAGTGAACTTAGATGCATTATTACTCTTACTATTTTGGGAAAATGTAGTTGAGTACAAAAATCCTTTTAAACATTGCACAACAGTACCAGATTGCTGAAAGTAAAGCCCCTTTAGGACTTTATACGTAGATTATTCTTCTATTGAGAGAACAACCTATTTTCTTGAACCACATGTCATGATTTGAAGACAACAACACCGATAACCAAAAATTTCATCTCCTTTACAGGTCTAAGACCAACTAAGGGATTTTTATTTCTTTTTTTCTTAGTGCTAACAAATGGTTTTTGTATGCATGTTTTGAAGTAAAAATCACGGCCCATAGGACTCACTGAGTATTTTCACTCACATATTTGTATTGTTTTCTCTTTTTTAGGAATCAGTTTTGAGAACTTCTACTAGTGAGAGCTACACACCTAGTGTGGTACTACTGGGATCTAGTTATATAAATAGTATTTTAGGCCGTCTGTAAATCACCAACTTGGATGTAATATGGACATTATGAGTTTACATTTTACTTTATGTAGCAAATCAACTCTTGATGTAAATTCTTTTGGTGTAAAATAAAACTACATTTTCTTGTTTAGTTAAAAATCATTATAATGACCCCTTAGCTGGGAGATTAGATGGGGTGACACTTATGTTTTATAAGTTAAATTACTTACAGGAATTAGGGGGATTACATATAAAAAACCAGCTATCTATAAATATTAAAACCTTCTAATTTTCAATGGCAAGGCAGAGAAGCAACACTACTGAGAAAAAGCCAATCATCGAGAAGGTTCCACTTGAGAAGAAGCCAGCAAATAGAAGAAACTCGGTGCTGCGGCCAAAGATAAGAGGAAGAAGAAGTGGATGAAGAAGAGATTAAAGGCTTCAAAATTCCATGGGTATGTTTCCGAGGAGAAGAAGAAGTAGAGAAGAAAGCAAAGCATTCCATGGGCATGTTTTAGATTGAACATTACAAAGAGAGATTAATAGGGTTCAAAATTCTGAGGTAGAAATCAAAGCATTATTTGTTAATTATGAATGTGTTATTGAAGGAAAAAATAAAATATTTTTCTTTATATTTTGTTATTTTAAAGGTATTAGCTTTTGTGAGTTGTACAAAAGGTTTAGCTCAATTTGAAGGCATTAACTTTTTGTTTGTTATAGAAGAAGCTATACAAAGAAAAAGCCTATTGGAGATAAGCCAACAAGGAATTTTTTTTTTTTTTAATAGAAAAAAAAACTAGTGTTAGCAATTGATTATCAACATAGATATCTATCACTACTTAGTGACCATTACAAAATTTAGTTGCTAATTAGCAACCTAATATATTTTTGTAAATTAATTATTTTCATTGGTCTAGAAATTCGTTACTGATGGTTTAGTGATGGATAGTCAGTTGCAAATTAGTAACTATATAATTTTTCGGTTGCAAAATTTTTAGTGACTAGAGTCATTATGATCAATAAATATCAGTTGCTAGTTTGTCACTAAATCATAATTAGCGACCAATTAACCTGATTTAGCAACTGATGTTTTAGTTGCCAATCTTATTATTTCTTGTAGCATAAAAATACCTTTTAAACTTATAAAACTACAACTTAGGAAGATTATACAACCTATTAGCTCAAATCTTATTTATATTTGCACAATTTTTTATCAAACTGAAGATGAAATAAAAATTACTATATATTCCTTTAATGTTTTATCTCAATAAATTTTATTAACTTAAGTGAAATAGGAGGCATACAGTCAAGTAAAATTAATAGAGATATAAGTTGGATATATAATCAACTCCTCCTGAGTCATCGAGGTATAACAAAAGAGTTTATACAAGAACTCGATAAATTTATGCGAATTGTATGTGTGCAATCACAATTTATCTGTACAGGAATGACAAGGTGTCCTTGTTCTTAGTGCAAGCTTCTTAAATTCCAAAATTGTGAAACCAGCTATGTTCACCTTCTAGACAAAGGTTTTGTACTAAATTCTTTTACATGAATGTCCTATGGAGAAGATTACCTAACTTATGAATTAGCACTGCCTTATGTAGTCTTAGATCATCATGAAACCACAAATAGGTATCAAGAAATGATATATGATGCCGCAGGTCCTATCGCTAATAATAATTTTAGTGTGGGCCTATCTGATGCATAAATTTTAGGTGTATAAAAATCATCAAATTTAAATCCATCCCTTAGTCAAGTTTTAATTAAAACATTAATCCCAAACTACACATACGAGGAAGTATACTCATCGCAAGCATAGTATAGGGAATTAACGAGTATCGATCCTCAAAGGAACAAGTACACACTAATCACTTTTCATTCATTGTTTAACCGGCCCAAATAAAGTGATAAAAAAAAGAAAAATAAACATAAAAAAATATATACAACTCAAAGATGTAAGAATATGAAATCTAGACAATTATCTTAGAAAACATGATAATGAACCATTTAAAAATTATCTCAATTAATCATCATCTTGGTATCATGAAGGAATATAAAGTAAAATTCAATCATTTTCCAAGCCATGAATACACTTATATAGACTCTACTTCTTTCCCAATCCATGGAATCACTATTCCTTGATTAAATTAGTAGATTTTTCAATCAAACTAACATAACCAAAAAATGCATTAAAATCAATTCCTCATAAACATGAAATTAGCTAATGACCCTTTGTTCGAGGAGAAATCAACTAATCTTTGATTACTTTAGCCCTTTAATCCTAAATTTGTTTCCCAAGTCCATTAAAATTTAACAAATACAAAATCAATGCAATAAACTCCTAACATCGTTTCCCAAGTCAATTAGAAGAAAACACATCAATAACTAATGACAACAAGTAATCAAATACCAAGAATGA
This sequence comes from Voacanga thouarsii, assembly GCA_026120185.1. Classification (NCBI taxonomy): domain Eukaryota; kingdom Viridiplantae; phylum Streptophyta; class Magnoliopsida; order Gentianales; family Apocynaceae; genus Voacanga; species Voacanga thouarsii. The sequence continues at coordinate 1,217,038 of JANUWF010001161.1, forward strand.
TAAACAATTGATCAAATAACTAAATTAATCCAAAAACTATGAATCTAAAATATTGTTAAATTATGATGAAAACATTGAATACATCATTATTTAAGAACAAGAAAATAAAGAAAAAAGAAAGCATTCATAGACAAGCCTCTTTCTTCTCCCTTGAAGACTATCTTGAATACCCCTCCTTGAATGGTGAATTCCTTCTTCAATGAGTGTTTGGAATTTTTAGCTGTTGAATTCACTCTCCATCTCTTATGTTTTTCCTTGCTTTTATAGGTCTCTTTGATGCTAAATTCATTGCCTGGGAATTCTTGGCCGAGTAGGATTCAAAAAATATCAAAATCACTGAAAAATTCTAAATTCGTGCATATGATTTTTGCCATTACATAACGGACCTGGTGTCGGGCCCAATCGACCCACCTAGAGCCAGGTCTTTTCTATTTTCTTCCTAAAAATAGTTCTGTTTCCTCTGTTTGACCAGAATAGACCCCGTGCCTGGTCTTTTGGCTGGGCCTAGCTACAGGTGCATTCTGGAATTTTTTACTTTTTGCTTGAAATCAACTTACATTTACACAAATTTACCAAAAACACTTTTTACAAGCAAAATGTTAAATAGGAAAGAATATGCCTAATTAATACAATAAAAGTATCTCAAAACAACCTCAAATAACTAGTAAAAATAATGATGATTTTAGCCTGTATCACATACCCTCACACTTGAACTTTTGCTTGTCCTCAAGCAAAACACTTAATCCAAGAAAATTATCAAGGAAACATAAGTTTTTTATCAATTGAAACACAACAAGAATTATAACTTCCTTTCAAATTTTAGATAAAAATATTGCCATTCATCAAACCCTTTGAAAACAATTCAAACTTTGAAACATTTGATAAGATATCCCAAAACTCTTGAAGTTAAATTAATCAAGTGTATACCTTAGTCTAAGAAATTATTTCACCCTTCAAGTAAAAATATGGATAAGATGAATCACATAAGTTAAGCCATCTATCAACTCAAGCATTATAAATCTAAAAATTGCACAACTAAAGTCATGATGTAAGGAAAGCACACAAAACTTTTTGCTCTCTCAATTTCTTCAATAACTTAGGGAATTGATAGCCTCAAGTGCATGGATTTCTCTTTACACACCGTATTGGCCCCCTTTTAGTCATCACTCATCATTTTTCAACATTTTCCCTCTCCTTTACTTTTTGGGAATTCATAGCCTCAAAAAGGTGGATTTTTCTTCACTATCCGTATTGGCCCCCATAAACAAACAAAAACATTTTCTCATCTACAAAGATCAACTCATTTTTTCATCAATTATCAACTCACCAAAAAAAAAATCACAAATTTTCCACTCAAAGATCTTTTATCAACTCACATTCCTTATCACAACTCAAAACTAAGCAAAATTTAAACTCATAATACAATAGTTAGCCAACAAACTTTACCCATATTCATCATATTCTCCATATTTTAACTAGATGAGTTAATTAATACTCAAACACCAATGTATAAACAAGATTAATCCAAATTCTCAAGTCTTGGAACATATCCTATCCATGAACTAGTTTCATAAAAATTCACCAAATGAATGACAAAACTTATATCTAAGTAAGAAAAAGAATTACAACCTTGCCAAAGCAATAAAAACCACAAAATTTTTGAAAAAACTTTTCAACAAAATTGATTCAAAATTTTCAACAAAATTGTTTTATACTAAGAAAAGCTAAGATAATTAATAAAAATTTGGACAAAGAATATTACTAAATTATTCCCCCACACTTAAATTGAACAATGTCCTCATTAGACAAAAATTAACATAAGAAAACATCTCTAAAGGGACCAAAACTAATAGAGGGGTAGAAAATTTAAGCAGTACTCCCTAAGTGCAATAAAACGCCAATAGATATCAAAACATGAAATAGAGAGAAGGGCTAGTCTAAGAAGACTTTATTCCTACCTGCAAAAGAAAACATAAATTGTTGGGAAATATGCCCTCTTAGGCTAGGTTTCTGATGTAAAAATTGAATGTTTTAATAAAAGAATTTGTTTTCAAAAATTGTTTGTTAATTTATATTTGTGCACAATTACGTTTGGAAAAAACCCATTGTTCTTAAGTAAGTGGTCCATGTGAATGGAGGTCTTTCACAGTAAGGTATGAATCACGGGCTACTTAACACATAAATGTTTGTTTTTAACCGATTAATGAGAATGAGAATCTCATCATATTTAGGTTATTATGTTGTGAATTCCAAATGGGGAATGGCTTACCTTTAGCCAGTGAGTAGTCCACTCACTTCATGACATAAGTGTATTTCGAATACGTAGAATACGACCTGTAGTAGTGGTTTCTGAAAGTACTATATGGTAGAAATTTAGACTACTACCGCTACAGCGTGGACTAGTACTTTACGACTTGAGTATGAGTTGGTGATCTGATGAAGCTGGAAGCATATACTTTGATATGCTATAGTTGAGGTTCTATCGTAGGGCCAATATACTTGCATGTTGGGTATGTGTGACTAGTTAGTTAAGACAGATTTGTGCAAGATAGTTTCTATACTGTATCGCCCCTTGTGGTTGTCTGAATGATCTAAATATCCACATCCCTGGGAAACATGACTTGGATGTTTGCTTTAGGGTAGCTCTCTTGAAAAGCAAAAATAATCCAGGAAATTGTGGATCATTGGACTACAAGCCTAAGGATGGTAAATGTCATTTAGAGAGGTGTTAGTACACTTCTTCCTCTTCAAATGTACGGCAATGTATAGAGGGGTATTTTAGTCATTACACCTATAGGTCGGAGACTTTTCTAATGCAGCATTGTCCTTGGGGTCAATATTTCCTTATGGTGATATTAGGAAATATTTAGAATGCAAAATGCAGCTATTTATATGGCAAGGGTATTTTGATCATTTTAGTAGCCAAAGAGGTGTGTCTTTTGGTCCCCAGTATAGACCGTGAGTCCTAATTAAATACATGCTAAGAAATTGATCTTAAATTAAATGGAATTTATTTTATTTAAGTAGCCTAATTTAATTATTGGGCTAGAATAAAATAAATGTCCATGGAGAAAGAGAATTAATTAAATTAGTTTGGTGGGTTAGTTAATTATTCAGGGCTTTGGTCCAGTTTGAATAATTAGGGATTAACCTGGGACAAAATTAATATAGGCTTGTTAATTGGACTAGTTTATTTGGGCTGAAAAAATTAATTATTTGTTGGGCCATTAAGTTGGTTCTAATTAGAATAATTAATTTAGTCCAAAAGGTTAAACTAAGAGTTCAATGGCCCTGTCCAGTTTAACCTAGGGTTTTATTTAGGTTAAACAGGAGGATTGGAGATCATTGTTGTTTTTTACAGACTCTTCTCTGTGGAAAAAGAAACACACGTCTTTCTCTCTCGCTCTCTCTCTCTCTCTCTCTCTCTCTCTCTCCAGAAAATATTCCTTAGTTCTATTAGTTGTTCACCAAATGGAATTAGGCAGGCCATATACTGGAAAATCGAGAGTTTGGCGTTCACTTATATACAAAGACGGAGTAGGAGGCTTGCAGGAATCGCACCAGAGGCTTCCATTAGCACACCTACCCCAGTTGCACACATTCCAGTCCAGCCAATTCTTAGAACGAGGAAAAGAGGTAAGAAATTTTTAACCTCGAAGTCTGTACAGAGCTCAACTGATGCTGGCTAGGGCTGCCAGAGCCGGCGCCGGTTCTATTCAGGAATTCCTCTGTTCTTGGTTTTTCCAATTTTTTTTGTATTCGCTTCCACTGCGTGCCCTGTGTTTTCCCTTCTTAAGCCTTCACAAATAAAAGTACAAGAAAAATAATAACAAAATAAAGACACTCCTAAATAAAAGAAAAACAAACTAAAGAAAAATACTACTAAAAATCCTAACAAAGCAAATAAAGATACGAGTCACTCCCTCATACTTAAGATGGAAAATATTTTCCTTATCTTGGGAGGGTAAAAGACATTAATACTCATTGAAAATTATACGGTTGATGAAAGTCGAAATAAGAGAGGTTTGTGAAAAATGGAGGATTCATGAAAACAATTTTTCTCAATAAAACAAAATATATGAACCTCCTTCTTGAACATTCCTTTAGGTACACAAATGCTATTTTCAACATATGAGTGCACATGGTATCTAAAGAATGTATCAAACTTGAAATCATCATTTTTCCCTTCAAAATAATTTTCACAATTAAAGTTCCCCTTTAAACTTAGTATTTGAGTTCTCAAAGATGGAATCGAGAAATTCTTACTTTTCAATGCTTGGTCTACAAAAACTAAGTTACTTCCCTTTAAATGGGATGAAGGGTATAAGTTGTCCGCATCCTCCAAGGGTTTTATATGATGTAACATTGAAAGATCCAATTCCTTGAGACATGGTAAATTCCATATATCATCATTTGGACGATCACCCTCCAAGAATGGAAAGGAACCTAAGAAATCATATGACAAAGAGAGATTAGAATTATTAGTACACACTAGAAGAAAATGATACATTTGCGATAAAACTTAAGCTAGGAAAATTTTTTGTCGCTAAAAGTACCCTTTAGCGAGGAAATTTTTTCTTTAGCGACAAAATTTTTTTGTCGCTATTGACTAAGACCTTCAGTGACAATTTTTATTTCCTAGCTAAAAGTGATGGCTTTAGGTAGGAAATAAGTGCATTAGTGAGGAAAATTTAAGTTTCCTCACTAATGATACACTATTAGCGACGAAACTTCATTTCCTAGCAAAATTTTCCTCGCTAAAGATGCATCATCAGTGACGAAAATACATTTTCTAGCTAAAAATATTAACTTCTATCAACATTAACTATACTTTTAGCTACAAAATTTTCATTCCTAGCTAATACACGTCCCTATATTTTTAAATATTTACAACATGAACCATAGATTTTGTAAATTAGTTTTTAAATTTTTTATACATACAAAATGACCTTATAAATTTATAAATTAGTCCTTAAATTTTGAAATATTTATAATATGACCCTAAAAATTTTACAAATTGATCTCTAAATTTTTAAATATAAACAATATGATCAAATATAAGAATGCTAGATTATATGGCAAAATATATCTGATTACCTTCAAATTTTATCATAATACTTTATTTTACCAATTTTAACAAATCTAATGGTTGGATCGTTAATTTGATACATCTATTTTCGTAAATGCGTTAAGTTATGGGCATTTTTACCAATATTATGCAAGATTATGTGACAAAATATATTCGATTACCTTCAAATTTGGTCATAACACTTTTCTTAGAAATTTCAACAAATCTAACAATCAGATTGTTAATTTGATGTACCTATCATTGGAAATGCCTTAGGTTTTTGGTATTTTTGTAGATATTTTGTTGGACTGCGTGCTAAAATATATACGATTACCTTCAAATTTAGTCTTAACACTTTTCTTAATAATTTCAATAAATCCAACGGTCGGATCGTTAATTTGCAGCACCTATCTTTGTAAATACCTTAGGTTTTTGGTATTTTTGTATATATTTTATTGATTACATGCCAAAGTATATCCGATTACCTTCAAATTTAGTCATTACACTTTTCTTAGCAATTTCAACAAACCTAATGATCAGATCATTAATTTGAAGTGCCTATCTTGGTAAATACCTTCAATTTTTCATATTTTTGTAAATATTTTATTGAATTACGTATCAAACTATATCTGATTACCTTAAAATTTGGTTATAACACTTTTCTTAGCAATTGCAACAAATCTAACAGTCAGATTGTTAATTTGATATGCCTATCTTTGTAAATGCCTTACGTTTTGGACATTTTGTAGATATTTTGTTCGAATGCATGCCAAAGTAAATCCGATTACCTTCAAATTAGTCATAACACTTTTCTTAATAATTTTAACAAATCTAACGGTCAGAATATTAATTTAAAGTGCCTATATTTATAAATGCCTTAGGTTTTTGATATTTTTGTAGATATTTTGTTAGACTATATGCCAAAGGATATCCGATTACCTTCAAATTTGGCCATAACTCTTTTCTTAGAAGTTTCAAAAAATCTAACAGTCGGATCATTAATTTGATATTCATTACAGAATTTATTAAAACAGAATAAGATATTCAGTTTTGATTCGACTCTAGAAAATCATGTTAAAAATATTAAGCAAATATGCAGTACTTTACCTAAGTTGCAATTGCTTTCTGAAACAGATAATTTAATTTTAGAGACTGATGCTTCTAAAAATTACTGGAGTGGAGTTTTAAAGAAAAAAGATGAAGATAGAGAAGTTATATGTAGATATTGTTCTGGTACTTTTAATGATATATACAAAAAAGATACCATACTAATGAAAAAGAATTATTAGCTGTTGTTAGGAGTTGCCAAAAATTTTATTACTTTTTATTGTCAAAAAGATTTTTATTAAGGACAGACAATACTCAAGTTAAAATAATTATAAGAAATAATTTACCTTTTAAACCTGAATATAAAAGATTAATTAGGTGACAGACTTTATTAGTTGAGTATCAATTTGATATTGAGATTATTAAGACTAACAAAAATGTTTTAGAAGATTTTTTAACTAGAGATGGCTAGTAAAAAACAACGGATAATTAAGCTTTTAGAGGATATGGAAAAATAGGTTTTAGGCATCCAGAATAATATTTTTTATATCATTGACATTGCTCAGCTGCCAGGTATAACTAAGAAAGTCACAGATGTCCTTATGTCTGAAAGCAAAATGATAAAGACTAGAATAATAATTTTGAAATGACTAATAAATTGATAAAAAAATATTTTAGATAAATTTGAAATAATAGATATGGGATCTTGCTCTAAGGCTCCACAGGAGGAAAAAGAAGAAGAAATATCTCTTAGACCAAGGACAGAGAAATTAGCTATGTTCTCTTCAAATATTTCCCCAAAGATACTCCCAGTTGTAGAGATATAGCAACAGATAATGAAAGAACTCTATAGTCTCTCAAATACTGAAACTAGATGCTTGGATTATATTTGTTAGCCCTAAGGGCAATCTTTTGTGTTTTAACTTATGACAAACATTGATGAGGACTAATTTATGTGATCTATATATTATAGGACATGTTCGACCCCAGTTCTTCCAAGGCGTGCACATAAGATTGTTAAGCAACTCTTGAGCAATAGAATTCGAGAATGGGGGATCAAGTAGAAGGCCAAGCTTAAAAGATTGCATACCAAGAATTCGTTGTGGAAGAATCTTAGACTAGGAATCTTGTTCAGGTATTATCTATGTAAATTTCTATGTCTTTCTTACCTCAAGATTCAGTTTATTTCCACCTTGAAGCACCCAAACAAAAAGATTTTAAAGGTTTAAGTCTTTAGAATTTTAGTTTGAGTAGTTTGGATGACTCTATATCTAAAAGCTTCGTTCGAAATCTTGTGAACAGTGTTAAATCGATTCTGTCTAAAAAAGTGTCATTTTGGACTTACCTTTTGGATGCACCATCGCCCAATCCCTGAGTCCAAAACTTTGGCAAATCTGACAGTGAAAAACTAGTCGTTTTCAAGCTGTTGGAACACCATTTTTTGCTTTTATAAAAGGTTTCAAAACTTGATTTGAAAGAGATTTTTGTCCTATCCTTCTAAGAAACACTCTTGCTCTATAGAATACAAAAATCTCCTTTTTATAGTGCTTCAAAGTGAAATCAAATTCTGTCAAAAAGGTAAAGGTTATTTGAGCTCATTTGCTTTGTATATCTGCTCAAAAGAGTGAGCTATTTTTTTCTTCATTACTACAATCATCTTTGTGTATCAAGGTTGTGGTGTAAAACCCATTTGGAGTGAATCTTGATTTGTTGGTTGATTAAGAGGTTTTCGTGAAACCAAATATGGTGATCTTTTCATGTATTTGGTGTAGATTGATACCGTTAAGTTAGGTGAATGAAATCTAGTTGAAAATTCTTTAGTGTGAGCTGAAGGTAGTGGCTGTAGATCTTGATAGATCGAACCACTATAAATCCTGTGTTATCTTCCTCTGCATTTAACTTCGGTTAGCTACAATCTTCTTTGCACAAAATTCTTTTTAATCTCTCAAGAGAAATATTTATGGTTCTCACCAACTTATTTTCACTCTAGTATTAATTGCATCATGTGTCCTATCTTATTCAAAGTGTAGTTAATCTTTAAGTCACTTTGAAAGCCTCTTATTATAGTAAGTCACTTCGGTCTAAAATTCTGAGGAGTTTCTCAAAACAAATTTTTCAAAGAGTATTTTAAATTTTCCAAAAACCTTATTCACCCCCCTAAGGTTTTTCATTTGGTATCAGAGCATTGGTCTACTCTATTTTTTGTCTAACAAATATGTAGAAAAGATCCTCTGGCAAACTCATTTGCTCTTCCGTATGTTGAAGAAACCTCAACAAATCGACCTCCTTAGTTCAATGGAAACAATTATACATTCTAGAAAAATAGAATAAAGATTTATGTTTATTCAATCAACTTTGAGTTGTGGAATCTAATTGAGAATGGTCCATTTGTCCCGTCAATATTTGTTGATGGTAGAAAAGTGCCTAAACAGAGTAATGAATTTGATACGGAAGACAATGACAAAATGATATTGAACTTTCAAGCTATGAATATTCTGTGATGTGCCCTTGATGCCACTGCATATAACCGAGTTAGTGGTTGTGATTCAGCCCATGATATATTGAGATTATTTGAAGTCACCCATGTGGGGACAAATCAAGTGAAGGAATCTAAGTTGAGACTTTTAATTCATGATTATGAATTGTTCACGATGAAGCCAAATGAAAGGATAACGTGTCTACCAGATTTACAAATATTGCAAATAGATTTAAAACCTATGGGAAAGTCTCTTCCCTTGGTGAACAAAACAAAAAAATTCTAGATGCGCTGCCTAAGAGCTGGCAATCGAAAGTTCTAGTTGTGGAAGAATCTAAGGATCTAAAATCCTTACCAACTGAAGAGCTGATTAGCTCTCTCCTGATGCATGAAATGAAACTCAAGAGATTTCAAGAATTTGATTATCATGATAAAGGAAAAAGGGGAATAGCATTGAAAGCTGCAAATGAGGAAGTTGAAAGTAGTCAATCGGATAGTGGTGATGAGACAAAAGTAGACATCGAAGAATTGGCCATAATTGCAAAGAAATTTAGAAGAATCTTCAACAAAGAAAACTTTAAAAAATGAAAGAAGTTCGTGAAAAAAAAGGGACAGACTTCATCATTTAAGTCTTAATGCTATGAATTGAAGAGTACGGAACATTTCATTGCTGACTGCCCAATAACTAAAGAAAAAAAAAGCAGAATGCTTAAAAAGAAGAAGAAGGATCTGAAAGCAAAGAAGGGCAAATGACTAATGGAAATTTGGAACCAAAGAGTCCAAAAAAGATGAAGACCCTGAAAATGAAACTGCTAACATATACTTCATGGCAATAGAAAATGAGGTAAATCCCATCACCACTAATTCAATATCTGATTTACATAATTCTAATAATGAAAAGTATGATGATCCTAATGAATTGCTAGTTGACATGTTTCATGAACTAAAAAAGCTGTCTAGAAGAAATAAAGAAATGAAGATGAAAATTGACTACTTGTTAGATGAGAATGCAAAGTTGTTGAATGAGAACAAAGTCTCTCTTGAGTCAAATATGTGTGCAAATATTGAAAAAGATGTTATCATTACTTCCTTGCATCATGTATTTCTAGAAAATAAATGCTTATGTGATAAAGTTCATTCTTTTGAGATTATGGTTAGCAATTTTGATGATATAAAAAATAGAGTTGCTAATCTCACTACATGCATTGAAAAGTTTATAAATAGTAAAAACAATTTGGAAAAATTGCTTGGTGCACAACACATAGCTAGAAATCACAATGGTCTAGGTTATAGGCATGAGATCAAAGCCAAGATTCACAAATCTCACTTTGTAAAAGCTGCCTCATCACATATGACACAAAGTATTGCACATATTGTGAAAAATCTAGACATAAAGCATCTAGGTGTCATGTTAGTTAGAAAGAAAGTGGAATCCAATGCAAGAACAGTTTGGAAGATTAGAGGAACCATTACTAACCCTCATGGGCCCAAGAAAATGTGGGTATCAAAAGTCACTCTCCCTTCTCATGTATAAGTACATTCATTGGAGAAAATAAGCTTCACAAAGTGGTTCTTGGATAATGGATGTTCAAGACACATGACCGGAAATGCAGCTCTATTAGAAGATGTGCAATCAACAAATGATGGATTCGTTACCTTTGGAGAAAAAAGGAAAGGAAAAATTCTTGACATAGGAAACATTGGTAAATGATCTTCAACCATTATCAAATAAGTGTTATTAATTGATGAGTTGAAATACAACTTGCTTAACATTAGTCAATTATGTGATAATGGTTGCAAAGTCATATTTGAGAAAGATTCTTGCTCTATTATGGATAGCTCAAATAATGATACAATCTTTGTTGCTAACCGTGTTGAGAATGTTTATGTATTCTATCTTGATGATCTTATAACTCATGATATTAGATGTCTCCCCGTGCATGACAATGATGGTTATCTTTGGCATAGAAGATTAGGCCATGTATCATTTGATTTGCTAAACAAACTATCCTCAAAAGAGCTTGTTAGGGGACTGCCTAAAATGAAGTTTGATAAAAGCAAAATATGTTATGCATGCTAATAATCAAAACTTCTTTCAAATCCAAGAAAATAATTTCTACCGCAAAACCTTTTAAATTAATACACATGGATTTGTTTGGACCAATGAAGACCACTAGCTTTGGTGGTAAAAGGTATGCTTATGTTCTAATAGATGACTTCTCAAGATTTACTTAGACTTTGTTTCTTGGACAAAAAGATGAAGGGTTTTCTGAATTCTCAAAATTATTCAAACGCATCCAAATCTCAATTAGATGCAAATTGATTTCTATTAGAAGTGACAATGGAAGAGAAATTTGTAACAGTGAGTTTACATACTTTTATGATGAAAATGGAGTTTTTTTCAACTTTTCAACTGCTAAAACCCCTCAATAGAATGGTGTTGTTAAGAGGAAAAATCGAACTTTGCAAGAAATGGCTAGATCCATGATTTGTGAAAACTCTATTCCAAAATACTTTTGGGCTAAAGTTGTAAATACAGTGTGCTATATTGTAAACTGAGTGATGTTGAGACATTTTCTAAGAACAATACCCTTTGAGCTTATGTTTGACAGAACTCCATCAATTTTTTATTTCAAAGTATTTAGATGCAAATGTTTTGTTCTTAATACCCAAGATAATCTTGGAAAATTTGATAGTAAATCTAATGAGGCTATATTCTTTGGATACTCTTCCAATAAAAAAGTATATAGAGTGTCTAATAAGAGAACTCTATATGTGGAAGAATCTGTACATGTTGTCTTTTGATGAATTTAACATTTATACTTCAAGAAATGATGATAATGATAATGATGTAGGAAGCTCAAAAGAAAGAGGGAAAGAACAACACAAAGCACCATGGCTGTACATTCATGCCAAAGATGAGGAATTTGAAGAGCAGCAAGTTGATCAAAGCAAGCAAGAAACTGAAGAGCTCATTGATCAAGGATTACCAAGAGATTGGAGTACAAAATCGGTCATCTAAAAAAGTAAATCATTAGTGATCCTAGTTGTGGAGTTAAAACTAGACAGCATTTTATAGATAATTTTACTTTACTCTCTAGCATAGAACCTAACTGTATTGATATGACCTTGCAAAATGATTTTTGAATAATAGCTATGCAAGAAGAGTTGAACCAATTTGAGAGAAATTAAGTTTGAAAACTTATCTCTAGACCACTTGATCACTCGGTTATTGGTACCAAGTGGGTTTTTATAAACAAACTTGATGAAAATAGAGTGGTGATTAAAAATAAAGCTAGACTTTTAACCCAAGGATTCCATCAAGAAGAGGGCATTGATTATGATCAAACATTTGCTCCCATTCCCAGATTAGAGTTCATAAGACTGCTTCTTGCCTTCGCATTTTTAAAAAATTTCATGCTTTATCAAATGGATGTAAAAGTGCATTTTTAAATGGTTTTATTGAGGAGGAAGTATATGTAGAATAATCCCCGGCCTTTATTCATGAGCATTTTCCAAATTACATTTTCAAACTCTTAAAGGCTCTTTATGGTTTAAAACAAGCCATACGAGCTTGGTATGAAAAGCTTAGTAGATTCTTGCTCTCAAAATTTTTTCAAGATACTTGATTGATACCACACTGTTCATTAAGTTAGAAAATTCTGATGATCTTCTTATTGTTCAAATTTATGTTGATGATATCATTTTTTATGCTACTAATGACTCTTTGTGCAAGAAGTTTGCTAAGACAATATAACAATAATTCGAAATGAGCATAATGGGAGGCTCAACTTCTTTCTTGAGCTACGAATCAAACAAATAGAGGATGGAATCTTCCTAAACCAAGCTAAGTATGCTAAGGAACTGCTCAAAAGGTCTGGTATGAATAAGGCCAAAGAAATCAGCACACCTATGAGCACTTCTCTAAAGCTTGACAAGGATAAAAAGGATAAGAAGGTGGACGAATCTAAATACAGATATATGATTGGAAGTTTACTTTATCTTATTGCTAACTGGCCAGATATCATGTTTTCGGTTTATCTTTATGCCAGATTTTAATAATGCCCAAAGGAACCTCTCTTCTATGCTGTGAAACGCATCATTAGATATTTGGTTGGAATATATGATTATAGTTTATGGTATTCTCATACTAACACATTTGATTTTATAGGCTACACCGATGCGGACTATACAAGCTGTAAGGTTGAACAAAAAAGCACTAGTGGGCACTGCCAATTTCTCGAACACTCTCTAGCGTCATGGCATGGCAAAAAATAGATTTGTACCTATACATGTTAGCTCTAAGGGCGTTCTCTTGTATTTTGACTTATGACAAATATTGATAAAGACTAACTTGTATGATCTACATGTTATAGAACATGTTCGACCTTAGTTCTTCCAAGGCATGCATATAAGATTGCTAAGCAACTCTTGAGCAGTAGAATCCGAGAATGGGTGATCAAGTAGAATGCCAAGCTTAAGAGATTGCATACCAAGAATTCATTATGGAAAATCTTAGACTAGGAATCTTGTTAAGGTATTATCTACATAAATTCCTATGTCTTCCTTACCTTATGATTCAGTTTATTTCCACTTTGAAGCACTCAAATAAAAATATTTCAAAGTTTTAAATCTTTAGAATTTTGGATTGAGTAGTTTGGATGTCTCTGCGTCCAAAAGCTTTGTCTAAAATCCTGTGAACAGTGTTAAATCAATTCTGTCTAAAAAAAATGTCATTTTGGACTTATCTTTTGGATGCACCATCGTTTAATCCCTAAGTCGAAAACTCTAGCAAATCTAACAGCGAAAAACTAGCCGTTTTCTAGCCATTGGAACACCACTTTTTGCTTTTATAAAAGGTTTCAAAACTTTATTTGAAAGAGATTTTTGTCCTATCCTTCTAAGAAACACTCTTGCTTTATATAATACAAAAATCTCCTTTTCATAGTACTTCAAAGTGAAATCAAATTATGTCAAAAAGGTAAAGGTTATTTAAGCTCATTTGCTTTGTAGCTTTGTATATCTACTCAATAGATTGAGCCATTTTCACTTCATTACTACAATCATCTTTGTGTATCAAGGTTGTGGTGCAAAACCCATTTGGAATGAACCTTGATTTGTTTGTTGATTGAGAGGTTTTTATAAAACTAAGTGTGGTTATCTTTTCATGTATTTGGTGTAGATTAATACCATTGAGTTGGGTGAATAAAATCTGATTAAAAATCTTAAGTGTGAACTTAAGGTAGTGGATGTAGATCTTGGTAGATCGAACCACTATAAATCCTGTGTTATCTTCCTCTGCATTTAATTTTGGTTAGCTACAATCTTCCTTGCACAAAATTCTTTTTAATCTCTCAAGAGAAATTTTTATAGTTCTCACCAACTTATTTTCATTCTAGTATTAATTATATCGTGTGTCCTGTCTTATTTAGAGTGTAGTTAATCTTTAAGTCACTTCGAAAGCTTCTCATTGTAGAAGGCACTTTAGTCTAAAATTCTGAGGAGTTTCTCAAAACAGATTTTTCAAAGAGTATTTCAAATTTAACAAAAACCTTATTCACTGCCTCTAAGGTTTTTCAATACTGGTGTATATCCAAGAATAAATTATTTACAAGATTCCTCTCCCAGAGAGATCAGATATTGGTATGACTTTAGTGCCATAAATCTAATTTCTTTATCCCCACCAAGCTTTGAAGAAATATCCCAGTTACCCTTTTGGGTACAAGAAGGGGTAAAAGATTTTTACATCCATAATCCAACAGTTACTCCAAACGATATTTCATATTTAAAAGTTGTTTCTACTAGTCTTGATTTCTTTGAAGATGAAAGATATCCAGCTTTCCACTTTATACAAGTTGGAAAAGCTTACCCTTATTCTATTCAAACAAATAATGCAAAAGAATATTGAAGATTTGAAGAAGTAGATATTCACTACAGAAGGGCAATTGGAGTACGAATAGTCTTGCAGAACATGGAGAATGCCTTCAAAAAAGGATTTCTCACATACGAAGGGAAAAAGATGCACTCCTCAGTTATGATTAGCCCAACCAAGAAAACATCTTCAAGTGCTAAAAGAGATTTATAGAAAAAGATAAAATTACTTTAAAAAATGAATAATTCAATCAAGTCCTCAAGTACAAGCAGTACAAGCCAAAATCTGTCAATTCAGGAAATATAGAGAAGGAATGTGTCCAGCATGCACACCTAAAAAAAGTAGTAGGTCCAGTGATGTGGACAAGCACTCAGAGACCAGTCACATAGGTGTCCAACTTCTAGGAGGATCCGATGATGAATAAAAGACAAGCTGGAATATATCATTACAAAAGGACAAGCAAAGGTGGAAAAGATACCTATAATTGCAAAAAGACAAATGACTCAACACCGAATAAGAATAACTCATCCATTATTAATTAGTAACTGAAAAAGACTTCTTAAAAGTATTAGAATAGAGTTTGAAGTTCGGATGCTATCTAGCCTTCTATAAATATGTACATAGACGAATAAGTTGATCATCCAGAAATCACTTAGCTCTCTCAGTTTTAGCTTTCTTGTACAATCTCTCCTTTGTAATCTTTTCCCTATGAAATAAAAGCTTTCTTTGAGTATCACACCAAGAGCCAAAATTATTAACTCCTATAATATCAAAATCTTAAAGGCATACTTTGCTTTCTTATCTAGTTTCATATGCCGAAAGTAGGAAACGACCCCAGTGTTGTGTTTTGTGATATTGAAGGAGCCTAGTGAAGTTACCTGTTTGTGAACTCAAGTAGGTTAGGGCTAAAATGCTTGATAAAAGTCCTAAGGTATGACCTGGTATCGTTAAGGTCAAAGAGAAACTCAGGTATGGAGGTATAGTAGACCCTTTATGTTTTGGTATTATAATCGGTTAATAAGTATAACTCTTGTTGTGATACAATCCTATTGATGATTACAATCTCAGTAATTTCTTTTTACACTTTAGATTTTGTTATCATATTCCAAGATTACTTACCTAGAAATGTCTTTGTTTTGAACCGACACTTTTTGGCACTAGAAAATGGTATCAGAGCCCTACTTGAATTAGATAATTTAGATATTAAGTTAGTAGAATCAACTACATCACTTGATTTTCATATAACATTTTATGATAACGAGGAAATATTAGATGATGACTTTACAGAATTTAAACATAGATATGCTCAAGATTGGGAAAATAATATAGAAGTACCTATAAGATTTTATTCTGATAATTATATAGATGACACATATTGGGGATATAGATCTGATTCAAAATGCCTAGAAGATCAAGACCTATTGTAAGACAGCAACCTAATTTAGAAGATTTGAAAAAGATTGAAAGACAATTTAAAAAACTTAGAGAAGAAATAAAAGTTACATTACCAGTATTCCCATTACGGACTTAAATGCTTACTAAGATATAAAAAGTTTTAAGTAATAGTGTTAGATATAGAAAAGACCATAGTCCTAGATTATAAGATTGTAAACAATTTGATAATATTGAAGAAGTAGATTTCTTAAATTGTATAGAATCTTTTACTGATTTAGAATCAAAAGACACCCAGAAAGGAAATTCAAGTAATATATAAATATGGATAAACAAAAATTTACAATATTAACAGAATCAGATATGGCCACTAAATTGGATAAAGGTTTGATAGAAATACAAAAAACTATTATTAGTTATGGTGAAAAAATAATATTAGAAATAGATAAAATAACAACTTTAATCACAACCTTATTAGAACAGAAAGATAGAGAAAAGAAAAAAGAAATAATTACATAAACTGAAAAAGAAACAAGAATAATAATACCAGATAAAAGAGATCCTTTATTAACACATTTAGAAAGAATGAAAATACCTAAAGGATATAAAGGAAATGAGTGATTCAGAAATAGATGAAATCCCAGCTAATTTAGAAAATTTAGTAACAAAGATTGGAAATATAGATATGGATAATCAATTTATAAATTTGAAACCTGAAATAATAGAGATTAAGCCAGAATATAATCCCAATATTATAGATATTCCCGGTACAAGTACAAATCCATCTCAAGCATTTGATAAACCTTTCAGGGGATACGTTGGGATAAGTTCTGCTAGCAGTAACAAATAGATAAATTTACACCTTTAAAAAAGATGAGAGCTAAACCTATTAATCCTTTTGGAATATATTTGGATATAGACTATATTGATAATGTTGAAGAAGCTATAGATAAATGGGAACAGCAATGAGAATAGATGTTACAGTTAATAAATTAGATAAGAAGTCTGTTATACATTTTATACCTAGAAGTTTACTTAATAGTGCATTAAGATATTGGCAAAACCTTTCAAAAGATGTTCTACATACTGTCTTCGATACAGATGATATTATATCAAATATTTTTACAAGAGCTAGAGAAGTATTAAAACTTGAATTTTTAGAGGAAGGTAATTTCTTTAAAGATCCATCTATTACTCAAAAATATTTGATTACCCTATTATGATTACAACTTTGTGATATATGTGAAATTGATAGATATATATGTGTTTTCCAAGATTATTATTATCATAATTACAATCAAGTGCCTATTACACTGTCATATTTACCTTTATTCTTTACTAAGATACATGATTCTTCGAGACAAAAACTGATGGACATATATAAACCTGGTGATAAAGATACATTAGGGAAAAGAATTGCACACTGTAGAGATAAGTTAAGTGAATGGTGTGGAAATGCTATTTTAGCTAAATTAACTAGAGGATTAAGGAAGACAATTTCTTTATGTTGTGATAAACCAAAATTACCCTTGATGATAGGATGTGATAGTCCTTATTATTATAATAAAGTAAAAAGAAAATATAAAAAGAGGAAAGAATACAAAAAGAGATATCTTAAGAAAAGGAAAACTCGATATTATAAAAGGAAAAAATATAAGAAGCCTAAAAAACCAACCTTTAAAAGAAGGAAAAAGAATGTAAAAGAAGGCCAATGTTATTATTGTAAAGAATTAGGACATTATGCAAATAGATGCCCTAAAAAAATTAACAAAAATAAAAAAAAATGAAATTGATGAAGATATTAAAAAAATGATAGAAGAAGGAGAATTTATTCAAATAGATAATTTTGAGGAATTAAGTACAGATGAAAGTATTTTTATTCTAACTGATACCGAATATACAGAAACATCTGAAGATGAATATTACAAAAATAATCAAAATAAATCCAGTAATAGATAAAGAAGAAGAATATAATAAAGAAATATTGATGGATAAAAGAAAATTAAACAAATACAACAAGGAAATTTTTCATTAACAAATTATTCAGGATATCATGTTAATACACTAGAAAAATTAGGAATAAAACCTAGAAAACATCATCTCTATTATGGACTAAATGTACAAGAAAGAGCATTAGAGATATCCTTAACAAATAATAAAGTTATCATACCATTATTAACAAAAAAGGATATTGAGGATAGGATACAAAAGATAAAACCAGAAATTAGAAATAGTCTTGGATGGATACATATAGGAGCAATTCAAATAATTATAAAAGAAACATTTAAAAAAGGTCTAGATACACCTATAGATTTAGCCATAATGGATAATAGAATTATAAATAGAAAAGAAGCATGTTTATGAATTCTAAGAGGAAATCTTCAATATGGAAAATTCAAATTTAATATTTACCCAAGAATCGCTTATAATGTAAAACATAAAGATTTTGATAAAACATTAAGCTTATTACAAAATTTTAAAATAAAAGATATTTTCTATAAAGATAATAGACCTTATTCAATAACTTATGCAATCTCATATGCTATATCAAATACTTATCATTCTAACTATTTTCATATAAAAGATACGATAGATTATCCTTATTTATTTTGTGATGTTTGCCAAGTTCAAGTAACTAGTTTACCTATAATAGAAGAAATAGATTCAACACCTTTAAATTTAGATTTACAAAAAAAAACCTTTGATAACCAATAATCGTTTACCACCAAGATTATCATTTACTAATACTCATGCAATCAGTAATCCTATTAATAGGACAAATAGTGGAATCATAATACCTAGAAATTATGAATTAAGTAATTATAAGATAAAAGGAGAATATTTTAATGGAATACAATTTAAACCTGTTAATATTTTAATAGATACTAGGGGTAATGGAAATTATATTAGTCATAAATTATGTAATAATTTACAAAAATTACCTTTAGATAATCTGCATCAATATACAAGTTTTAATGGAGAAATTCATGAAATAAATGAAATTGTCGAAACATTATTAAAATTTGGAACAGAAATAATTAGTATTAGATTACTTATTGAAAATGAAGGAATTAATGATACTTTAGAAATAATGTTAGGAACTACTTTTCTTGAGACAGTTAAACCTTATCAGATAATGTCATATGGTTTAAAAATAACCTATAATGGAAAATTGATATATACCAAAATGACATGCCTTTACAATATTTATATTCCAATAGGAATTATGTAAAACCCCACCTAAACCTACCCTAGAGTAAGAGGGATGGGGTACATATCATGCTATCATACATAAAATATATCTCGTGAATGATTTTGTATGCCTTAGAATTGTGGTATATAGGTTATATAATTTATTTGTGCTTGTTGAGTAGAAAAGGTAAAAAGGTAATTTTGCTTGAGGTCGAAATTGGAAGATGGTTTGAGATTTAGATAAGAAGAATATTTGGTTGAGAAAATAAGAACAAGAGTTGTTGTGGTTAAGTGGTTAGAGCTTTGTGATTTAATCTCTAAGGTCTTGAGTTCAAATCCCATCACTTATGTTTTATTCATATTTATCTTAACCCATGTTTGAATTTTATTCTTTCTTACATTCCTTAAAGTTAGGAATGTTGTCTTAAGGAAGACACAATAGTAATGTCTTGATCATGTGGTCTTGTCCTAAAAAGAATTCTAGAAGAATTCTTGTCACCATTATTCTTGCAGGCCTTGTCCTAACCTCTTTAAATTTAAACTATTCCTAAATCTTTAATTCATTTTTTATATATATAAAATTTTTGGATAATTCCTTGCTAAGAATTTTGAAAATCCTAGCTCTTGTGGGATAGGGGTTGGCTGAAGATGAGGGGGAAGAATAAGTGGAGGTTTTAATTAAAGCACCATAGCTATTTCTTCAAGAACATCATCTTCCTCTTGTTCTTGTTTTGGTAAAAAATCTGGAAAATTTTTCAGATTTCCTTCAAAGCTATTTTCAAAAAATTGCAGCAAGCTTCCCTACCTAATTCTTGCAAGGAACCAACCATCTTGTGTGAGGATGAAGGCTGAAATTCCTTGACTTTTCGCAGCTTCACAAACAATGCCAAACCACAATTTTTTTCCTAGCAAACTAGCAATCTTGAACATGATCTTGAAGCCATCTGTTAAAGCACATGAACAGCTGGAACTTTCTTCTTTCTTCTTCAAGATGATGGCTGGAAAAACACGATTAATGGACTTTCAAACACCCTTAAATTTCAGCTGCAAAATCGTTCCAAAGTGGACAAAAAATTCTGCACCAAAACTATTTCAATTCCAAGTGTTCTTGAGCTTCAAAACTAGAATTTTTTTCCAACTTTGCCTCTTTATGCTAAGGCCGAAATTCTTCAGCAAACTTCACCAAATTTCGGCCCTCTTATAGCCATGGACAAAACCTCTTGGCTTCTCCACCTATCTTGAACAATAGGACTCAATTAACATACCTCTAAACACTCCTATCTTCACTCTATCTAAACTTATTCAAACTTCAAATTAAAATTCCAAATTTTGTTTCATTAAACACTCATTTAGCTAGTTGATAAAACCAGAAAATTCTCTGCCATTCCATAGCTAATTTCAGCCAGCCTAAGCTTGAAACAACTCACCATTCCTTGGTTAAAACATAGCAAGTTCAACCATACACCATTGAAGGACAAGAAACCTTCCAAGAGCAAACACCATTACCCAATCCTATACCTCAAACAACTCCACTTTTCTCTCAATTCGAATTTTGAAAAAGTTGAAACTCTCTCTCTCATTCTTGGATAACCGAAAGTTTCCCCTAGGCTAAGCCATTCGGCCATCACTCACATAAGCACACACGAAATTTCTTTTCCTCTCAAACTCTCTCAAGAACACTAAGAACACACACTACAGATATTCAAGCCTAAATCACTTCTAAACATCTCCAATTACTCCCAAACTCTCTAAACCATTAGTATTCAACTTATATTCTTCATTGGTGCACTTTATAACACCAAAACACACAAAGTTGAATTTTCAATCGGATCAAACCACCCTTTGTTGTTGAAGATTTGGATAACACTAGAAAGGTAAAATAAGAACAATCTTCTTATTCTTCTTCTCTTATTCAACTTCTATATGTTCATCTCTTCTTACTCTCATTCATTCCTCTCTCTTGGCCGAAATGGTGATAAACAACCATGAACAATCTTCGGATCATTAAAGCCATCAAGCACTTAAGGACCTCCACTAAGCAAGACAAAACCTTCATCAAACGTTCATCAAGTCAAGTATTTCTTTCTTGATCTCCTCTTTAAATTCTCAAATCAAGACTCTTAGATGATGATAGGTTGATTTAATAAAGTAGGGGTTGAAGATATGTATGTGGGTGAAGGGAGTGGATTTAAGACATGAGAATTGGAATGAATGTTGTGACTTATGGATTATGCTTTAGAATCACTATATGTTCATTATGATTAAGAGCTTTATGGATGTCTTGATGCATGTTAGACATTATGCCACCATTGTTGACTAGGCGGTCATGATTTTATTTTTCAATAAAGCCATAGATAATATTAGGCCTAGTAAAATATCATTCTTGTTGTAGTATATGTTAAGTCAAGTCTATGTTTTTGGATAGATTAACATGTTATTTGTTGAATCCTTGTGTGTATGAATATGTACATGGATTTACTCTAGCAATAAAAATTAATGTAAGAACTACTTTTATTATTTTTAAAATTATTCTTACTATCATTATTATTATTAATATAATTAATATTATTATTTAATTTAATTTACAAAATTAAAAAAATTAAGTAGGTTCGAAATAGAAGATTATTTAAAATGTTGTTATTTTATTAGTTAAATAAATAATATATTTTTATTAAATGTAAATAATAAAATATTGGAATTAATTAATATCAAATGACTTTTAAAATCATATTATTATTAGTTAGTCTTACTAAAACTTTTATCTACACTCATAAATATTATTTATATTATAATAATTTATTTATTATTAATTTTTATTTTTATTTATTATTTATTAATTAAAATTAAGTATAATTTATTATTATTATTATTACTATTTAAATATTATTTATTTCCAATATTAATTAGGATTTATTATTACTCATTATTTATTACTATTTCTATTTATTGTCAATATTACTCATTATTTATTATTTGCTAATAAATAATTAATATTATAAATTATTACTTATTATTTATTTATAACACCTATTTATTTTTATTAAACTAATTTTATTTTATAAAATACTTTATCAACTAGTATTAAAGCTTAAGGCATTGCTGTCATGGTTAGATATTGTTGTGGCTAGTTGACCTAGGAATTATTTATTTAAGGCAAGTATTGTCTGGATGTTTTTCTTATACCTTGTATTTACCTCAGGCGGGGTTAGGTTGACCTGAATTACCTTGGAAGACTTTTGTACCCAAGAAGAGCAAAAGATCAGGTAAGTTCCTACACAAAGCTGTTTGAAGACCAAAGTTACCTTGGTAAGTCAAGCTCAATGTATACGAGTATTTGTACTGTAAATGCAATAATGGACAACTTTCCTTTCCTTTTCAGTCAAGCAAATCATTTAAAGTTAAATAGGAAATTTTATACAAAATGCTAAACTTTTCCTAAAAATCCAACTTTGACAAGAATTTTGGAAACCATAATTGCTATTTCAAAGAGAATCAATGTATGATCATTCTTTTCCCAAGTGGGACGAACACAATGATGAGCACTCAATAAGGGTAGACTACTAGGACTAGTCTTTGAACGGTTAGGGTACGTCTCTCAGTAGGTAGCCACCTCTAAGGGGTGAGTCCTTCCCGGATAGGATGCCAATCCTGTAGGTCATACCGGTCCGAGCTAGCAAGTTTACTCAAGTGGATTGTGTATTTCTGGAATGGACAACTGGTAAGTTTGGGAGTAGAGATGGAGGGAGTATCTTACTCGGTAGGCCGTACACCTACCTTGTGTTAATATACACAAAGTGTAGCATGCTGAACGTTGTATTGTCATGGTGCACAAAGTGTGGTGCCATGGCTATTTCTTTTGAGTAGTTGTATTTATTGTATAAATGTATGATTTGAAAGGAAAATGCCACTCTTCATTTGTGAAATTTATTTGGGACTTTCCATCACTTTCTTTTATGAAAATTTCTCAACTTGCATACATGAATTGTTTTACCTGAAACGCTCAAAGCACACACGGGCTTACTGAGATTTATGTCTCACCACCTTTTATACCATATTTTCAGGTCAGTCCTACTATGAAGGCTATTGATTAGAAATTTCCTATGTTTTGAAGACTTATTTCTTTTTCTATGTCTTTCATTTGAGAGACTTTAGCAGACATTTATTTATTTCGGAACTTGTTCATGTATTGCTTGGGTTGTAATAAGTTTATTTTGAATTACTTCTTTCATTTCTTTTGTGAGTCCTAGTTATAAAGACCTCTTGTCCTGTGGATAGGACGACATTCCCAACCCTAATAGGGACATAGGTAGTGGGGTGTTACAAATTACTTATAAAGATTATAAAGCAAAATATTTTGATGGATACATAGATAGTGGATCAGGATCATATTTATGCAAAGCTGAATGTTTTCCTAAAGAATATCATCAATCATTAAAACCAATTAAAGGAAAAGATATTTCTAAAAATCCTATTGAGATTTCTTCAGGAATAGAACATCCTATAATTTTATTAGGATCATTTCTTATTAACTGTCCACCATTATACTTTTATAATATTCGATTAGATATTTTACTTGGAAATAATTTCTTACAATTATTCCATAAAGTTATATTTGATACACTTGCTTACCAGATGCATTTTAAAACTCCTTGTCATCATTTAATTGTTGTTAAAAGATTGAAAAAAGCTTATACTCAAACCTTTCCTATTAATTTTATTCCCCACCCAGCTAAGTGTGGTGATATTGGATATACACACACATATTCATATATATATATATATATATATATATATATATATATATATATATATACCATACATACATATATTGACAAACATATTCATATATATATATATATATATATATGTGTGTGTGTGTGTGTGTGTGTATGTGTGTGTATCTATATATATACATATATATATATACATGTATATACATGTATGACTATATTACTATGAATATATATTATATATGAATAATGAATATGTGTGTGTGTGTGTGTGTGTATTCATATTCATATTAAAATATAAATTCATATTCATATAATCAGATATGTAGATACATATTCATATCCGAATATGAATATATGTTCATATAAATATGTATATACATATTCATATAAATGTGTATATACATATCTGAATATATATTTAATATGAATATGAATATATGTATATATATATATATGTGTGTGTGTGTGTGTGTGTGTGTGTGTAATATGTATATATGAATATATATATATGTATGGCTATATATGTATAAATGTTTATTTTTTCTATAAAAAGATCTATATATGTATATATATATGTATATGGGTGTATATATTTATGTGTATATATGTTTGTGTTGTGTGTGTGTGTCTCTGTGTGTGTGTGTGTATGTATGTATGTATGTGTGTATGTGTTTTGCGTGTGTGTGATATATATATATATATATATATATATATATACACACACACACACACACACACACATATATATATGTATATACATGTATATATATATATGTATAAGTTTTTTTTCCAATTGATCTATATATATATAATTATTTAATGAAAATAATGGTATAATGAACAATATATAAAATTTTAAAATTATTTAAATATAGAAAATAATTTATTACGTTAGATAATGTATATTCATAGTGCATTTAATTTGGTTATTGTATTTTGTTATAATAATAATGTTTAAAAAATAAAAAAAATATTGGGAATAGTTTAAATGAAAAAAAGGAATAAGACCAAACAATTGGCTTAGCCCAGCAACTAAGTCACAATTGCTCCAATTGTGAGGTCTTGTGTGCGAACCGTAGCAACAACAATGCCTTGATATTAAGGAATATTAAGAAGCTCCGATCAGGTGTGGCTTGTCCGTGGGAAGTTTTTAGCGACAAAATCTTTTAGTTTTAGCTAGGAAATTTTCCTAACCAAAAATATTAGCATAACTTTAGCTAGGAAATTTTCTGAGCTGGCTTTAACGAGGAAAGCATTTCCTCAAGCCTTGACAAAATTTTTAGCGAGGAAAGCTTCCTAACCAAAATATAGGTTTTAGCGAGGAAAATCTTTCCTCACTAAAAACTATTTTTGTCACGAAAATTTTTACTCACTAAAACTATCTTTTTGAGAGCAAATTTTTTGTCGCCATTGAACTTTTTAGGGACGATTTTTTTTTTGGGAATTTTTTTTTTTCGAAAATGTAATAATATTATGATTAAAAAATTGACATTAGCAACAAAATTTAAACTTTGGCAACAAAGTGTTTTTAGGTGAGGAAAATTTTCCGCAAAAAGTCAAAGCTTTAGCGAGGAAATATTTTCCTAGATAAAAATGTGACAAAACAAAATTTTGTTGCCAAAGGGCATCTCAGATGATTGAGTGAGGAAGCTTTTTTCTTCTTTGGCCTTTAGCTAGGAAACTTTAGCCTTCGGCGAGATTCTGGTAGAGTTCAGCCAAAAAAGTTGATAATTTTTTAGCGATGAAAGCTTAGCGACAAAATTTTTTGTTGCTAATAATCATTATTTGCGACAAAATGTTTTAGCTTTAGCTAGGAAAGTTTCCTAGCCAAAAGTATGGGCTTTAGCGAGGAAGTGCTTTTCTCGCTAAAGAACCTTTGCACAACAAAATTTTTAGCTTTAGCGAGGAAAGTTTCCTAGCCAAAGGTATAGGTTTTAGTAAGGAAAATCTTTCCTCAAACCATTTTTTTGTTGTCATAACCTTTCCTTACTAAAGAACCATCTTTGGCATGGAAATTTTTTGTCGACCTTGTCGGTGACGAAAAATTTTGACATTGGCAAGGAATTTTCTTTCACAAAAATTTAATAAAATTTTTCTGAAAATTGTATTTATTGTCTCAAAAAATTATTTTTTGTGATGAAATTTTAGTGACGAAAATTTTTTTGTTGCTAAAAATCATTGGCGACAAAACTACAACTTTTTGCGACAAAAGTTTTTTTATCTTTAGCGAGGAAATTTTTCCTAGCTAAAGCAAAACCTTCAGTGAGGAAAAAATTTCCTCGCTAAAGAACAATCTTTTGTGAGGAAAATGAAAATTTTGTCGCTAAATAGCTTTGGTGACGGTGATTCCGCGAGGACAAGGCGAGGAAGCAAATTTCCTAGCTAAAGGGCTTTAGCTAGGAATTTTTTTTGTCGCTGAAGGGTATTTTTTTTCTAGTGACATAGAGTAGAATCGAATGCCTCTCTTGCTACATTGGGTAATTGTTCATCATATCCTCACTCCTCTCCTTGAGAATTTGCTTGTTCAAGGGTATAGTCCTTTATGGCATCTTCAACTAACTTGGCTAATTGTGTTCATGTAGAACTCATTCATTGGAATGCTTCTTTATGCCACCTAATGGACATATTTGTATTGGCAACAAAAGATTTGATTGAAGCTTTAAGTGACGTCTCACAAAAAGTATCAATTTGAGCTTGCAAATTTGCCAAATTCTCATTATTATTGCGCTTTTGACATTGTGCCCATGAATAATTATCTATGATGATGCTTTGAATCTCGCACTCAAAGAAAAATCAAAATCAAATTGAAAAAAATAAAAATAAAAAAATAATAGAAAAATAAAGAAAAGAAAAACACAAAAGGGAAAAACAAATAATAGAAAAATAAAGAAAAGAAAAACACACATGTTAGATATATTCATAAATTACCTAAACATAAAAGTTAGTGGTATTTTAAAGTACAACATGAACTAAGTTAGTCAATTAAGTAACACAATATTACAAACAATAAAATATAACACCTATTTACACAAAGAACATATATACATATTTACATATAGACATATAAACATATAAAATATGGTTAAATCAGTGAAATCTAAGTTTTCATGATATTGTTCCCCGATAACGGTGCCAAAAACTTGATGCGTAAATTTTAAGTGTATAAAAATCATCAAATTTAAATCTATCCCTAAATCAAGTTTTAATTAAAACATTAATCCCAAAATACATATACGAGCAAATATACACATCGCAACCATAGTATAGGAAATTAATGAGTATCAATCTTCAAAGTAATAAGTATATACTAATCACTTTTCATTCATTGTTTAATCAACCCAAAAAAAGTGAGAAAATAAGAAAAATAAAAATAAAAAATATACATATACAACTCAAGGATATAGGAATATGCAATTTAGACACCTATTCTAGAAAACATGATAATGAACCATTTAGCAATTATCTCAATTAATCATCATTTTGGCATCATAAAGGAATATAAAGTAAAATTCAATCGTTTTCCAAGTCATGAATCCACTTATATAGACTCCATTTCTTTTCCAATCTATGGAATCACTATTCCTTGATTAAATTAGCAGATTTTCCAATCAAACCAACATTACAAAAAAATGCATTAAACTCAATTCCTCATAAACATGAAATTAACTAAGGATCCTTTGCTCGAGATGAAATAAGCTAATCTTTGATTACTTTAGTCCTTTAATCCCAACTTTGTTTCCCAAGTCCATTAAGATTTAACAAATGTAAAATCAAAGCAATAAATTCCTAACATCGTTTCCCAAGTCAATTAGAAGAAAACACATCAATAACCAAATATAACAAGTAATTAAATACCAAGAATGATAAACAATTGATCAACTAACTAAATTAATCTAAAAACCATGAATCCAAAAAATTGTTAAATTATAATGAAAATATTGAATGCATCATTGTTTAAGAACAAGAAAACAAAGATGAAAAAAAGCACTCATAGACAAGCCTCTTTCTTCTCCTTTGAAGACTCTCTTGAACAACCCTTCTTGAATGGTAAATTCCTTCTTCAGTGAGTGTTTGGAATTTTTAGCTCTTGAATTCATTCTCCATCTCTTGTATTTTTCCTTAATTTTATAGGCCTCTTTTATGCTAATTTCGCTGCTTGGGAAGTCTCGGCCGAGTAAGATTTGAAAAATACCAAAATTATTAGAAAATTCTAAATTCGTGCATAGGATGTTCGCCACTATAGAGCAGACTTGGTGTCGGGTCTAGTCAACCCACCTGGCATCAGGTCTGTTCTGTTTTCTTCTTGAAAAGTTCTCTACTTTCTCTATTAGACCAGAATGGACCAGGCGCCTAGTCCCTTGCCTGGGCCTGGCGCCAAGTGCATTCTGAAATTTTTTACTTTTTACTCGAAATCAATTTAAATCTGCACAAATTTGCCAAATATACTTTTTACAAGAAAAATGTCAAATAGAAAGGAATATGCCTAGTTATTACAACAAAATTATCACAAAATAACCTCAAATAACTAGTAAAATAATAATTATTTTAACCCCTATCACTATCCAATATTGAGAAGGAAGCACCGAATCCCAATGCAAAATAATTTTATGATCTATTGCATAAGGCAGAAGAGCCATTGTTCTAAGGGCGTACATGTCATTTAAAGTTGTCAACCATGTCGCAGATGTTTCATTTGATGTCCAAGCAAAATATGCCTGATATTCACTTTGATAATTGGGCTAATCTTATTAATAAAATTCTACCAAATGATAGGAACAAGCTGCTAGAAATTTTCTACAATACAAAGAAGTTTGTGAAAGCTCTTAGGTTCCTAGTAGAAAAGTTTCATGTATGTGTCAATGGATGTATACTAGTTTGAAAAGATGATGACGAATTAATGAATTGCAAATTCTACAATCCTTCCTAATACGAGCCAAGAATTTTGGAAAAATCCAAACTCGCTCAATATAAGAAGAT
Organism: Voacanga thouarsii; assembly: GCA_026120185.1. Lineage (NCBI taxonomy): Eukaryota > Viridiplantae > Streptophyta > Magnoliopsida > Gentianales > Apocynaceae > Voacanga > Voacanga thouarsii. The sequence continues at coordinate 1,245,795 of JANUWF010001161.1, forward strand.
GCATTACTTTCCTATTACTGTATCAAAGGAAACTATCGAGCATATAATAATGGCATAAAGACCATGTGCAAGTGGTTGATGAAGTGAATCACCTATCAAATGGCAAAGCATGGAATGATTTTAACATAAAACATCTATACTTTACACATGAGCCACACAATGTAATATTGGCATTGTGTGCAAATGGGTTTGCACCTTTTGGTGTATTTGGAAAGTCATATTCTTGTTGGTCTGTCATTATCACCCCTTATAATCTACCACCTAGGATATGCATAAAGACACCATACATATTTCAATCAACAGTAATCCCAAGACGAAGAGATCCTAGGAAGATGATTGGTGTGCATCTCCAACCACTTATTAAAGAGCTTAAATCATTTTGGCATGTGGGTATTCAGACGTATGATATTTTTAGGAAATGTAATTTTAATATATAGGCTGCATTTATGTGGACAATAGGGGATTTTCCTAAGTATAGGATGCTAAATTTAGGTGGACAATATCAGGTCACATGACATGCCCCATTTGTATAGAAAAAAGTTAGGCATTTCAATTTCATTATGGAAGGAAAATATGTTTATTTGATTACCATAGATAGTTTCTCCCATGAGATCACCTGTATAAATGGAACAAGATAAACTCTTTGAAAAATCTTGTTGAAAATTATTTGCCACCACCTAAGCCCACGATTGAAGAAATTGACACCGAGTAAAGAATATTCCTAAGGTTACTATTACTGAAAGTAAAGGTACTCCTAAAGGTTATCTCAATAGTTACAGTTGGACAAAGCAAAGCATATTTTATTGGTCTTCCTTGCTTGTTTGACACAACTTAGATGTCATGCACATAGTTAAAAATTGTTTTGATAATGTTTTCAATATAGCCATAGATGTAAAGGGTAAAACAAAAGATACCCTTGATGCTCGTTATGACATTGGAGAAATATGCAAGAAAAAAAGAATTGGCATTGAACCCCAGAGAGAGCATTAGATCAAAGGTAACTTATTATCTTGACAAACGAGAGCAACGTATTTTTTATAAGTGGATGAAGGGTCTAAAATTTCCTAATGGTTATGCACCGAATCTATCTAGATATGTTGATATCTGAGAGCCTAAGTTAATTAACACCAAGAGTTATGATTGCTATGTGTTCATGTTACACTTATTTTTGGTTGCTTTTAGACAAATATTGCTAGAGTTGATTTGGAATACCTTGATTGAGTTTAGCTTGTTTTTTACTGAACTATGTGCCACTAAGTTAACTATGAGTAAGATGAGAGAGTTGGAAGAAAATATAACTGTTATATTATGTAAGTTGGAGAGAATATTTCCACCCTCATTCTTTAACTTAATGGAGCATCTTCCAATTCATTTATCATATGAAACTCGTGCATGTGGTCCAATTCAATAGCATTGGATATTTTCATTTGAAAGGTAATTCTCTAACCTTCATAATCATGTAAGTTATAATTGGCATTTCAATTCATTATAGTGGTGACTAAAACTTTTTGGACAATGATATCTCTATCATTTGAAAAAGAAGATCAGAAATAAGACTAGGGTTGAGGCATCTATAGTCAATGCTCATTTGGTAGACGAGACTTCTAATTTTACAATATACTATTTTAAGTGGCATAGGGTAACAAGAAGTAGGTGTCCAAGCCGACATGATAACAACGGTAACATACACCATTCTACAAACAATTTCTCAATTTTTGCTTTATCAGTTAGTCAGTAGGTAGATATTCTATATGGTGGCTTACTGACAAAGTATACAAGGCTACCCATCTTTATGAGTTGCTAAATTGTTCAGAGGTGGAACCATTTATCAGGTTTTTTTTTATCTATGACTTAGTAGAAATATTCACTCATTTATAAAAGACTAACTCTTCTATTTGTGAATAATGGATAGTAAGTTATTTTTATAATCCAAATTTAGTGTGTTTATTGGTTAATTATGCACCCATTATCCACAAATTGGAGATTGCAACATTGACAATGAGATCGAGAGAAAATTTGATAGTTAGTTTCGTAACTGCATATATAATCACATCTTTGTACAAATTAGCATGTCTCTACTCATTATAATACTAATATTGTATAAATTATTTAGGTTTTGTCAGTGGAGAATAATGTTAACAATCAGCTTTAAAGGGCCACATGAAGTTAATGCATTCTCTATTTACTATATTAATGGATATTGCTTTCATACTATGAGCTACAGAGAAGGACAATTGATAGGGCCTAAATTTATATATATATTCTTAGTTATTTGAGTATATTTTGTGATATTTTTAATACAATAACTAGTCATATTTCTTCCTATTTGATATTTCTCTTATAAAAATATTTTTCGGTGATTTTCTCTTATAAAAATATTTTTCTGTTATTTTGTACAAAAATAGGAGAATTTGGAGCTAAGTAGATAATTTTACAGTTTAGACCTAGCACCAGGCCAAGAAGATGGACCTGGCACTGGTCCTAAACTAGAGAAATAAACCAAAGGAAAAAAAAAAAAAGATGAAATAGAAGAGCTAAATTGAAAACTAGAATTGGAACAAAAGGAAGGAAAAAAATAGCAAGTGCTTTTGGCTAAGCCGCGGCTCGTGGCTTCACAAGAAGACAAAATGGAAAAGAAAAGGAAAAGAAAGGCATTGGACGTTGAGAGAATAAACAAACAAAAAAGCTGAAAAGAAAATGAAAAAGCAAGAAACATCATATGGAGGATGTAGATCATCATGGGGAGGATGCAACCAAGCCAAGCCGCGGCTCACCAAGGAGTAAAAAAAGAAAGCAAATTGCGGTGGCTCAGGAGCGGCTTGAATAGGCTCTTGCGTCTCAGGTGAAACTGATTTCAACAAATGGGTCAATTAAGTGGCTTCAATCGGCTTCAATACAAAGGAAATTTCAATGACTTAATTGCTAGACTTTATGGCTTTATTTCAGTTCAACAAATAGTAGGGGCTTCAATATTAAGGCTGTGGATTTTGTGAATAATTTTAGAAGCTTAATAGGAAATTACTCCTTGGTGTAGGATTTTTAGGAAACTTGTAAGCCTATAAATAAAGGTTATTTATGTAGGAAATAAGTGTGCACAATGTGGAGACTTAGAAAAATATTTTAGAGTGCACCACCAATATTTTCTCTAGAGAAATAATTTAAGGAGCATTGGTTTTGAAGGAGTTTTCATTGAAAATTAAAGGCTTGTCTATGATTATTTATCTCTTTCCTTGGTTTTCGTTTTCTTGAACAATGATGAGTTTAATTCTTTAATTGTATTTAGATATTATTCTTGAATTTATGATTTTGAGTTAATTTAGTTTTTTGATCAATTAATTATTTTCCTTGATAATTGATTACTTGTTTTATTACGAAATTGATTCTTGTTATTAACTTGCATGAAAAGGGGGTTGATAATTAATTTAATTAATTAATTTCATATTTGTTATCACTTAACTTGCTTGAAAAATAGGTTAATTGTTAAGAACTTGGGTAGTTAAAGGTTGGTTGATGATTGCTAGAATATGGATTCATTGACTAATTTCATATTTTAAATCACACAGAATATAGGGGTTTATATAATGATTGATTTTTAATGCATCTTTTAAGTAAGATTGGTGAGATAGAATATATCCATTAAGTTACTTAGAAGATAGGGAATCATGGATTGCAAACGAAGTGGTTCTAATTTAATCCTTCGTGAAACCAAAATAGTAATTGATTGTGATATTTGCTAGATGATTCATGTCAAATTTTTGAAAATAATTATCTAATTACATATTTTTCTCTCCATAAGTTATAGTTATATATATATATATATATTGTTTTTATTTTTTATTTTTATTTCTTTATTAATCTAGTTGATAGGTTAAACAATCAATAAAAAGTAATTAATATGTATTTATTCCTTTGAGGATCGATACTCGTTAATTCCCTATACTATGCTTGCGATGAGTATATTTGCTCGTCTGTGTATTTTGGGATTAATATTTTAATTGAAACTTAGCTAAGGGATGGATTTAAGTTTAATGATTTTTATACACCCAAAATTTACGCATCAAGTTTTTGGCGCCATTGTTGAGGAATAATATCATGAAAAATTGTACTTCATTGATTTAGCCATGTAAACATGTAAATAGGTAGATACGTGTTAATAATTACTAACTTATAATTGTATGTTACATATATTGTATATTTAGCTATTTAATTTTACTAACTCCATGTTAATATGAAATATGTGCATTAATTGTATTCGACTATTCGATAATTTTTACATCATATATTTTGAGTCAATACTAACGTTTTTTATTTTCAGATTTGGACTTTTGCTGACACGGTATTTTAGATGAATTGAATTGAATTTATTTTATTAAAATTTTTAATTTTAGTTTAATGTTTAATTTATACATTCTTATTTTACATATATTGTGCATGTGCATTAACGTAGGATTAATTTTTATTTATGTATTTATTTTGTTTTTATATTAAAAGTATATTTTTTTACTTTGACCGAGCCATTCCCCACCCCATTTTTTCTTTCTTTTTCTTCACTTTTTCTTTTTTTTTTTCTTCTTTTCTTCTTTTTCCTTTTTCACCTTCTCCTTATCTTGCTCAATTTTTTTTTTTTTTTTTTGTTCTTTTCTTCTTTCTTCCATTTATTCCTTTTTCTTCGGCTTTTACTTTTCTTGGTTATCCCGTGAATAATGTAACTGTGGAAATAATGTAAATGGATAAATAGTTTATTTTTTATACCATGTAAATAAGTTGCTTGAGGTGTTGTATATATTTATTTATTACGAAAAACATGTATTTGTTGTGAATAAACTATATATTAGAGTATTTTAAAAATTATTGTTGTATATTTGTTAGCTGCTAAATATTGCATATCAATACTAACACTAATAATATTTATATTTGTAATTAGACTATAAGGTTGTATTTTACTCATGTATTGTAATAGTTTAATTATTTCATATAACAATAATAGTAATAAGAGTTATAATATTAATTAGTTGCAATTTATGTTGCTATATCATTGTACAATAATTCCTTTGTATGCTTATAATTGTTTCGTTGTTTTTATTATTGTACCAAAAAAAAAAACAAAAAATTTTTTGTCAGAATCCTATTTTAAAAAAAAAATCGAAAAAATTTGTTGTATTGTCATTTTAATTTTTGTTCCTAATTTTTGTGTTTCTATTGTTGTGTTAATATTCATCAATAACTATCATAAGTGAATTTGTAAAATATATTGTTGTATTTAGGTTATTATTTTTATGTTATTGTGTAATTTTATTTTTTTATTTTTCTTATTTTTTATATTTTTTCCCCAAAGCATATTCATGTTGCCTTATAAAAAAAATGTATAAAAAATGAGAAAAAAAACCTGGGAAGCTTGGGAAACGAAAAATGTTCATATTGATTTTGGTATCATAGCCTGGGAAGGCTTGATGGAAACCTCCCCAGGCTTTGTTTTGTGATATTCCTAGTGGATAAAAAAAAAATAATTATCTTTGGTGAGCCACGGCTTGCGGCTTGTTTTGTTTCTTTGGTTATGTTTCCTTTCCTTTCCTTTTGTTTATTTGTTTTTCTTCTTCTTTTTTTTTAAAGTTTTTTCTTTTCTTTTACTTTTTCTTTCGTTGTTGTTCCCGATTTCTTTTTTTTTTTTCCTTTCCAAGTTCTTCTTCTGTGCTCTTCTTCACCCGTTGTCTTCTTTAATTTTTCTAAGCCTGTTTGATTTTTGAGAAAAACTAAAGAATAAAAAAAAATTACTCGGCTTGGAAATCAAGTTCTTGATTTTTATTTATTTATATTTTTTTATTTTTTAGCTTTTACAGCTTATGCATTTTTCTAAAATTCTTGACTTCATGATGATTTTGGCTAATTTGTGAGCTTACTGTAATCTAATCTTTGTGTTTAATGGTGTTGTTGGAATTGATGAAATTGTGGATTGGAATTCTGCTACTATAATTCTGGAATAGATTGGTAAAAGGTATTGTTGTGGGAACAAGTTTTTTTTAGAGTGAGTTATTTGGAAAAAATTTTGAAATGGTGTTCTTGGACTTCATTGCAAATTTTATTATTAAACGTTGTGTTTGTTGTTGTTGTTGAGCAAAACCATCTATAACCAACAAGCAACACCACAATGTAATTTTGTGCTATCTCAAGCGCAATTGAGATGACTGTGATCATTGGCACCACTTTTGAGATCAACATGGAGGACCTCAAAACCCGTTTGGCGACTCTACTTTAGGGGGTTTTTGAGTGTTTTGTTTATTTTTCTAGTTGTCTTTTCATTTAGTTTGCTTTTATTTGGTTTTATTTTATTTTGTTACTTTTCTTTTAATTTATTTTTATGCTTTTACTTGGTGTGTTTTTTTTTTCTTCCTTCTTTTTGTAGGTTTATTTTCTCTCCTGGCAATAATTCTTCTAACTTTTTGAAGGTTGACGATCATTTGACTTGGAGCTAATCTACCTTGGGGAACATTATTTTCTTTTCTCTTTTTACATTTGTGGTCATTTGGCTATGCTTTATTTTCTGGATAAATTATGGGTTGTGCATTCGAGGTACAACTTATGCTCAATCAATAAATGAATGAGATTATTATGGATTGATACAACAAATACTCTGATACAATATCCTGTCTTGTTAGAGAAGAACATTGTATTATTAGGTGTGAGTGGTTTGATCCACGATCTCATGATAGTATGAAAGTTCATCCAATATACAGATTGATGGAAATAAATCATAGAAAAATGTGGCAAAAATATGAACCTTTTGTGCTTACCCATTAAGAAATTTAGGTATACTATATTTTATACCCGACTACAAGACATGATATGTGTAATTGGTGGGTAGTATTTTATGTTAAAGCTCAAGAGACTTTTGATGTGCCATAAGTTGATTATGCCTATTAAGATGACTATTCTATTAGCTTACCATTACAGATTGAAGTTGATCAACTTGATCCACTACATGATTGAGATGCTAGAGGAGAAGTGAATGCTATTGGGGGTGATAGCATTGATGATGATACTTATGATGAGATTGAATATGAGGCTCAAAATAAGAGAGCCAATACCGATGTTGAAGTTTAAACAAAGAATGAGTAAATTATTATGCTTACATATTCATGTCTTTTACTATTCTTATATATATTCTTATTATCATTTCATTTGCAAAATAACATTTCATTTTCTTTACAGATATGTTTTAGAATAATTCATATCTCAATAGAGAGCATGACACACCATCTTCCTCCAATGTTCCTCCATCAAAACCTTCACAGAATCTTTTATCAAACGAAAGTGTTGCTGCTGGTGATAATTCTACTATATCCGTTGTCCCTTCACTTATTCCATCTCCATCACCGCGACCCATGATACATATTCTTCCAAGGAGTTTTGATGTGTAAGTATAACATAAATGTTTAGTGAGAAAATAATTTTTCATTGACTGTGTAATTTAATTTATATAACTATTTATTTGTTGAATCACTCTAAGTTTCTTCTTTATATTTGTATTAGGTTTGGACCAATAGAGATTCAATACAAAATTCATAATTGTATTCCAAACTACATCAAGTTGAAATTTGATGCCCAATCCAAGAGGTTGTTGCATGTGGACAATGAGAAAGAATACTTGGTTTTACGAGTTTGAGGCAAGTGTTTAATAATTTTATATTATGTCATTTTCTTGTTGCTATTAGATAAGTTTCAACTAACGATATTCGCATTAATTTTTATGATTGTAGAAATAACATAGATAGAGGCCAGAGGATAGTGAGATGATCCAAAATGCTTAGAACTCTAAGGTAAGGGAGTTGATTCTAGGAATTATTGTTGTAGCAAAAAAGTCATTGTTGAAAGATAAAATTAAACTTCCATAGATGCTTGAGAATGTGTTTGAGGCAATGGTAGCATATTGACAGACTCCAGAGATATAACACGATTAGAACTGTTGAAATTAGGGAGAGAATACCTTGCATGCACATAGGAAAGCCTATTCTACACCTAGCACATGCATATTGCATTGTACATATTGAATAAATTTTAGGTTTTTGAATACTTAGTAAGTTAAATTGTAAAGTTTAGTTTCATAAATTTATTGCAGCCAACAAAGAATAGTAGTGTTTTACCGAATAGTATTGAGCTTCACAGAGAGTTACATCAGCATGAGGTTGAAGGGAAGAGAGAGTTCATCACACCATATTATTGAGATATTCATGTACTATATTAAATTTTCTTTTGATTTCACATTTTTAGTAGAATTAATATTGTTTCCTTTTAAATATTGACTCAATTTTTAGGAGCGAGCTACTCAAATGGTTGATGAGGCCCAGACATAGGTATCTTTTATAGCTTTGATAGGTGGTGTGTCTTCAGCAATTGTATATGATGGCATCATACTTACAGTAGTTGGGGTGTTAAGAAAGGACGTATCTCCAGTCTTTGTTCAGCATCTGATCAGCCTATCTTAAGCGTAGAGTCTGGAGATAGCACTTCTTCAAGAAGTACATATTTTGATCACCATATTTAGTAGTTGCATGAGGATTATGGTTAAAAAAAGAAATGCAAGAAATACAAGCAAATCATGATCATCAAGTATCTCATCAAGAGCAACTTATACTTGAGACTCATTGTCAGATGGATAACATGATGGCCACGATACAGATTCACTTAGGATCATACTTATCTAGAGGAGCCATAGATGTTGAGAGGACTTATGGTGATGGATTTGATGCATAATTATGTAGCTTTTAATTACTATTTCTAATTTAGGATCTAAGGTACTAGATTATTATGATGGAGAATTACAATGCACTTAGTACATTTGTGATGCTTTATTTCTGGATTCTTTTAGCATGGGTGTTTGTTGATAATAATTGTAGGTTTTCAACATAGTGTTTCAGAGTGCATTAGAAATAGGTTTAAAAAAAATAGCCACGTAAATTTGTGGCTAATTTTGGCTAATTCTCCCTAAAATCCGCCACATAATAACCACAACCTTTCATGGCTAAATTTTCAAATCACCAACGAAAATTTTAAATACTGAATTGCCATGAAAGTTTTGCAAATCAACTAAAAATTTTTCGTGGTTGATTCCTTTTTTAAGTAAACAAAATTTTATTATTTGAAATTACATCAATCACAAAATTTGAATTTTGACTATAGAATGTTCTGTGGTAGATCACCCATGAAAATTAGTTTCGTGGCTAATTAATTGGCAACGAGAATATCACCACGATTTTTGTTTTTGTTTTTGTTTTTGTTTTTTTTTTTTGGTAGCTGTTCTATGACTATATTCTATCAGTCAAGAAATTTTGTCAATCATCAACAAAATTTTTCGTTAGTGATAGGCTAGATTTTAGTAGTGAAAGTATTCATGATTTACTTCACTTCCATATATACCAAATAAGGTTGATGTATATATCTTTACATAACTCTGGGGAAGTAAATGATACTTCTTCCTAGGACTGTGCATTCAATTTTTCGGTTTGGTTTTGGTTTCTAATTTCAGTTTTTGGTTTGGTTTTTTGAATTTTAGACAAAATCAAACAAAACCAAACTAAAATATTTAAAAATTCATAATTTATATATATAAATAAATAAATAAATTTTAATATTAATTATATATATTTTTTAATTTTAAAAATATAATTCTATTTTTCGATTTTTATTAGATAAATTCTAAAACTGAACCGAACCTAACAGAATTTTATTAAAACTAAACCAAAATTGAAATTAGAGTCAATTCGATTCGGTTTTTCGGTCTAAACCGAATTGTGAATACCCCTACCTCTCCCCTTCTCTCTTCCCCTACTCTACCTCTTCACAGACCAAAAAAAGCTTTATACTATGTTTGGTTGGGCAAAAAGAAGGAGGAAAAGTTATGTAACTTTAGAGATAATACATGATTTATCTCATTTAGTGAAGAGGATATTTAGGATAGGAAGTAAATATGGAAAGGAAGCCTTTCCTATCCATGTTAGATTTCTAGTATGTCCAAAATAGAATGGATTAGACAGTAAATTGAATGAGATAAAATGCAAATTTACTTGTTTTGCACCCAACTAAATAAGATGGAAGTAAGTATATAAATTACTTTCCTAGTGGAAAGTAAATGTGCCTCTTTCTCTCCCTTTGCAAATCAAATGTAATATTAGTATTTTCTCTCTCCTTGCCTAACAAAAATGAGATCACAAATTTCTAAGACACTTTTTTTGATTCGTTGAAGTAAAATAGAACTATACAAGGTATACACACACACACACAACACACACACACACACACACACACACACAAATGAACTAAGAAGAGACTTTTATGAAAAAACTATGTTTAAAATGACTAAATTACATACAAGCAAAATTACAGCAACCCATAAGCTTATCAAGACTGTAAGTTATCCACTTAAGCTATAGATATCACCAAGTGTTAAAGATATCATTACTGTGGATGTAAACTCATAACCCCCCCTCCCCAGGAAGCTGGACATGGGAAACAAATTATGAAGGCCAAAAGCAGAAAGTATATTAAAAAAAAATTTGAGGATATAATATCCCACTTACTTATACATAGGAATATAGTAGTAAGGCTTGCATTCATGAGCATATTATATGTTGAGAAGTTATTTATAAGAATTGTATGTCTAACATTTTTAAAATTTTAAATTAAAATATCAACCACTTATCAACTGAATATATTACCAACTGATTGTTATCGGTTGGTAATTAGTTGGTAAATATTTTCACGTCAAATTACCAATTGAATATATTACCAACCGATATATTTCAATTGGTAACCAGTCGGTAAAATTTTTTCTATTAAATTACCAAGTGATAATATTACCAACCAATTGTTATAGTGGGTAATCGGTTAGTAAATATATTCCCACCAAATTACCAATCAATTACCAACTTTTTATCAACCAACTATTTACCAACCAATTATGTTTGTTGGTAAATGGTTGGAAAAGTTTTAAATTTTCCCAATTTTCATTTCGGTTGGTAATTACCGACCGAATATGGTCAGTTTGTAATAGTTAGTTGGTGTATTTCATTTTGCTAGTAGTTTCTACCCTCCTGTTTGAATCATTCCCTTCATGCTCTACCACCAAATCCTTCTCCATCCCTATCCTTTACTGTGACATCCCTCATTTTTAAACTTTCTAGCAGTGACTACTTTGTATTGAATGAGATTTTGTATGTGGAGCAAGAACAAGAACTGATCAGTGCAGTGAAATAAAGGTTCTAGTGCAATAAAAATATTCAAAGACATCATTGAAAATTTAAGATTGTTTTACTCTTACCTCTGTATTTCAATTAATGATTACTTTGTATAGCATAAGAATTCGGGTATAAGCTGAGAATAAAAGTTGATTAGGGCAATGAGATGGATATTTTGTTATAATTTGAGTTTTAGGTGTATTGTCATATGACCACAATTGGAATTTTGACCACACATTTTGGAAAATTGAGAAAGAATTTAAGAATTTTGAGGGACATGAAAATGAATCATTTGTTGTCAGGATTCTATTGGTAAAATAAAAAGTTTTCCCATTTGGAGTGAATAATATCAGGAATTATGAAGTATCAGAAAAGTAGGTAAAATTTTACTCAAAGAAATTGGGAGAAAGTGTGATTGGTTGTGAGAAAATGTGTTGAAATCTTATTAGACAAAGGTACACATGGCAAGATATGATTGGTCGAGAGATGCTAGGTGGCCTATTCATTTAATGCATAATTTTCTTGAAAAATAAATTTATTTTGGTAAAAGAAAAATAAATAACAAGTGTCATCTATTATTTGCTGGACACGCCATGTGTTAATTCCTCATTGGTTGCAAGAGAGTTCATGAAAGACTTCTCAAGAATTCTCTAGGAATCTCTACAAAATTCCATGGACATCTAAGATGGACACTAAGCTCAGAAATGGACCAATAATATCCACCATCACATGTTGAGAAAATAATGAATTTTGACTAAGAAAAATACATCTTCGATAAATAGAATAAGAGGAGGACAGTGGGACTATTTGGATTGCCGAAAAATAGCAGCAAGACAAGAATAAAATAGCAAGAGAAAAAGGAAGAGAAATATAGAAGAAGAAGAAGAAGAAGAAGAAGAAGAGAGAGAGAGAGAGAGAGAGAGAGAGAGAGAGAGAGAGAGAGAGAGAGAGAGAGAGAGAGAGAGAGAGAGAGAGAGAGAGAGAGCTTGGTTGATTTACAGCTTAAAGATCACAAATCACAAGTTAAAAAGCTTGTCCTCTTGAATTAAAGTTGCTCAAGAGATTTTGAGAAGAAAATTGATATGAATATTACATGAAATTATGCATGTTTTATGAAATATGCTTGGAGTTAATTGTTTGGCAAAGCTGTTTTTGTGGTACATGTATGGTGGTTGGGATATCAGGTTGTTAGCTGTGTTCTATGTGTTAATTGAAGGTGATTTGAAGGTATTTTGTAGAATTAATTATGGCTGGATATTATTCTTGAATGGAAGGAAGGAATAAAGTTGGAAAATTAATATGATTGTTAAGAAATATGTATGGATGCATTAAAGTTAAAGCTGCCAAGTTTCTGATTATGTTTTGGTGGAATTTCTGGTTTGAAGGTGACTGAAATTAAATGAGTTTAATGATGATTAAGGGAGAAATGGAATGAATTAAGTGATATTTATATGCCATGGAAAAGGAAGAACAAAAATATATTATGTTTTGCTGAAAATTGGATTTATTCCAGAAAATTCTTGGATGTTTCATGATCAGTAAATCAAGAACATTTCTGGAATTGAACAAAGCAGGTTCGGAAGATTAAATTTAAGGATTCTAGGAGCGTTTTGGTACAAATTTGAAGTGAAACAAAGGTACGGATTGAAAGTTCTGAGCATTACAAAGTAGTCAAAGCTGAAACTGTAGAATTTTAGTTGAGAACAAGTCATTTCATGGATTGATTTTAATTGTGTTCATGAATTGAATTAGAAGTTATATGGGCTTATGAAAACCTTATATTCATGTGTGGAAGATGAAATAAGGATATGGAATTATTCCAAGTAGTATATTTCAGATCTAGAATGAAATGAAATATGAAGGATAAGGAATTTAATATATTCCTTATTAATATGAGTGAATATTCTAGATGCTAAATTGAGAATGGATTTATGATACTTGTTGGTCATTCATCATAAGGAATCCGCAACAATTTCAAGGATCCTTACATAGTCGAGTAATAGGCTAAACAAGGTGAGTTCCTGAAATACTCGAAAACCTAGCATGTGCTAGTGATTTTTACAAATCGTAGTGATGCATGATATATTACCTTTGGTTTTTCTGAGAAAACTTAGGTTTTCCTATGTTTAATATGCTCCCACATTTTGATAAAGAATTCCTAGAAAATGTGAGTCCAATGGTATTTTACAAGACAAAAATCCTAATGAGCAAACGTTATGACAAAAACGGACGTTTGAAGGATTTGGTTTCTCTGAAGAAAAATATGATATTTTTGATAAAATCTATAGGTTCATTTCATATCTAAATGACATGAAATTCATGAGACTTATTTTGAAAATATTCATTTTGATGAATAATGTTCTAAACTATGAAAAAAACCTAAAAGTGTGGCTTTAGATTTTATCTTCGGTTTTTCTGAACAGGGAAATGATCATTATTTTGAGAAATAATGTATTTTTAATTAGAAATAGGATTTATTCAATTGTGAACATTTTTTCATAAATAGTGGTATATTTCAAAGCATTTCATTCATATATATGAATCGAATTGGCTTTTCTTCTAGTTTATTCAGCTAAATATTACACCTTGACTATGGAATGAATTCTTAAATAATGGCATATTTCTTTTGGGAGAAATTATGGAAATTTGCTTTTGCTTGAAATATGGAAATTATGAGTTTTATGAAATCATAAATGGAATTTCTTGAATCGAATTCTTCCTTTAGGGATAGAATTATGGAATTCCTAAATAAAACTCTTTTTGGAAATCGAGTATTTCTAATATGATGAAAAATACCCTTGGAAGTGTATTTTGTCACACAAGAAGGACTTTTTATCTTTTTTCATTATGATTTGAAAAACAATCTCTCGATATGAGATTAACTTTTGAAAAATGATATTATGGCCCCCAAGAAATGTATTTTATTTGTAATCCTTTGTGAATGAATTACTTATTTGGCCTTTGTACCAATAGAATTGGATTGGTCTATAAACCAGTGAAGACGTTGAGTACTCAACAAGAGCTTTGATCTTTGTACTGGCTTGCGTTATGAAGGTCTCTCGCACATGTATAAACATCAAGAAGCAGAAGAAGAATGAGAAACCAGACCCAGGAACATCATATATGTGAATAACGATTCAAGAAAAAACAAGAATATTACCTTCCATTGCTAACTTTGATAAAAAAAAAATTTTCCTTCTTCTGTGAATCCTTGTTGGCCATAGCCGCCAATTAATCTTGACTATTCTGTCAAGAAAATACAACTCAAGTATATAATTGCCTCTAATGTTAATCCACACAAGGAGCACTCAAGAACAACCCAATTTTGTGCTAGCAAAATTCGAAAGACAGCTTAGGTTGGTTAAAAGAAGAAGAACAACTACAAAAGAAAACCAAATTTTCTTTTCCAATTTTTTGATTCTCACGATAAAAAAATCACCACTAATGTAGCATATATTTATCAATATATATATATATATATATATATATATATATATGTACTCATTAACAATATGGCCCATGCATTATAGTTAACTATAATTCGACCACATCAACTTCTTCTTTTCATAATTAACCATGTAATGTTATCGAGCAATATCTCATGTGCTTTATCCTTTATTGTTTGTGACCTATTAAGTTTTCTAATCAATTGGTAGCTAATACTAACTAATTCTAATCATTATAGAATTAATAATCCTTAATAATTAGAATTAATTTATTCATTCTAATTAGGATTAAATTTATTAATTCTCTAATTAATAAATCCATATTAAGCAAATCATGAGCGACATCTAGCAATACATCATAACTACCCAAAAGTCCAGAAAGTCAAGTGGCTTGACATGAACCTTTTCAATAGCGAAACGTCAATGTAATAAACTCCTTTCACCATACAATATCTCATTTGGTTTAGAGTATGGAATTAGTGCCAACTTCTCCAGAATATTAATTAATTATGACCTAAATATTCTAGTACTTGTTTTGGGAATCCATTACTCAATATATGTATCAATTAGAACTATTTTCAACGCATAGTTGCCTTGGTCAATGACTTCTCTAGTAATGATTCTTACAAGTGGCAGATCCACTATGTTCTCATTTGTAGGAACTCTCTCTATCTTTACATCTTTTGTATTTATGATCTCCTGAATTAGATGATAGCGTCTTAGTACGTATTTGGATCGCTGGTGAGACCGTGGTTCTTTTTTTGTGCAATGGCTCTATTATTGTCACAATACAAAGATATTGGATTAATAATACTAGGGACCACTTCTAGTTCCGTCACGAACTTCTTGATCCAAACTGCTTCCTTAGTTGCTTCAGAAGTGGCTATGTACTCAGATTCAGTCGTTGAGTTGTCAATAGTATCTTGTTTAGAACTTTTCCAACTTATTGGCCCTATATCCAATGTGAATATGTAGCCTGATTGTGATTTGAAATCATCCTTATTGGATTAAAAACTGGCATCTGTATACCCTTTTACTTTCAAATCACTTTTTTTGTACACTAAGAATACATCTTTAGTTCTTCGTAATTACTTAAGGATATTCTTTACAGCCACTTAATAACCCTTACCAGGGTCAGATTAGTATCTGCTTGTTAAACTGAGAGTAAAGGATACATCGGGCATAGTACATGTCATAGCATACATGATAGACCCAATTATCGAGGTATATAGAATCCTATTCATGTGATCCCTTTCAACTTGTGTCTTTGGAGACATTGACTTTGAAAGGCTTACCCCATAAGACATGGGTAAGAACCCTTTTTAAATTGATCCATGCTAAACCATTTTAGCACTTTGTCTATTTACATAAATTGTGAAAGACCTACAAACTTTTTGATCTATCTCTATAAATCCTTATTCTAAGAATATAAATTGCTTCTCTAAGGTCTTTCATGGAGAATTTCTTAGACAACCAAACTTTTACTGATTGAAGGACAGGTACATCAGTTCCTATTAGTAATTTGTCATCTATCTAAAATAATAAGAAAATGGCTGCACTCCCATTAACCTTTTTGTATACATAAGCCTCATCCATATTTTGAATAAAGCTAAATTATTTAATTATTTCATCAAAACGGATATTTCAACTCCTAAAAGCATGCTTAAGTCCATAAATAGGCATTCGCAACCTGCACACTTTAGTGCTATCCTTGGATGTAAAACCCTCATGTTATGTCATATACACTTTCTTAGTTATGTTTCCATTTAGAAAAGCTATTTTCACATCCATTTGCCAGACCTCATAATCATAATAGGCGGCAAGTACTAGGAGTATCCTTATGAATTTTAGCATGGCAACTACTGAGAAAGTTTTGTCATAATCAATACTATGTTATTGATGATAACATTTAACAACTAGTCATACTTTATAGGTAATAACGTTATCATCCATGCTGGTTTTCTTTTTAAAAACCTATTTGCACTCGATAGGTTTGATTCTCTTGGGTGGATCAACTAAAGTCTATATTTACTTATCGTGCATGAAATCCATCTCTGAGTTCATGGCTTTAAGCTGATTATCAAATTCTGAACTATTAAGAATATCCTTCTTAGTAGTAAGCTCATCTTCATTGATGTGCAATATGTCATTGTAGTCACTTATGAGAAATTCATATCTCTCAGGTGCTACACATATCCTACTTGACCTACGAGGTCCTTGTATAGACGAAGGTTCATCTATTCTCTCAATAGATATCGGATCAGACAGTTGATCTGTATTTGTTTGTTCTTGTTAAACTTCACTGAGTTCAATTTTACTCCCATTTGTCTCATTTGAGCATGTGATCCTTCTCTAAGAAGACGGCATGCTTCGAAACAAACACTTTGTTTTCAGAAGAGATGTAAAAGTAATATCTAAATGACTTTTTTAGATATCCAACAAATAAACACTTGTTAGACTTGCTTTTAAATTTATCTGACTGTGGCCTTTTAACAAAGGCAGGGCAACCCCATATTCTCAAGTGAGATAATTTTGATCTCTTACCAATTAATAACTAAAAAGGAGTAGTATCAACCATTTTTTACGGAACTCTGTTTAGAATATAAATGGAAGTCTCTAGTGGGTACCCCCAAAATAATTTTGGTAAGTCTACAAAAGTCATTATGGTCTGTACTATGTCTAAAAGGGTTTGATTCCTTCTCTCAGATACACAGCTATATTGAGGTGTATATGGTGGAGTCCATTGAAATAATATCCAATTATCTCTAAGATAACCTTGAAACTCTTGGCTCAAGTATTCACCTCCTTGATCGAATCTTAGAATCTTGATACTTTTGCCAATTTGTTTCTCTATTTCATTCTTGAAGTCTTTAAATTTGTCAAAGGCCTCAAATTTGTATTTCATTAAATACAACTACCCATATCATGAATAATCATCGATAAAGGTATGAAATAGTGTTAACCTTTTTTTGCTCGTATAGACGTTGGACTACATACATCAGTATGTATAAGTTGTAATAACTCTTTGGCCCTTTCTCCTTTTCCAAAAAAGGACTTTTAGCCATTTTACAAAGTAAATAAGATTCGCATATGTCATAATCGAATGACCCTAAGTCACAAAGCTTGTGTAACTTAAAAACACGATTCTAATTTATATGGCCTAAATGATAATGCCATAAATAAGATGAGATTGAGTAATCTTTTCTTTCTTTCTTATTATTTATATTGAGAATAAGACCATCTGTGTCTAGAATATACAAATCATTTATCAAAGTTGCAGTACCATATTGGACATAACAACCTTTTTTTTTTTAATTAAATGAAAAACCATTCATGTCCAAATAAGCAACTAAGACAATATTTTTAAGTAAAATAGGCACATAATAATAGTTTGTAAATTCTAAGACTAATCCAGAAGGTAAGTGTAGATGATAAGTCTCCATAGCAAGTGCAGCAACCTCTGCTCCTTTTGCAGCACGTAGGTCCATATCACCTTTTTTCTAGCCTTCTATTGTCCCTTAGTCTTTGCAAGTTATTGCATAAATGAGATTTACAACCAGTATCTACTACCTATAGCTTATTTTTAAAGGCAGTATTAATCTCAATCATAAATATACTAGAAGTGGAAGTGAAAGTGCTCACAAGCTTCTTCTTCTTCTTTTCCTTTACGGTCTCCAGGTAAGCTTTGCAGTTGTGCCTCCAATGGCCTATCTTTCCACAATGATGGCATGAACCCTTGGTGGTTGCTTTCTTTTTCTTCACATTACCCTTAGGCTTAGTAGGAGTCTTCTTCTTCTTTTTGAGAAGTTTCTTCTTAGAAGATAAAGAATCTACCAACATGACTGCATTGGTTTCCTTCTTCATGGAGGATTCTGTAGTTTTGAGAAGATTGATCAGCTAGGGTATAGTGGACTCAATCTTAGTTATTTGGTGGTTAATCATAAATTGTGAAAAATTACTTGAAAAAGATTGTAGAATTAAGTCAATACTTAATCATTGTCCATAACAAACCCGAGAGATCCTAACTTCTCAATTAAGCCTAACATTCTTAGCTCATGAGTGGTCGCGAAGTACTCTCAGCCATTTTAGAATGGATCAATTGTTTGGAGATCTCATATCTCTTTGTTCTAATTTGGGCATCAAACAGCTCTTGAATATGTAAAATGATTGAGTAAGCATCTATGTGCTTATGTTGTTTTTGCAGTTCAGGGGTCATTGATGCCAACATCACACAAGATATTGTGTCTCTGTCCTCTTTGTGCTTCTTATGGACAGCATGCTCATTAGTATGAGCATATTGAGCTGGTGGTGGTAGAATAGGAGTTTCTACCACGTAGAATAACTTTTTCCAACTTGAGAACAATTCTCAAATTTCTATACCAGTCCATAAAATTTTACTCGGTAAGTTTGTTAGTTTCCAAGATGCTACTATTGGGATTCGTCGACTCCTAAATGCAAAAAAACATCCACAAATCCCTTCCAAGGACCCAAGCAAAACGATTAAGATGATCTAGGGATTACAGAATTACCTCTATTCAGTATAATCAAGATCACTGGATCTTTGTTTTGCTGTCGTACGTGCAACTTGAACGATCACCAGACATTGCAATACGCGAAAGCTCCCTATCGGATGCACACGGCAAACTAACTTGTTACCCTGGGAGTGCTAGCACATAGGGTTTGAGAAGCTCAAACTTTTCTGGTGAATGAAGGCACGAATATTTTTCTTGACAGAGTACGCCTTTTTTAGAAGACGGCTAGGGTTTTCTTTTAAAACCTTCCGAACCTCTTGGAGTCCAACTCTGATAATATCTTCCTATATTTTTAATTTAAATTCAAATTAAATCAAAACTGATATGATAAGATTCTGCCATTATTTCGGTAATTTAACTAATTAATTTACCGAATCAGATTCTTACAATCTGGACATCATCCAGATACATCGCATGTGGACATATTTCTAGATCCATTGTATTTAGTCAACTTTTTAGGTTCAATTAACTTAGACAGATTTCTAGATTCATCAAACCTAATTACCAGAAAAATAACCTAACGAGTTTGCTTGTTGTGTGACCCTATAGGTTCATTTAACACTGGCAGTGTGCCCAAATCATATTTAAATGGCCCAGAAGTTATAAGCGATTTCTAGCAAAACATTATAACTATTCAGGTTAAATAAAGATCAATGATCTCTTTGAATCAAATCATAACTTTATATTTAGTCCTCTTGTCACACAATATCCAGATTAAATATAAGGCACGGAGCATGTTATCCTTATTAAGCTTAATCAATTATTTCTTGATCTCATAGTAGACTATTCAAATAAATCATATCAATATCTCAAATTGATATGTTTGAGCACAGCCATGCATTTTAATAGTCTAACTTATTAAGAGGCCCATGGATATCTCTCATATAATTGAAAGGGACAAATTCCTTCACTATCAATCATATTCCTCTCATTGGTTTATTCTATATCCAACAGTAGTCTAGTTATCATCTGGTTAAAGATAACTTTAGACAATGCCAAAATATAAAATTTATCTAGTAGGAAACTATGATGAATTCAGGTCGAAGGACTTTTAATATCATTATGGCTAAAAAGTACTAATGACATGTTCCATGAAATACTCTCACATTGGGTCATGTCCAATACAATGTTCTCTAACATTTTTTATGTTTTGACTTGATATCATAAATATCCATGACCAGTAAAATATAGCCATCAAGTCACAAACAAACTAATCTTATTTTATTATTGTTTCAATAATAATAATCGATTAGGGATAGTTTTAGAATAGTTATTGTATTCATTGTAGGGTTTTATTATCAAGTCACGTACTTGATGATCATAAAACAAAATGCATTATTCATGGAAAGGAAAACCTCATATTATTATATAAAATATAACGACAATAGTATAAGTACAAATTGACTCTAGGGCATATCCCTAACAGCAACGTAGGTTTAGGTTGGTTGATATGATACAAGTGACCTAGATGTAAAGATAGAGAAATTAGCAAAATGCATATGCACATGATATGCAAATAATCAGGCTTTAATTAAATGCATAATTATTCCATTACTTTACTCAAACCAATAGCCCCCTCTATTGATTCGAGAACACCTATTGGAAGCTTTTCTACTGGACCGGTATCCAAATCCCTAAAGAATGACATTAGGTTTGCCCAACAAACCCCTCTTAAGTTTAATGGTAGGTATCCAATACCAATTATATTAAATGTAATTACCGGATCATGGAGTGACTAATATCTTTTAATCTTAAAGCCTTTAAGCCAGCTTAATCTTGCCCCTAATATTCTTTATGCTTGTAATTAGCCCAGCAGAGATAAAGAAATTAGTTAAACCAAACCACTAATCAAGAATTTAAATTTCATAGCTCAAACATACTCGATGTCAAGTAGGCTTGGGTTAGCCTAACAACCTGGTCTCGGAAAAGAGCTCTCGTTCTTACTATATTAATGGAAAGCACTAGGTTTAATATTTATTGAGGGCTTTGCTATATTAGTGGTCTCATATATAGCATGCATAATATCAACATATATATACATGGAAAAATAAAAGTAGCTACAAGGCTTGGTTATGAACTCCAATAGATTAATTTCCTTGAGTTATAAAAGAAATTAATATGGTTAATCCTAAGTGTTCATGCATAATTTGGGAAGAAAATCTTACCAACCGCCTTTTGATCTTGACCACCATCTCCATGGACTTGTAAATAATTTCTAATCCTACCTAACCTACGTAATCTAATTATATAAATTCCTTATAAAGAAACCTCAATTTACATTTGAGAGGAATTAGATCAGAAGAGAAATTACACAAGAAATATAGAAAAGGTATGACATGTAGGGCCTATTTATTCAAAACCAAAGCGATAAAATGCATGAACAATTTAATTGAGTTCATAGTCCATAACCAAGCCACTATGCTTTTATTAGGCTCAAAGTAAAATAAAACATAGCTCACAATTCCAAAATCACATAAAATAAAATTTATAATATTTTAGAAAAAATATATTAATTTCTAAAATCATATTTTAGAAGTTAATCAATATTTCAAAAAAAAAAAATGGAATTATAGTGAGTTATAATTTAAAAATATGTATTATTTTTTATTAGAAAATATATTAATTTCTAAAATTAAATTTTAGAAATCAATAATATTTCCAAAATCATAATTTTGGAATTTTAGTGGGTTATGATAAAATTTAAAACAATATATATTATTTTTATTGGAAAATATATTAATTTCTAAAATCAAATTTTAGAAATCAATAATATTTCCAAAATCATAATTTTGGAATTTTAGTGGTTTGTTGTAAAACAAAAAGAAATTGCTTGTGGGTTATATATATATATATATATATATATTTTACATTGGGTCTTGTAAGTAATTGGGTTGCACATCTAAATAAGTGAATAAGGAAAAAAGTTTGTTCAGTGTCTAAATTGAAAAGGGAAAGAAAAAAAATTATTTAATACTAGTAGCTTCAGTCGCGGACAGATTTATTCAAGTTTGCCCGCAACTAAAATTTTTTCCTCAAAGCATGTACTTAAGCAAAGTTTTGGCTCTAGTCACAGCTTCACTAAGCTATGGCTCCCAAAAACAGATTTGGGGACACGCAATTTAAGTAAGGAAATTGTGCGGCTCTTTCGTGGCCAAGATTAGTTGTTGACCGAATCATGCAGCAGAGAAGAAGCCACATCACAAGTCCAAAATTAAGGCCAAAACGACGTCATTTTGGTCCAAGCATAGCCAAGTAAATGACTCAACTGTAAGCTAGCCATGACACACCCTCCAATGGCCTGTACTTTTCTTTACTTTTCTAAATTCCCAAATTTTGAAATTCCCACCCAAATTAACTCAAACAAAAACAAAAGCCAGCTGTGTATGCTTCCACTCCCCCTTTTCTCTGTAGTTTCTTCAAAAAAGAGAAACCTTTTTCTCACAATACCAGAAGCACTAATGAACTCTTGAGAAATCTAAAAGAGTATAGTGTTGTTGCAGCAAAATGGGTTAGGAGGAGGACGAAGCATCCAGAGTACTAAAAAATTGAGGCTTTCCTTGAAGAGTTGCAGGTAAGATTTTTTCTTTAAAATTTTTCTGTCAATCTCATGGTCTTCCAGGAGAAATATGTATGTTGTTTTGAAGAAAATGTTTCCAATGTCAATACATGTTATATACAGTACAACAAAAATATTTCATCGTAATGTTTTCATTTCAACCAAAGTACAGGTTGATAGTAGCTTGTTTATGTAGCAACAAGTGCAGGTTAATAGTAGCCCATGTGTTCATGTGGTTATGTATAGTGTTAATGTATTTATGTTCCTTGTTCATGTATCTGTGTGTCATGTAGTAACTAGTGCAGGTTGATCGTAGCATATATGCTTGAGGCTTGTGTTTTTGTAATTGTGTATGGTGCTCATGTCTTTCTGTAATCTATCCATGTGTTTGTGTGGCCTGTTCATGTTTTTATGTCGCCAGTGTTTACTTATGAGAAAAAAATTATTTTATAAAAAAAAAACCATGACTTTTGTTCTTTTGGAAGTTAGATAGCGGTTAATTTCTTGTAAAATTCTTTTCTGTGGATAGTTATGAGATCTCATATGTCCATAGCAAAGAGGAGGTTTTTTTTTTTTTTTTCTAAATTTTGGCTTTTACTCTTCAATTCCTAAAATATAATTGAAAATGTTGGGTATCTCACGTATATCATATATAGCGCAACGAAAATATAAGAATGAGATACCATCCCAGGATCCACATATGTATGGAAAACAAGACAGAAAGAGAACAAATGTAACAGCTTTACCTTTCTTTGAGCGTCTGAAAAATAAAATTTTTCTTCTTCAAGTCTGAGGTGCGATCCAGCAATCCTCTTGATCAAACACCACGAGAGTTGAATGTCCAAGCAATATAATCACAGTATGTGATTATCTCTAACAGAAATCCACACGGAGGAACACTCTTAAGTACTAAGATTTTCTGTGCTAGCAGAAAAACAAGATGGCGGCTAGGGTTTGCAAGAGAAAACGAGAGAGAGAGAGAGAGAAAAGAGTAGAATCGTGTGAGCCTTAGGGTTTTTTTGGAGTAATGTTTCATGTGTTCTCAAGCAAGTAGGAATTGTGCATATATCCCATATATTACACAAAAATCTCCTGCTGAAAATACTCCATCTGAGAATTCTAAAACAGTTAGAATTCCCTAATGATAATTGGAAACATCAAGTTCTCACAATTACAATTTGGCCCATAAATTATAACTACTTATAATTTGGCCACAACAACTTCTTTTTTCGTAATTAATCCCACTATGTTATCAAATAATATCTTAAGTATATAATCCTCTATTGTGTGTGACATATTATGTTTCCCAGTCAATTGGTAGCGAACATGAATTAATCCAAACGTCTTTGAGATTAATAATCCATAATTAATTAGAATTAATCATATTGATTCTAATCAGGATTGGTTTATTAATTCATCAATTAATAAACTCATATTCTCATATCATGAGCGGTATCTAGCAACACATTATGATCACCCAAGAGTCCAGGAAGTTAAGTGGCTTGACATGAACCCTTCAATAATAAACTACAGTGCAATTAACTCATTTCACCATACAATATCTCATTCGGTCTGGAGTACAGAATTAGTTCCAACTCTCTCTAGAATATATATTAATTCTGGCCCGAATATAATAGTACTTGTATCAAGAACCCATTATTCTAGATGTGTATCAATTAGAACTATTTCCAATACATAGTCGCCTTGGCCAAGGACTTCTCGAGTAGTAATTCCTACAAGTGGCCGTGAGATATTCGCTCCTACTATTAGGAGTGGTGAATCCTTTATTAACCCTCTCAACTACTTTCATTTATCTCACAATGTACCCAATATCCATCCTATAGGCGGCCCTAGATCTGGCTCCAGAGATTAGAATCAAAGCACAATGCTCAGAAAATAAAGTACCATTGAGATCTCAAGTCTAAGGATACTTATATGTTTGCTATATTGAGATTATATCACTGACACTAAATAGTTATCCATGTGATTATCTCATAAGTAGGTTATCCAATGTACTTGTTCCATTAACAAGCATCTATGTATTAACTTTGAGTGTCTCAATACTCACGGATATGAAAACCACCGCCTGATCAAATCAGGAAGTCTAACACATGCTAGTCTTAACGCATTAATAATGTCCAGTCTCATTAATAATACGACTAGGGACTATTTAAGTACTAACACTATACAGTGTAGTAGGAATCTCATATTATGATCTCTATTATGATTTTCTTAACACAGTATTGTAATAGGGACTTTATCTAACAGTTGTTTTACCCAAAAGTAAACAAAATAAATTGTAAGATAAATAATGTCTTTTATTAAAATGAAATGTGTCATATACAACGTACAAGTAATTACCTCTAGAGCATAACACTAACAGAAAATAGGAAAAGCCAACATGTATGAGTACTCTATTATTTGTCTAATGCATGAACTCTATATATGTGTTTGTGTGTCTATTGTCATCATGTAGACCAATTCCTAAGTTTCCTACCAGAGCATTCAAGTGTGGCTTCTCTACTTAAACTGCATATCATCCATGAGTGCTCTATCATTTGTCTAATGCATGAGCTCAATATTTGTGTTTGTGTGTCTATTGTCATTGTTATGATAATTGCTATTATTATTTTTATTATTTCATTGCTTTTATGTCTTTCTAAATAATGTCTAATTAATTGTGTAGTATTGTGGGCAATCCCTTGATTTGTGAAAGCCATTATGGTTAGAGTTGTTCTAGATATCTCAACCTTGGTTTTTTTGCATTCGCTATAAATTTATCAAATGGGACATGTCATACAACTGTGATTGTTGTGTTGTTTTTATAATAGCTCTGTGTATTACAATTAGTGTCTTAATCTCTTCTCCTAACTATTATTCAGGAAAACACAAGTCTAAAAAAGTAGCCACTACACTTGGGGTGAGCCTTAGCTTTGTAGTTCTTCTACTCTTAACAATTGGAACTTTCATCAGGAGAAGAGCAAAAAAGAAAAAGTAGCCCATCCTCAATACGAAAGGAAAGTAATCCCTAACTTATCTATTTATGTGTTTGTGTATAATCTTGAACTTAGAATTATATTGCAGATATGCAAGAACAGGATTTGATAGGACTGGGAAACCTGAGAAGCTTTACATTCAAAGAGCTTCAGCATGCAACAAACAATTTCAGCTCTAAGAATATACTTCCATTTGGGGGATTTAACAATGTTTATAAGGGGAGATTATGGGATGGCACATTGGTTATTGTGAACTGTTTGAAAGATATAACTGGAATTAGAAGGAAATCACAATTTTAGACCGGGTTGGAGCTGATTGGCTTAGCTGTTCACAGAAATTTTCTTAGGTTGATTAGTTGCTATGTTATTCCAAGTGAGGGGGCTATTGGTGTGTCCTTATATGGCTAATGGTAGTGTGGCATCAAGACAGAGAGGTTGGTACCTTACGCTTACCTGCAACAATTTCTCAATCACTCTTTCATGTCAAAACTGAGTTTGTCCAATATTTCCCTTCTTTTCCTAAATCATACTACCTGATTTTGTGGAGTTCTAGAAGAAAATAGGTTCTTTTTTAAAAATAAATAAATAAATGATTATTGTATAACAAGCTATTAAATCACTTCCTGTTGCATGCATATGAGGGGTGTAGGCTGTAGAGATAGTGGTATAAGCCATTGATATGCATGCTTATAAATCTTGTGGGAAATAGTTGTTCCGACAGATGTAGCTACATGTGGATAGTGTAATCCCAAACAAAAGACAATGAAAGCATTAAATTTGCACAACAAATCTCAATTCCTAGAATTGATGAAAGAGTCACATTTTTATTCAGTTTAGAGTAACTTGCTAAGTAAAAGGATGAATGAGGAAGATTCCTTAATAAGAAATAGCAGACTAGAGGGATCCAGTGTACCAAAAGCTCCTCACTTGGAGAACTGTAAATTTCAAGTAGAAATAAATCATTATCTAGATACCAAGATTGAGAACCAAAGCTTCCCCTCTTGGACATTTTGGAAGGGAATGTTAGATAATTTCCAGCCATTGGCATCTGCTGAATGGCAAATTTATAGTAGATATCCGTCAGTATATAATGGAGCTTATCCTCCTTAGGTATATGTAACTTTAGAAAAAGATTCACTTCATTTACAGAACATTTGGCTTTGTTTGCAATTGATTAATCCTTTATATGCCTTTTGCTGAATGCCAGTATAGCCTTCGCCTACTCAAAATGTCAGATAACAAAAATTGAATATTAGAAGGTAAAATTAGAGGTGACAAACATCTTCAAGCTTAACCTTGAACAAGTAATAATAAGAAGATAACCATATAGAAAGATCAACCTTCAGAAAAAAAAAAAGACTGGTATTATTCAATTGAACTGTATTAAGACTATCTTTGTCTTCCCTATTGTCCTATTGCTTTTTGAAATGTAATTACAGAAGAAATTTCATTCATTAAAACCAAAGATTTTTTGGTTAAATTCGACCTACTTGATAAAAATGGAAGCTAAGATATTCAGAAGACATTTGTTCATGCAATTAGACCTACAAGTGTAAAAAATGAGGAATTTTCTCTATTCGAACTTGTAGTTTTGCATGTCTAGCTTTTTTAAATTTGTGGGTAACCATATGCTTAACTTATTTATCTGTTATTGATCTATAAAGAGACGCCACTTATGTTAATCTCTCAAGTTTTAAGCAAAAAGGAATAGTTTAGTCAAAAAATGAATGTGATAGTTAAATTTTTTGTTCTTTGTATTCCACTCTCTGAAACACAGGACACGAGATTTATCTTTGGGTTTGAGGTGCTATAAACAATACTTTAATGCTAGCTTTATGTTGTGAATTAGTTAAAGTATTTATTCATGCTCTTATACTAAAAGTTTAATGTATACCTTTACTTCAATATACAATCCTCTGAAGGTCACAGGATTGCTTCAATATAACTCTACCTACAAAAAAAAAAAAAAAACCCTACATAAACAAGTAATACAAACCCATGAACATTTCACACAAATAAATGAATAACTTACACAATCACATGAACACAGTCCCAAGCATATGATCAACATGCACTAGTTACCACATGAACATGTCATACAAACACATGAATATCTGGCACAAACATATGAACAACTTACACAATCACATGAATACAATCTCCAAGCATATGGTCAACCTGCATTAGTTACTATATGAACAAGCCACACAAACACACACACCTGACATAAATACATTATAGAACCATATGAACATAGTCCCCAAGCATACTCTAAACATACACTAGTTCCTCCATGAACATGCCATATAAACATATGAACACTTAACACAAATAAATGAGCACCTTACACAATCATATGAATACAGTCCCTAAGCATATGATCAACCTGCACTAGTTACTACATGAACACGAAACACAAATATTTGAACACCTAACATAAATACATGAACACCTTACACAACTACATAAACACAGTCCCTAAGCATATGGTCAACCTGCACTAGTTACTACATGAACATGTCATATAAACACATGAATATCAGGCACAAACATATGAACACCATACAAAGTCACATGAACATAGTCCCCTAGCATATAGTTAACCTGTATTAGTCGCTATATGAACAAACCACACAAACACATAAACACCTGACACAAATACATTACACAACCACATGAACAAAGTCCCCAAGCATACTCCAAACTTATACTAGTTACTCCATAAACATGCCATATAAACATATGAACACCTAATACAAAGTGAACACCTTACACAATCACATGAACACAGTCCCTAAACATATGATCAACCTACACTAGTTACTATATGAACACACCACATAAACATTTGAATACCTAACACAAATACATTAACACTTTACACAACCACATGAACACAGTCCTTAAGCATATGGTCAACCTGCACTAGTTACTACATAAACATGCCACATAAACACGTGAACACTTGACACAAATACATAAACATTATACACAACCACATTCACTATATACACAAATATTTAAACTACCAACACAAATTCGATTAACATCATATGAAGAGACATAAATATAGTTAGAAAATAATCTATCACCATTTCTCCCACACATCAACAATAATACAAACAAAAAATCCTTCACAGCCAACAAACGTTCATCCTCAGTCAACATTCATCAAACAACCAACAACAACACATACAGTTATAAGCCCTTGTACTAGTCCTAGATTTCTAAACATGAACACAAATAATTTGTTAACAACAATCCATAAATCCTTAGATAAACAGAATGACTTCATCCTCAGTTAATGTCCAACATACATCCCACAGTGATAGAAATCCATCCAAGCAATATGTTAAAGCGAAAGAAGAGGGATAGAACTACAAGCCACACTTCATGGCACCTTGGAAGAATCCATGACACGGGAGCTTACAAGAGAGGATTCAAGAAAAACCATTCAACAAACTAAGGAACATGAAGAGTGTAAAGAGATGAATTCTAAAGAGAAGGCCCAAGAGAGCTGCATTTGCACAACAACTCGTGTGGAGGGCCAAAGAAGTATAAGAGGGGACTGAAAGAACAAGAAAAAGTCAACTGTGTGGAACCAGGACACACTTGGCATCAGGTACACTAGTACACCTAGTGCCAGGTACACTCTGAAGGAGTTGCTCCATTTTAGAACATACCTGGTGCCAGACCCAATACACCTGACACCGGGAACCTTCGGGCCATGCCCAGTTTTGTTTTATTTTAATTTCTAAATTAATTTTCACGACTTTTATTATGTAATAGGGATATTTTGAATCATTTAAAGGCTTGAATGGCTGAGATTTCATCTTACTTTAGTTAGATTTTTTATGCCTATATATATGGCATTACAACATCTCAAATGTAATTTGGATATTTTATTGAAATAAAAAAGATACTCTTGAGAGAGTTCTTTAAGGGTTCTTCTATGAAGGCCAAGACCAATCTTAGAATTCTATTCTTTGCCTTAGATTTGAGTTTATAAACTCTTAAGAATAGATCAAACTAATCTATCAAAATAGAATCTTAGGTTCTTGTTAATCTAAGGGTTTAGAGTAGAAGTTATCTTTTGTTACCTAGTTCATCATCTTCAATTATTCTTGGTTCCTTATTGAATCAAGGGTTCTTGAATGTGAATTAGTAGACTTGATTCTCATTTCTAGAGTTCTAAGTTCTTTATTTTGGCTTAGGGTCCTAGTATTTGAATTGGGTATGTCATTTCTTCACTAAACTTACTATTTTGAGTTTTTTGATGGGTCTTGTATTCTATCCTAAATTTAGCCACGAAATTTAATAGAAAATCAACCCTAAGATCATATCAAATAGTTTGGTATCAGAGAGAGGAAAGCTTTGATTCTTATCAAGGCTTGGTTCTTCAAGACAAGGCTTTAAAGTTGGTCAATCCCGTAACTCTAATTTGTGCTATAAAAAGGTCCAGTTTTCTTTGATTGTTCTTGTATTTTATGTGTTAAATGTGTACCTTATTGATAGTATAAACATTGGGGATTGCAAATTTCTTGTTATTTTTTTTATTTTGGGGGCTAAAATTGCTTCAAATTTCTGTTATATCTTGAGTTTCGAAAACTACCTACAAAGTGTTTGATATTTTACTTGAGTGAACTTTTCACTTGAAATTGTAGCTAAAACTTTTGCAAACACTTTCTATGGTTGATTATCTATCATTTCAAATATTTTGGGGACATTGCTTGTCCATTTGAGATCATCTTAGTTGATAAATTCTTCCTCTTACTCTTGAATGCTATATTTCTTGAACCTCTAGTATTACATTAGAAATTCTTGTTAGGACTTGTCCATTCACCCATTCTCTAGCCAATTTTATTGAGCATCTTAAATTCATTGAATCTACTTGATTGATATAAACTCCTTGAGACTCATTATTATGTGTTAATCAACTTTCACCGTTAGTTATCTAGTTGATTATCCTTAGAGAGTTAGTTGACTTAGCAAAGTTTGGACTAATTCATAAGTAATTGGGGAGACTTTTGTGGGAAGAACTTGTTGAGCACTTGAGCGAATTAAAAAAGGTAAGAGGGTGAGCCTATTGATATAAAAGCCAAAGAGAGTTAAACATGAAGGTGAGTGCATACACGTAAGGGAATGCTTGTGAGGAATATTTCTTCTATCCAAACCATCCAAGTAAAATCCCAACAAAATGTCCCAATACTCCTTTGATATTTGAGCTGCTTTTGAAACTCTCATTGCAAAAATGGATGAGATGAGGAGAGATATCACCGAATTGCAAACCAACCAAGGCCAAGCCTCAACCGTTGCACAAAAAAGGGGTTATAGAGAACAAGATAGCCCTAGGATGAGAGAGGAAAACAATGTCACTTCCCCATTGTATGAGCAAGGAGAGGATTGGGATGAGCATTCCGTAGGAAGTTATCCACCTACACCATTGAGGGGAAGTAGGCAAGGGTTGAGAGGAGGAAAATGTAGAATGCAAGGAAAGAATGATGGACAACATGTGAGGGGACTTGAGAGAGAGTTTAAAAGAATGGAAGATTGGAATGAGGGAAGTCCATGAAGAAGATTACAGAGGACAAAACTGGGGAAATGGGATTAGAGTGAGAAAGAGAGACGAAGATGAGGGAGAAAGAGAGTTGAGGCACATCAAAATGAAAGTACCCCCTTTCCAAGGTAAAAGTGACCTGGAAGCTTATTTTGAGTGGGAAAGGAGGATGGAGATTTTATTTAAGTGCTATGAGTATAGTGAGCAGAACAATGTTTAATTGGCTATTTCAAGTTTTCTTGAGTATGCTTTAGTATGGTGGGAGCAAGTAGCATCCCAAAGAAGGAGAATGGGAGATCAACCGATTGTCACTTGGGAATTGTTGATGAACTTGATGAGATGGAGATTTATACCCCTATACTACTATAATGAACTTTACCAAAAGTTGCATATGCTTAGACAAGGAAATAAAAGTGTAGAGGATTTTCATAAGGAATTGGAAGTAACCTTGATGAGGGCTAACATTGTTGAGGATTTAAGGGCTACAAAAGCAAGGTTTTTGAGTGGGTTGAATAGGGATATAGCAAATATGATTGAATTACATTCTTAGGAGACATTGAAGGAGATAGTGCATATGACCAATAAAATTGAGGGACAACTCAAAAGGAAGTCACACTCCAAAAAAACTATCTACATCAATCCTATTTTCAACCATCAACCTAAAGAAAAGGAACAACAACCAAAACCACAAAGACCACTAAGAGAACCCTACAGGCCTAGTGAAGAATGGGTCAAGGATAAGGGGAAAGGTATTTAGAGACTTCCAAGGACTAGGGACATCAAATGTTTCAAATGCTTAGGCTATGGGCATACCTCATATGAGTGTCCAACCAAGAAATTAACTTTTACCAATACCAAAGAGAGATAACTAGTGGAGAGGAGGATTGTGGAGATGAGAAACAAAATGAGGGGCACAATGGTAATGATAATTCTAGTGATGAAGGAATGGTTGTGCCACCCCTTTACTCATTAGCCAAAGTTACAATTAAGGAAATGGGAACTTGTGTTGTAGGAGATGTTTGTGATGATGAAGTGAAGAAGAGCTTACAAAAAAACAATATTTTCTACTCCTATTACCTTATTAACTAAAAGTCATGTGTTGCTATCATTGATGGAGGGAACTTTACCAATGTTGTGAATGCTAGTCTTGTAGAAGAATTAGATCTATATGTGATAAAACACCCCAACCCCTATAGATTACAATAGTTCCATGATAGTGGGAAGTTAAGGGTGAATAAACAAATGTTGTTGATAATTGAAATGGGGAAGTATCAAGATAACATTGTTTGTGATGTAGTTTCTATACAAGCTAGCCACTTAATTTTAGGAAGGTCATGGCAATTTGATAGGAGTGTGTTGCATAATGGAAGGAGAAATTCCTACTCAGTTATTAAGGAAAGTAAGCTATATACTCTTCTACCCCTACCCCAAGTGAGGTGTGAGAAGTGCAAAGAAAAATGAGGGATAATGAGAAAAAGAAAAGTGCAGTAGGAGACCTTTCAAAGGAAGAGAATGGGGGGTGGGGGGGGGGGAATGATGAAGGAAAAGAAAGAGTGCAAAAGGAGACCTCAAAACAAGAGGGAGTGAAGAAGGAAAATGAAAAGAGGAGAAAAGATGTGGACAAAATGAGAGTGACTCTTTTGTACTTAAAAGATGAAAACAAAGAGGGAGAAGCTACAAAAACGAAGAATGAAGAAGCGCGGAAGCATGCACTTTATGTGGAGGAGCATAGGCTAATATTCTGTCTTCACAACAAAACTTCTTGTTCGAAATCTTATGTAGGTGCTTATTTGAAGATGAATTTGCATAAAGAAGGAAAAAATTATAGAAATCCATCCAAGTAATATGTTAAAGCTAAAGAAGGGGGATAGAACTACAAGCCACATTTCATGGCACCTTGGAAGAATCGAAGACATTGGAGCTTATGAGAGAGGATTCAAGTAAAACCATTCAACAAGCTAAGGAACATGAAGAGTGTGAAGAGATGGATGCCAAAGAGAAGGCCCAAGAGAGCTGCATTTGCACAACAACTTGTGTGGAGGGCCAAAGGAGCACAAGAAGGGGCTGAAATGACAAGAAAAATCCAGTTGTGTAGAACCAAGACACACTTGGCGCTGGGTACACTAGTACACCTGGCGCCAGGTACATTCTGGAGGAATTACTCCATTCCAGAACACAGCTGGCACTAGGCCTAGTACACCTGGCGCCAAGTACTTTCGGGTCATACCTAATTTTGCTGCATTTTCTTGTTTTGCTTTATTTTGGTTTCTAAATTAATTCCCACGACTTTTATTATGTAATAGGGATATTTTGGACCATTTAAAGGCTTGAATGGCTGAGATTTCATCTCACTTTAGTTAGGTTTAAATGCCTATATATATGGCATTATAACATCTCAAATGTAACTTAGATATTTTATTGAAATGAAAAAGACACTCTTGAGAGAGTTTTTTAAGGGTTCTTCCATGAAGGCTAAGACTAATCTTAGGATTCCATTCCTTGCCTTAGATTTGAGTCTATAAACTCTCAAGGATAGATCAAACTAACCTATCAAAATAGAATCTTAGGTTCTTATTCACCTAAGGGTCTAGAGTAGAGGTTATCTTTAGTTGCCTAGTTCATCTTCTTCAAGTATTCCTAGTTCCTTGTTGAATCAAGGGTTCTTGGGTGTGAATTAGTAGACTTGATTCTCATTTCTAGAGTTCTAAGTTCTTTATTTTGGCTTAGGGTCCTAGTATTTGAATTAGGTGTGTCATTTCTTCACCAAACTTATTGTTTTAAATTCTTTGATGGGTCTTGTATTTTACCCTAAATTTAGCCACGAAATGCAATAGAAATCCAACCCCAAGATCATATCACACAGCAACATCCAATATAATCTAACAAAGCAGTTTGGGAGAAGTAGATGGTTGGAAAAATCTATGCAACACAGATAGGTTAAAGAAGGTCTTTAGTGGTTAGTAGACCTAGGTAAACAGGTCATGCCATAAGCGTTCACACTCTTCATTTGTAGTAGCTCTCATCAATGCCCCACATGACTGCTAGTTCTTGTAGAAGTACTAGCGCCTGATGAAGCTTCTTTGTACTGCTAGAATGCAGCTTTCTGCCTATTCTCCTATTGCTGCCTCTCAGCAGCAGACATAGCTTACCAAGTGACTCTTGCTTACTTGCGGGCCTATCGAAGCACATTAGAATTTTTTATGTAACATCATCAATGCATGAAAACTGAACATAAATACATAATGTCAACTAACACTAAGCACAAACATGATGTTATAGCCAAAAAATTACCTGTGTGCGACAGGCTCTACCTCCCTGTTGTGTGCCTCCCTATAATAGAAACATGCAATAAATTTTTTTGACAATGATCAGATAAACTAATTACTTCTGAATATTTCAAAATTAGGTAATTTTTATTTCTCTTAAAAATTTTAATGTACTCTAAGAAAATCTTAAACAACTAATTGGTAGGTAGAAATGCATCTACATATTTTTTGGTAAAATTATAATATAATTACTGTGAGAAAATGCCAGAGATTGAACTGATATATCTTTTGGTTCATATCATGAATCCCTCGTACTTTTTATCAAGCTATCATCACCTCCCCACCCACATCTTCAGTTAGAGAAGTACAAATGGAATCTAAGTTATTTACAGCAAATAGCCTTGTCCCTCAGGAGTGGCATGATTATGCCGCATAGTAATGCTAACACCTCAAAATATCCTTTATCTTGTCAACTAATGAAACAAGAATCAATTAGGCGTTCTTCAATTAGAGATGCTTTTAGAAGTCAACATATATGAGGAAAACCTCTATTACATAAGTAGTGCAATGTTCTATGCAAGAAAACCTTGGGTAACTAAACAATAGCTTAACATTTAAGATGAGAGAAATAAAAATAGAACAAATTTACAAAACATAAGCATATATTGTAAAACTATGCAAAACACTGTAGCTGGTAATCATATTTAAAAGGGTATTGTAGCACTAAGAAATAGAAATATAAGATAGCATCTATCGAAAGTAGAAGCTTTAATTGTTAAAAGGGTGAAAGATGAAGGCATAATTACATAAAAAGTAGAAATAATAACGCAAAATATGCAAATTAAGGGCTCATTAACTCAATCACCAATTAGAAATTCAATGAATTTTCCACAAATGCTACTCTTAGCTATTAAATACATGATTATCTAGTAGACAAAAAAAGAGCCTAAGGAACTTTCCTTAAAAATAAAAAATAAGCTCAACATCTTTTTCTAGAATACTAATCCTACCATAATCAAATTATGCTTGGGTACAAAGGAATAAGGAATAAAAATGAGCAAAACCCTATTCTTCTATTTTTATTATTTTTTTTCAAGTGTTCATAATGGAACTATGAACACTTCCATGAAATTCAAAATAGGTGTATCTTTCTCCGTTAGGCAACAACAGAATTCATCTAAGCCTTCATTTTCTTCTTCCACATCTCTTCTTCTTTTTCTTTTTTTTTTATACATTGTCCTAAAGCTTCAAATATATTCTATACTTGTACCAATTAAAAAAAATAATAAAAGCAAATTGCGGGTAGCCAGTCATCAAGTTGCATCATTTGTTATAAATCATAAATCTAGGAACACTAGAATGCAAATTGAGTACCACAAATTCTTTGCATGAATGGTTAATTAATTAATATTTAGGGAACTAAATATACAGTTCAAGACTATCCAATTTGAAGTTCGAAGGGAAAATAATATATAGTTCAAAGCTATCGCATCATACTATATGGCATATTCATACTTGATACAGTTCTTCATGGTATAGCAAGATAATTAAGTTCGAGCAATAAGGAGAATATTTCCATCTTCGAGCAACGCACAATGTAACTAGAGTATGTATAGTATGAGGCTATCATGGTTTATTTATCATGTTTAAAAGCATTTGAGAAAATGTATGCTTTGTGAGAAATTTATGTTTAAACTATGGAATGTGCCATATTTGGAGAATAAAATGTATGAATAACTTATAAGTTTGACAATTGTGATTTTAAATCACTGTATGCTAGTGCCTAAGTATCTAATTATCTATTTTTATGTGGTTTGCACAAAGGTGACCAAATTCACTAGTTTCAAAGTTTGTTGAGAAATTATTCATGGATATGACAGAATAAACATGTGGTTTTGAAAAAAAAAAGAAAAAATAATAATAAATGAGCAAATAAACTTTTGCAAAATGATTTACTGATTGTTGGTTGATTTTTTTAGGGAAAGTAGACCTTGTAGAATTTTGAAATTCTATCTCTTTAGCTAACGGTACCTTATTAGTTTGGTTGGCTATACATGAAAAATTGTAATTAGTCAGAAATTGATATCTTTTATGAAGCATACTTAATATGTTCAGAGGTATACACTTAAATTAAGATTACTAATTGATTTCTTTTCTTAAGTGATCAAAGATTTCTTTCTAAATAACAGGTAGATTCTATGGAATAAAAAAAATCAAAATTCTAATTTTATACGCATGAGTGCCTTCACATGATGTGTAGAATATATACTGTTAGAAATAGAAACAAAACAGTAAAAATAGCTTGAATTAGCACTGATAAAATTTCTATCCTACTTCCATTAAAGACATTGATGAGATTTGATTCTATGAATCAAGCTAATTCAAGAAAAGAAAAGGGGAAAAAATAGGATACACAATGAGATATTCATTGCAGATTTTAAGCAAAAAAGATGAGGGTCAAGAAAAGAATAAGGCCTAACCTCTCCATAAATAAAAACCAAATACATAGATACAAGGGAATAAGGAATAAAAAAGATGAGGAAAATTTTTTATAATGAAAAAAATATGTTAGTAATATTTTGAGAGTGAATGTTTGTTAATATTTCATTATTGTGTGTTCAAGTGTTTCTGTATTGTATTTATGTATTTGTATACTTCAAGCTAATGTGTTTGTATTGCAATGTTACTTGATTCATGAAAATGTAAATATGCTCATGCTATGTGCTAATGTGTTTCTATGTTGTGTTCATGTATTTCTCTACAAAAGACTGGTTGTGATTAACTTTTAACAAATACATATTTTTTCTTTCTTACATCAAAATTGGTCACGCAAGAATATACGCAGAGCTCTAAAAGAAGAAATACAAAAGGATAAAACAGAGAAGCTAAAGAAACAAAGCACTGTTTACCGAATTTATTTTTTTACCATGTGAAGATAATAATTTTGACAAACTTCTAAACAACATTAAAACCGTTTTTTTTTCATTACAACCACAATATCAAATCTTTCATAGAAAATGATAGAACTCTAAAAAGCAGGAGAAAATTATAAAAACGCAGTTACTGGGAAATAGAGAAATATAACCCAAGCATAAATAAAGAAACAGAGAAAAATTATAGTAAAAGAGTTCACCTTTTAGTTCAAAGAAGTCACCTTTTAAAGAAGTCACATTTAAAGTAGTAGAATGTCCTATGTAGAGTGGCCTCTAGTCTAGAAACAACACCGCATGGTGAGCTGACAGAGGCAGAAAATGGTTAACGACGCCGACTGAGAACAGTTCTGAAGGGATAGTTCCAGGAAACGAGGTTGATAGTTAGGGAATGAATGGGCAACTTTGAGGGGAAAGGGAAGGTGTTATTTACGGTGGTGAGAGGAAGATGGAATATGGCAGCCACCACTGACCGAGAGTTGCCACAAATAGTAAAAGGAGAAAGGAAGGAAGAGGTTGATAGTGCTGGAGTGAATGGGCAAACCAAGTAGAATGGTGATAGAGTGAATGAACAACTTCAGCGGGATGGTTTTTCAGGCCGTGGTTTATCAAAAGATAAACGGAGCAACAAAAATATTTGAGCCAAGCGGTGGTTTTTGGTTTAGAAAGGTGAAGTAGATAAGCAAGACGAGGGAAGTTGGTCTCGGCAATAGGAAAAACATCAACTCACCTGCCAAAATGTCTCCTTCACACTGTTGATGTGATGGGGGCTAAACCCGACTTGGCTTTAACTGTAGCAGAGCCAAAGACAGATTGGGAAAAGGCGACATCGTTTTCCCCTACTTTTTTGGCAGGGAGACGTGGCCTCACCCTGGCTGCACAATCTACAAAAAGTAGATCTTGGCCGCGAAAGAGCTGGACAATTTCCTTACTAAAATTGCGCGACCCCAAATCCCCCCAAAAACATAGCAGTGCTTTTAACAAGACCCAGAAAGCTGTCATTTTCAACCTCTTCGGTTTTTCATTCTGTGAAGGAAAAATACAGTTTTGTGCAATCTAATTAAAGCACATAATCTTTTCTTTTGAAAACCTTAGATTAAAAGATCATTAATAATCTGAATTACCAGTATCCAATGGACTCGAAATTTCACCAAATTTTAATTGCAAAAATCCTTCAAAACTAGAACTATGCAGAAAATGAAAAATAACCAAGAAAATAGTGTTGAAGATGACCGAAAGAAATTAAACCCAGTAGAAATATTAGTTAGACAAATAACCAATTTGTTAATCCATACTTCCAAGGTTTCACAAACCATAATTGAATCAAATTCAACACCTTGGAAGCCATCAAACAACAACCACAGACGGATAAAGAATTTTGTAGAAACAATTTCAGCAAACCAAGCATTATACATTAAACAATTTCAAGCATAAAAGGAATCCGTAAATCACATATATAACTGTCTTTGACACCACTGAAAGTCTCTCGTGCATGTATAAATATCAAGTGGAAGAAGAATGAGAAACCAAACTCAGGAACATCATATATGTAAATAACGATTCTAGAACAACAAGAATGTTACCTTCCGTTGCCGATTTTAATAGCAAATTTTTCCTTCTTCTGTGAATCCTTGTCCGCTAAAGCCACCAATCAATCTTGATTGTTCTGTCAAGCCAATACAACTCAAGTATGGAATTGCCTTGAATGTTAATCCCCATAAAAAGCACTCAAGAACAACTGAATTTTGTGCTAGCAAAATTCAAAAGGTAACTTAGGTTGGTTAAAAGAAGAAGAACAACTACAAAAGAAAACCAATTTTTATTTTCCAATTTTTCGATTCTCACGATACGAAAATCACCACCACCATATCATTAATATATATATATATATATATATATATATATATATATATATTTATTTATTTATATACTCACGAATCGGAAACCAATTCCTTCAAGAATTCTTATATTGTAATTAGAATTGAAATTCTTCTAATTATGATTTGGCCCATGAATTATAGTTAACTATAATTCAACCATACAACTTCTTCTTTTCATAACTAATCCTATAATGTTGTCGAATAACATCTCAAGTGCTTTATCCTCTATTGTGTGAGACCCATTAGGTTTTTTAATCAATTGGTAGCTAATATGAACTAATTCTAATCATTATAAAATTAATAGTCCCTAATAATTAGAATAATTAGAATTAATTTATTAATTCTAATTATGATTAAATTTATTAATTCTCTAATTAATAAATCCATATTAAGTAAATTATAAGTGGCATCTAGCAATATATCATGACTACCCAAAAGTCCAAAAAGTCCTGTGGCTTGACATGAAGCTTTTCAATAGTGAAACATCAATGCAATAAACTCCTTTCACCATACAATATCTCATTTGGTTTTGAGCATGGAATTAGTGCCAACTCCCCCTAGAATATTAATTAATTCTAACCTGAATATTATAGTATTTGTTTCAGAAATCCATTACTCAATATATATGTCAATTAGAACTATTTCCAAAACATAGTTGCCTTGGCAAAGGACTTCTCGAGTAATGACTTCTACAAGTGGCTGTGAGATATTCACTCCTGCTATTAGGAGTGGTGAATTCTTTATTGACCCTTTCAACTGCTTTTATTTACTTCACATTATACCCAATATCCATCCCATATGTAGTCTTGTAGGGACTCCAGAGATTGAAATCAAAGTATAACGCTTAGTAAATAAAGTACCTTGAAGATCTCAAGTCTAAAGATACTTGCATATTTGCTATAACGAGATTCTATCACTGGCACTAAATAGTTATCCATGTAATTATCTCGTAACTAAATCATCCAATATACTTATTCAAGTAACAAGCATTCACGCATTAACTTTGAGTATCACAATACTCACGGATGTGAGAACCACCGTCTGATCAAATCAAAAAGTATAACACGTGGTAGTCTTAACGTATTAATGATACCTGCCTCATTAATACTATGACTAGGGATAATTTAAGTATGAATACTATTCAGTGTAGTAGGAACCCTATATCATGATCTCTATTATGATTTCCTTAACATAGTGTTACACTTGAGACTTTATCTTACAGTTATATATTCACACAAAAAAATAAAATAAACTAAAAGATAAAGAATGCCTTGTGTTATTAAATAAATGTACAATAAACAAAATACATGTGATTGCCTCTAGGCATAACATTAACACGTTAGAGGTAGACGACCCCAAGTAACCTAACTAGTTCTAAGGATTGTCTTACTCTAAACAGGCCGATATGACATTAAGATTAGCCATCTTGGCTAGCCATTTATCCGTAGCAAATATCTTATGCCTATGTGCATAAAACTCTAAGTTGTTTACTGATGATAGGCGGGGACATCTGGCGTGTTCAATTTCTTGCTGCCTCGCTAGCGATTGACGTTAGGATTGGGACTCATGAGCTTACGGTGGCAAGTAAAAGATTCTATTTTTGAGATATTGTGCAGAGATGCACTTAGCACTCCAACAATACATAGTTGAGCGCGAAGAGGCATGTACCTCGGCACAATAAGACTACGATGTCGAAGGCGAAGCTTTGTGGGCTTTGCAAATAGGCCGACCTTCTATTGAGATAAGTGCCTGTAGTTTTGAAATTAGGGCTTTGAGTTAAATTTTTTATATTTTCTAAATATATGACGGTTTTGAATTCCAAAACTGAGTTTTGCTCAAACACACTGCTGTAGAGTTGCTTTCTATTAAAAATGCAGTTACCTGTTAAAGGAATTTTTTGAAAGTAAATTCACAAGAAACCTCAATTTTTACCTCCAATGAAAACATTGCATCTATTTTGTCAAACACTAGCACACACGGGACTCACTGAGTGGTTTTTTACTTACACCTATTTTACCTTGATTTTCCTAGGACCGGGAGCTAAGAGTCAACCTTAGAGCGACTAGCGCTCCTTTTACAGGGATGATATCCTACAACCCAATATACTGTATTTTGTGTACTTGTATGTACAATAATGCACTCTGAGTGGTAATTATTTATACTATATTATGGCTTTGTATGTTATAAAAACCCCTTATTTAAGAGATCAAATGGGGAGACTCCCGACATTTTCACATGTTTCCATATATTTTTAGACAGGGATGTTACAATTAGTATCAAAGCCATAATTGTATGATATTGGTACTAATTTGAGGGAAAGAAACCTTGGATGACCAGGTCATTAGGGAACAGAAAAAAGTAGGTAAAAGCTCTCATCATAGACGTATTGGGAAGAACCTGGTAGGTCTTAGTTACGGTCAGTTCCATGTAAAGATAGGTCTTGGCCCGAGACCACGATTTCAACCTTAAGTGACCTAGGAAAGTCTCTTATTTACACTACCCAGAGATAGGTCCCTTGAGAAAAGGCTAATAGAGATGAGCATCTATGATGATAGTGATAGTAGCTTGGACACTTCTAGTGAGCTATGTAAAAGAGATCTACAGGAGCTGAATACCTTCTTTAGGAGCTTGGCTGGGACTTTTACTGATGATGCTCAACAAGAGGCTAAGGTGATGGCACCAGAGCTACCTCTAGAAGATGATATACTTACTCAAAGCCAATGATAAAGATGAGGTGGAGTCTGATGAGGTGATTGAGATTGAGTCTAATACCGAGTCAAGAGTAGAACTGGAGGTATAGTTAGAGAAAAAGGATGATAGTGGCCCTGATAGCTCTTCTGGGCTATCGATTGGGCAAAAAGATTTGGGTAATTTCTTGGAGCCATTGGAAGATGCCAATATTACTAGAAATCAACAAGAACTTGAGAAAGAATGGGAGATGGGTGAGGAGGTTGAGTAGGAGATTTCTATAAAGGAAATTGAAAGGGGAGATCGAGTTAGATGGCTATAGACCTAATTCCCTTGAGTCTTACACGGTCTTTACAAACTCTATACCTCCTGTTTCTAGTGATAACAGTGATAAGAATTAGCTCAATCATGTGTATGAAGTACGATGTATGGCACTAAATATGTATATATATTATTACCGTGATGACATTGAGTGAATTACTATTTTGCTTAATTCATGAAGATAATTGATGGACATGTTAGTAAATAATTCGAAAATTTCAGATACCACCTAGACGCACTACCAAACGTCATCCTGACGCACGAAATGAAAATCCTCCTACCGAAAAAATCCATTTCTCACCCGTCATTAAGGCAATAATGGGGACATTAGAAAGAGTGACTAAAGCTTTAGAATGAGTTACTAAGAATTCAGGTCAGGGAGGTAGGAGAGGAGAAATGGAAGATGATTAGGCATTGGAATGCTTTTTGAAGTTTCACCTACCTCTATTTCTTAGGAAACTAGATTAGGAACAAGAGATAGAATCATTGGTAGAGTAGGTCGAGAATATTTTTGCTATTCTCAACTACTCTAAAGAAAGGAAAGTATGATTCACTACTTTTCAATTACAAGGGCTAGCACAAGATTGGTGGACCAGGGAAAAGGACCGAAAGGAGGGGGTCTAAGTGGAGTTTAATGCCAGCTTTGGAAGGGAATTTATTCCTTGTTGGGTAGTTGAATGCAAGGAAGATGAATTTTAGAGTTTCAAGCAAGAAGGAAGAACAGTAGGAAAATATACTGCTGAATTCACACGATTATCAAAACATTGCCCTCTATTAGTACAATCTGAAGTTGATTGCACAAGGCCATTTGTGATAGGTTTGCACACTGAGTTAAGGCATGTATTATTGAGTATGGCACCATCTAGTTATAGTACGATTGTGGAAATCGCTTTTAAGGTTGAAAGTGAAGATATTGAACAAGCAAAATTGAAGAGTAAAAGTGGTTTAAAGAATTCCAACAAAAGGAGAGCAGTAGATAAACTGCAACAGAAAAAGAGGAAATTCTAGAAAAAGACTAGTCATAATAATATTGCGAAGCAAATCATTAAATGTTATAACTGTGGAAAAGAAAGTCACAAAAGCTTTAAGTGTCCACATCCAAAGCGAATAACAGGATGGACAAATCCGAAGGAAAAATACACTGGGCAAAGGCCGGGACAACCCGAAGGAAAACATGGGCAAATATTTATTCCTAAACTTGGACCAACTAAGCCGTAAGTGAACACGGGGATAGGTTCTTTGGATAAGGTGAACTTTGAAGATGCTATTGTAGAGGCATATAGGCTTTCTTTTTCAATAAAGAAACTAAAGTTTTAAGAACCCTGGTTTATGCACTCTTTCATAGCATGCACTTTTCTTGAAAATATGAGGGTTAG
Source organism: Voacanga thouarsii (assembly GCA_026120185.1). Classification (NCBI taxonomy): domain Eukaryota; kingdom Viridiplantae; phylum Streptophyta; class Magnoliopsida; order Gentianales; family Apocynaceae; genus Voacanga; species Voacanga thouarsii. The sequence continues at coordinate 1,289,571 of JANUWF010001161.1, forward strand.
AGGAAGTAAGTCCTATATGGAATGGTTGTTAGTACTGTTTGGGGAAAAATAAATGAAAAGTGATAGAATATGTTTGGGTTGCAAAATCCTAATAAGAAATCTAATCTAATTATTTATAAAGGATTATGATGCCATTTTGGAGATGGATATGTTATTCCAATATCATGTTTGGATCAACTATAGAAAGAAAGTAGTATAGTTTCACAAATCTGGAGGAACAATGATAGAATTTATTAGGGATACGGCCAAGAGAAATAACTTGTTGATATCAGAGATTAAAACCTGAGAATTAATTTGAAATGGGTATAATGGGTATTTGGGCCTATCGTATAAAAAAGTCAAACGGGACCAAGAAACCAAAGGGTATTCTTGTGGTTTGTGAATTCCTAGGCGTATTCCCTGTTGAATTAAAGAAATGGTCTCCAAAGAGAGAGATGGCATTCACCATTAGTTTAATACCTATCGCATAACTTTTTTCTAAAACCTTTATAGAATGGCATCAATGGAATTGCAAGAGTAGGAGAAGCAATTACAAGACTTAGTAAAGTAATAATTTATCCAACCTAGTGTATACCCTAGAAAATACTAGAAGGATGGGACATTGAGGAAGTGCATTGGTTACCGTGGTCTGAACATGGTAATGGTGAACAACAAGTACCCATTGTCAATGGTTGAAAAACTATTTGATCAGTTATAAGAAGATGAATGTTTCCCAAAACTAGACCTAAAGCAAAGGCATTACCAACTTGGAATTCAGGAGGAGAATATTTTAGTCTATTATCCAAAACTATAGGGGCATGAAGAGCATCTTTGGAAAATGCTGGAAAAGTTACGAGAAGCCAAGTTGTATGCTATACTTAGCAAAAGTGAAATGTTGATGGAGTGAAATAGTATTTCTAGAAACATGTGATATCTAAAGATGGAAAGTATCCTGAATTTTATCACAAGATTACTTCTAAGTTTTAAAGTACAGTATTCTTATGGGACAATTTTGAAAATTCAATACTGGAGTAAATTTGCAGATTGATGGTCAAACAAAGAAAGTAATCTAAATCCTAGAAAATTGGTTATGAGCATGCATCCTGAATTTTAGGATTAAATAGATTGATTATTTGATCTATGCTGAATTTGCATATAATATTTACCAATTAATGATTTGTATGGCTGCAATCGAAGCCCTATATGGACATAAGTGTCAATTACCTTTCTATAGGGAAAATTTAGGGCAAAAGCAGGAAATGAAAAACATTTGGAATCTAAAAGCAGCTAAACAAACTGTAGAGAAGAATCAAGAGAGATTGGAAGCTACTTAAATTTGGAAGAAGAGCTATGTCGATCAATGTTGAAAGACTTGGAAATGAGACAGGAAATCTAGTTTTCAATAATTGACTTTGAGAAGAAATTTGGTAGGAAAAATTCAAAGAAAGAAAAAGTTAGCTCCTTGATACATTGAATTTTTCCAATTATAGGATAGATTGAGAAAGTGGCATATCAAGTGGATCTATCTATTAAATTGCAAGAAGTTCGTGAAGAAATTCAAGTATCTTAACTCCGAAAGTATATGGGAAATACCAATGATGAGGCTATGGAGTTACACCAGACTTGAACTATGAAGAGAAGTTGATAAGAATATTGAAGTATGCTGAGAAAGAATAAAGGAATAAGAAAATTCCACTGGTGAAAGTACTATAGAATTATTCTCCTATACAAGATGCCACATAAGAAACAAAAGTTGAAATATAAAGGAAACACTAAATCAGTAGAAGGATAATTTCAATTTTGAGGATGAAATTCTTTAAATGAAGGGAGATTGTGACATCCCATGCCTTTATACTTTCTCGCATTGACTACTTTGTATTGAATAAGATTTTGTATGTAGAGCAAGAACAAGAAATGATCAATGCAGTGAAATAAAGGTTCTAGTGCAATAAAAATATTTAGGGCCATCATTGGAATTTTGATATTGTTCTACCATACTTTTGTACTTCAATTAATGACTACTTTATATAGAATAAGAATTCGGGTGTAAACTTAGAACAAAAGGTGATCAGGGCAATGAGACAGATATTTAGTATAATTTGAGTTTTAGGAGTATTGTCATAATTTTGACTGCGACTGGAATTTTGACTGCGAATATCAAAAAATTGTGAAAGAATTTAAGAATTTCGAGGGACATTAAAATGAATCATTTGTTGTCAGGATTGTATAAGCAAAATAAAAAGCTTTCCCGATTGGAGAAAATAATATAAGGAATTATGAAGTATCAGAAAAGTCTGTAAAATTTTATTCAAAGAAATTGCAGAAAATTGTGATTGGTTGTGAGAAAATATGTTAAAATGTTATTGGAGAAAGGTACACATGGCAAGATATGATTGGTTGAGAAATGCTAGGTGGCCTATTCATTTAATGCATAATTACCTTCAAAAATAAAATTATTTTAGTACAAGGAAAATAAATAATAAGTGTCATCTTGTTCTTTGCTAGACAAGCCATGTGTTAATTCTTCATTGGTTGCATGAGAGTTCGTGCAAGACTTCTCAAGAATTCTTTAGGAATCTCTACAAAATTCCATGGACACCTAAGATGGACACCTAAGCTCACAAATGGACCAATAATATCGTGCCATCACATGTTAAGCAAATAATGAATTATGACAAAGAAAACTACATATTCTATAAATAGAATAAGAGGAGGACAGTGGAAGTGTTTGGACTACAAGAAAATAGCAGCAAAACAAGAAGAAAATAGCAAGAGAAAGGAAAGAGAAAAAGGAAGAGAAAATAGAAAGAAAATAGAGAAGAAGAGAGAGAGAGAATTCTGAGAACAAGAGGAAGAAAAAGGAGGAAGAATGCTTGGTTGATTTACAGCTTAAAGATCACAAATTACAAGGTAAAAAGCTTGTCCTCTTGAATTACAGTTGCTCAAGAGATTTTGAGAAAAAAATTGATATGAATATTACATGAAATTATTCATGTTTTATGAAATATGCTTAGAGTTAATTGTTGAGCAAAGCTGTTTTTGTGGTACATGTGTGGCGGTTAGGATAGCAGGTTGTTAGCATTGTTCTATATGTTAATTGAAGGTGATTTGAAGGTGTTTTGTAGAATTAATTATGGCTGGATATTATTCTTGAATGGAAGGAAGGAATAAAGTTGGAAAATTAATATGATTGTTTAGAAACATGTATAGATGTATTGAAGTTAAAGCTGCCAATTTTCTGGTTATGTTTTGCTGGAATTTCTAGATTGAAGGTTACTTCAATTCAATGAGTTAAATGATGATTAAGGGAGAAATGGAATGAACTAAGTGATATTTATATTCCATGGAAAAGGAAGAGCAAAGATATATTATGTTTTGCTGAAAAAATGGATTTATTCCAGAAAATCAAGGGATGTTTCATGATCAATAAATTTGGCACGTTTCTGGAATTGAATTAATCAGGTTCACAAGATTAAATTAAGGATTCTAGGAGCGTTTTGGTGCAAATTTGAAGTGAACGGAGGTACGGATTGAAAGTTATGAGCAAAACAAGTTAATATGTCAATGTTGAAATTACAGAATTTTAGTTGAGAACAAGTAACTTCATGGATTGATTTTAATTGTGTCCATGAATTGAATGAGAAGTTATATGGGCTTATGAAAAACCCTATATTCATGTGAGGAAGATGAAATAAGGATATGGAATTATTCCAAGTAGCATATTTCATTTCTAGAATGAAATGAAATATGAAGGATAAGGAATTTAATATATTCCTTTTAGTATGAGTGAATATTCTAGATGCTAAATGGAGCATGGATTTATGATCCTTGTAGGTCATTCATCTTAAGGAATCCGTGATGATATCAAGGATCCTTACATAGTTGAGTAATAGGCTATACAAGGTGAGTTCCCTGAATACTCGAAAACCTAGCATGTGCTAGTGATTTATACAAGTTGTATTGATGCACGAAATGTAACATTTGGTTTTTCTAAGAAAACTTAGGTTTTCCTGTGTTTAATATGCTTCCGTATTTTGATAAAGAATTCCTAGAAAAATGTGAGTCCTTTGGTGTTTTACATGACAAAAATCCTAAGGAGCAAACGTTATGACAAAAATGAACATTTGAAGGATTTTGTCTCTCTGAAGAAAAATATGATATCTTTGATAAAATCTATAGGTTCATTTCACAGCTGAATGACATGAATTCATGAGACGTATTCTTGAAAATATTCATTTTGATGAATATTGTTCTAAAGTGTGAAAAAACCTAAAAGTGTGACTTTAGATTTTATCTTCAATTTTCGTGAATGGGGAAATGATCATTATTTTGAGAAATAATGTATTTTTTAATGAGAAATGGGATTTATTCTTGTGAATATTTTTTTCATAAACAATGGAATATTTCAAAGCATTTCATTCATATTTATGTATCGAATTGGCTTTTCTTCTGGTTTATTCAACTAAACCTTACACCTTTTGGGATGAATTCTTAAATAATGGCATATTTCTTTTGGGAGAAATTACAAAAATACCCTTTTACTTGAAATATGGAAATTATGAGTTTTATGGAATCATAAAATGGAATTTCTTGAATCTAATTCTTCCTTTAGAGATCAAATTCTGGAATTCCTAAATAAAATTCTTTTTGGAAATTGGGTATTTCTAATATGACAAAAATACCCTTGGAAGTGTATTTTTCGTACAAGAAGGACTTTTTATCCTATTTCGTTACGAATTGGAAAACAATTCTCTTGATATGAGATTAATATTTGAAAAAATGATATTATGGCCCCAAGAAATGTATTTTATTTGCAATCCTTCAGGAATGAATTACTTATTTGGCCTTGTGTGCCAATGGAATTGGACTGGTATGTAAACCAACGAAGATGTTGAGTACTCCACAAAGACTTTAATCTTTGTACTAGCCTACGTTAGAGCTAGATGACCCTAAGTAACCTAGCTAGTTTTGGGGATTGTCTCATTCCAAACGGGGCGATAGGACATTGAGATAAGGCCGTCCTAGCTAGTCGTTTAGTACCTGGCAATTACCTTATGCCTACAGGCATAAAACTCCAAGTTGTTCACTGATGTTGGGTAGGGACATCTAGCATGTTCAACTCCTTGTTGCCTCAATGGTGATTGATGTCAAAATTGGGAACCATGGGCTTGGGGTGGCAAATAAAAGATTCTACTTTTGAGGTATTGTGCAAAGATGTATTTGCCACTCTAACAATGCATAGTTGAGTTCGGAAAGGCATGGACCTTGACACAATAAGACTCTGATGTCGAAGATGAATTCTTGTGAGCTTTGCACACAGGCCAACTTTCTATTGAGAAAAGTGCCTGTATTTTTTTAGTTGGGGCTTCGAGTTGAAATTTTGATATTTTCTAAATATGTGATGGTTTTGAATTCCAAAATTGAGTTTTGCTCAAAGACACAGTTGTAGAGTTGTTTTCAATTAAAAATGCAATTACCTATTGAAGGAATTTTCTGAAAGTAAATTCACGAGAAATCTCAATTTTTACCTCTAATGAAAACATTGCATCTGTTTTGTCAAACACTAGCACACAGGTCTCATTGAGTGATTTTTCACTCACACCTATTTTACTCTGATTTTCCTAGGACCGAGAGCCAAGAGTTAACCTTAGAGTGACCATCACTCATTTTTGTTAGGTATCTCACGCATATCATATATGACGCAGGGGAAAAATAAGAACGAGATACCAGCCTAGGATCCACATATGTGTGAAAAACAAGGCATAAAGAGAACAAAGGTAACAGCTTTACCTTTCTTTGAGCGTCTAAAAAATAAAATTTTTTCCTTCTTCAAGTCGAGGCGCGATCTAACAATCCTCTTGATCAAACACCATGACAGTTGAATATCCAACCACTATAACCACAGTATGTGATTATCTCTAATAGAAATCCACGTGGAGGATCGCTCTCAAGCACCACGATGTTTATGTGCTAGTATAAACCAAAGTGGCAACTAGGGTTCTTCTTGTTTTTCAAGAAGAGAGAGAGAGAGAGAGAGAGAGAGAGAGAGAGAGAGAGAGAGAGAGAGAGAGAGAGAGAGAGAGAGAGAGAAGAGAAGGTTGGAAGCTATTATTTCGTGAATTACCCTTACAATTAGGGTTTCGTGCATATCCCCTATATGCCACAAAAAATCACTGATAAACTGAGAATTCTAAAATAATTAGAATTCCCTAATTGTAATTGGAAATATCAAATTCTCACAATTACAATTTGGACCATAAATTATAACAAATTATAATTTGTCCACAACAACTTCTCTTTCTCGCAATTAACCCCACTATATAATCAAATAACATCTTGAGTATATAATCCTCTATTATGTGTGACCAATTAGGTTTCCCAGTCAATTGGTAGTGAACATAAATTAATCCAAACGTCTTTAAGATTAATAATTCATAATTAATTAGAATTAATCATATTAATTCTAATCAAGATTGGTTTATTAATTCATTAATTAATAAACCCATATTCCCATATTATGAGCAGTATCTAGCAACACATCATGACCACCCAAGAGTCCAGGAAGTTAAGTGGCTTGACATGAACCCTGCAATAACAAACTACAGTGCAATTAACTCCTTTCACTATACAATATCTCATTCAGTTTGGAGTACAGAATTAGTGTCAACTCCCTCTAGAATATATATTAATTCTAGTCTGAATATAATAGTACTTGTATCAGGAACCCACTACTCCAGATGTGTATCAATTGGAACTATTTCCAATACACATCACCTTGGCCAAGGACTTCTCGAGTAGTAATTCCTATAAGTGGCCATGAGATATTCGCCCCAACTATTAGGAGTGGTGAATCCTTTATTGACCCTCTCAACTACTTTTGTTTATCTCACAATATACCCAATATCCTTCCCATAGGCGGCCCTCGATCTGGCTCCAGAGATTGGAATCAAAGCACAATGCTTAGCAAATAAAGTACCTTGGAGATCTCAAATCTAAGGATACTTACACGTTTGCTATATTGAGATTATATCACTAGCACTAAATAGTTATCCATGTGATTATCTCATAGCTAGGTCATCTAATGTACTTGTTTCATTAACAAGCATCCATGTGTTTGAAGGCGTAGAAAGCGAGAAAACACGGAGCACGCAACAGAACCGAACATAAAAAACTGAAAAAAAACAACAGGGAGTCCAAGGTAGGGATGGCACTGGCTTCGACAGTCCTAGCCAGCGCCGGTTGCGCCTTGTCCCAATCCCGAGATTTTAAAAATTTTACCTCTTTTTCTCCTTCTAAATGTTGGTTGTACCGGAACGTGTGCAACTGGTGTAGGTGTACTGGTAGAAGCCTCTGGTGCAATCCCTACAAGCCTCCTACTCCGCCTTTGCATGTATGTAGACGCCAAGCTCTCGGTCTTCCAGTATATAGCCTGCCTAACTACTGTTTGGTGAGCAACTAACAAGTTAGGGAATTTTTTGGAGAGAGAGAGAGAGACGTCTGGCTTCTATAGAGAAGAAGTCGTCCCTATTGTGTGTCTGATTACAACAACATTGTTTCCAATCCTCCTGTTTAACCTAAATAAAAAAATCCTAGGTTAAACTGGACTGGGCCATTGGACTCTTAGTTTAACCTATTAGGCTTAATTAATTATTCTAGTTAGAACCAACTCAATGGCCCAACAAATAATTAATTTTTCAGCCTAAATAAACCAGTCCAATTAAATGAACCTAAGTCAGTTTAGTCCTAGGTTAATCCCTAATTATTCAAATTGGGCCAAAGCCCTGAATAATTAATTAACTCACCAAACCAATTTAATTAATTCTCTCTCCATGGACCTTTATTTTATTCTAGCACAGTAATTAAATCAGGCTACTTAAATAAAATAAATTCCATTTAATTTAAGATCAATTCCTTAGCCCGTATTTAATTAGGACTTACGGTCTATACTGAGAACCAAAAGACACACCGCATTGGCTACTAAAATGACCAAAATACTCTTGCCATATAAATAGAATGTATTTTCCATTTTAAATATTTCCTAATATCACCATAAGAAAATATTGATCCCAAGGACAATATTGCGTTAGCAAAGTCTCCGACCTATAGGTGTAATGACTAAAATACCCCTCTATACATCGTCATATATTTAGAGAGGAAGAAGTGTACTAACACCTCTCTAAATGACATCTACTATCCTTAGGCCTCTAGTCCAATGATCCACGACCTCCTAGATTGTTTCCGCTTTCCAAGGGAGCTACCCTAAAGTAAACATCCAAGTTATGTTTCCCAGGACCCTGGATATTTAGATCATTTAGACAACCACAAGGAGCGATATAGTATAGAAACTATGTTGTACAAGTCTGTCTTAACTAACAAGTCACACATACCAAACATACAAGTATATTGGCCCTACGATAGAACCTCAACTATAGCATACCAAAGTATATGCTTCCAGCTTCGTCAGACCACCAACTCATATTCAAGTCGTAGAGTACTAGTCCACGTTGTAGCGGTAGTAGTTTAGGTGTCTACCATATAGTACTTTTAAGAAACCACTACTACAGGTCCTATTCTACGTATTCGAAATACGCTTATGTCGTGAAGTGAGTGGACTACTCATTGGCTATAGGTAAGCCATTCTCCATTTAGAATTCACAATATAATGACCTAAACATGATGAGATTTCCATTCTCATCAATCGGTTAAGAACAAAAGTTTATGTGCTAAGTAACCCGTGATCCATACCTTACTATGAAAGACCTCCATTCACATGGACGACTTACTTAAACACAATGGGTCTTTTCCAAAGGTAATTGTGCACACATAAAATTGTAAATTCATAAAAAATTTCTGAAAATAAATTCGTTTATTAAAACATTCGATTTTTACATTAGAAACTTAGTCTAAGAGGGCATATTTCCCAACAATCTCCCACTTGCACTCTAAGACTAAGTAAGTCCGTAGGTACCCACTCCTATGGTGTCTAAGTGTCTCTTGAAGACTCTCTCAACCAAAGGCTTGGTGAATAGATCAGTTAGATTGTTCTCGGAGGCAATCTATTCTACCGCGACTTCCCGTCTCTGGATGAAATCCCGGATCAGGAGGTACTTCCTCTCAATATGCTTCATCTTCTTGTGGTTTCAAGATTCTTTGGATTGTGATATTGCTCCAGTGTTGTCGCAATACATCAGAATCGGCCTGTCCATGTGTGGTACGACTCCAAATCCTGAAAGGAACTTTCGGAGCCAGACTGCTTCCTTAGATGCCTCCAAAGCTGCCACATACTCAGCTTCCATGGTTGAGTTAGTAGGCAAGATTGCTTGATACTCCTCCATGAAATGGCTCCTCCAGACAAGGTGAAAACATATCCACTAGTGGATTTTCTCTCATCCTTATCTGCCTAGAAGTCTGAATCTGTATATTCTGTAGGAACCAAGTCATCAACCCAGTAAACCAGCATATAATCTCTCGTTCCCTTGCGATACTTGAGTATATGCTTTATAGCTTGCCAATGAACCTTCCCAGGGTTTAACTGATATCTGCTAACCAAGCTTACGGTAAAGCAGATATCTAGCCTAGTATACAGCATAGCGTACATGAGACTTCCCACAGCCGAAGCATAGGGAATCCTACTCATCCTGTCCTTTTCTTCTTGAGACTTAGGACAATCCTTTGAAGAAAATGATAACCCATGTCTACAAGGAATTAGAGCTCTATTATATGAGTCCATGCTATACTTGGCCAGCATCTTGTTAATGTATGCAACTTGGGATAATCCTAACATTCTCTACTTCCTATTTCTAAGAAGTCTAATCCCGAGAATGTAGCTGGCTTCTCCCAAGTCCTTCATACTGAATTGACTAGATAGCCAAACCTCTGTAGATGATAATGACCCTACATCATTTCCAGTGAGTAGAATATCATCCATATACAAGATAAGAAAAACCACATTAATGCCTTCAAGTTTCTTGTACAATCATGGTTTATCCTCGTTTTGAACAAAACCATAAGACTTTACAGTCTCATCAAAATGAATGTTCCATGCCCTTGATGCCTGCTTAAGTCCATAAATGGAATTCTTAAGCTTGCAAACCATATATTCTTGGCCCCAGCAATAAAGCCTTCCGATTAGGAAATATAGATATCTTCACTAAAATGGCCATTTAAAAATGCCATCTTGACATTCATTTGTCATATCTCGTGGTCATAATGACATGCGATGGCAAGAACGATACGGATGGACTTAAGTATGGCTACCGGAGAAAAGGTTTTCTTATAATCGATTCTTTCTTTTTGAGTATATCCTTTCGCCACAAGCCTAAATTTGAAGGTTTCCACATTCCCATCTATTTTCCTCATTCTCTTGTATACCCACTTACTGATGGAAACGTGAAAACAAGGGCATGCACTATAGCGTTAAAAATTTCACAGAGAAGAATAAAACCAGGCCTTAAAAGCCATGCGGAAGCGTGAAGATCATACCTTTGCGTTCTTTAACCCTCCTAGGTTGCGTAGGAACAGATTGAACGGCTGGAATAACCTCGCTTTGCACACTTGAAGGAGCTTCTGGTTGAACACCCACTAGCCTTCTACTTCGCCTTGTTTGCATTAACGCTTAGCTCTCTAGCTCTCAGGATATTCCTCAGCCTAACCTCTAGTTGGTGAACACTATGGTGAAGAGGAACGGTCTCAAAACTCCTTGGTTCTTTTGCTATTGATTAGCAAAGAACAAGAAGAAACCACAGAGGAGAGAGAGGGAAAAAAACGTGAGCTGCAAGAGAGAGAGAGACGTGACTCTTGTGTGTCTAGGGAAAATTAAGGTTTTTTCTTTTCCAAAGAGTTGTTTATAAGTTAGCCTAAACTAGGTCTCTCAATATCTGATAAACATATCCCCGGGATTTCAAAACACCCGGATGTTATCCTGAGAATCATTTTGGCCTAACCCTAAACTCCTCTTGACCGTATCTGGAAAAAACCTTAAGGTCCAAGCTATTGAGCCAGAAAAATATTTATTATTTTCCTTGGACCCAAAAGGCCAAAAATAATAAACATTAATTACTTATTTCCTAGGATTATATAAACAACTCAATAAATAATTAAGAAGCTCAAATGAACCATAATAACTAATCTTTAATTATTTATTTCTTGGGCCTATATAAATAACCCAATAAATAATTTAAACATTAATTATTTCCCCTAGTTTAAGCCCAGGTTAATTTCTTAATTATTCATACTGGACCTAGGCCCTGAATAATTAATTAACCAATTAAACTAGATAATTAATTTCTCTTAACTCCTATTTTATTTATTTATTTATTTTATTCCAGTCCAATAATAAATTAGACTTCCTGAATAAAATAAAATAAAATCAAATCAAATAAAATCCTCTTCACATGAGACCAATTCCTCAACCCAAAATTAGTTAGGACTTACGGGCTATTTCGAGGACCAAAAAGACACATCGCCTTGGCTACTAAAATGACCAAAATACCCCTGCTATATAAATAGCTGTATTTTGCATTTTAAATATTTCCTAATATCACCATAAGGAAATATTGACCCCAAGGACAATGCTGCATTCGCAAAGTCTCCGACCTATAGGTGAAATAACTAAAATACCCCTCTACACATCGCCGTACATTTAGAGAGGAAGAAGTGTACTAACACCCCCCCAAATGACATCTACCATCCTTAGGCTTCTAGTCCAATGGTCCATGACTTCCTGGAGTGTTTCTGCTTTCCAAGGGAGCTACCCTAAAGTAAACATCCAAGTCATGTTTCCCAGGGCCCTGGACATTTTAGACCATCCGGACAACCACAAGGGGCGATATAGTGCAGAAACTATCTTGTATAAGTCTATCTTAACTAACTAGTCAGACATACCTAACATGCAAGTATATTGGCCCTACGATAGAACCTCAACTCTAGCAAATCAAAGTATATGCTACCAGCTTCGCCAGACCACCAACTCATACTCAAGTCGTAGAGTACTAGTCCACGTTGTAGCGGTAGTAGTCTAGGTTTCTACCATATAGTACTTTGAGAAACCACTACTACAGGTCCTGTTTTACGTATTCGAAATACGCTTATGTCATGAAGTGAGTGGACTACTCACTGGCTAAAGGTAAGCCATTCCCTATTTGGAATTCATAACATAATAACCTAAACATGATGAGGTTCCCAGTCTCATCAATAGGTTAAGAACAAATGTTTATGTGTTAAATAACTCGTGATCCATACCTTACTATGAAAGACCACCATTCACATGGATCACTTATTTAAACACAATGGGTCTGTTCCAAACGAAAATCGTGCACAAACAAAAAATAAATTCACAAATAATTTCTGAAAATAAATTCTTTTATTAAAATATTTGATTTTACATCAGAAACCTAGTCTAAGAGGGCATACAATCCAACAATCTCCCACTTGCACTCTAAGACTAGGTAAGTCCATAGGTGCCTACCCCTATGGCGTCTAAGTATCTCTTGAAGACTCTCTCAGCCAAAGGCTTGGTGAATGGATCTGCTAGATTGTTTTCTAAGGTAATATGCTCCACCACGACTTCCCGTCTCTGGATGAAATCCCGGATCAGGTAGTACTTCCTCTCGATGTGTTTCCCCTTCTTGTGGTTCCAAAGTTCCTTAGATTGCGATACTGCTCCAGTGTTGTCGCAATACATCACAATCAGCCTGTCCATATGTGATACGACTCCAAGTTCTGAAAGGAACTTTCGGAGCCAAACTGCTTCCTTGGACGCTTCCAAAGCTGCCACATACTCAGCTTCCATGGTTGAGTCAGCAATACAAGATTGTTTGATACTCCTCCATGAAATTGCTCCTCCAGACAAGGTGAAGACATATCCACTAGTGGATTTTCTCCCATCCTTATCCACCTGGAAGTCTGAGTCTATGTATCCTGCAGGAACCAAATCATCAGCCCTGTAAACCAGCATATAATCTCTCGTTCCCTTGAGGTACTTGAGAATATGCTTTACAGCTTGCCAATGAACCTCCCCTGGGTTTGACTGATATCTGCTAACTAAGCACACGGCAAAGCAGATATCTTAGTACATAGCATGGCAAACATGAGACTTCCCACAGCCGAAGCGTAGGGAATCCTACTCATTCTGTCCTTTTCTTCTTGAGACTTAGGACAGTCCTTCGAAGAAAATGATAACCCATGTCTGCAAGAGATTAGAGCTCCCTTACATGAGTCCATGCTGTACTTGGCCAACATCTTGTCAATATATGTCGCTTGGGATAACCTTAACATTCTCTGCTTCCTATTTCTAAGAAGCCTAATCCCGAGAATGTAGCTGGCTTCTCCCAAGTCCTTCATACTGAATTGACTAGACAGCCAAACCTTTGTAGCTGACAATGTCCCTACATAATTTCCAATTAGTAGAATGTCATCCACATAGAGGACAAGAAAAACCACATTAATGCCTTCAAGTTTCCTGTACACGCATGGTTCATCTACGTTTTGAATAAAACCATAAGACTTTACGGTCTCATCAAAACGAAAGTTCCATGCTCTCGATGCCTACTTAAGTCCATAAATGGACTTCTTAAGCTTGCAAGCCATGTGTTCCTGGCCTTCAGTAATGAAGCCTTCCGGTTGGGACATATAGATATCTTCGCTAAGATGGCCATTCAAGAATGCCGTCTTGACATCCATTTGCCATATCTCGTAGTCATAGTGACATGCAATGGCAAGGAGGATGCGGATGGATTTAAGTATGGCTACTGGGGAAAAGGTTTCCTCATAGTCGATACCTTCTTTCTGAGTATACCCTTTCGCCACAAGCCTAGCTTTGAAGGTTTCCACCTTCCCATCCACTCCTCTCTTCCTCTTGTATACCCACTTGCACCCAATGGGTTTTATCCCTTCAGGTGAAGCTACAAGATCCCAAACCTGATTGAGGTACATAGACTCAATCTCGGCTTTCATTGCTTCATGCCACAGATTTGCATCGACATCAGCAATAGCCTCCTCGTATCTAGTGGGGTCTTGTTCCTGATGGTCAGAGACCAGCTCAAAAGCTTCTCCAGTCCATCTATCCGGAACCCTAGACACCCTCCCACTACGATGAGGCTCCATTTGCACAGGCTCTTGAGGTTGTGCCTCTTCTTGTTCCACTATCGGGTCAGAAGAAGTTGATTCCGTAGATAACTTCTCCTCAAGTTCCAACCTAGTTGAACCTTTAGTGGAAGTACTTTGATCATCTTCCAAGTATCTAGCATTGGTACTGACTAGTACCTTCTGCTCCTTAGGATGATAAAAGTAACCTCCTTTTGTCCCTTTTGGATACCCAACAAAATAGCATAATTCTGATCTTGGTTCCAACTTGTCTCCCTTGATCAGTACATAAGCTGGACAACCCTAATCCTGAGATGATTCAGACTTGGCTTACGCCCAGTCCACATCTCATAGGGAGTCCTAGGTACTGACTTGGAAGGTACCAAGTTCAGAATATATGCCGTTGTTTCCAAGGCATATCCCCAAAAAGACACTGGAAGAGTAGCATGAGACATCATGCTTCGGACCATTTCCATCAACGTCCTGTTCCTTCTCTCAGCTACTCTGTTCTGCTGGGGGGTTCCCGGCGCAGAGAGCTAGGATACTATCCCATAATGTACCATGTAGTCCTTGAATTCACCTAGGAGGTACTCTCCACCACGATCCGATCTTAAGGTTTTGATTAATTTACCTGTCCGACGCTCCACTTCAGCCTTAAACTCTTTGAACTTGTCAAAAGAGTCAGACTTGCGTCTCATCAGGTAAATGTAACCATACCTCGTACAATCATCCGTGAACGTGATGAAGTACTCAAAACCTCCTCTAGCTAGTGTAGACAATGGACCACACACATCGGTGTGAACAAGACTCAACACCTCCTTGGCTCTATCTGCCTTTGGTGTAAATGACCTCTTAGTCATTTTTTCCATTAGGCAGGATTCACACTGAGGCCAACTTTCCAATCTCAATGAGCCCAAAGGCCCATCATGGATTAGCCTCTGAATCCTGGTTGAGTTAATATGACCCAACCTTAGATGCCAAAGGTATGAATCATTGATATTGGTCTTTCTCTTCTTAGTTAAAGGTTCAGACAGAGCGTTATTTGATTGGTTGTTAATATGGTTTAAAAAGAACAGATTACCATACATGTGCCCAGTACATAAAATTTCTGCATCTCTCTCGATAGAAATACCGAGAATGGAAAGATACGAGAATATCCTTGATTAATAAGTTTTGCAACTGAAATCAAATTCTGACGAAAACCAGGTACATGTAAAATGTCTTTTAAAACCACTATCTTATTACAATCAAAGATAAGATCCAGTTCTCCCACTGCAAGGGCCCAGACTTGTGCTCCATTACCCACTCGAAGCCCATGTTCACCCTTCTTGAGTCTTCTTATCTTCCTAAATCCCTGCAAGGAGTTACAAATATGATCAGTGGCTCCTGAATCAACAATCCAAGTGGAAGTTGATCCTACCATTAATATGGACTCTAGATAGTAAACATTACCTGTGGAGTTTTTCTTGGCCTGAAGATCTGGACACTCTTTTTTCCAGTGTCCCTTCTTTCCACACTTGAAGTACTTACCCTTTGGTTTGTCCTTGGGCTGGTTCTTGGGCTGGGCTGCTGCATTCCCCTTCTTCCTCTTAAACTTTCTAGGCTTAGGCTCAATTCTTGAAGAAGAGGCCTTAGCAATCATGGCCTTAGACTGCGGCTTCATGACCTTCTCCGCCATCTGGAGCTCCTTCATCGGTTCGATTAAACTCATGTTCAACTTGTTCATGTTATAGTTTAACTTGAGGCGAGTGAAAGAACCCGGTAGAGATTCGAGAACCATGTCCACTTGGCTCTCGGGGTCAATGACAGCCCCTAAGATTTCTGCCTCCTCAAAAGCAGCAATCATCTTGAGCATATGCTCTCGGACTAATGCTCCCTCGGCCATCTTAGTGTTCACAATAGTTCGAAGAGCCTCCTGCCTTGCGGGCCGGCTCTTGTCTACGAACATAGTTTCCAATGATTGACTTATGTCATATGCGAAGCCATGTGCTCGTGTTTTGGTTGGAGCACATTAGACATGGAAGCTAACATATAGCAACGTGCCATTTCGTCGGCTTTCTTCCATGCCTTTTCGGCCTCTCGCTCTTCGGCGGTGGAACCTTCCCCGATAACGAGGCAGGTCTCGTAAAGGACATACTTATACTCCTCGAGTTGTGAGTATTATGTCCGGGTTCCTTTCCGATCCACATAGTTTGGACCCGTTAGCTTATTCTCCCTGAGAATAACGGCCAATGGACTAAAAGAACCTCCCACCATTTACGAAAATCGAAAATAAAAGAAAGAATTTAGTTTGTGAAAACAAAATGAAATTTGTGCACGAAAATAATTTGGCTCTTAGGAAAAGCTGACATAGCTTCTTGGGAAGATTAACGGTTTCCTAAGCTAAGTGTATTAACCACCACAAATTAATTTCCCTTCTAGGTAATGGTCTAGAGAATAACTCCATCGTGGAATGGCCGTTTCCTCTCATTTCCTATAGACATACCTCGCACTATAACCTCCAACGTGGGTTGGCCGATCATAGTACGTGCCCCGGGTTATTAATTACATCCTTCCATTAGATCTAGATCCTTATGGTATCCCCATCCTATACGGGTTCACTCCCAGGGTGACGCGAGGGGATCCACGATCTCTAATGAGGAACGTGATGGAAGCTGTGGGGCCGTTGGAACCCCTCTCCCACTTAGTCTTTTAAAATAAAGGTTTTCTGGAAAATATCCTTTTGAAATTTCCATTAAGTTTTTCCTTAACTCAAAAAATAAAATATCTAAGTCCAACAAAATCTCTATGTCAAGGCTTATAACCATTGAGAGATTTTCTCCATGGACTAATTTTATTTAAGTTAAAACTTAATGATTTCAAAATTTTTCCAATTAAAACTTTCTAGAGACTTTGGTCTCAAGTTTATTTGACAAAATCATTTTTCTAATCCAAACAAAACAAAAGTGGCTCTCCATTTTAATTTACAAAAATATCTAAATCCAATATATTTTCTATGTCAAGGACTAAATCCTTTGAGAAAATATTCAAGGATTAATTTTTGTACCAATTAAAATTACCATTTAGTTTTTGAAGAAAAATATTTTTCTTGTCAAAACCAAAAAAATTTCCCAAAGACTTTGGTCTTTGAGGAAAAGCACACATAGGTACATAAAAATAACAGCATGCTAGAAAACAATAAACGTTTTCATGCTTTTCTATTTTTTAAACCTAAGTGCCCAAATAATAGAATTAAACACCTTAATTAATTAATTAATGACCTTGTTTAATCCTAAAATCCCTTACTAATATTTTTCATGCAAATATATTCCAAGAATATAAATATTGCAAAAATATTAACTTCGCCTGGTATGGGACCCAAAACAAAAAAGGAAAAAAAATTAAAAAAAATTGCCAAAAAATGGCTGGCGGTCCACTGCACCAGTCGCACAGGATCCGCGCTAGAATGGCCAGCGGTCCACCGCAGCCGCAGTGCACCGCGCCGCGCCAGATCGCACGCCAGCCACGACCATGGACTTCACCTGCGCCCGCAACCCGCGCCCGGTTCTCCTCTGCTGCCAACCCGCGCTTCCGCCCGCGTGCTGCCCCGGTTGGTTCTCTTCTGACCCGCGCAAGAACCCGGAAGCCAAATGAAATTCAATTGCAAATTTTGCAATTGAATTCGGCTCAAAATCAAAGGAATTGGCTCGGCTTCCGCGGCTCATCAACGATCGGCTCTTGACCCAATTTCGGCAGCGGCTCGGCTCGGCTCGGCTCGGCTCAATTGGCTTAGAAATAGTTATCTTCTTCGTTTTTTCTTCTTTCTCACGCCAGAATTACAGAAACTCTTCTGCTTCATTTTTTTCAGCCTTCTTTGGCTTCTTTGGACATTTCTACTTACAAAAAACATCCAAACCAAAAACACAACCGCCTATACCCATTTAAATTGGGTTTACATGATTAAACTTGAAAGCCAAAAAAATTTACAGAGGGCTCCTATGCTTTAACGGTGAAGCTTACAAAACCATCTATCCCATACCAAAACAGTGAAGGATCACAGGTATAATCATCTTCTCCATTTTATTAACTACCATGCTCCCTATATTGATCAAAACCAGTGTCTCTGATACCACTTTGATGGAAACGTGAAAACAGGGGCATGCACTGTAGCGTTAAAAATTTCACAGAGAAGAATAAAACCAGGCCTTAAAAGCCATGCGGAAGCGTGAAGATCATACCTTTACGTTCCTTAACCCTCCTAGGTTGCGTAGGAACAGATTGAACAGCTGAAATCGCCTCGCTTTACACACCTGAAGGAGCTTCCGGTTGAACACCCGCTAGCCTTCTACTTCACCTTTTTTGCATTAACGCTTAGCTCTCCAGCTCTCGGGATATTCCTCAGCCTAACCTCTAGTTGGTGAACACTATGGTGAAGAGGAACGGTCTCAAAGCTCCTTGGTTCTTTTGCTATTGATTAGCAAAGAACAAGAAGAAACCACAGAGGAGGGAGAGGGAAAAAAACGTGAGCTGCCAGAGAGAGAGAGACGTGAGTCTTGTGTGTCTAGGGAAAATTAAGGTTTTTTCTTTTCCAAAGAGTTGTTTATAAGTTAGCCTAAACTAGGTCTCTCAATATCTGATAAACATATCCCCGGGATTTCAAAACACCCGGATGTTATCCTGAGAATCAGTTTGGCTTAACCCTAAACTTCTCTTGACCGTATCTGGAGAAAGCCCTAAGGTCCAAGCTATTGGGCCAGAAAAATATTTATTATTTTCCTTAGACCCAAAAGGCCCAAAATAATAAACATTAATTATTTATTTCCTGGGTTTATATAAACAACCCAATAAATAATTAAGAAGCTCAAATGAACCATAATAACTAATCTTTAATTATTTATTTCTTGGGCCTATATAAATAACCCAATAAATAATTTAAACATTAATTATTTCCCCAAGTTTAAGCCCATGTTAATTTCTTAATTATTCATACTAGACCTAGGCCCTAAATAATTAATTAACCAATTAAACTAGATAATTAATTTCTCTCAACTCATATTTTATTTATTTATTTATTTTATTCCAGTCCAATAATAAATTAGACTTCCTGAATAAAATTAAATAAAATCAAATCAAATAAAATCCTCTTCACATGAGACCAATTCCTCAACCCAAAATTAGTTAGGACTTACGGGCTATTCCGAGAACCAAAAAGACACATCGCCTTGGCTGCTAAAATGACCAAAATACCCCTACTATATAAATAGCTGTATTTTACATTTTAAATATTTTCTAATATCACCATAAGGAAATATTGACCCCAAGGACAATGCTGCATTCGCAAAGTCTCCAACCTACAGGTGAAATGACTAAAATACCCCTCTACACATCGCTGTACATTTAGAGAGGAAGAAGTGTACTAACACCCCCTAAATGACATCTACCATCCTTAGGCTTCTAGTCCAATGGTCCACGACTTCCTGGAGTGTTTCCACTTTCCAAGGGAGCTAGCCTAAAGCAAACATCCAAGTCATGTTTCCCAGGGCCCTGGACATTTTAGACCATCCGACAACCACAAGGGGCGATATAGTGCAGAAACTATCTTGTATAAGTCTGTCTTAACTAACTAGTCAGACATACCCAACATGCAAGTACATTGGCCCTACGATAGAACCTCAACTCTAGCAAATCAAAGTATATGCTACCAGCTTCGCCAGACCACCAACTCATACTCAAGTCGTAGAGTACTAGTCCACGCTGTAGCGGTAGTAGTCTAGGTTTCTACCATATAGTACTTTGAGAAACCACTACTACAGGTTCTGTTCTACGTATTCGAAATACGCTTATGTCATGAAGTGAGTGGACTACTCACTGGCTAAAGGTAAGCCATTCCCTATTTGGAATTCATAACATAATAACCTAAAAATGATGAGGTTCCCAGTCTCATCAATAGGTTAAGAACAAATGTTTATGTGTTAAATAACCCGTGATCCATACCTTACTGTGAAAGACCACCATTCATATGGATCACTTATTTAAACACAATGGGTCTGTTCCAAACGAAAATCATGCACAAACAAAAAATAAATTCACAAACAATTTCTGAAAATAAATTCTTTTATTAAAATATTCGATTTTACATCAGAAACCTAGTCTAAGAGGGCATACAATCCAACACTTACACCCTATGAATTTTATCCTTTCAAGTGAAGCTACAAGATCCCAAACCTGATTGAGATACATAGACTCAATCTCGGCTTTCATTGCTTCGTGCCACAGATTTGCATCGACATCAGCAATAGCCTCCTCGTATCTAGTGGGGTCTTGTTTCTAATGGTCGGAGACCAACTCGAAAACTTCTCCTATCCATCTCTCCGGAACCCTAGACACTCTCCTACTACGACGAAACTCCATATGTACAGGCTCTTGAGGTTGTGCCTCTTCTTGTTCCACAATTAGGTCAGAAGAAGTTGATTCCGAATATAACATCTCCTCAAGTTCCAACCTAGTTAAACCTTTGATGGAAGTACTTTGATCATCCTCTAAGTATCTAGCATTGGTACTTACCAGTACCTTTTGCTCCTTAGGATGATAAAAGTAACCACCCTTTGTCCCTTTTGGATACCAAACAAAATAGCATAATTCTGACCTTGGTTCTAATTTGTCTCCCTTGACCAGTACATAAGCTGGACAACCCTATATCCTGAGATGATTCAGACTTAGCTTACGCCCAATCCACATCGCATAGGGAGTCCTAGGTACTGACTTGGAAGGCACCAAATTCAGAATATATGTCGCTGTTTCCAGGGCATATCCCCAAAAGAACACCAGAAGAGTAGCATGAGACATCATACTTCGAACCATTTCTATCAATGTCCTGTTCCTTCTCTCAGCTACTCCGTTCTGCTGGGGCATTCCTAGCACAGAGAGCTAGGATACTATCCCATGATATACCATGTAATCCTTGAATTCACCAATGAGGTACTCTCCATCACGATCCGATCGTAAGGTCTTGATCATTTTACCTGTCCGACGCTCCACTTCAGCCTTAAACTCTTTGAACTTGTCAAAAGAGTCAGACTTACGTCTCATTAGGTAAACGTAACCAAACCTTGTACAATCATCCATGAAAGTGATGAAGTACTCAAAACCTCCTCTAACTGGAAAGATACAGAATATCCTTGATTTATTAGTTTTGCAACTGAAATCAAATTCTATCTAAATCTAGGTACATATAAAATATCTTTCAAAACCACTATTCTATTAAAATAAAAAATAAGATCCAGCTTTCCCACTGTAAGGACCCAAACTTGTGCTCCATCCCACACGTAGTCCACGTTCGCCCTTCTAGAGTCATCTAATCTTTTTAAACCCCTGCAAGGAGTTACAAATATGATCAGTGGCTCCTAAATCAACAATCCAAGTAGAAGTTGATCCAACTATTGATATAGACTCTAGATAGAGAACATTACCTGTGGGGTTTTTCTTGGCTTGACGATTCGAACACTCCCTTTTTCCAGTGTCCCTTCAGTCCACACTTGAAGCACTTACCCTTGGATTTGTCTTTGGGCTGGGTCTTGGGATGGCCCGCTGCATTTTTCTTCTTCTTCTTGAACTTTCTGGGCTTAGGCCCAATTCTAGAAGATGAAGCCTTGGCAATCATAGCCTTTAACTGTAGCTTCATGACCTTCTCCGCCATTTGGAGCTCCTTCATCAACTCAGTCAAACCTATGTTCAACTTGTTCATGTTATAGTTCAACTTGAACTGAGTGAAGGAACCCGGTAGAGATTCGAGAACCATGTCCACTTGGCTCTCAAGGTCAATGACAGCCCCTAAGATTTCTGCCTCCTCGAAAGTAGCAATCATCTTGAGCATATGCTCTCTGATTGATGCTCCATAAGCCATCTTAGTATTAATGATGGTTCGAAGAGCCTCCTGCCATGCAGGCCGGCTCTTATCCTCGAATATCGTGGCTAATGATTGGGTTATGTCATACGCAGTGGTCATGTGCTCATGTTTGGATTAGAGCACATTAGATATGGAGGCCAACATGTAACAACGAGCCATCTCGTCGACCTTCTTCCATGCCTTCTCAGCTTCACGCTCCTCGGCGGTAGAACCCTCCCCGATTACAGGGCAGGTTTCATACGGACATACTTATACTCTCGACTGTGAGTATAATGTCCAAGTTCCTTTTCCAGTCCACGTTGTTTGGTCCCATCAACTTATTCTCTCGGAGAATAACGGCCAATGGACTAAAAAAATCTCCTACCATTTCTGAAAATTCGAAAATAAAAGAAAAAATTCAGTTTGTGAAAACAAAACAAATATGTGCACTTTATCCTTATTATCAAAACTGATAATAATCAATTTGGCTCTTAGGAAAACTGACATAGCTTCTTGGGAAGATTAATAGTTTCCTAAGCTAAGTGTGTTAACCACCACAAATTAATTTCTCTTCTAGGTAATGATCTAGAAGATAACTCCATCGAGGGGATGTCCATTTCCTCTCATTTCCTATGGACATACCTCGCACTATGACCTCCAACGAGGGGCTGGTCAATCATAGTACGTGCCCCGGGTTATTAATTACATCCCTCCATTAGATCTAGATCCTTGTGGTATCTCCATCCTATACGGGTTTACTCCCAGGGTGACGCGAGGGGACCCACGATCTCTAATGAGGATCATAATGGAAGCCGTGGGGCCGTTGGAACCCCTCTCTCACTTAGCCTTTTAAAATAAGGGTTTTCTGAAAAATATCCTTTTGAAAATTTCCATTAAGTTTTCCCTCAACTCAAAATAAAATGTCTAAATCCATAAAAATCTCCATGTCAAGGCTTATATCTTTTGAGAGCTTTTCCCATTGACTAATTTTATTTAAGTTAAAACTTAATGAATTAAAAAATTTTCCAAATTAAAACTTTCTAGAGACTTTGGTCTCAAGTTTATTTGACAAAACATTTTTCTTGTGCCAAAATTAAAACAAAATGGCTTTCTATTTTAATTTACAAAAAAAATCTAAATCCAATATATTTTCTATGTCAAGGATTAAATCCTTTGAGAAAATATCTAAGGATTAATTTTTGTTCAAGTTAAAATAACCACTTAATTTGTAGAAAAATATTTTCCTTGTCAAAACATTCCCAAAGGCTTTGGTCTTTGAGAAAACATGCACATAGGTACCAAAAATAAGTAGTATGCTAGAAAACAATAGACGTTTTCATGCTCTTCTATTTTTTAAACCTAAATGCCCAGATAATAGAATTAAACATATTAATTAATTAATGATCTTGTTTAATCCTAAAATTTCTTACTAATATTTTTCATGCAAAAATATTCCATGAATATTAACTATTACAAAAATATTAACTTCGCCTGGTATGGGCCCCAAAACCAAAAGAAAACGCAAGAAAAATTACAAGGAAAAATAAAAATAATTTCATTTGTCCACTACACCCGCCGCACTGGATCATGCACCCATCTGCACTGTGGTCCACTACACCCGGTGCACAGAACCAGGACCCACCAGAAACCAACGCGCGGACCGGCCTTCCAGAGCTAAGCAAGCGTCAGTTCCAACATTCCAAGCCGGCGCCGATTCCGTCCTGGATGCCAGATCCTGCAGTTTTTTTCTGCGAATTTTCCCTATTTTTCTACACGACTTCAGTACCATTGGCTCTCCGATTTCAAACCAAATATAATGAAATCAACCAAAACCAACAACCGCCTATACCCATAAACATTGGGCTTACACGATTTACTAAGAAAAATAGTAAATTACAGATTCCTATACCTCCACCCGCGAGATTTAACAGAGAATCTATCCATACCATAAATAGCGAAGGATCACAATTTTAATAACACATATGTGTCTAGTTTTATTCATCTAGATACATGCTTCCTATATTTTCTCAAAAACCTTCATGCTCTGATACCAATTGAAGGCGTGGAAAGTGAGAAAACACGGAGCATGCAGCGGAAGCGAACAAAAAAAACTGGAAAAAAACAAGAACAGGGAGTCCAGGGTAGGGCCGGCGTCGGCTCCGGCAGCCCTAGCCGGCGCTAGTTGCGCCCTGTCCCAATCCCGAGATTTTAAAAATTTTACCTTTTTTCCTCCTTTTAAGTATTGGTTGTACCGAAACTATGCAACCGGTGTAGGTGTACTGGTAGAAGCCTCTGTGCGATTCCTACAAGTCTCCTACTCCACCTTTGCATGTATGTGAACGCCAAGCTCTCGGTTTTTCAGTATATGGCCTGCCTAACTAGGGAATTTTCTAGAAAGAGAGACGTTTGGCTTCCACAGAGGAGAAGCCACCCCTGTTGTGTGTCTGATTACAACAACGTTGTTTCCAATCCTCCTGTTTAACCTAAAAAAAAAATCCTAGGTTAAATTGGACTGGGTCATTGGACTCTTGATTTAACCTATTGGGCTTAATTAATTATTCTAGTTAGAATCAACTCAATGGCCTAACAAATAATTAATTTTCAGCCTAAATAAACCAGTCCAATTAAATGAACCTAAATCAGTTTAGTCCCAAATTAATCCCTAATTATTCAAACTAGGCCAAAGCCCTGAATAATTAATTAACCCACCAAACCAATTTAATTAATTCTCTCTCCATGGACCTTTATTTTATTCTAGCCCAGTAATTAAATCAGGCTACTTAAATAAAATAAATTGCATTTAATTTAAGATCAATTCCTTAGCCCGTATTTAATTAGGACTCACGATCTATATTAGGGACCAAAAGACACACCGCCTTGGCTACTAAAATGACCAACATACCCTTACTATATAAATAGCTATTTTTTGCATTTTAAATATTTTCTAATATCACCATAAGGAAATATTGACCCCAAGGACAATGTTGCGTTAGCAAAGTCTCCGACCTACAGGTGTAATGACTAAAATACCCCTCTATACATTGCCATACATTTAGAGAGGAAGAATTGCACTAACACCTCTCTAAATGACATCTACTATCCTTAGGCCTCTAGTCCAATGATCCATGACCTCCTGGATTGTTTCCACTTTCCAAGGGAGCTACCCTAAAGTAAACATCCAAGTCATGTTTCCCAAGGCCCTGGATATTTAGATTATTCAGACAACCATAAGGGGCGATATAGTATAGAAACTATCTTGTACATGTATGTCTTAACTATCTAGTCACACATACTCAACATACAAGTATATTGGCCCTACGATAGAACCTCAACTATAGCATATCAAAGTATATGCTTCCAGCTTCGTCAGACCACCAACTCATATTCAAGTCGTAGAGTACTAGTCCATGTTGTAGCGGTAGTAGTCTAGGTTTCTACCATATAGTACTTTTAAGAAACCACTACTACAGGTCATATTCTACGTATTCGAAATACGCTTATGTCATGAAGTGAGTGGACTACTCACTGGCTAAAGGTAAGTCATTCCCCATTTAGAATTCACAACATAATAACCTAAATATGATGAGATTCCCATTCTCATCAATCGGTTAAGAACAAAAGTTTATGTGCTAAGTAACCGTGATCCATACCTTACTGTGAAAGACCTCCATTCACATGGGCCACTTACTTAAACACAATGGGTCTTTTCCAAACGTAATTGTGTACACATAAAATTGTAAATTCACAAACAATTTCTGAGAATAAATTCGTTTATTAAAACATTCAATTTTTGTTAAGGATATGCCCTAGAGTCAATTTGTACTTATACTATTGTCGTTATGTTTTATATAATAATATGAGGTTTTTCTTTCCATGAATAGTGCATTTTATTTTGTGGTCATCAAGTACATGACTTGATAGTAAAACCCTACAATGAATACAATGACTATTCTAAAACTATCCCTGATCGATTATTATTATTATTGGAACAATAATAAATTAAGATTAGTATGTTTGTGACTTGATGGCTATGTTTTACTGGTCATGGATATTTGTGATATCAAGTCAAAACATAAATAAATGTTAGAGAACATTATATTGGACATGACCCACTGTGATAGTACTTCATGGAACATGTCATAAGTGCTTTCTAGCCATAATGATATTAAAAGTCCTTCGACCTAAATTGATCATAGTTTCCTACTTGATAAATTCTATATTTTGACGTTGTCTAAAGTTGTCTTTAATCAGATAATAAATTAGACTACTGTTGGATATAGAATAAACCAATGAGAGGAATATGAATGATAGTGAAGGAATTTGTCCCTCTAAATTATGGGAGAGATATCCATAGGCCCATTGATAAGTTAGACTGTTAAAATGTATGGTCGTGCTCAAATATATCAATCTAAGATATTGATATCATTTGTTTGAATAGTCTACTATGAAATCAAGAAATAATTGATTAAGCTTAATAAGGATGACATGCTTCGTGCCTTATGCTTAATCTGGATATCGTGTGACAAAAGGACTAAATATAAAATTATGGTTTGGTTCAAATAGATCATCGATCTTCATTTAACCTGGATAGTTATAATATTTTGCTAGAAATCGCTTATAACTTGTGCGCTATTTAAATATGATTTGGGCACATTGCCAGTGTTAAATGAACTTATAGGGTCACACAATAAGTGAACTTGTTAGGTTATTTTTCTGGTAACCAGATTTGATGAATTTGGAAATATATCTAAGTTAATCGAACTTAGAAAATTTACCAGATATAATGAATTTGGAAATATATCCATATTCGATGTATCTGGATAATGTCCAGATTATAAGAATCTGACTTGGTAAATTAATTGTTTAAATAACCGAGGTAATGATAGAATCTTATCATATCAGTTTTAATTTGAATTTAAATTAAAATATGATAAGATAATATTAGGGTTGGACTCTCAGAGGTTTGGGGGTTTTAAGAAAACCCTAGCCGTCTTTTCAAGAGTCTAATTCTGTTGAGAACATTCGTGACATTCTCTACCAGAAAAAAAAACCCTTTCAAACCCTAGATGCTAGCACTCCCTGGGTGACGAGTGAGTTCGCGGTGTGTATTCGATAGAGGACATTCGTGTACTGCAGCGTCTGGTGATCATTCGGGTTACACGTGCAGCAGCACCATCGGAGTCGAAGGATATCAATTTCACCAACCAGAGTTAATTCTGCAAACCTACGATCTTCTTAATCGTTTACTTGGATCCTCAGAAGGGATTCGTGGATGTTTTTCACGTTTAGGAGTCCACGAATCCTAACAATTTTTACATCAGAAACTTAGTCTAAGATGGCATATTTCCTAACAGTGTTAACTTTAAGTATCTTAATACTTACGGATATGAGAACCACCGCCTGATCAAATCAGGAAGTCTAACACATGCTAGTCTTAATGCATTAATGATGTCCAGTCTCATTAATACTACGACTAGGGACTATTTAAGTACTAACACTATACAGTGTAGTAGGAATCTCATATCATGATCTCTATCATAATTTTCTTAACACAGTATTCTACTAGGGACTTTATCTAACAGTTATTTTACCCAAAAGTAAACAAAAGAAACTATAAAATAAATAATGTCTTTTATTAAAATAAAAAGTGTCATATACAATATACAAGTGATTGCCTCTAGGGTATAACACTAACAATTTTACAGAGACAATATCCTATAATGCAATGCACAGTATTTTGTGTACTTGTATGTATAATAATGCACTTTGAGTGATAATTATCTTTTAAGGATATATTAGCATGTTAAGTTTTAATTACTTTATACTATATTATGACTTTGTATGTTATAAAAAACCCCTTGTCTAAGAGATCATATGGGGTGACCCTCGATATTTTCACACATTTCC
This sequence comes from Voacanga thouarsii, assembly GCA_026120185.1. Classification (NCBI taxonomy): domain Eukaryota; kingdom Viridiplantae; phylum Streptophyta; class Magnoliopsida; order Gentianales; family Apocynaceae; genus Voacanga; species Voacanga thouarsii. Next base: position 1,317,403 of record JANUWF010001161.1, read on the forward strand.
ATATAATTTTAGATAGGGTTTTACATTTACCCCATGCCTATATCTATCTCCAGAGCTAATTTCTAATATTGGTCCATCACTTTTACCAGATCCTTTTTCTCAATCTAATCCTAGATGTCCTGGCTATTTTCATCATTTAGGACCTTGTTCTCACTGTGATTCATCTGCACCTACTGTAAGTCAAGCATTTGCTCCAAGTTTAGATTACTACTTGCCTCATCAGCCTTTTATCCCTAATTCTCCAGCATTCCGTGGCATCTTCACCATATGTATTGCTCTCAATCTTAGTATCCTCATCATCTAACTTACTGGATCAATTCATTTGATTTTTCTATTTATGAGTTTCGTTCCCCAGTAATGTATTTTTTGTGCATATTTGTTCCAGTTCATCGTTAAGGTAATTGTTGATAGCTAATATTGATTTGTTCACTCTCTATGCTAGCTTTGTTTGATTTCTATTACAAATATCATTTTTAGTTTTTAGACAATCTATTTAGCTGAGCACGAATCTATTTATCAATTTTAAACTCCTGATACACTTCCTTTTTTGTGTTCTTTACTTGTTACTTGGTAGCTCTAATTTGTGACTTATTTATGTTCATAATGCTTGTGTTTATATCCATGAGAAGTTTGACTTTGAGTGGGTCTTGAATGAGCATGGGTATGATTTTCACTGCCTATCGTTGGTAGTATCTAATCTTAGCATTCACTTGCTTCTTCTCGCCATATGATTAGATGGTCATAACTTTTTAATAAGATTATTTAAAGATGGTGCATTTTTCATACTCCAGACTACAAGGGTTATAAAATAAAAAGCTACATTTTTTTGCCAATCTCTAATGCAACCAGTTATGCAACCATTTTCTAAGCTCATCAATATCATGGTCTATAATGTTTTTTACTAAGGGAGTACAAAATCATATCACGATCTTTGTCAAGTGGATTTTCGTACTATATACTAAATTATCTTTTGACATTTATCTTTATTTCCAAAAAATTATGACATCTCTCAAGAGGAAGAAGGTGGGAACAAAGAATAGAAAAACTTGTTGAATGGGCAAAGATGGGCAATTTATAATGCTTTATTGGAAAAAAGTGTCAATGGAAAATTAAAAATAAGTATGACAAAAGAAGTTTCTACTTTATTTTCTATACCTCTACGTACTGTCTAACAGATTTGGCAATGAGCAAAAAGCTTCCTTTTAGCAGAGTCGTTGATATGGGACACAAAAAAAAACAACAAATTATGGTCGAAAGAGAGTTCATATTGACTTGAATTGCATCATTGATATTCTTTACATTGACGAGCAATATTAAGGTCACTTGCTGAAGTTTTGGGTGTTTGTTATTTGACACTACTTAGATATTGAAGTAAGGCCTCTGATGTGTAAATTTTGGGTATATAAAACCAACCATTTTAAATCCATCCCTTAATCAAGTTTTAATTAAAAAATTAATCCCAAAATACACATATGAGCAAGTATACTCATCACAAGCATAGTATAAAGAATTAACGAGTATCGATCCTCAAAGGAAAAAGTACACACTAAGCACTTTTCTTTCATTGTTTAACCGACCCAAATAAAGTGAGAAAGGAATAAAAAGAAAAACTAAAGAAACATATACAACTCAAGGATGTAGGGTTTTGTAATTTAGATAATTAGCCTAGAAAACATGACAATGAACCAATTAGAAATTCTCTCAACTAATTATCATCTTGGCATTATGAAGGAATATAAAGTAAAACTCAATCATCTCACAAGTCATGATTCTACTTAGATAAATCCCGCTTCATGTCCCAATCCATGGAATCCTATATTTTGATTATATTAACAGATTTGCTGATCAAGCTAATCCTAACCAAAACATGCATTAGGCTCAATTCCTTATAAACATGAAATGAGCTAATAACCCTTTGCTCGAGGTAAAATCAACTAATCTTTGATCACATAGTCCTATAATCTTAACTTCGTCACTCAAGTCCATTAAGATTAGACAAATACGAAATCAATGAAATGAAACTCCTAACATCGTCGTCTCAAGTCAATTAGAAGAACTCGCATCAATAACCAATGAAATCAAGTAAACAAACACCAAAGACGACAAAGAATTGATCAAATAACTAAATTAACCCAAAATAATGAATCCTAAAATAATTTTAAATTACAATAAAAACATTGAATACATCACTACTAAAGAAAAAAAAGACAAAGAGAAAAGAAAGCACTCATAGACAAGCCTCTTTCTTCTTCCTTGAAGACTCCCTTTGAACAATCCTTCTTGACTTCGGTGAATTCCTCTTTCAATAAGAAAATCAGAATTTCTACCCTTTAATTCACCTCTCTTAGTTGTATATCTCAAACCCTTGTGTTCACTTATGATTTTATAGGCCTCTTGGATGCCAATTTCGTGGCTGAGGAAGTCTTAGCCGAGTAGCAATAAGAAAATACCAAAATCCTTGGACAAACCCTAATTCTGCGTATAGAATTTCCACCTCTAGAGCCTACCTGGCGCTAGGTACCTTTAACCTACCTGGTGCTAGGTGCACTCTATTCTTTCTCTGTTTTTGCTCTATTTTTTGTCGTCTTCTTGACAAGCAGGATGGACTTGGTGCTAGGTACACTTGTAACACCCCACGACTACGTACCCTAAAAGGGTGGGGATGTCGCCCCATCCCGTAGGACAAGGGGTCTTTAGAACGAGGTATAAAATATAAAGGTAATCTCCAAAAGGATCAACTTAGATAAATAAAAAAAATACTCTTATTACATCAGGCTCAACTTGGAGCAAAACGAAATAAAACAAATATTGTCCAGAAGTGTAAACGACAAAAGTCTCCTAGAAAAGCATAGGAAAAAAAAAACAAAAGCCTCTATTGTCAAAGCCCCGCTGTCTCACACAATCTATCCCCTGAAAACATGATGTAAAACGGTGTCAGAATAAATCTCAGTAAGTCATGTGTGTGTGCACATGGTGTTTTGAATAGTGCGTGTATGCAAAGTGTAAAACATTTGTAGAAATAATTTGGCAAGTCATAAACAATCTCTTTTCGCAAGGAGTGGGTTTTTCTCATTGTCACACTTTGTACAAAATAAATCTTCCACTCGAATAAATAGTCATGTCACCACACATTGGGCTCCATGAGAACAAAATGGCCAAGGCGCCACACTTTGTGCACCTTGTCCAGACCAGATTACCACACGTTAGGCGTTCTGATCAAGGTGAGTGTACAGCCCACCGGGTGAGATACTCCTCCATCTCTACACCCAACAAAACCATCCGGGTGTCCATGCCGGGAATATAAGTGATACCATACTGGGTACACATGCTAGCTCAGACTAGCCTGACCAACCAACACTGTCGCCTTTTCAAGCAGAGTTCATCTTCTGGAGGTGGCCTCCTGCCAGAAGACTTACTCGAGCTCTCCAAGACTAGTATTGCTAGCCTACTCTTATTGAGTACTCAACGAACATATCCGTCAATTCCTGATTCAAAATATTTCCAAACCATGGCTTTGTAAAACGTGGTTTTCTTTAAAAGAGATTTCTAAAAATTTAGAAAAAAGAATAGTTTTCTTGATAAAATCATTAGTTTGACAAAACCGTTTAAAGAATAAATATCCACGTTTACAACCCAAGAAAACATAGTTTAACAATAGCTTTACAAAGCTTCACAACATGGACTTGCCATCACAACATTTAACAAAACAGTTTATAAAAGGACTTACCATCACAACGTTTAATAAAAGAGTTTATGCAAGGACTTACTTGATGTGCCTCAGTTAAATGCGATAAATTCACAACTGGCTTTCCTCAATTATCCTCCTGATCTAAACCATATAATATCATGATCAGGGTCTCAATTAATTCAAACATGCTCTAATCCCATTTATTTTCACAACAATTCGCAATCCCCTATTTAATTCCAAGTAAACTATTCAATCCCCAAAGATCATATACTACAACCACATGTTTATCTCGCTAATAAACACCATTAAACTTTACTTTTGGCATCAAGGGAGGGTATTCCCTTACCTTGCAACTACCAGGTAATGAGGTCTCGATGCTCCTATGGTGATCGTCCCGAGTTCGCCTGAGAAGAAGAGAGAAGCTACCTCATTTGCTCCTCTTGACCGAAAATTAAGGAAGAACATGAAATCAGCCTCTATGGGGCATGATTTAAGGGTAGAAGAAAGAGAAAAGAATCATTATAGAAAACGGTATCAAGAGGTTGAAAGGATTTGTGCTTACCTTAAGGTGTGTTCGATTTTTGCTTGGAATAGCTCTTGAGTTTTCGAAAATTTGCAGAGAGAATTTGCTGGAATTTTCATGTAGAATGGAGAGGGTAGATGGTTGCTATGATTTAGAGTTGAAGAAGATTGGTTTAGGGTTAGATGGTGATGTTTAGAAAGACTCATAATGACTTTAGGTTTCTTGGACAACAAGGGCAAAATTTCAGCTTGTTGTGCCCTTTGATGCTGGCCGAATTTGGGAGGGTGTAGTGGAGGAAAATATTCTACAATTTGCTCTCTATGCTGGCCAAAATACTGCTCAAAAGAAGGCTGAATGTGTTCAGAATTTTGGGCCAAACAAGGAAGAGTTTGTGTGGATGTTGATGACTGAAAAATCCTGTGCAAGCTGTGCGAAAATTCTGTGCAAGAGTAACAAGTTTTGGACTGTTTTGGCTTCTGTAATTCTACCGAAATTTCCAGAGGAAAATTGAGGATTTTGGGTGCTAAAAATAGCTTGATCAGCTGGGGTTTTTTAGTGGGTTATGTGTGCAGAATTTCGGTTGGAGTGGGAACACAACAGCTGACCGAAATTCTTGCACAAGGCTGCCGAAAATCCTGTGCACAAGCTGGACGAATTTCAGTGATTTTATGTGAATAAAATTCTGGTTTTTTGCAGCTAAGGTACCCTGAATTGATGAGGAATACTTAGGTGTTTTGAGCTAGGATTTACAGAGTTGGATTGTAGCTAAGAAGGCTGGAATTTCGGACAGCTTGTGTTGATACAAAGCTGCTGAATTCAGCTAGGAAAATGAAGAAAATCCTAGTTGAATTTGGATTGAAATAAAATCTGATTTTATCAAGGATTTGGATAGGATTTCCTCTAGTCCTAGAAGAGTTTGGATTAAGCTAAAAGTCCTCCAAGAAGTGGTGGCACTTGCTGGAATTTTTTTCCAGATTTTTAGCTAACATTCTAGGATTAAAATCAACAAGATTTCCTACTAGAAAAAGGACTCATTAATTCCACCTATCCATGGCAACATCTATCTAGCTAAAATCAAGCTAATATTTTAATTACTAGCTAGGATTTTTTCGAAAATCCTAAGGAACACAAGCTGAAAATTAAAGGTGAACTTTATTCACATCAAAGTCCTTGAATTTAGGAAATAAATATAGAGACTTATTTCCATGGAGTAAAAACACTAAAATTTCTCTAGGATAGCTAGATTCTTTTTCGGCCAAGACAAAAAATGGTCTAAGGAAAAGAATTTCAAGAAGAGAAATTAACTTCACAAAAGGTAGGATTCGAACTCGGGTCACCAAAGGTAATCACCAACCTCCCCGCTATTCCAAAACAACTCCAATACTAATTTTTCTACAAGAAGCTCTTACCACCCCAATACTTATCCTTCCAAATCTTCGACCAAACCTCCCTTATCCAAATCTTTAACAACACAACTATTTCACATCAATTAATTCAAATGCAAGAGCAATGGAAAAATTCACATGCATCCATGCAAATAAAATTATTCTAGCTACCACATAAAATGCAAGATGCTATGCAATGCATGACTTTTTCCCATAGTCAAAGGTGGTTTTAGGCGGGGTATTACAACACTTGCCAGACATGGCGCTAGGTCTGTTCTGGAAAAATCCCTAAAGCTTGCTCAAACTCTACTACTAGAGCAGAATGGACCCGACACCTAGTCCACTAGCTAGGCCTGGTGCCAAGTACATTCTGGTTATGTGTACTTTCTACTCGATTTTAACTTAAATCTGCACGTATTTGCCAAAAATACCTTTTACAAGCAAAATGTCAAATAGGAAAGAATATGCCTAGTTATTCCAACAAATGTATCTTAAAATACTCTTAAATAACTAGGAAAAGAATGGTGATTTTAACCTCTATCAACCTTCTTCATCGCCATTCAAATGCCATCAAACCACATCTTAAAGAAGAAAATAAAATAGCACTATTAGAATGTTGCATATCTATGCTAGACCAAAATAGCTTATCTCATGAGCCGAAATTTGTTGGTATGTATAATGTTGTGTATATTGACAAAAAATAGTTTTCTATGACCAAAAAATCTAAAAGTTATTATCTATTCCCAATTGTAGAGAATCTTTGCACATATGTCATAGTAAGAATTACGTTGGAAAAATGATGTTTTTAGTTGCCATGACTCGACCAAGATTTGACGACGAGGGAAATGAAATGTTTTCTGGTAAAATAGGAGTCTTCTCTTTTATCACCAAGTAACCAGCCTAAAGAAAAAGTAAAAATAGGGATGCTAGGACTTTAGAGATACGATTAATTACCTCTGACAAAAAAGAAACTATTAGAGCATGTTGGGAAAACCATCCCCTATTATCCCCCCCCCCCCCCCCACAGACTACCTTTAATAAAAATAATCAAGCAATCACAGAGAAAAATAATAAGATAAGGATTTATGTGGAAAACTTCAAAAACGGAAAAAAAAATCACAGCCATTGTCAAAAGACAACTGAGAAAAATATTCACTATATGAAAAATTATTTCAACCACACAATATCAAATACAATATTTTTCTCACACCCTAAATCCAAGAAAAATACGTAGAGAGTACCCAGAGAATTTTCTCAAACCCTCACAATTTTTCTTTGAAGCTTTACACTCTACACAAGAGCTTCTCTTGGAATGATTTCTTTGCCCTCAGGGCATGCCTATTTATAGGCATGCCAAAGGCCTCCATAGCCTCACTCATTGTGAAGTGGTTCAACCACTCCTAGACAACTTTTGTTTGATTGTTGCTGGTTGATTCCTTTGTTTGCCTTCTTATTTGTTTGATTCCATATAACAATCTTCACCTGAATTAAAAAAAAATTACTACCAAGAGATTGTCTAATACCGACAATAATAAATATTATCATACTGCACTATAAAGAGTATATCCACTTGAAATTAATATCAACTTCAAGAATTTCACCTCGGCCCATGTCGACAATTATGGTGCAACTTCCATGCTGATTTTTTGAAAGTTCATTAGCCATCGACATTCCTTTATTCCACCACACACATTGCATAATCATCAGCCAATGCTCGTGTGCAAATTTGTGGACATGCTACCAATCATACGTCCTCTTTCATGGCTCTCCAGTGGTAGAAATCATGCCATGAGGACATATATTTGTCTTTAAAACAATTCATCATCTCCCTCTGCTAGGAAAACAATATTGGTAACATTATCTTTTTCTTTGGAGCTATTAATCGAACCAGCTCCACCCTTCTTGCAGTTTTTCTCAACATTAAATTTAGTTGCTGACATTTTTTTATACTTTTATTTTAGTGTAAAACACACATTAAAACTCACCGCACCAAAGGTACTTGTAGGCTTAATATGCAGAATAAATAATAATCTAACTTATTTTTTAATATGGAGGGTTCACCTAAGTGGCAACCACAGAGCATACGATAAATAGATATTAATACTCTAGTAAAGCTCTGATACCAGTTGTTGGGAAAAATATCCCCTACTATCCCCATAGAATACATTTAATAAAAATAATCAAGCAATTACAGAGAAAAATAACAAGACAAGGATTTACATGGAAAACTCCAAAAACGGAGAAAAATTACGGTCGGTGTCAAAAGACAACCGAGAAAAATATTCACTTTGTAAAAAATTATTACAACCACACAATATCAAATACAATATTTTTTTTCACACTCCAAACCCAAGAAAATTACTTAGAGAGTACCCAGAGATTTTTTCCAAACTCTCAAACCCTCACAATTTTTCTTTGAAGCTTGACACTCTACACAAGAGCTTCTCTTGGGATGATTTCTTTGCCCTCAGGGCATGCCTATTTATAGGCATACCAGAGGCCTCCGTAGCTTCACTCATTGCAAAGTGGTTCAACTACTCCTAGACAACTTTTGTTTGATTGTTGTTGGTTGATTCCTTTGTTTGCCTTCTTGTTTGTTTGATTCCACATAACAGAGCATATCTTATTAAAAAGTTATACTAGCAATGGCCAAGAGAGGATTTAAGAAACACCATTTTGTTCAACAAGATAATACTAGAACGCATGTTGATCCGATCAATGAAGAATTTCAAAAAGCTACTATGCAAAATGGCTTTGACATTCGATTAATAGGTCAACCACCAAACTTATCGAATTTTAATATTTTGGATCTTGGCTTCTTTAGCGCTATTCAACCATTGCAATATAAGGAGTGTCCAAAGTGTAAAAGAGCTTATCATGCTATTGAGAAGTCATTTGATGGATACCTTAATAGAAAGGTGAACCATGTTTTCTTGACTTTACAATTGTGCATGCGGGAAGCATAAAGGTTGGAGGATCCAACTACTATAAGATCCCACACTTGAGTAAAGCTGCACTAGAAATGGATGGTCATCTTCCAACACAATTACTTGTGATTCTACTCTAGTTCAAAATGTTATGAGTAGCATATTAGAAAAAGGTTGGCTTGAGATTAGCTTATTAAAATTGTCCCCTTTTTTTTTTTTTTAAAGTAATGTTGACCCAAGCATATCATAATCCAAGAGCTCGTTTGATAAAATTGAAATCTAAAGATTGAAGTCTGAAAATTTAAATACTGAATTCTGAAAATTAAAGTCTATAGACTGAATCGGAAATATGAAGTCTGAATTAATTATAATTTATTTTTACACTATATTTTATTATAATTCAGATTAAATGTAAAGAAATATTAATAATTAGATGAGTATTAAACATATTTAATCTTAAGTAACTTTTAATTCACTTAAAATTTATAACAGGATTCCAATACATCTTAATCAACTAGATGATAATAAAAAACTGTTATCAAACACACTTAATTAATTAAGCACTTAATATTTGCCGTTGTCAAATGCTCTTAATAAAAATAAGCACTTAATTCATTCAATAAACTATTGAATTGGATTATCAAATAGATCCTAAGAGAGAAACTATTTACTCCAATAGGAGACTTATCTAGCAACAAAACTAAAAATGTGTTCACAGCAGTTATCTAGCAACAAGAGACTTACCTTGTTTGTTTAAGTTCTATTTCTGAGGGGAAAAGATTTTCTATTCAATAAAATAAAGCACCATTCAACAAAATGGAGCAAAAGTCTTCAATCCTGTAACTTAAAGAACACCATTCAACATTGTAGTAGAATTGTCCACCCACCCTCAAAATAAGTTCTCAAGTGATAAAAAAATCTAAAAGAACTTTTGCAGAATAGTTTTCAACATTTCTTCCATCTTCTCTTGAATCTCTTTATTGGGAAGAAGCTCTCCCTTACCAATGTAAAATTTATTCAAATAGAATTCACGATCAACACCATTTGGTAGAAGATTTAGATTGGGGTCAGGGGAAGCAATCTTTATATCAATAGATGGCTTATTATTTAGAGTAGGGTTTGGGAGACTGTTGCTATTCATGATGGAATTTGGAGTAGTGTTGACTATGGCCATTCTTCCATATTTAAAGGAATGAAAATACTTTATTAATAGAGATCACAATTCTGAGAATGAATAGATAGAGATCCAAGCAAAGTCCTATCTATTAGATTTCGATCATGTAAAATCAAATAATGCACTGCGAAAATTAAAACAAAATCCATGCAATAGGATCACTCGCAAGTCAAGGGAGAGGTGAAAAGTTTCATTACCTAAAGAACGAAACTTTTAAAATTTTCCTCCTACGAAATTCCTCTAGAAATTTGTCCAAGTTTTATGCCACCAAAAGTCTAAGTGTAGGAATTTCCAAAATCGTATCCACAGGAAGAACTATACTCAATAGGCTCTAAAAACTGACACTAGCAGTAGGTTTATTATGCGGCAACTGTGGGAAAATAATTTGCGGAGAAATAATGTAGGAAAAAGGGGGTTTTGTATTATTTTGTGTATAACCTCTAGAAAACAATTTCTCCGTGTCTATCTCTTTCATAAAATATTACCACCACATCAAAACATATACAGAGATATGTTTCCTAAACCTTTTAGGGTACAATAATTTAACCTTTTTCCAAATTATAAGCTTAGGTTTCAAATATATCACAATTAGGCTCACAAGCCTTTTAATAATTATAATTTCACCCAACTAATTATAACACTTTATAATTAATCCATAATAATTGTTTTTTTCACAAATTAATCTTATAATATTATCATATAATATTTTGAGTACCAATTCCTCTATTATATGTTACCTATTAGGTTTTCCAGTTTATTGATAGCAAAATATGAATTAATTCTAATCGTTATAGAATCAATAATTCTTAATAATTAGAACTAACTTATTAATTATAATTACGATTAATTTATTAATTCTTAATTAATAAATTCATATTTAGAAAATTATGAGCGACATCTAGCAATGTATTATGACACCTAAAAGTCCAGAAAGTTAAATGACTTGACATGAATACTTCAATAGCAAAATATCAATATAATAAACTCATTTCATCATTTTATATCTCATTCTATTTGGAGTACAGAATTAGTGTTAACTTCCTCTAGAATATAATTAATTCTAGCTCGAATTTATTAATACTTGTTCCAAAATTTATTAGTCAATATGTGTATTATTTGGAACTATTTCCAACACGTAGTTACTTTAGCTAAGGACTTCTTGAGTAATGATTCCCTACAAGGAGATATATGTCCCTACTATTACAAGTGATGAATCCTTTATTAACCCTCTCAACTACTTTTATTTACTTTACATTGTACTCAATATATATCCTATTAGTAGTCCTTGATAAGACTTCAAAGACTAGAATCAAAATACAACACTTAGTAAATAAAGTACCTTGGATATCTCAAGCCTAAAGATACTTACACAATTGCTATAATGAAATTCTATTACTGGCACTAAATAGTTATCCATATAATTATCCCATAGTTAGGTCATCTAATGTACTTGTTCATGTAACAAGCATCCACGTTTTAACTTTAAGTATCATAATGCCCACGGATGTGAGAACCATGGCTTGATCCAATTAAAAAGTCTAACACGTGCTAGTATTGGTGCATTAATGATGTCCAATCTCATTAATACTATAACTAGGAATGGTTTATGCTCAAGTACTACATAGTGTAGTAGGAATCTCATATAATGATCTCTATCATGATTTTCACAGCACTGTATATTGTGTTAGGGATTTTATCTATTAGTTCGACGCATATATATATGAAACAAAGAAACTGAAAAATAAATAGTGTTTTTATTAGATAAATGTGCAAAATACATTGTACAAATGGATTCGTTCTAAAGTATTACTCTAAAAATCTCCCACTTGTACTAGACCTAATCATTCAGTATCTAATATTAAATGATTGAACATGATTATCATATTTCTTTTAGGGTAGAGCTTTAGTAAGTGGATCATTTATGTTCTGATTAGTGAGAACTCTTTCTATCTTTACATTTTTTTTTTTTTTTTATCAATGATCTTACAAATCAAGTGATAGTGTCTAAATTGAACCTTTAGCCTAATTGTGACTTGTACTCATCCTTATCAGATTGGAAACTAGTATCAGTATACCATTTGACTTGTAAATTACCTTCTCTATATACCAAGAATACATCCTTAATTCTTCTTAAATACTCAAAGATATTCTTAACAGCCACCCAATGACCTTCTCCAATATCAGATTGGTATCTACTCATCAAACTAAGAGCACAAAATATATCATACCTAATATATATAAAACATACATAATAGATCCAATTGCCATAGTATATGGTATTCTACTCATGTGATCCCTTTCATCTTATGTTTGAAGGCACATAGATGTTGAAAGGCTTACCCACAGGTCATAAGTAAGAATCCCCTCTTAGATTAATTCATGCTAAGCCTCTTTAGCACTTTGTCTATGTATATAGATTATGAAAGGCCAAACAACCTCTTTGACTATCTCTGTAGAGCCTTATTACCAGAATATAGGTTACTTCTCCAAGGTCTTTCATAGAGAATTTTTTTAATAACCAGATCTTGACTGATTGAAGAGTAAAGACATCATTCCCTATGAGCAATATGTCATCTATATATAGCAATAAAAAAATAATTGTACTCTCACTAACCTTCTTGTATACACAAGGTTTATTAATGTTTTGTGTGAAACTAAATTCTTTGATTGTTTCATCAAAATAGATGTTTCAACTCCTAGAAGCTTGATTTAATTCATAAATAAACCTTTGCAGCTTACGCACTTTAGTATGATCCTTGGATGTGAAACCCTGAAGTTGTGTCATATACATTTTCTCATTCAGATTTCTATTAAGAAAAACTATTTTCACATTCATTTGCCAAATCTCATAGTCATAATAAGTAATAAGTGCTAAGAGTATCCTAATAGATTTCAACATTGCTATTGGTGAAAAGATCTCGTCATAATCAATACTTTATTGTTGATGAAATCCTATAGTAACCAAACATGCCTTATAGGTAACTACATTACCATCCATGTCAAATTTCTTCTTAAAACACCATTTGTACCCTATAGGTTTTATCATTTAAGGTGGGTCAACTAAAGTTCAAACTTGTTTGTCATACATGGAATCCATTTCTGACTTCATAGCTTCAAACCATTTGTCAGATTTTAAACTTTTCAAAACTTTCTTGTAAGTGTAGGCTCTTCCTCTTTAATAAGTAATACGTCAATGTGGTCATTAATAAGAAATTTATATCTTTCAAATACCACACGTAGCCTACTTGACCTACGAGATTTTTATGTATTTCAAGGTTTGTCTATTCTTTTAATAGACTCGGATCATCTAGTTGATCATTATTTGTTTGCTCTTCTTGAACTTCACTAAGTTTAAGTTTACTCCTACTATCTCCCTTAAGCATGAATTCCTTTTTCTAAGAAAATTGTATGCTTTGAAACAAACACCTTGTTTTCGGAAAGGAGATAGAAAAAATATCCATGAGATTATTTTAGATATTCAACAAACAAACACTTATCAAACTTGTTTTCAAGTTTGTCTGATTTTGTCCTCTTCACATAAGCAGGACATCCCCAAATTCTCAAGTGAACTAATTTTAGTCTCTTACCAAAAAATAACTCATATGGGGTGGTATCAACCCTTTTTTTTTTTAATGAAATTCTAAATAAACAGTAGTTTCTGATGCATATTCCCAAAACAATTTTGGTAAATCTACAAAAGCCATCATAGTTCGAACCATATCTAATAGAGTTTGACTCCTTTCAAATACACCCTTATATTGAGGCATATACAGTGGAGTCCATTGAGATAATATCCCATTATCTCTAAAATAACTTTGAAACTCTTGGCTCAAATATTCACCTCCTTGATCTAATCTTAGAGTTTTAATACTTTTACCAAGTTATTTCTCTACTTCAGTTCTGAATCCTTTGAACTTGTCATTAAAGGTTGAAATTTAAATAAGAAGCCATGCACAAAGCCTAACAAAAGCTAAAAATGCACAAAACACAGCGGAAGGATGTTTAAGTTTATACCTCTACACATTGAAATTACCTTGGTACAGAAGGAGTCAACTGAACAACAAAGACGTTTACTTCTCTGATTATTGAAGCTTTTGGTTCAAAACCGGCTATTTGTCTACTCTGTCTGGGCATGAACACAGAAGCCTTTCAATACTTAGAATATACCTCAGCCTAATACTTGTCGATGAAACAATTTAGGCAAGAAAAATCATTTCTATATTCTCTTGACTCCCTGCTATTAATTAGTAGAGTTAAGAAGAACACGAGAAGGAAAAATGAGAGAGAAAAAAAATAGAAGGCTTTTCTGGTGTTTTTTTCATTCATTGTAGTGTATCTAAATCGATACACACAGTTTTACACACTTGATAAAAAAAAATACCGAAGTTTTGGTATTTCAAAATACCCGAAAGTTATTAATAGAAGATGTTTAGCTTACTCTAAACTCTGCAGTTCTATAAATAATAAAAACCCTTTTGGTCCAGGCTATTGGGCCATAAAAATATTATTATTTATTCTTAGACCCAATATGCCCATGAATAATAAAAATTAATTATTTATTTTCTAGGCTTATAAAAATAACCCAATAAATAATTAATGAGTATAAATAAACTAAAATAATTATTCAAGCCTTTTATCTAGTTTAGGACCAAGTTAATTTTTTTCATTATTCAATCGGGCTTAAGCCATAAATAATTAATTAACCAACTAAACCAGATAATAAATTTAATTTAATTTCTCTCAACCTTTTATTTTATTCCAATCTAATAATCAATTAGACTTCATGAACAAAATAAAAATCTTTTTTTATCTGAGACCATTTCTTCAACCCAAAATTAATTAAGACTTACAGGCTATTCTGAGGACTAAAAAGACACATCGTCTTGGCTACTAAAATGATCAAAATACCCCTGCTATATAAATAGTTATATTTTACATTTTAAATATTTTCTAATATCACCATAAGAAAATATTAACCCAAGGATAATGTTGCGTTAGTAATGCCTCCGACCTACGGGTGTAATGACTAAAATACCCTTCTACACATCCTTATTCATTTAAAGATGAAAAAGTGTACTGACACCTATCTAAAAGACATTTATCATCCTTAGGCTTCTAGTCCAATGATCCATAATTTCTTGGAATATTTTCGCTTTCAAAAGAAGCTTCCCTAAAGCAAATATCCAAGTTATGTTCCCCAGAGCCCTGGATATTTAGATTATTCAAACAGCTGCAATGGGTAATATAGCATAAAAGCTATCTTGTACAAGTCTTTCTTGACTAACTAGTTACATATACCCAACATACAAGTATATTGATCCTATAATAGGACCTCAACTATAGTACATCAAAATGTATGTTTCCTGCTTTGTTAGACCACCAAACCATACTCAAGCTGTATAGTATAAGTCTACGCTGTAGCGGTAGTAGTATAGGTTTCTTTCATATAATACTTTTAGAAACTACCACTACAGATTCAGTTTTACGTATTCAAAATGCGCTTGCGTTATGAAATAAGAAGACTACTCATTGGCTAAAGGTAAGTCATTCCATATTTAAAATTCATAACACAATAACCTAAGATGACATTTTCATTCTCATCATTCAGTTTAGAACGATAGTTTATGTGTTAAGTAACCCGTGATCCTTACCTTATTGTGAAAGACCTCTATTCATATGAACCATTTACTTAAATACAATAGGTCTTTTCCAGTGAAATTGTGCTCAAAAAATAATGAAAAATTCACAAATAATTTTTGAGAATAAAACTTTTATTAATACAAATCAAAATTACATCAGAAACCTAATCTAAAAGGGCATACATCCCAACAATTCCCCATTTGCACTCTAAGACTAAGTAAGTCCATAGGTGCCCACCCCAATAGCATCTAAGTGTCTTCTAAAGACTCTCTTAGCTAAATGGTGAAAGGATCTGCTAGATTATTCTCTGAGATAATCTATTCCACCATAACTTCCTGTCTCTGGATGAAATCCCAGATCAGGTGGTACTTCCTCTCAATATGCTTCCACTTTTTGTGGTTCCTAGGTTCTTTGGATTGTGAGACTGCACCAATATTATCGCAATACATCACAATCGACCTGCCCATCTGTGACACGACTCTAAGTTCTAAAAGGAACTTCCGAAGTCAGACTGCTTTCTTGGATGCCTTCGAAGTTGCCACATACTCAACTTCCATAGTTGAGTCTGCAATGCAAGATTGCTTAATTCGCCTCCATGAAATAGCCCATCCAGACAAGATGAACACATATCCACTAGTGAATTTTCTCTCATCTTTATCTGCCTGGAAGTCTAAGTCTGTGTATCGTGTAGGAACTAAGTCATCAACCTTGTAAACCAGTATATAATCTCTCGTACCCTTAAGGTACTTGAGCATATGCTTTACAACTTACCAATGAACCTCTCCTGGGTTTGACTGATATCTGCTAACTAATCCTATGGTAAAGTAGATATCTGGCCTAGTGTATAGCATGGCATACATAAGACTTCCCACAGTTGAAACATAGGGAATCCTACTCATTCTATTATTTTTTTTTTCTTGAGACTTTAGATAGTCCTTTGAAGAAAAAGATAACCCATGTATGCAAGAGATTAATGCTCCCTTGCAAAGTCCATGATGAACTTGGCTAGTATCTTGTCAATGTATATAGCTTAGGATAATTCTAACATTCTCTGCTTCCTATTTCTAAGAAGTTTAATCCCGAGAATATAACTGGCTTCCCCTAAGTCCTTTGTACCGAAATGACTAGATACCCAAACTTTAGTAGATGGTAGTGTCCCTACATCATTTCCAATAAGTAGAATGTCATCCACATATAGTACAAGAAAAATCGTGTTTATGCTTTCCAGTTTCTTGTTCAAATATAGGTCATCCTCGCCTTGAATGAAACCGTAAGACTTTACAGTCTCATCAAAACAGGTGTTCCATGCACTGAATCCTTGTTTAAGTCCATAAATGTATTTCTTAAGCTTACAAACCATATGCTCTTAGCCTTCAGCAATAAAGCCTTCCGGTTGGGACATATAGATGTCTTTACTAAGATGGCCATTTAGAAATATCGTCTTGACATCCATTTGAAATATCTTATAATCATAATGACATACAATTGCAAAAAGGATACGGATGGACTTAAGTACGGCTACTGGGGAAAAGGCTTCCTCATAGTCGATACCTTCTTTCTAAGTGTACCCTTTCGCCACAAACTTAACTTTAAAGGTTTTCACCTTCATATATGTTCCCCTCTTCCTCTTGTATGCCTACTTTCACCTAATGGGTTTTATCCCTTCAAGTAAGCTATAAGATCCCAAACATGATTGAAGTATATAAACTTAATCTCGGCATTCATTGTTTCATGCCATAGGTTTGCATCGGTATCAGTAATGGCCTCCTTGTATCTAGTGAGATCTTGTTCTTGATGGTCGAAGACAATGTCAAAAATCTCTCCAGTCTATCTTTCTAGAACCCTAGATACCCTCCCACTATGACAAGGCTTCGTTTGTACAAGATCCTAAGGCTGTGCCCCTTCTTGTTCTATAATCAGGTTAGAAAAAGTTGATTCAGAAGATAACTTCTCCTCAAGTTCTAGTCTTGTTGAACCTTTAGTGGATGTATTTTGATCACCCTCCAAGTATCTAGCATTAGTACTCATAAGTACTTTTTGCTCCTCGAGATGATAAAAGTAACTACCCTTTGTCCCTTTTGGATACTCAATAAAATAGCATAATTCTAATATTGCCCTTAATCAGTACATAAGTTGGACAACTTCATATATTAAGATAGTTTAAACTTAGCTTATGCCTAATCCACATCTCATAGGGTGTCCTAGGTACTAACTTGGAAGGAATCAAATTCAGAATATATGCCACTGTTTCCCTGGAATATCCCCAAAAAAACATTAGAAGAGTAGCATGAGACATCATGCTTCGGACTATTTCCATCAATGTCTCATTCCTTCTCTCAACTACTCCGTTTTACTGGGATGTTCCCGGCGTAGAAAGCTAGAATACTATCTCATAATGTATCATGTAGTCCTTGAATTCACCAAGAAGATACTCTCTGCCACGATCCAATCATAAGGTCTTGATTAGTTTATCTGTCCGATGCTCCATTTCAGCCTTAAACTATTTGAACTTGTTAAAAGAGTTAGAATTGTGTCTCATCAAGTAAATATAACCATACCTAGTACAATCATCTGTAAATGTGATGAAGTATTCAAACCCACCCTCTTGTTGGTGTAGACAAAGGACCATACACATCGGTATGAATAAGACTCAATATTTCTTTAGCCATGTCCACCTTTTGGGTAAAGGACCTTATGGTCATTTTTCTCATAAGACAGGATTCATACTAAGGCCAACTTTTCAATTTCAATGCACCCAAAGGCCCATTATAGATTCACTTTTAAATCTTGGTTAAGTTAATATGACCCAACCTTATATGCTAAAGATATGAGTCATTGACATTAGTCTTTCTCTTCTTATTTAAAGGTTCAAATTAAGCGTTGTTTAATTGATTGTTAATAGGATTAATGAAGAGTAAGTTTCCATACATGTGCCCAATGCGTAAACTTCTCTATTTCTACTTATAGTTATACTAGAATGAAAAGAAACAGAATATTATTGATTTATTAGTTTTGCAACTAAAACCAAATTCTGTCTAAAACTAGGCACAAATAAAATATCTTTCAATACAACTATTCTATTACAATAAAAAACTAGTTCCAGTTCTCCCACTCAAGAGCCCATACTTGTGCTCTATTTCCTACGTGCAGTCCATGTTTGTTCTTCTAGAGTCTTCTTATCTTTCTAAATCCCTGCAAGGAGTTATAGATGTGATCAGTAGCTCCTGAATCAATAATTCAAGTGAAAGTTGATCCAACATTGATATAGACTCTAGTCAGAAAATATTACCTGTGGAGTTTTTCTTGGTCTGAAGATCTGGGCACTCTTTTTTCTAGTGTTCCTTCTTTTCACATTTGAAGCATTTGCCCTTAGGTTTGTCTTTGGGTTGGGGCACTACATTATCCTTCTTCTTCTTGAACTTTTTCGGCTTAGGCCCAGTTCTTGAAGAAGAAGCCATCGCAGCCCTTGCTTATGGCTTCATGACCTTCTCTCCCACCAAAAGCTCTTTCATTAACTCAGTTAAACTCATGTTTAACTTGTTCATATTGTAGTTTAACTTGAACTGAGTAAAAGAACCCGGCAAAGATTCGAGAACCATGTCTACTTGGATCTTGGAGTCAATGATAGCCCCCAAGACTTCTGCTTCCTTAAAAGCAGCACTCATCTTGAACATATACTCCCTGACTGATGCTTTCTCAACTATCTTGGTATTGATGATCGTTTGAAGAGTCTCCTGCCTTGCGAGTAGGCTCTTATCTGCGAACATTGTGACTAATGATGTGCTTATGTCATACGCAGTTGCCATGTACTCATATTTGAATTAAAGCACATTAGATATGGAGGCTAACATATAGTAGTGTGCCATTTTCCATGCCTTCTCAGCCTCTCACTCCTCATCAATGGAACACTCCCTGGTAATAGGACAGGTTTCATAAAGGACATACTTATACTCCTTAACTGTGAGTATTATATCTAACTTCCTTTTCTAGTCCACATAGTTAGGACCTGTTAGCTTATTCTCTCAGAGAATAATGGCTAAGGGCCTGAAAGAATCTCCACCAACCATTTTTGAAAATAAAAAATAAAATAAAATAAAATCTCAGTTTTATGAAAAACAAAATAATTTTTTGCACTTTATCCTCATATTAAACTGATAATAGTTAACCCCATCACTATTATCTTTAACATGGTTAATTTAGCCCCTAGGAAAACTAACATATCTTCTTGGGAAGATTAAAAGTTTCTTAAGTTATGTGTGTTAACCATCACAAATTAATTTTCCTTCTAAGTAATGATATAGAAGATAACTCCATCAAGGGGATAGCCATTTCTTCTCATTTTCTATGGACATGTCTCGTACAGTAACCTCCAATGTGGGTTGACCAATCATAGTACGTATCTTGGGTTATTAATTACATCTTTCCATTAATTCTAAATCCTTATGGTATTTCCATCCTATACGGGTTCACTCCCAGGGTGATGCGAGAAGACCCACGATCTCTAATAAAGATCGTGATAGAAGTTATGGGGCCATTGCAACCCCTCTTCCACTTAGTTTTTAAAACAAGGGTTTTCTTGAAAAAATATCCTTTGAAAATTTCCATTAAGTTCTCTTTTAACTCAAAAATAAATTATTTAAACCCATAAAAATTTCTATGTCAAGGTTTATACCATTTGAGAAATTTTTCCATTTGATTAATTTTATTTAAGTTAAAAACTATAATAATTTCAAAATTTTCTATTAAAACTTTCTAGAGATTTTGATATCAAGTTTTTATTTTGGCAAACATAATTTTTCTTTGAGAAAAATAAATTAATTTGGTTTTTTTCATTTTAACTTACAAAAATTTCTAAATCCAAAATATTTTCTATGTCAAGGATAAAAAAACATTTAAGAAAATAACAAATGATTAATAAAAAAACCTTTAAGAAAATAAAAAATGATTAATTTTTGTTTAAGTTAAAATTAACCATTTAATTAAAAAATATTTTCCTTGTTAAAAAATTTCCAAAGACTTTGGTCTTTGAGAAAACGTGCACATAGGTATTAAAATAAATAGTATGTTAGAAAACTGTAAACGTTTTCATTCTTTTCTATTTTTAAATCTAAGTGCCTAAATAATAGAATTAAATATATTAATTAAATTAATTAATAGTCTTGTTCAATCCTAAAATCCTTTACTATTATTTTTCATGAAAAATATTCAATGAATATTAACTATTACAAAAATAATAACTTCGCCTGGTATAGGACAAAAAATGAAAAAGAAATTGCGCAAAAATTATACGAAAAATAATAATAATAATAATTTTTTTCCTTGGTCTTGTGCTCCCGCCACACCAAATCGGGGCCCATGGACCATCACCCACATGCCTAAGCGCCCGCTCCGCAAGCTTGCCCGCAAACCCGCCCAGAATCTGGTCACTACAATGACCAAATCCTAGTTCGTATCCTTCCCAGAATGCATTCACAATTCACCGAGATGTGGGTCGGCTCGGTGCTTTGTTGTGGCTTTCGAGCCACGGCACGACCAAGCCGTCTCACAACTCCAGGCACAATGAGCCACAGCCTTATCACGTGGCTCAGCTCGACTCAACTCAAGTCCTCCTCTTCTTCTTCATTTTTTCCTTCTTCTACGATTTTTTCCTTTAGAGTTCTCTGCAACTCTTCTTCATGACATCAACAAGTGGCATTTTTTATCCAGATATCAATCAAAACAAAAACAACATCCGCATATACCCTTTAAACTCGGGCTTACACAATTTACTATGAAAAAATAGTATATTACAGTGGTTCTTAAACCTCAACCGTGAGGCTCACAAGGATCTATCTAATACCAAAAAAGAAGTAAAGGATCACAGGAACAACCAAACAATTATCTGGCCAATTTTATTAGACTAGCATACATGCTTCCTAAGCTAATCAAACTTCATGCTCTGATACCACTTGAAGGTTGAAATTTAAATAAGAAGCCATGCACACACACTAACAGAAGCAAAAAATGCACAAAACATAGCGGAATGATGTTTAAGTTATACCTCTAGGCGTTGAAATTTTCTTCGGTTCTGAAGGAGTTGACTAAACAAGGACGTTTGCTTCTTTGATTGTTGAAGCTTCTAGTTCGAAACCGGCTATCCGTCTACTCCTTCTGGGCATCAATGCAGAAGTCTTTCAATACTCAAAATATTCCTCAGCCTAATACTTGTCAATGAAAGAATTTAGGCAAGGAGAATCAAGTCTCTATTCTCTTGACTCCCTGCTATTAATTAGCAGAGTCAAGAAGAACACAAGAAGGAAAAATGAGAGGAAAAAAAAAACAGAAGGCTTATCTAGTTTTTTTTCATTCACTGTAGTGCATCTAAATTGATACACACAGTTTTACATACTTGATAAAAAAACACCAGGGTTTTGGTATTTCAAAATACCCGAAAGTTATCAATAGAATATGTTTAGCTTACTCTAAACTCTGCAGTTCTATAAATAATAAAAGCTATTTTTGTTTAGGCTATTGGGCCATAAAAATATTATTATTTATTCTTAGACCCAATGAGCTCATAAATAATAAATATTAATCATTTATTTTCTAGAATTATAAAAATAAATTAATAAGCCCAAATAAACTAAAATAATTATTCAAGTTTTTTATCTAGTTTAGGCCCAGGTTAATTTTTGCATTATTCAATCTGGCTTTAGGCCATGAATAATTAATTAATCAACTAAACCAGATAATAAATTTAATTTAATGTCTCTCGACCTTTTATTTTGTTCCAGTCTAATAATAAATTAGACTTTTTAAATAAAATAAAAATCCTTTTTTAACTGAGACCATTTCCTCAACCCAAAATTAATTAGGACTTACAGGCTATTCCGAGGACTAAAAAGACACATCGCCTTAACTACTAAAATGACCAAAATAGTTCTTCTATATAAATAGTTATATTTTATATTTTAAATATTTTCTAATATCACCATAAGAAAATATTGGCCCCAAGGACAATGTTGCGTTAGCAATATCTCCGACCTACATTTATAATGACCAAAATACCCTTCTACACATCACCACTAATTTAGAGAGGAAAAAGTGTAACAATTCTCTAAAAGACATCTATCATCCTTAGACTTCTAGTCCAATGATTCACGACTTCTTAGAATATTTTTCCTTTCAAAGGGAGCTAACCTAAAGCAAATATCCAAGTCATGTTTCCCGGGACCCTGGATATTTAGATCATTCGGACAACCATAAGGGGCAATATAGCATAGAAGTTATCTTATACAAGTTTGTCTTGACTAACTAGTTACATATACTTAACATACAAGTATATTGGTCCTACAATAGGACCTCAACTATAGTACATCAAGGTATACACTTCCAACTTCATCAGACCACCAACTCATACTCAAGTTATAGAGTATAAGTCCACGTTGTAATGGTAGTAGTTTAGGTTTCTTACGTATAGTACTTTTAGAAACCACTACTACAGGTCTAGTTCGATATATCCGAAATACGCTTGTGTTATGAAATGAGAAGACTACTCATTAACCAAATGTAAGTCATTCCATATTTCAAATTCATAACACAATAACCTTACTATGATGAGATTCTCATTCTCATCATTCGGTTAAGAACAATAGTGTATGTATTAAGTAACCCATGATCCATACCTTACTGTGAAAGAACTCCATTCACATGAATCATTTACTTAAACACAATAAGTCTTTTCTAGTGAAATTATGCACAAAAAGTAATGAAAAAATCACAAATAATTTCTAAAAATAAAATTTTTATTAATACAAATCAAAATTTCATCAAAAACTTAGTCTAAGAGGAGATACATCCCAACAGTCAAAGGCTTCAAATTTGTATTTCATTAAACACAATTACTTAAATCAAGAATAATCACCTATAAAGGTTCTGAAGTATCAATAACCCCCCTTGCTTGCAATGTCATTGGTCTATATACATCACTATGTAGTGTTCCAATAATTACTTAGCCCTTTTCATTTTCTTAGAAAAAGAGGTCTTAGTCATTTTACCAAATAAACATAATTCATGTGTATCATATGATTCATAATCAAATGATTCTAAGTCACCAAACTTGTGTAATTTAGAAATGCGATTTTCATTTACATGGCCTAAACTGAAAATGTCATAAGTAACATAAATTCATGTTATCTTTTCTTGGTTTCTTATTATTTATATTGAGATGATTTTCCATGTCGAGGACATACAAACTATTCATTAAAATTGCAGTACTATAATAGATATCATTTAATGAAAAAGAAAAACTTTTATTCTTAAAAATTAAATGAAATCTAATCATGTATAAACAAGCAACTATGATAATTTTCTTTAATAAAACTGAAACATAATAATATTTATAAGTTCTAGAATCAATCTGAAAGGTAAGTGTAGATAATAAGTCCCCACAATAAGTACATCAACCTTTACTCCATTTGCAATACGTAGGTCTATAGTATCTCTCTCAAGATTTCTACTACTTTTTAATCCCTGCAAATTATTACTCAATGGCCCATCTTGCTATAATGATTATATGGGCCTTTGGTAACTGTCTCCTTCTTCTTCATTTCCATCTTTTGGCTTAGTTAAATTCTTTTTAAAAACATTTTTCCTTTTAAAAGTTAAAGAATCAACCAACATGACTACATTATTTTCCTTCTTTATAATACTTTCTATAGTCTTGAGAAGATTGATCAATTCAGGTAAAGTGGATTCAATCTTATTCATTTGGTAGTTTTTATTACAGATTATGAAAAACTAGTTGGCAAATATTGAAGAATTAAGTTTATATTTAATTTACGATCCATTGTAAACCCAAGTGATCTAAGCTTCTCAATCAACACCAATATTTTTAGTCCATAAATTGGTAATAAAGCACATTCTCCCATCTTACAATGAAATAATTGTTCAGAGCTCTCGCATCTCTCCATTCGAGCATGTTCATTAAATAATTCCCTAAGATGGAAGACAATAGTATAAGCATCCATATGCTATTTTTGTAGCGCAAAGTTACCAGCATGATACAAGATGTTGTGTTGTTGTCCTCTTTGTGCTTCGTATAGACATCATGGTCATCAGCAAGGGCACCAATAATTAAAACTGGTAGAAAGGAATATCTAGCACGTAGAGTAACTTTTAAGATTTGAGAATGATTCTCAAATTCCTATACCAGTCCAAGAAATTAGATTCGTTCAGCTTGTTTATTTCCAAAATGCTACATAAGTTCAGGTTTGTTATCATGATGCAAATGACCTAGATGAAAGATAAGAGGTATTAGACTATTTATATGTACATGGAATGCATTTAATTAGGTCTTTAATTAAACATGTATTTATTCCACTATTTTACTCAAATCAATAACCCTCACTATTAATTCGGAAAAACCCATTGGAAGCTTTCCTAGTGGACTGATATCCAAATTCCTTAACAATGACCTTGGGTGTGCCCAATAAACCATCTTTAAGTTTAATGGTAGGTATCTAAAATCAATTACATCAAATGCAACTACTAGATCATTGGGTGATTAATGCCTTTTAATCTTAAAGTATTTAGGGCTAACACAGCCATACCTCTATTATTCTTTATGCTTGGGTGTTCTCAATTGGGATAAAGATATTAGTTATACCCAACACATTAATCCAAAATTAAATTTCATAGTTTAAATATGCTCAATTCGAGTAGGCTTAGGTGTGCCCAATAACCTAATCTCAAAAAAGAACTCTCGTTCTTATTATATTAATGGAATGCATTAGATTTAATATTATTTAAAGGATTTAATTATTTTAATTAATGGTCTCATTATTTGGCATGCATAATATCAACACATTAATAAAATGGCTTAAAATTCAAAATGGCCCTCGAACTTTCCAATTTTTGACAATGTTACCCTTGAACCTTTTTTGGGATAGATTGCACCCTTGAACTTATAAGATTAAGTACAATGCAGCCTTCCTTAATAGAACCATTATTAATGGAATGATGTGGTTGCGTCCATCCGACGTGTCAATAACGTGGCAAGACACGTCACACGCAACACACACATGCCCACATGCCAAATATACATCAATCTTTTTCTACATTTTGGGCCCCAAAAAAAAGTAGAAAAAAGGCATAAAGCTGCTCGTCAAAGGCAGATTTCCAGCAGGATGCAGTCTTCCGTTGCAGAGAAAGCTTAGGTAAAAGACATCAAGGCATGCAATTTAACAACAAAACACCAAAAAAATCCAAACTTTACTCTGTCTTCTCGAAATTGTATCAAATGGGCCATTAGAAAACACAGAACTACCATTATCTTTACCTTCATAGCACCACCATGTCCTTCAAAAACATCACCATTTCCCTTCAAAATCTACAAAATTTCCTTAAACCAAGTCGAAATCCCTTCAAATTTGCACAGAATTCAATGCAACACAAGATCGGACAATTCTCAGACAATTTAGACCCCAAAACACAAACCAGATGTCAAAAATATACATTTAACCAACCAAAATCTCTTCTAACCCATAATTTTTCTTCTCCTACTCCCTCAAAAGCGAAACACTGATCCAGACGCTACCCTCTCTTCCCAACATTTATATATATTTCCTCACTTTCAATTCTATGGCCAAAACCCTCTAAAAACCACCCAACTCATTTGCATAAACCCCAGCTCTTATACAATTGACCCCTGTCATTGGATCTTCCGATAAAACCTAGTAGCTTTACCTGCTACATCAGGTTTGGCGTATGGCGTGTCTTACCACGTCATTCATGTGTCGAATGGACACAGCCACATCATTCCGTTAATAATTGTTCTATTAAGGAGGGCCGCATTGTACTCAATGTTACAAGTTCAATGGTGAAATCTATCCCAAAAAAAGTTCAAGGGTAACATTGTCAAAAATTAGAAGGTTCAAGGGCCATTGTAGGTTTTAAGCCTTAATAAAATTGTAATAACTCAATTACATAGCTTAGTTATGGACTTTTCTAGATAAATTTCCTTGAGCCAAGCAGGAAATTAATTTTAGTCAAACTTATGTGTTCATGCATATTTTGAGAAGAAAGCCTTACCATCCTCTCGCTTTGTCCTTGGTTGCCACGTCCATAATCTTAAAAAATAATTTCTACTCCTATCTAGCTTATATTATTGAATTACCTAAACTCCTAATAAAGAAATCTCAAGTTACATTCAAGAAGAATTAGATGAGAAGAGAAATTAAACAAGAATTATGAAAAAAAAAAAAAAAAAGCAGGACTCACAGGCACTATTTATTCAAAACAAAGCAATAAAAATGCATAACACAAAATTAATTGGTCAAGTCATAACAAAGCTAACATGCCAAAATATGCTCAAAGCATAAGAATAAATAACACGAAATAAAAATCTAAAATTATTATTTTGGAAAAATTAAATGGCTAGTCCCAAAATTAGATTTTGAGAAAATATAGGGTCATTTTTTAAAAAGAGAAAATTGCTTCAGTGGGTTAAAAAATATTTTTTAATTAAATTCCAAGTTGGCCCATGGCTTGTTCTCTAGCCGATCACCAGCTTTGAATAGCCGTCCACTGGCTAGCTAAAAAAAACTTTTTTTTTCTTTCATCCTTTTCAATCTTTTGAAACACCGAAATCTACAATTTCGTTTTTAGTTTTCGAACCTTCAAAATCCGGTTGGTGTTCAGATTTCACAAATCTAAATCTAAGCAATATAAGTTAGATGAAATTGTTAATTTGAATTAACACAATTTTATGGTCATTATCAAAACTAATTTCATCCAACAAACACTAAGAAAGCAATCACGGAAGATCCTAGCAAATTCCAATTTCATTCTATTCATCTTTCTTAATTGAACAAACACTTTGTTCATATGACATAAAAGTAGACAAAGAACTTTTTCTTCATTAAAACTTTGCAACACCAACACACACAAGTTTCACAAACTATTACCAAAACAATCTTTAGTAATATGCATATGGTGAAACAAAAAAAAAAAACTCCTAAAACTATTTTCGAAACCTAAATGCCTTCGAGAAATAATTTTTCAAACACAGACACAAATCATGAGATGTTCTTGAAACAATTTCTGAATGCAAACAAACCCATAAAATACATATGAGATGGCTCTAATACCACTGCTGCATTTCGATCATGCAAAATCAAATAATGTGCAGTGAAAATTAAAATGAAATCCACACAATAAGATCACTAATATATAATTAAATTGGTTAAGGGAGAGGAGTAAAATTTTGTTACCTGAAGAATGTAGCTTTTAAAATTTTTCTACTACGAAATTCCTCCAAAAATTTGTCCAAGCCTTACGCTACCCAAATTCCAAGTGTAAGAATTTCTCTAATAGTATCCATACGAAGAACTGTACTCAACAGGCACCAAAAACCGATGCTAGTAGGTTTATTGTGCGGTGGCTATGGGAAAATAATTTGCGGAGAAAGAACGTAGGAAAAAAAGGTTTCTGTATTATTTTGCATGTAACCTCCAGAGAACAATTTCTCTGTGTCTATCTTTTTTATAAGATATCACTGCCATATCAAAACATAAATTGAGATATGTTTCCTAAAGCTTTTAGAGAACAAAAATTAAGCTTTTTTTCAAATTATGGGCTTAAGTATCAAATATCATAATTAGGCCAACAAGCTTTTTAATAATTGTAATTTCACTCAACTAATTATAACATTTTATAATTAATCCATAATAATTATTTTATCTCACAAACTAACCTTATAATATTATCATATAATATCTTGAGTATCAATTCCCTTATTGTGTATGACCTATTAGGTTTTTCAGTCTATTTGTAGCGAAATATGAATTAGTTCTAAATGTTATAGAATTAAAAATCCTTAATAATTAGAATTAATTTATTAATTTTAAATTAATAAATTCACATTTAGTAGATTATGAGTGACATCTAGCAATGCATCATGACCACCCAAAAGTCTAAAAAATCAAGTGGCTTGACATAAACCCTTCATTTGTAAATATTAGTAAAATAAACTCATTTCATCATACTATATCTCATTCAGTTCATAGTATGGAATTAGTGTCAACTCCCTTTAGAATATAATTAATTCTAACATGAATTTGTTAGTACTTGTTCCGAAATCCATTACTCAACATGTGTATTATTTGAAACTATTTTCAACACATAGTTGCCTTGGTCAAAGACTTCTTGAGTAATGATTCTCTACAAGTGGTCATGAGATATCCACCCATATTGTTAGGAGTGATAAATTTTTTATTAACCCTTTCAACTATTATCGTTTACTTTATATTGTACTTAGTATCTATCCTATAGGTGGTCCTTGATAAGATTCCAAATATTAGAATCAAAGTATAACGCTCAAAAAATAAAGTACCTTAGAGATCTCAAGTATAAGAATACTTGCACATTTACTATAATGAGATTCTATTACTAGCACTAAATAGTTATCTATATAATTATCAAATAGTTTGGTCATCTAATGTACTTGTTCATATAACAAGCATCCATGTATTAACTTTGAATATCACAATACCATAGGTGTGAGAACCATCGCTTGATCCAATCAAAAAGTCTAACACGTACTAGTCTTGGTGCATTAATAATGTCTTGTTTCATTAATACTATGACTAGGGATAGTTTATGTACAAGTACTGCATAGTGTAGTAGGAATCTCACATTATGATCTCTATCATGATTTCCTTAACACTATACATTACGTTTGGGATTTTATCTATCAATTTTACGCACATACACATATAAAATAAAGAAATTGAAAGATAAAGAGTGTATTTATTAGATAAATATGCAAAATATATTGTACAAATGGATTGGTTCTATAGCATAACTTTAACACTATCTTCTTCTATTTTGTCATCCATGTTAGCAGATTGCCTTATCCTTAACATTGAAGCGAGATCAGATGTATCCAAAAGTCCCCATTAAATTGTAGTCCATTAAAAGCTAACCAATCCTACGATCAAACCATTAAATGCCGAGCTTATAAAACTTCTTTAGAGCACAATTCAACAAATGAATAGAAATCTAATACCCAAGTGAGAGAAATGAATGGAGAAAATCATGAAAAAACTATTTGACTCATAGGGCATTTAACTCATTTTTTGTGGGTATTGATAAAAGGCATAGAAAACTTACAAGAATTAATGTACTAAGATATGGTTGCATTATTAAAGGGGTAAATAAGGAAAATAATGTCAACTTTTTGTAAAACGGCACTTCTTGTACAACAAAAATTTACATCTAAAACGACACTTTTTTTAATTGGAGGGAGTAATTATTAGTAGTAAATAATTTTACGTTGTGAATAGGAAATTACTTATTAGAAATTGATATATTCAATTATTTAGTGAAAATTATATTCTTTAGAGTAAATATTTATAATTGATTTTACAAAGGACTCAATTGTTGATTACTTTTAATGAAATGTAAGCTCTATTTTAAACATTTTGACCTTTGATTTAAATTTATTTTGACTCGTGATTATTTTGACCTTTGAACCTTTTGAATTATTTGAACCTATGACCATTTATTTTGACCAAAATTATTTTATTAAATTAATTTTTATTAAAAAACCCCTAGTTTGACAAAAACTTGTAAATTTCCATTTTTGTCCCCTATGTGCCACCACCTTTAGAGGAATCTTGGCCATTAGATTATTTTTAGTCTCAACTCTCTATCTTGTTAAATATTAGACACCCATTTGTACATCTTATCTAAGATGATATCAACCTAACTCTATATTTTTAATGATCTCAACCTTATTGTAGACAAGCAAATTGGAAAAAATATATTTTATTTTATTTAATCAAGATTAAAATAAATTTAAATATTTTAGCCTTGATTAATTAAAATAAATCCATGAATAAATATAATTATTCTTGGATTAATGCAGTTGGATCATTATTAAAAGTCTATTAAATCCAATATATTATGGAATTGAACTATTAAAATTGGGTAATTGTCAAAAGTCTATTAAATCCAATATGCTATAGATTAAATAAAATGGATTGGTCCACAAAATTAGGACCTTTATTCAGGATCCATTAAACCTAAATGGTATAGGTTACATGAAATTGGGTTAAACTTAAATAAAGCCCAAATCACCTCAAGTCTAAGTCCATTAGGGTTTGTTAGGAGGTTTTTCAAAGTCCCACATCGGCTATTTATACTAAAGTCAAAGTATCTTAAACATATAAATAGGATCTTCCCCTCAAAGGTTCGAAGCATCTGCAGAGTAAAGTCAAGGGATCTTAAACCTATAAATAGGTCCTTCCCTCAAATTTTCAAGGCATCCATGGAGCTTCAACAAATAAGAGACGTCTCCACTTCAAGCTCAAGCTTCCACAACATTCAAGTACAAATTTCAATAAAATTAAGTTTCACCAAATTTAAGGTTCAAAATCCTCATTAAATCAAGGTCCAGAATCTACATCAAATTTCAAGGTGTTCATCTTATTTTGTATCAAACAAGTCTCGAAGGCTTGGTAATATTCAAGTGTTCATCATCAAATTCTACTCGATCTAAGATCAACTCTTCAGCACTAGAGTCAACATTTTTCAAAAGAGAAAAATCAAAGGACTCATCCTGCATTTTAGGACTTCTTCAAAGATTTGTAACCACTTTTACTATTTACTAGGTATTTTATATTTTTTTTATATTTTTCTTGTCTTGATTTGCAGACTTGAAATTTTGTTGAGTTACCACTTATACTGGAATTAATCTTAACCATCTACTTAGATAAATCCTAACCATTCACTTGCTTTAATCTTAACTTTACATTTAGCACAACTGAGGCCATTCAATTGAAGTCTTGTCTAAGATAATTAAATCAATACTTCACATATTACTAGATCATAGCCCTTAATTAAATTAATTATAACCCTTCAAATGTATTCAATCATAACCATTGATGTATACTTCTTTCTTAAGCAATTTAATCAAGAAGATTGATTTTTATTATACAAAAAAAAAAAAAAACCATTAAGCTACCCTGATTCCCCTGAACCGGCCAACGCCCTTTCTATTTGCCAAAAGTTATTTTCCCCTCTCTTTTACTCTTGTTGGCCACCACTCACCTCCTCTCTCTTTCACCTTGAATTTTCTCTTACTTCCAAGGAAGATCCCTAGCCTAGAAGTGAAGATTGAAGCCTCCATTTGTTGTATGTTAAAGTTTGTAAGTGATTTCTTCAAGAGGTATTAATTAAGAACCCATTTTCTCTTTGTTTTCTCAAGTTGAGTAAAATTAATTTTCTAGACAGATTTGTATATCTCTTGAAAAATGCTATTTTGATCACTTTTATGAAGGGGATTTGATGTAATATTGTTTGTAACAGGTTGTGCTGAGTCTATATGGTGAATTATATGAGTATTGTGAAGAATTGATGTTGGATTGATGATTAGAATTGCTCGGTAAATAGAGCATTATTTCTGGAATTTTGATCACTTGAAGTTTGGATTTTAATTTTGTATGAAATCAATTGGCGATTTGTTGGGATTTATTTTTCTATGAAATACTATGTCTTGGGAGTAATTTGATGTTGACTTTGCATGATTATCACGTTAGGAAATTGGTCTTTTGATATTTGGAATTTGCTTTGTTTTCTGTCTGGAATTTTAGTTTGAGTCGCAATTTTGAGGAATTATTTGAGTACCTTTCCATTTGAATTTTGATTCAAAATTTTACCACATAAAATTTCAATGTATTGGGAGTATTTTTCAATTAAAATTACTGGAAAATAATTTGTATATTATTCTCAGTAATTATTTAAAAATTGGTGCCTAATCTATTTTGCAGAGTTACTGTAGGAGTATGTTATATTTGAGCATACAAATGACCTATTTAGAAACATGATTTTTGAATGAATTTTGTATAGTATCTTACATACATTATGAAGTTATAATATGAAAATTTTGAGTGTAAAATAAGCTAATTTTCCTAGTTAACTAATTATCACCTCATGTTAAACTCCGTTTTGCTCTATTAGCATCGAATTTCTAATTAGGAGATGATTTGAAATTACTTATGGTTTTACTATAAACCTTTCATGATCTCAATTTTTTTTTGATTATATGATTATTTGGGTATGTTTAGTGATAATTATAATTATACTTTGATGTTAGGCTGATGACCCTTAATTTGTTAACTCTTGTGTTAAAGATAGCTACTTTTGTGGTTAGGATACTTGAAGACCACTTTGATTCATTATATGATTACTTGATAATATAATTTTCTTAGCTTAATTATATGATATTTTCATGCAATATGTGATTTTTAAATGATTACCATGTTGTTTATTGATGGGGGTGGTGTGAGATAGGAATTAGGATTATGAGACTAAGACTTTGAAAGAGATGGTATATGATTGTCATAGGAGAATGACTTTACATGCTTGAGATTAATGATAGGAAGTTGGTACATATTCAATTTATGTGTTAGATTTTATGGAAGTTGGAGGTCTTGAACCAAGGAACTAAACTAGAAATATCTCTTTTTGTTAGGATTTTTAAGTTAATTCCCCCATATTCATGAAATGTTTTTATATGCAAGTTACTTTTTATAAATCTATGTATTCATGCCAACTCTTTCATAGAAAAGTATTTGGAAGCCTCTTATGAGATATTGTAAAGTATTTGGAAGCCTCTTTATGATTATGAAATATCAATTCATGCTCTATTTCGATAATTTGAGTTGAAAATCATGCATTAATTTTGTTACTGGAAATCAAAATTGGGTCCTCCATTAATATGGCAAAATTAGGAAGAATCAAACATGGAGTTCTTCAAATACTTTATTATTTGTTAACTTAAGAAAAAAGGCTGCACCCCATATGGACACATTCAGAGCCAAAAGCCCAGTTGAAGAAGAACTTGGAAGCCATAAGCAAGATATGAAAAGCCAATCCAATCTGGATTGGTTGTTTCCAAATGCCTCAATCACACGTTGCAATGATATGGAGAGGAATATAATAATATACTTGTTGACGTCTTCTTTAGCCAATCCGTTGCAATGGTAACTTTGAGCCGAAACCGTACAAATTCTGCCAAACAGATGATGACATCAAGAAAATCTTCAGCCGAAGTACTCGGTCAACATCGGAACCAGGAGCTGATGAATCGTTACCCCCATATCGCGACATGATCGGTAAAACACTACCGTTCCTAACTGCCAAGGATGGGCTACAAAGCGAGATTTTTTCCACATTCAAATAGTTAGCAACCATGCCATAGTAAGCATTAAATGAGCAAGGAGCCCCAAAATAAAGAACCCCACAACAATCGTCTCAACCAAATACCAAATTTTCTTCCAGTTTTTAATTCCTTTTCTGCATTTTCTTTACAGCTTTCCTTACGGCTTTGTTTACAGCTTTATTTACATTTTCTTTACAGTTTTTCCTTACTCCTTTGATTACTAGCTTTTCATTTTTATGTTTCTTTGATTTCAAATTCTAATACTTTTGTATTTGTTCATCGTCTCAATCGAAATACACTGTTTTTAGTCCTAATTTGCTTTCGCATGTAATATTTCTACTTTCTTGGACTCTTTCTATAGTAAGTTTAAGGAATCCACATCTTTTAAAAAGTTCAGCTCACACATTCATCTTTCTATCGGACTGTTTATGTTCATCGGAAGAGTAGCCGATTATAATTCTATCGGCTCCCCTTTTCGTAAGGCAACATAAATTGGCATGCCCTGAGAGACCAAAGGTAGTTGTTGCATGCAATTGCATTCAGGACGCATTATGGCTAATTCTCAGCAGTAATCCTTAAGGATTTCATCGGATCTCTCCAATTGGCCTACAGTTTGAGTCTTGCGGGGAGCGTTTGATCCTACAGTGACGACTTTCGGTAACGCCCAGGTCACCATCCCTGAGCAACAAGGGGCACAGTCTTCATCTCCTCCCCAAGTGTCCCAGTTGACACGCACGTCTTTAACTGCCATACGACAGGCCAGGGAGCAGTGAACAGGTGAACTCATTCAGAGTCTTATTCCTCAGTTTGCCACAGTATTCCGACCTCTGCTTTAGAACGAGTTTCATAATTTCGAACAAAGGTAAAATGCTCACGGGACACCTCAAGTAGGTGTGTACCCTCCTCCCTCATCCATTGTTGCACCATCTTATGGGTTAGTACAATTATTGTGCCGGTAGCAGCCTATGCCAATGCCCAGGGGGCACCAAGGGAATCCAGGGTTAAATGCACCCTGCATGGTTCCTGCGGAACATTTCCTATGGAGAACTCTACCATATCCAGTCACAGGAACTCTATTACCAGAATGCAGTTCCTAACATGAATGTTTGTTCCTCATACGGAGGACCCCAGAATTACGTTATAGCTATTAGATTATATGCCCTCTTAAATTAGGTTTCTGATGTAAAATCGAATATTTTAATAAAAAAAAATTATTTTCAGAAATTAATTGTGAATTTATTTTTTTCCCAAATTTTAATTTGGGTCCCATATCAGGTGAAGTTAATATTTTTGCAATAGTTTATATTCTTGGAATATATTTGCATGAAAAATATTAGTAAGGGATTTTAGAATTAAACAAGATAATTAATTAATTAATATGTTTAATTCTATTATTTGGGCACTTAAGTTTAGAATTAGAAAAGCATGAAAACGTTTACTGTTTTCTAACATGCTATTTTTTCATGTACCTATGTGTGCTTTATCTCAAAGACCAAAGTCTTTGGGAACTTTTTTGACAAGAAAAACATTTTTCTTCAAAAAATTAAATGGTTATTTTAATTTGTACAAAAATTAATCCTTGAATATTTTCTCAAAGTATTTAATCCTTAACATAGAAAATATATTGGATTTAGATATTTTTGTAAATTAAAATGGAGAGCCATTTTATTTTATTTTGCACTAGGAAAAATTGTTTTGTCAAATAAACTTGAGACCAAAGTCTCTAGAAAGTTTTAATTGGAAAATTTTTGAAATCATTAAGTTTTAACTTAAATAAAATTAGTCCAGGGAGAAATCTCTCAAAGGATATAAGCCTTGACATAGAGATTTTAATGGATTTGAATATTTTATTTTTGAGTTAAGGAAAAACTTAATGGAAATTTCAAAATGATATTTTTCAGAAAATCTTTATTTTAAAAGACTAAGTGGGAGAGGGGTTCCAACGGCCCCACGGCTTCCATCATGACCCTCATTAGAGATCATAGGTCCCCTCGCGTCACCCTGGGAGTGAACCCGTATAGGATGGGAATACCACAAGAATCTAAATCTAATGGAATGATGTAATTAATAACCCGAGACACGTACTATAATTGGCCAGCCCACGTTGGAGGTTATATTGCGAGGAATGTCCATAGGAAATAAGAGGAAACGGCCATCCCACGATAGAGTTATTCTCTAGATCATTACCTACAAGGGACATTAATTTGTGGTGGTTATTACACTTAGCTTAGGAAACTGTTAATCTTCCAAAGAAACTATGTCAGTTTTTCCTAAGAGCCAAATTAATTTATGTGCACAAATTTATTTTCACAAACTAAATCCTTTGTTTTATTATTCGATTTTTCGGAAATAGTGGGAGGTTCTTTTAGTCATTTGGTCGTTATTCTCCGTGAGAATAAGTTAACGGGACCAAAACTATGTGGACTGGAAGAGGAACCTAGACATATTACTCATAATCGTAGAGTATAAGTATGTCCTTTACGAGACCTGCCCTGAAATCGGGGAAGGTTCCACCGACGAAGAGCGAGAGGCTGAGAAGGCATGGAAGAAGGCTAATGAAATGGCACGTTGCTATACACTAGCCTCCATGTCTAATGTGCTCCAGTCTAAATACGAGCACATGGCTTCTGCGTATGACATTAGTTATTCGTTGGCTATTATGTTCGCGGATAAGAGCCAGCCCGCAAGGCAGGAGGTTCTTCGAACTATAATAAACTCTAAGATGGCTGAGGGAGCATCAGTCAGGGAGCATATGTTCAAGATGATTGCTGCTTTCGAGGAGGCGAAAATCTTAGGGGCTATCATTGACCCCAAGAACCAAGTGGACATGGTTCTCAAATCTCTACCGGGTTCCTTTACTCAGTTCAAACTAAATTAT
Source organism: Voacanga thouarsii (assembly GCA_026120185.1). Taxonomy (NCBI): domain Eukaryota; kingdom Viridiplantae; phylum Streptophyta; class Magnoliopsida; order Gentianales; family Apocynaceae; genus Voacanga; species Voacanga thouarsii. The sequence continues at coordinate 1,353,823 of JANUWF010001161.1, forward strand.
AATATGAGTTTGATTGAGTTGATGAAAGAACTTCAGATGGTAGAGAAGGTCATGAAACCACATTCAATGGCCATGATTGCTAAGGCTTCTTCCTCAAGAACTGGGTCTAAGCCCAGAAAATTCAAAAGGAAGAAGGGATACACAGTAGCCCAGCCCAAAGACAGACCTAAGGGCAAGTGCTTCAGATGTGGGAAGAAGGGACACTGGGAAAAAGAGTGTCTAGATCTTCAAGCCAAGAAAAATCCCACATGTAATGTTCTCTATCTAGAGTCTATATCAATGGTTAGATCAACTTCCACTTGGAATGTTGATTCAGGAGCCACTGATCATATCTGTAGAAAGATAAGTTGACTCAAGAAGGGCGAACATGGATTATGCGTGGGATTTGGAGCACAAGTTTGGGCCCTTGCAGTGGGAGAGCTGGATCTTGTTTTTTATTGTAATAAGAAAGTGGTTTTAATAGATATTTTATATGTACCTAGTTTTCGTCAGAATTTAATTTTAGTTGCAAAACTTATAAATCAAGGATATTCTGTATTTTTTCATTCTGGTATTTTTATCAGTATAAATGGAGAAATATTATGTATTGGGCACATGTATGAAAATCTATTCTATTTAAACCCTATTAATCATCAATCAAATAGCGCTCAATCTGAACCTTTAACTAAGGAGAGAAAGACCAATATCAATGACTCAAATCTTTGGCATCTGAGGTTGGGTCACATCAACTCAACCAGGATTCAGAGGCTAATCCATGATGGGCCTTTGGGCTCATTGAGATTGGAAAATTGGCCTCAGTATGAATCTTGTCTAATAGGAAAGATGACCAAAAGGTCTTTTGTCCCTAAGGCGGAAAGGGCCGAGGAGATGCTGAGTCTTGTTCACATTGATGTGTGTAATTCATTGTCTACACCAGTTAGAGGAGGTTTTTTAGTACTTCATCACTTTCAAAGATGATTGTACAAGGTTTGGTTACGTTTACCTGATAAGACGCAAGTTTGACTTTTTTGACAAATTCAAAAAGTTTAAGACTGAAGTGGAGCGTCGGATAGGTAAATTAATCAAGTCCTTACGATCGGATCATGGTGGAAAGTACCTCCTAGGTGAATTTAAGGACTACATGATACATCATGGGATAGTATCCCAACTCTCTGCGCCGGGGACACCCCAGCAGAATGGAGTAGCTGAGATAAGGAACAGGACATTGATGGAAATGGTCCAAAGCATGATGTCTCATGCTATTCTTCCAGTGTCTTTTTTGGGGATATGCCCTGGAGACAGCGACATACATTCTGAACTTGGTACCTTCCAAGTCAGTACCTAAGACTCCCTATGAGATGTGGACTGAGCGTAAGCCAAGTCTGAATCATCTCAGGATTTGGGGTTGTCCAACTTATGTACTAGTCAAGGGAGGCAAGTTGGAACTAAGATCAGAATTATGCTATTTTGTTGGCTATCCAAAAGGGACAAAAGGGGGTTACTTTTATTATCCCAATGAGCAGAAAGTACTAGTCAATACCAATACTAGATACTTGGAAGATGATCAAAGTACTTCCACTAAAGGTTCAACAAGGTTGAAACTTGAGGAGAAGTTATCTACAGAATCAATTTCTTCTGACCCAATCATGGAACAAGAAGAAGTACAGCCTCAAGAGCCTGTGCAAATGGAGCCTCGTCGTAATGGAAGAGTGTCTAGGGTTCCAGATAGATGGACTGGAGAAGTCTTTGAGCTGGTCTCCGACCATTAGGAACAAGACCCCACTAGATATGAGAGGCTATTGCTGATGCCGATGCAAATCTGTGGCATGAAGTAATGAAAGCTGAAATTGAATCTATGTACCTCAATCAAGTTTGGAATCTTGTAGCTTCACCTGAAGAGATAAAACCCATTGGGTGCAAGTGGGTGTACAAGAGAAAGAAGGGAGCGGATGGGAATGTGGAAACCTTCAAAGCTAGGCTTGTGGCGAAAGGGTATACTCAAAAAGTGGGAATCCACTATGAGGAAACCTTTTTCCCAGTAGCCATGCTTAAATCCATCTGCATCCTCCTTGCCATCGCATATCACTATGACTACGAGATATGGCAAATGGATGTCAAGACGACATTCTTAAATGGCCATCCTAGCGAAGACATCTATATGTCCCAACCGAAAGGCTTCATTGCCGAAGGCCAGGAACATATAGTTTGCAAGCTTAAGAAGTCCATTTATAGACTTAAGCAGGCATCGAGAACATGGAACATTCGTTTTGATGAGACTGTAAAGTCTTATGATTTTATTCAAAGCGAAGATGAACCATGCGTGTACAAGAAACTTGAAGGCATTAATGTGGTTTTTCTTGTCCTGTATGTGGATGACATTTTACTCATTGGAAATGATGTAGGGACATTATCATTTACAAAGGTTTGACTGTCTAGTCAATTCAGTATAAAGGACTTGGGAGAAGCCAGCTACATTCTTAGGATTAGGCTTCTTAGAAATAGGAAATGGAGAATGTTAGGATTATCCCAAACAACATACATTGACAAGATGCTGGCCAAGTACAGCATGGACTCATGCAAGGGAGCTCTAATCCCTTGCAGACATGGGTTGTCATTTTCTTCAAAGGATTGTCATAAGTCTCAAGAAGAAAAGGACAAAATAAGTAGGATTCCCTACGCTTCGGCTGTGGGAAGTCTCATGTATGCTATGCTGTGTACTAGGCCAAATATCTGCTTTGTCGTGGGCTTAGTTAGCAAATATCAGTCAAACCCAGGGGAGGTACATTAGCAAGCTGTAAAGCATATTCTCAAGTACCTCAAGGGAATGAGAGATTATATGCTAGTTTACAAGGATAATGATTTGGTTCCTACATGATACACAGACTCACACTTTCAGGCGGATAAGGATGAGAGGAAATTCACTAGTGGATATGTCTTCACCTTGTCTGGAGGAATATCTAGCAATCTTATATTGCTGACTCAATCATGGAAGCTGAGTATATGGTAGCTTCGGAGGCATCCAAGGAAGCAGTCTGGCTCCGGAAGTTCCTTACAGAACTTGGAGTCGTACCACATATGGACAGGCCGATTGTGATGTATTGCGACAACACTGGAGCAGTATCGCAATCAAAGGAGCCTCGGAACCACTGGAAGGGGAAACACATCGAGAAGAAGTACCACCTGATCTGGGATTTCATTCAGAGACGGGAAGTCATGGTGGAACATCTTGCCTCAGAAAACAATCTAGCAGATCTATTCATAAAGCCTTTAGCTGAGAGAGTTTTCAAGAGACACTTAGACGCCATAGGGGTGGGCACCTATGGACTTACCTAGTCTTAGAGTGCAAGTGGGAGATTGTTGGATTGTATGCCCTCTTAGACTAGGTTTCTAATGCAAAATCGAATATTTTAATAAAAGAATTTATTTTCAAAAATTAGTTGTGAATTTATTTTTTGTTTGTGCACAATTTTCGTTTGGAACAGACCCATTGTGTTTAAATAAGTGATCTATGTGAATGGTGGTCTTTCACAGTAAGGTATGGATCATGGGTTATTTAACACATAAACAGTTGTTCTTAACCGATTGATGAGAATGAGAATCTCATCATGTTTAGGTTATTATGTTATGAATTCCAAATGGGGGATGGCTTACCTTTAGCCAGTGAGTAGTCCACTCACTTCATGACATAAGAGTATTTCGAATACGTAGAACAGGACTTGTAGTAGTGGTTTCTAAAAAGTACTATATGGTAGAAACCTAGACTACTATCGCTACAGCGTGGACTAGTACTCTATGACTTGAGTATGAGTTGGTGGTTTGGCGAAGCTGGTAGCATATACTTTGATTTGCTATAGTTAAGGTTCTATCGTAGGGCCAATATACTTGCATATTAGGTATATGTAACTAGTCAGTTAAGACAGACTTGTACAAGATAGTTTCCACACTAAATCGCCCCTTTGTGGTTGTCCGAATGATCTAAATATGCAGGGCCCTGGAAAACATGACTCGGATGTTTGCTTTAGGGTAGCTCTCTTGGAAAGCGGAAACACTCCAGGAAGTCGTGGATCATTGGACTAGAAGCCTAAGGATGGTAGATGTCATTTAGAGGGGTGTTAGTACACTTCTTCCTCTCTAAATGTACGGCGATGTGTAGAGGGGTATTTTAGTCATTTCACCTGTAGGTCGGAGACTTTACTAATGCGGCATTGTCCTTGGGGTCAATATTTCCTTATGGTGATATTAGAAAATATTTAAAATGCAAAATACAGCTATTTATATAGTAAGGGTATTTTGGTCATTTAGCAGCCAAGGCAATGTGTCTTTTTTGTCCTCAGAATAGCCCGTAAGTCCTAACTAATTTTAGGTCAATGAATTGGTCTCAGTTCAAGAGGATTTTATTTTATTTTATTTTATTCAGATGTCTAATTTATTATTAAACTGGAATAAAATAAATAAATAAAAATAGCAGGTGAGAGAAATTAATTATCTGGTTTAATTGGTTAATTAATTATTCTGGGCCTAGGCCCAGTTTGAATAATTAGGAAATTAACCTAGGCTTAAACTAAGGAGAAATAATTAATGCTTAATTATTTATTGGATTATTTATATAAGCCTAAAAAATAAATAATTAAAGTTTAATTATTTTGGTTCATTTGGGCTCATTAATTATTTATTGGGTTATTTCTATAAGCCCAGGAAATAAATAATTAATGTTTATTATTTTGGGCCTTTTGGGTCCAAGAAAAATAATAAATATTATTTCAGCCCAATAGCTTGGACCGTAGGGTTCCTTCCAGATACAGTTCAGATGAATTTAGGGTTAAGCCAAACTAATTCTCAAAAAAACATCCGGGTGTTTGAAATATGATATCCCGGGGGATATGTTTATCAGATAATGGGAGACCTAATTTTGGCTAACAATAAACAAGTCTCTGGTAGAAAAAAATAACCCTAATTCTCCCTCACTAATCTATCTCACGTAGGTCTCTCTCTCTCACGTCTCCTTCCATCTCTTGTTTTCTCCTTGGAGTTTTGCTAATCAACAGCAAGAGAACCAAGGAGATTAGAGACCACTCTTCTTCACTGTTGAGTTCACCGACAAAAAATTAGGCTGTGGAATATTCCGTGAACTAAAAAGCTAGCATTATTCATTTTCACCGGAGGAAGAAAGCAGCCGGAAGAGGAAGTGCAGCGCACTGGTGATCATGGACGTGCAAGGAAGAAGTTGTTCTTGAGCTTCAATTGATTCAACCATGTTCTTCAAGTTTTTAAGGCTCCAAGAGGTATGTTTTCATCCCACCATGCTGTGCCAATACTCTGTTTAATGTTCATGTTCTTCCATTTTCGTCCACTGAAGCATGCTCTGTAAATATGTCAATTCCTTCAATAGCTGTCCCTGTTGCGTGTCCTATCATGGCAACAGCTTATCCAATGTAGGGAGCAGGCTACCCTGAGATGGCTTCATTCCTAGGACAAGGTTCTCGACTAACTGTGATAGGTTTTCCTACACAGAATCAACAGCCAGTACCATCAGTCAATGTTAACTCAATGATGGAGGTGGCACATTGACAAGCCAGGGATTGGCCAGTATATTAGAAACCTTATTCAGAATAGGTAGATTCTATGGCAGTGCTACCATAAGGATATAAGTTGCCTGAGTTTTTCACATTCTCTAGAGAGGATAACAAGTTAACTATGGAGTATACAAGGAGGTTTACGGTGCAATGTGGGGAGTTTGGGAATAGTGACTAGCATAAACTGCAATTATTTTTTTGTCCTTGATAGAGGCGACATTTACTTGGTATGTAAATTTGACACCCAGTTCCGTGTACTCATAGGCAGATATGGAGCGATTTTTCATGAGCATTTCTTTAAACTAGCACCTGAGGTCTCCATAACGGATCTCTTAGCAGTCAAGCAAAAGCCATCCGAAGTTGTAACAGAGTTCATCGAGTGTTTTCAGCAAATTAAAGCACTCAATTGCCAAAAATGGAGTGTGCCAGAATTGCCATCAATAGAATGCATCCACATCTCAAATAGTGTCTTATTATCCAGGACTTTTCTGACTATCCCGTTTGCTGTCTCAAGCCGTCAGAATAGAGGAAATGATCACGGAGAAAGAGAAGAGGCAGTCAGTTAAGTTTTCTCATGGGCAAACCATGATATCAGTGGTGGACGACGTTACAGACAACGAGGAGGAACAATTACTGGAAGTGATGGCTGCGAAACTAGTGAAAAGTACATCTTACACTTGCCCTTTTTTGAAACCTGCCAAAGGGAAAGAGGAAGCTTCTCTTGTAAGGCCATTCACCTACACATTTGACGTATCAAAGGCTGAGTAGATCTTTGATCAAATGGTCAAAGACAAACAGATTCATCTACCTTTCGGCCACAAAGTTTTGGGGCCAAAGGAGTTGAAGGGCAAGAAATACTATAAGTGGCATAACTCATTTTCGTATAACACCAATAGTTAGGTTATTTTCAGGAACACAATACAAAAGGCTTCGCAAGAAGAAAGGGTGAGATTTGTTGACAAGCGCGAGGAAACCCTAGTTGATACAGACCCATTCCCAATGGCTTATGCGAGTATGGTACAGATATGCAAAGAAGATATAGAGCATAAGTCGGGAAATTCTTCTGTTAAGGAGCAATCCAAGACCTTGGAGGGGCAAAGACCAGTGTTCCAAAAGTTGGATGATCAGCTATCAGTTTTCACTCGGCTTACAGTTCCAACCTTCAAGGCTCATCTTCAGGGAAAAGATGAGAAGTTTACAGTATATGTACCTCATAAAGAGCCGTTCTTTCTGGGCCGTTGTTCCCAGGTTACAAAAACTCAGAAATGACAGGAACAAAAGAGATGAGCTCAGCAGAAACAAGCGCTGGAGGAATGGTCAGATAGACAGGTATCTACTTCTACAAGTCAGAACATACTCAGCATTCTCCCATCACAATTCTGAGCAAGGGCCGAGCAAGAAATGATGGAGGAGGATTACTATGCAACAGAAGAAGCGGTCATTAAGTTCATCGAGTTTAAAATGTCATCGGAAGGAATGTTTTTTCCAATCCCAATGACAGAGCATTACAGTCACCTCTAGTCTTTCTATATCAAGGCACATATTAATGGAAGACCTTTCTCTCAGGTTTTCATCGATAAAGTGGTTGTGCCACTACAAAAAAAATAGGGCAAATGCGATTAAGACAAATACGACAGTCAAAAAACCATCGCAATAGGTTACTTTATACGATGGTTTTGAAACCGTCGCAATAAATAGACCTAATACGACGGTCTAATGCCAACCGTCGTTTTTGGTGACTAAATACGACGGTTTATACAAATCATCGCAATAGAGCAGTCCAAATATGACAGTTCATTATAATCGTCGCAATAGAGTAGGCCAAATATGACAGTTTAATTTAACCATCACAGTAAAGTAGACCAAATACAATGGTTTATTGCAAAGAGTAGGCCAAATATGACTGTTTATTTTAACCGTCGCAACAGAATAGGCCAAATACGATGGTTATTTTAACCATCGCAATAGAATAGGCCAAATACGACGGTTCATTATAACCGTCACAATAGAGTAGGCCAAATACAACGATTTATTGTAACCGTTGTAATAGAGTAGGCCTAATACGACGGTTATGTACTAGTCATCGCAATAGAGTAGGTCAAATATGACGGTTATATACTAACCGTCGTAATAGAGTAGGCCAAATTGGACGGTTTATTTTAACCATCATTTTTAGTCTAGTTATAACAAAGCCTCTCAAAATTATTTTAAATTTTATCGATTATTTTCAAATTTAGTCACAATACTATTAGTAATGATTACAATAAATTTAATGACTAGATTGTTAATTTGATATCTTTATATTTGTAAATACTAATATATCTTTCTATTTTATAGATATTACTATACAAATGTGATAAAATAAAATGAATGATCTTCAAATTTGGTCACTAAACTTGTTTTAACTTTATAAATACATGTTTTTGTTTACATCTTAATTTTTCATATATTGATATTAAAGAGCTTGAATTTCATTTTAATTATTATAATTAGTTATTCTAAGATATATGTATATGTATTATTTATATACAGTATAATATATCCTTATTAGTTAGTGAGTATTAGATTAATATATTATGTAACATAAATAATATTTTAATTACGAACATACATATGCGTGTGTACATATATACCTAGATATAGTATCCTATCTATTGATTATTACATTTAATTATATATATAGACATTCTATCTATATATTTCGTTACCATTTATGTTAAATTTAAATAATTGTTACATAGTATACCTAGGTAGAGTATGTATGTATGTATGTATGTATGTATGTATGTATGTATGTATGTATGTATGTATGTATGTATGTATGTATGTATGTATGTATGTATGTATGTATGTATGTATGTATGTATGTATGTATGTATGTATGTATGTATGTATGTATGTATGTATGTATGTGTGTGTGTGTGTGTGTGTGTGTGTGTGTGTGTGTGTGTTATATATGCATTAAAAAATTATGGTTTTTCTATATATATTCTTTTCTTCTTAAAATATTTGTAGTCTTTAATTATTTTTATTTTAAATTATCTATTATCCTAAGAAATCAAATATATGTTCATTATTTTTTTAATTGACTTTTATCATTTATTATTTTATTAAATTATAACATTCTTAATTTTTAAAGTAATTTTATAATTTCTAATTAAAGGAATTTAATCTTTTTCTTTAAAAATTTCATACAATAGCTTGTTGGTTTAAAAATATTCCTTCAATTTATATCACTTGCATTACTTATTTTCATATGTTTATAATTTTGTAATGGTGATTGGAAAAAAGTTATAAAGAAAATAGTAGAACTTTATTGCTTTTTCTTTGACTATATCCTTTTTTTTTTTTTTTTTTGCTAGATATACCGTATCCTAATTCATTTAGTCTTCGTCCAATTTGCATAGCATTTGGTTCATTTATCTTCTTCAATTTGTCTAATGGTGTTTATTATGTGTGTGTGTGTGTGTGTGTCTACACACACACACACAAACATATATATTTTATAACATTTGGTCAATCACTCCGTCTTTCTCAAGCCTCAAATTTTAATATAAATTTTTTATTTTTATAAAATTATAATTTATTTATAAAATATTATATTTTCTCTTTTTAATCAAATTTAATTTTATATATTTTTAATTTTCTTTTCAAATTTGATTTATATCATTATAATATTTTTATATTATTTATATTATTTTCTTTTCAAATTTCAAATTTTCTTTTCTCTCATGGGTTGATTATATTCTTTTCTTTTCTTATAATAAAAATAATTAATCAATTACTATTTTTTTAAAATAAAAAAATAATTATTTTCTCATCTTACTTTTCTTAACAATTAAACAATATAGTGCTCATGACTTTTTTTTTTTTTTAGAGTATAATAAACTTACAATTTTTTTATTATTTTATTGAATAATATAATAAAAACTTTCTTCTTCAATCACAATGTATATTTCTTCATTCAATCACATTATAATATATATATATATATATATATATATGTATGTATGTATGTATGTATGTATGTATGTATGTATGTATGTATGTATATAAATAAAAAAACAAATAATTTTTTTAAAAAAACATTAAGATTGTAACTTGCTTTGCAAAAGATTTGTTCGAATTTGAAACTTTACTTTTTGAAAAATGAAAAAGCTTTGCTTTTTCCTTATTTCTTTTTACTTGTCTTTCTTTCCAACTTTCCAACTTGTCTTTCTTTCTAGCTTTGCTTTTTACTTTTTACTTGTCTTCCTCCCCCCACACTCTCAACAGTATCATTGTTGCTCTTGTTCTTTCTTAGCTTGTTCTTCTCCAAACGGGCTTTTGAGCCTAAACTTACCATTTACAGAGATCTTTTTGCTAGAACAACATTGCTTGATAACGACGGACTAGGCAGTTCCGCTAATGCCAAATATGCATCCTCTGAGACACCCATTTCATCAAAATCAAGAATTGGTAAAGCAAGCCAGGCTCTAATGATAGCAAAGACTCCCTACAGTGGCAAAGCTGTAACTTTTACCAGGGAACATAGGTCAAAGATGAGGATTACCCACTCTACAGACCGAGGTCCTATCCTTACGTTGATGAGGCTTTTGATTGTCAAAGATGAGGATCGGAGCTGATATTTTTTTATCTCAGAGCTGAAGATCGGAGCTAACGAAGCCTACCATCCTTTCCAAAAGCCTTCGCCTCTACTTGTAGTCTCTACAGGGATAGGATGACTGGAGCCCCCCTCCTAATCAGAACCATCTTTTGTCGGATAACCAATAGGAGGGGGTGCCTTTACATACGTTGTTTGTGAAGCTGGAGGTGGTGGATATGCCATTGCAAAAATGGAGTTTACATTGAAGGTAATCAAAGAACTAGCAAGTTCAGAAAGACTAGTGCTTACTTACCAGGAATATCACAGTGATTGGAGTTGCTCATTTCCTTTGATGTGTTGTGTGTAAGAGTAGAAATAAGAGCAAAAAGTGAGGGCCAATGAAAGGGAGGATCAGAGATGAAGAAGAGTGGGGAAGGATCGGGGAACCTCTCTCTATATAGTACTGCCAACAATCCTCCATAGAAAGGAGAGGGGAAATTTCCTAGGTCAGTCGGTACTACTTGATTATTGAACATAATAGAACGAAAATTTTGTCTAACAGGGACAAATGAACAACAGATTTATGTGCCTTAGAGCCTAATGGAGACTTCTGATCTTTTCGGCACAAAAGTCTACAAGATCCATTGTCTTTTTCCTTCCCATTACCTTAGAGCCTAATGGAGACTCCTAATCCATAGGCTATTGCTCTTCTAGCTGTTGCTGGAGCTCTTGGATACCTAATGTCGCTAGCACAGTCATGGCAAAGAAATGATGCTTGCCAGAGCTGGTCATACATCGTATGTGATCCTCGGGAAAAAAATGTAATCATGGTAAATTTTTCAGGTACCATTTCACTTGCCTTTGCAAAATTGACTTCTTTGAGGATTTTATTTTTGAATGATAACTGGTCCAATTCCGGCGAGTTTGACTACTTTGTCAGGTTTGCTTTATTCATTTTTATAGCATTAAAATACTCAAAAGCTTGGCCTTTGCATTAAAATTCTACTATGCATCTCTTATATATTTTCTTGACCGTCGTTTATGTATCTTATATTAAAATGAGATAGACTAGATATGATTTTCTTTTATTGCTTATGGTTAGGAGACTTCTGTAGTTTTTGGCTGGTTTATATAAAGTAGCAGGAGAAACGTTAGAGGAAATGTGGATATCAATATTTGGAGTAGAATCCAAAGTACTACTGTTTTTGTTTAATATATATATGAAACGCTAGGCGACTACTATTTTTGGCTTGTTTACATGAAGTAGTAGGATAAATGGGTATAGTTCCCATGTTAATCTTTTACTTTTTTTTCTTATTGTATATGTATCTCTTTTTTTGTCTTTCAATTTTATAATACTTCTATATCCAGTAAGGAGTGCAGTAGCAGCTAACTTTATTAAGTGCAAATGATTTAGATCTCTAGGTATCTATAATGAATATTTCAAATCATACACTTTGAATAATAATATAGTGAAATAGCAAGAAAATTGCTTCACAAATTGAATCTAAGATCCATTTTCATTGCTGAGGTAAAGGCATTTAAACATACCTTGTCTATTTCTTATTCTCTTTTTGTTCCTAAACATGTATGGAACAACTAACAAAAGCTGAATTCAATTTAAGATAAATTCTTTTAGTATCAGCTTTTGATTATGGAACAACTAACAAAAGCTTTTGGTTATTAAAAAAAACTAACAAAATAACATCTATAAGGGGAGAAAGGGAATACTTGAAAAAGTACTTTTTTCAACATTGTGCTATGCCCTGTATTATGTTAGTGTTGTACCCTAAAGGCAATCACTTGTACATTGTATATGACATATTTTATTTTAATAAAAGACATTATTTATCTTACAGTTTCTTTTGTTTATTTTTAAGTAATATAACTGTTTGATAAAGTCCCTAGTACAACACTGTGTTAAGGAAATCATGATAGAGATCATGATATAAAATTCCTACTACACTAGATGGTGTTAGTACTTAAATAATCCCTAGTCATAGTATTAATGAGATAGGACATCATTAATGTGTTAAGACTATCATGTGTTAGACTTCTTGATTTGATCAGGCGGTGGTTCTCATAACCATGAGTATTGAGATATTCAAAGTTAACACATGGATGCTTGTTAATGGAACAAGTTCATTGGATGACCTAACTTTGAGATAATCACATGGATAACTATTTAGTGCCAGCGATATAATCTCAATATAGCAAACGTGCAAGTATTCTTATACTTGAGATCTCCAAGGTACTTTGTTTGCTGAGCTTTGTTCTTTGATTCCAATCTCTGGAGCTCGATTGAGGGCCGCCTATAGGATGGATATTGGGTACATTGAGGTAAACGAAAGTAGTTGAGAGGGTCAATAAAGGATTCACCACTCCTAATAGTAGGGGCGAATATCTCACGGCTACTTGTAGGAATTACAACTCAGAAAGTCCTTGGCCAAGGCGATTATGTATTGAAAATAGTTCCAATTGATACACATCTAGAGTAGTGGGTTTCTAGTACAAGTACTATTGTATTCGGGCCAGAATTAATTCTGAAGGGAGTTGGCAATAATTTTGTACTCCAAACCGAATGAGATATTGTATAGTGAAAGAAGTTAATTGCACTGAAGTTTGTTATTGAAGGGTTCATGTCAAGCCACTTGACTTCCTAGACTCTTGGGTGGTCATGATGTGTTGCTAGAAACCGCTCATGATTTGGGAATATGGGTTTATTAATTGATGAATTAATAAACCAATCCTGATTAGAATTAATAGGATTAATTCTAATTAATTCTGAATTATTAATCTCAAAGACGTTTGGATTAATTCATGTTTGCTACCAATTAACTGAAAAACCTAATCGGTCGCACACAATAGAGGATTATATACTCAAGATGTTATTTGATAACATAGTGAGGTTAATTGCGAGAAAGAGAAGTTGTTGTGGATAAATTATAATTAGTTATAATTTGTGGTTCAAGTTGTAATTGTGAAAACTTGATGTTTTCAATTACAATTAGGAAATTCTAATTGTTTTAGAATTTCAGATTTTTAGTGGATTTTGGAATATATATTAGATATGCTTGAAACCCTAATCCAAGGGTGATTCACACAAAAATAGGAGCCACAAAACAACCGTCTTCTTCTCTCTCTCTTTCTTGTTTTGCTAAAAACGAAAACAGCCCTAGCTGCCATCTTTTTTTGCTAGCACAGGAAATTTTGATGCTTGAGTATTCCTCTGTGTGGATTACTGTTAGAAATAATCACACACTGTGATTATAGTGGTTAGACGTCCAACTCTCGTGGAGTTTGCATAAGAGAATTGCTGGATCACACCTCGACTTGAAGAAGATCAATTTTGTTCTTCGGACGATCACCCAAAGGTAAAAGCTGTTACCTTTATTATCATTATATCTTATTTTTCACACATAGATGGGTCCTGGGAGGGTATCTTATTTTATTTTTCGCTGCGCCGTATACGATACGAGCCTGAGATACCTAACATGCTATGCATAAAAGTCTGCAAGTTTCTTTGTTTTTCTCCTCTTATAGTTAGCCTTAAAGCATGCTTATCTCAATCTTTTAGTTCGGTCCTCCAACTGCGTATTAGGGATTTCTTCCATCAATTTCTTCTCACGTTCCAGTATCTCAATGGCTTCTTCCAAGTTCATCTCAACCATATGCCCTCATTCTTCTTCAACTGGGGACAAGGAGAAAGGAGAAAAGACGATTGGTTTGCAAAATATTTCAATTGGGGAGGGATAACTAAGGAGATAAAGGGACACGGAGGAAGGGAAAAAGGTAGATGTGTAGATAATATTTTAATTACACTGAGCTAATATTTTTCTATTGTTCTGTTGCAGAAAGGGACAAGGAGGAAGGGAAAAAAACGATTGGTTTGCTTATTTTACATAAAATATTTGAATTTTTGGTGTCTTGTCTTTTATTGGAGCCACATTAGTGCGCAAAATATTTTAATTGCACTGTCTTGACATTTTTCTATTGTTATGACTCTAAAAATACTTCGGTTTTGTTGTAGAAAGGGACAAGAAAGAAAGGGAAAAGATGATTGATTTGCTAATTTTTCATAAAATATTTTAATTTCCCTACCTTGTCTTTTATTGGAGTCACATTAGTGTGCAAAATATTTTAATTGCACTGCATTGACATTTTTCTATTGTTGTGACTTTAGATATAATTGGGTTTTATTGTAGAATATGCATATTAGTTTAATAGTTTAGAAAATTTATGTTAGTATATGTCTATATTTTAATATTCTAAGTTTACACTTGTACTTTATTTTTTTTAAAGATGATGCGATAGTTTTCTATTCATTGGAGTCATTTTATTGTCGAGACTAATCTCCGATTTGTGTATTGTGCAGGTAAGGAAATGTTCTAAAGCCCAACCTACTGACCTAGAGCTATGTTGGATACAAACTAATATTTTGTCGAGACTGAGAAGAAGAAGAGACAAGGAGGAAGGAGAAAAGATGATATCGGGAAGAGACAAGAAGGAAGGGAAAATGATGATACCGGGGAGGACCGACGTACTCAATTTTGTTTCTTGTTTTACATGTATTACCGTTTCTAATAGATTCTTTAGCATTTACTACTTGTTATATATGTAGTATTACTTTTTTTGTGGAGTTTAAGGATTATTTATGATTTCAATGTTCAAGAGATTGATTTTGATTTATTTGGCATTAAGCAAATTGTATTTTATTGTGATTGGTGTTGAATGAGTTGAACGGATTATATTTGGTTTGAAATTGCAAGTGGATAGGCCTAAATTCAATCAATTATTTAAAAAAAAATCAATCAAATATGACAGTTACAAAACCGTTGCATTTGGTAATGGCTTAACAAAATAAATACCACGGTCTAAACCACATTTTTAATAATGGTCGCAATTGCTCCGAAATGTATTACCATGGTTGTAATTGCAACGGTTGGATACCGTCGTAAATACTTAGCAATTGCGATAGTTAGGGCCGTCGCAAATAACTGTCGCAATTAACAAGTATTTGTGATGGTTTAAAACCGTTGTATTTACAGAACAATTGCAACGGTTTTTTCATCAAATGTGACAATTTGCAGAATCTCAACTCAGGTGAGTAATTGAGACGCTTTTCCTTGACTGTCATATTTACACCGTCGAATTAGGTAAATATGATGATTTTCCCCCCATTTTTAATAAAAACGAAGCCATTATATACGACAGTCAAAAAATCGTCGTTTATAGTAAAAACGACGGTATTTTCTCAAATACGATGATTTTCTAACCGTCATATTTACCTGAATTTTTAATAGTGTGCTAAACGTAATGTCGTTGGCAACCTTAAGGCGTTTAGGTAATGATAAACATGACTTATCTCCTACAGATATCTAAATGCTTAATTTCACCGGAGATGCAGCCAAAGTAGAAGGGGTCATCACTTTTGATGTGGCCATTGGATTTAAGGTTAGTAAGACTATTTTCTTTGTAATCACTACAAAATCGGCTTATTCTGTCTTATTAGGTAGGGATTGAATTCATGCGAACTATTGTGTTTCATCAACGTTTCACCAAATGATGCTGATTTGGGATGGAGAATGAGTAGAAAGGATACCTTCCGACCCCAATCCATTCTTAGTAGAAGTGCATATGAACGAAACTATGTTCTACCGCTCTACCTTCGACTCGAGCCATTACTCCAAGCTCACCATGGCTCATAATCAGATCACAACGGAAAGGCTGGAAGATCGATGTTCAAAAATAGAGGACCCTAACGTTCGACATGCGCTTGGTTTCATCACTTAGGACCTGTTAACGGAAGTGGATATCGGGGAACCTGGGGAAAGCAGAACTACAAAGGTAAGCTTATGCTTAATTTTCAATCAGCGGAATGCTTTAACAATCCTGATTCGTAGGTACAAAGATTATTTCGCATGGGATTATCATGAAATGATAGGGCTGGACAGAAGCATTGTGGAGCATTGCTTGCCGATTAAGGAAGGTTTCAAGCCTCATAAGCAGCCTACCCAGAGTTTTAATCCTGCTCTTCTACCCAGGATCAAAGAAGAAATTAATAGGTTACTTTAGTGTAGCTTTATCCGTACCTGCCGATATGCAGACTAGGTATCCAATATTGTGCCCATCATTAAGAAAAATGGCCAGTTGGGGGTTTATGTTGACTTCAGAAATCTGAATTTAGTCATCCCAAAGGACGAATACATAATACCGATAGCCAACATGTTGGTGGACTCAGCTGTGGGAAACCAATTCCTAAGCTTCATGGACAGATACTCCGGATACAGTCAGATATTCATAGCCAAAAAGTATACCAAGAAGACAACTTTCTGATGTCCAGGGTCTATCAACTTATTTGAGTGGTTAGTTATGCTTTCTAGAGAGTTATGAACCTTATTTTCCATGATCTCATCGACAAGACTATAGAAGTTTATATTGATGATTTAGTGGTTAAGTCACCCACTTTTTCACAACACTTACAGTGGTTGGAGCAGGCCTTCCTTTGAATACGCCAGCACCGATTAAAAATCAACCCTGCTAAATGCACCTTCGGAGTTTCAACCAAAAATTTCCATGGGTTCCTGGTGCATCAAAAAGAGATTGAAGTGGACCAGAACAAAGTAAGGGCTATTCTACAGGCAAGGCCACCGCAATCCAAAAAGGAGCTCCAAAGTTTCTTAGGAAAGATCAATTTCTTGCGACGTTTTCTAGCAAACACTATAGGTAAGCAGAAGATGTTCTCTTCTTTGCTCCGGTTAAAGTCGTCTCTAGAATTCATCGGGCAATCGACCAAGTGGCCTTTGATTAGATCAAAGCAGCTCTATCACGACTACCAATCTTAGTACCGCCACGAGATAAGGTCCCCTTGAAATTGTACACTTCGACAGCTCAGGAGTCTATCGGCTGCCTGCTAGCTCAAGATGATGCACAGGAGGTTGAAAGGGCAGTGTATTACCTCAGCCAAAACCCGACAGACGTAGAGACCAAGTATTCCCCTGTTGAGAAACTATGCTTGTCTTTATATTATGCATGTGTGAAACTAGATCACTATCTATTACCTAGGGAAGTGCAAGTCCTGTGCAAAATTAATCTCGTCAGATATCTACTAAACTGCCCACTGTTGCAAGGACGTTTAATGAAATGGGCTATTAAGTTACATACTTTTTCTTTAACTCACTTACCTTTGAAAGTATTGAAAGGTCAATCCATAGCCGATTTCTTGGTTAAACATCTATGCCTAGAAGTGCCCAATCCTGAAAAAGAAGAGGTATAGGGGTATATTTCACATAAACCATAGAAGTTGGAATTTGATGACTTTAGCACTCAGTATAAGGCAGGTGCCGGTTTGGTTATCGAAGCTCCTTGCAGACGACAAGGAAAAATTCTGTTTGAATTAAGTAAAGGAACCTCAAATAATCAGGCAGAATATGATGCTCTCATATTAGGACTTCGAATTCTGAAGGCTTTGGATGCACGAATGGTCAATATAACAAGAGATTCTCAAGTTGTCATTCGACAGATTTCAGGTGAGTACAAATGCGCTAATCTCGTATTGTCGGACAAGCTACAAGAAATGAAAGCATTGTTGCAATACTTCTCGAAAATTATCTTGACTCATGTTCCTCTAGTTGAGAACCAGGGGGCAAATGACTTAGTTCAAATGGCTTCGGGTTTTAAGAAAAGAGTCGGGGTAGTAATGTGTCAGCAAATATCGGGAAAGGAACATAAAGAAGATTGGCGTTCCGATGTCATTTCATATTTATAGAAGCCTACGGATCAAGTTTCACGGGAGCTAAAACGTAAGGCATTGAACTTTATGCTAATCGGGAACGATCTATTCAGAAGAAGCCATTCAGGAGTTTTGTTGAAATGCTTGTCAAAGCAAGAAGCAGCACATGCGTTAGCCGAGGTGCATGAAGGCCTATGTGGTGCTCATCAGGCGAGTCCTAAATTGAAATGGATACTACAGCAACATAGATTTTACTAGCCTTCTATGACCATAGACTGCATAGTCTATATAACCGGATGTGAGGCATGTCAAAAGTATGGCCCTTTGATTCATATACCTACCACTGACTTGCATCCTATTATCAAGCTATGGCCGTTCAAGGGTTGGGCTCTAGATATCATCAGCAAGATTCATCCGCCATTACCTAAAAAGCACACCTTCATTTTTGTGGCAACCGATTATTTTACTAAATGGGTATAGGCACAAGCTCTGACCAGAGTAACCCAATCTACCATTATCACTTTCCTTCAGTACAACATTCTTTTCTGATTCAGCATACCTAAAACTATAACAGTTGACCAAGGAATTATGTTCACGGGAAATAAGGTATGCGACTTCTGTAGGATTTCAATCATGCATAATCAGATTAAGTGCAGCGGAAAACAACAAGAAATCCAAGCCATGGATCATGGGTTTTGCAATATAAATGGGAAAAAGGAGAAGATTGCGTTTATTACCTCGTGAAGCTGGAATTCAAAAAATTTCAGAAACAAGAACGCAGGCGCGATCCAGATTATCCAAAACCGTTCACTGCAGCTCAACTGAAGTCCAAGAAAGAACTCCCTCTAATGATAATCCACACAAGTTTGAATGCTCACAATCTCACAATTCTATGCTAGTAGAATTCGGGAGGCTAGGGTTTTGATCAAGAAGAGAGACGGCTAGGGTTTGATCAAGAGAGAGGCAGAGAAACAGTTTCTCTGTTATTGCGTGAATAGTCTGTCTCAAACCCTAAGGAAACCGTTTCCTTATATTTATAGATTTATAATTACCATAAATTGCAACTTAGTCCTTCAACGTCCAATTGTCAATAAATTTGTCCTTGAAGTTTACTTAATTACAATTAGATCCCATGAATTATAACAAACTTATAATTCACCTATAAATATATTCCCTTCGCTTAATTAACCCCACAATATTATCAAATAATATATTTGAGCATTCAAACCTTTATTGTGTGTGACCCATTAGGTTTCCTAGTCTTATTGGTAGTATAATATGAATTAATTCTAATAATATTAGAATTAATAATCCTTAATAAAATAAAGGATTAAATTTATTAATTCTCTAATTAATAAATTCATATTTAGCATATCAAGAGCGACATCTAGCAATGACTCTTAATCACCCAAAAGTCCAGAAAGTCAAGTGGCTTGACATGAACCTTTTGTTGGATTGTATGCCCTCTTAGACTAGGTTTCTGATGTAAAATCGAATTTTTTAATAAAAGAATTTATTTTCAAAAATTGTTTGTGAATTTACTTTTTGTTTGTGCACAATTTTCGTTTGGAACAGACCCATTGTGTTTAAATAAGTGATCCATGTGAATGGTGGTCTTTCACAGTAAGGTATGGATCACGGGTTATTTAACACATAAACATTTGTTCTTAACCTATTGATGAGACTGGGAACCTCATCATGTTTAGGTTATTATGTTATGAATTCCAAATGGGGAATGGCTTACCTTTAGCCAGTGGGTAGTCCACTCACTTCATGACATAAGCGTATTTCGAATACGTAGAACAGGACCTGTAGTAGTGGTTTCTCAAAGTACTATATGGTAGAAACCTAGACTACTACCGCTACAGCGTGGACCAGTACTCTACGACTTGAGTATGAGTTGGTGGTCTGGCGAAGCTGGAAGCATATACTTTGATTTGCTATAGTTGAGGTTCTATAGTAGGGCCAATATACTTGCATGTTGGGTATGTGTGACTAGTTAGTTAAGACAGACTTATACAAGATAGTTTCTGCACTATATCGCCCCTTGTGGTTGTCCGAATGGTCTAAATTATCCAAGGGCCCTGGGAAACATGACTTGAATGTTTGCTTTAGGGTAGCTCCCTTGGAAAGCGGAAACACTCCAGGAAGTCGTGGATCATTGGACTAGAAGCCCAAGGATGGTAGATGTTATTTAGAGGGGTGTTAGTACACTTCTTCCTCTCTAAATGTACGGCGATGTGTAGAGGGGTATTTTAGTCATTTCACCTGTAGGTCGGAGACTTTGCTAACGCAGCATTGTCCTTGGGGTCAATATTTCCTTATGGTGATATTAGGAAATATTTAAAATGCAAAATACAGCTATTTTTATAGCAGGGGTATTTTAGTCATTTTAGCAGCCAAGGCGATGTGTCTTTTTGGTCCTCGGGATAGCCCGTAAGTCCTAACTATTTTTGGGATGAGGAATTGGTCTCAGTTGAAGAGTATTTTATTTTATTTTGTTTTATTTTATTTTATTCAGGAAGTCTAATTTTTTATTGGACTTGGAATAAAATAAATAAATAAATAAATAAAATAGGAGTTGAGAGAAATTAATTATCTAGTTTATTTGGTTAATTAATTATTCAGGGCCTAGGTCCAGTATGAATAATTAAGAAATTAACCTGAGCTTAAACTAGGGGAAATAATTAATGTTTAATTATTTATTGGGTTATTTATGTAGGCCCAAGAAATAAATAATTAGAGGTTAATTATTATGGTTCATTTGGGCTCATTAATTATTTATTGGGTTACTTATGTAAGCCCGTAAAATAAATAATTAATATTTATTATTTTGGGCCTTTTGGGTCCAAGAAAAATAATAAATATTTATCCGGCCCAATAGCTTGGACCTTAGGGTTTTTCCAGATACGGTTAAGAGGAGTTTAAGGTTAGGCCAAACTGTTTCTCAAGATAACATCCGGATATTTTGAAATCCCGGGGATATGTTTATCAGAGATTGAGAGACCTAATTTTGGCTAAAACATAAACAACTCTTTGAAAGGAAAAAAAACTCTAATTTTTCCCTTCCCAAGCAAGACTCACGTGAGTCTCTCTCTCTCTCACAAAACTCTCTCCTTCTTATTGTTTTTCTCTTGTTCTTTGCTAATCAATAGCGAACGAACCAAGGAGAATTGAGACCCTTCCTCTTCACCATAGTGTTCACCGACTAGAGGGTAGGCTGAGGAATATCCCGAGAGCTGGAGAGCTAAGCGTTAATGCAAACAAGACGCAGTCGAAGGCTAGCGGGTGTTCAACCGGAAACTCCTTCAACTGTGCAAAGCGAGGCGATTCCAGTCGTTCAATCCGCTCTTACTCAACCTAGAAGGGTTAAGGAGCGCAAATGTATGATCTTCACGCTTCCGCATGGCCTTTATGGCCCGCGTTTAATTTTTTTTTTTGTCTCTGTTTTCCCGTCCATGGCTTCCTGTGTTGCGTTTTGTCCATCACCTTTCAATAGCAAATTATCAGTGCAATAAACTCCTTTCAATATACAATATCTCATTCGGTCTAGAGCATGGAATTAGTGCCAACTCCCTCCAGAATATTATTAATTCTGACCCGAATATTTTAGTACTTGTTCAAGAAATCCATTACTCGATATGTGTATCAATTGGAACCATTTCCATCACATAGTCGCCTTGGCCAAGGACTTCATGAGTAATGATTTCTACAAGTAGCCTTGAGATATACTCTCCTACTATTAGGAGTGGTGAATCCTTTATTGACCCTCTCAACTACTTTCGTATACTTTACGTTGTACCCAATATCCATCCCATAGGCGGTCCTAGATAAGACTCCAAATATTAGAATCAAAGTACAACACTCGATAAATAAAGTACCTTGGAGATCTCAAGTCTAAGGATACTTGCACGCTTGCTATAATGAGATTCTATCACTGGCACTAAATAGTTATCGAAGTGATTATCTCGTAGCTAGGTCATCCAATGAACTTGTTTCAAAACAAGCATCCACACGTTAATTCTGAGTATCCCAATACCCACGGATATGAGAACCACCGCTTGATCCAATCAAGAGATATAACATGTGCCAGTCTTGGCGTATTAATAATGTCCCATCTTATTAATACTATGACTGGGGATTATTTAAGTACAAACACTTCATAGTGTAGTAGGAATCTCACATCATGATCTCTATCATGATTTCCTTAACACTGTGTTGTACTAGGGACTTTATCTAACGGTTTGTACACATATTTAGATATAACAATCAAACTGAAAGATAAAGAATGCCTCTTATTAATTTAATATGCAATATACATGGTACAAGTAATTGCCTCTAGGGCACAACACTAACAACTTCTTAACTCAATTTAAAGTTAAATTATTACATTCATCTCCATACTATGCACAGGCCAATGGTCCAGTTGAAGCTACAAATAAGACTTTGATCATTATGATCCGTAAGTTATTGGAAGATAAACCTAGAAGGTGGCACGAAATACTTCAAGAGGTATTATGGGCATATCGGAATGCTTACAAGACTGCTACAGGGTTCACTCCATTTCGGCTAACATATAGACAAGATGCGATACTACCCGGTAAGTTATCACTACAGTCAGCCCGAGTAGCTTACCGACATTGCTTATCGATTGAAGATTACAAATTAGCTTTAGCCATGAGTTTGGACCAAGTCGAAGAGGACCATTGGACAGTATTAGAAAATATCAGAAGGCATAAGGAGAAGGTAGCAAGAACTTACAATCGGAAAGTATAGGGAAGGAGTTTTCAAGTAGGAGACATGGTTTAGAAAATCATACTGCCCATTGCACCAAAAGACCCACGCTACGGTAAGTGGTCCGCTTCATGGGAATGGTCTTTTCTTGTTACACAGGTTTTTGATGGAGGTGCCTTAAGAAGAAAAGTAGAGAAAAACAACAGAAGGAAAAAAGAAACATGTTTGCATTTATACGAAATGGCTGATCACAAACAAGAGCCAATCAGATGGCTGTTACATTTGAAAAAAAAAATGAAGTTAATCCTTCTCAGAAGGGGTGTAAGGCGTCTCAATCGGCTGGGCGAAAGGAATTATGGTGAGCCGATTCAGATCTTCCTTAGGTAGAGTAGCCGCTGTTAGGGTTTCCTCTTCTTCTTCCTCCTGGGCGGTCGGTTCTTCTGGGGCTGGTTCTGGTTCAGTGGTCGTTTCTTCCGTTGGAGGCAAACGAGTTTCGATATCCCTAGTTTGAGTACCTAAAGGACCAGCCTTATCGGGACAGCAGAAAATGGTGGCCAGATTGGATTGGAAACTATCCCACGAAGATTGCATGTCGGTAAGTAGCTTGTCCGAGTGTTGCAGCTCCATTTGGAGTAGTTCTTCCACTGCTTCCAGCATCAGCCGATCATCTCGGAATTTGGCCACTAACTCTTCCACTGAGGAGGCTGTTTGCTGATAGAGGCCCTCGGCCTCAAGTTTCTCATCTAAAGCCTGTCTTTCAGAATATAGCTATGCTTGGAGTGCCTGAAACTGCTTCTCAAGCCCTTTAATTCTTTCAACTTATTCGAAAATCTCAACTCGAAAGATATTGAGGCGGGTAGAGGCTTTCTCGCGACCCAACTATAGAAAAGCCTCCAATTCTCATAGCGCTCCCAAAGCTTTGAGTTGACATGAAGTTTCATCCCTTCTATTTTTGGTATCAGAGAAGAAGCGTTGCGTAAACCTCATGTGCCCTAGGTAATTAGCCGACAAATGCTTCAACTCAATAGGGACATCAAAGTCAGTTGATTTTACAAATAGCAGGAGGGCTCGGCTAATGGCATCTTGGGAAGATCGGTTGGTCGATAAGTTAGTCCCCATTAGACCACGCAGAAGTTCCAACGCAATGGCCTCAGTCGTTATTTGCTGGGAAGGAGTAGGTTCCGTTGGAGGCTCAGGGGCCACTCCTGCAAGAGGCGTGACTGGCTTGACAACTGCCATTTTCTCTAAGGTTGGCACTTGGACGTAGAGGCAACAACCGGTGAAGGCGAAACAACTAAAGTTCCTTTCTTTGTCGATGTTGTTTTTGTAGGCGATAAGGGGGGCGTGGTTGTCGATGACTCAGAGGAAGAGTTAGAGATAACCAGTTAGCTGGTTTTCTATTTCTGCAACAAAAGGAAATGTGAGGTTAGCTTTGAGTCAAAGATAGAAGAGCATTGAAAAAAAATATATGTTTAGCCTAAATCCAAATTTTGACGAATGCCGGAGTATTGGTGGCTTGCTACCTTTTTGACCGCCTAAGCAGGGGAAGGACGGTTTCTTCTTCTTCTTCTTCTTCCTCATCGACAGGTGAAAGAATAGGGGCTCTCTTCACTGGCGGCGTCTAGAACAATAGCGTGGTGATCAAACTGGTAGATGCCTTAGTCTGCTTACTTTTCTTCGTCGCTGATGTTTCCACCATTGTCTATGCCGATCCAGCCAGTTTGAGCAACCATGCCTCCATAGGGGTGGAGAAGAGTATCTTGCTTAGAAGTCACTACCACAGGTTGAAGTTGGTTGTGGCCTCTCTGACGACCTAAAAACGGTGGTAATCAAAAGAAAGAAGAACATTTAGGGACCTATCGACTAAAATATGCACATCCTCAGCCAATAGGACAGATATGACAGTATAAGAAGAAATATGACTAGGATTTGCAGAAATATCCTGAATCAACCTAAATTACCGCGAAAAGCAATGAGGGTTGTACCGTTCAAAAGAGGGCTTAGCACTCTGGGTGCCTGGTTTTGCCCCTAGAAAGAGTTCTCAAGAGCACAGCATTCTGGCCCAGATAAGCTCTTGGGAGGCTTTCGGTGCATCGGTAAGCTTCGTTAGCCAGAAGAGGCTAGTCTCCTTGGCAGAGTAAGGAAAAAAGTGGGGCACGTTCTGGAAATGGTTCTGATAAAGGTAGGAAATAATGGTCCCGGCAAAAGACCTATTCACAGGAGTCCTCAATAATTGATAACCTGTGGCCCGGTTGGCAAATCCACAAAGTCCTCAGGGAGATTGCTGATGCTGAATTGGGGAATATACTAGTAAAGCTATAGCTACATGACCTAGAGGGGGCCGCCAAGATTCGTCGGGTCACCCCCAGCCAATAAAACAGAGATCATCTAGTTCATTAGCTGATAGACCAAGGCCAACACCAGAGAGGCCAGGTCGTAGCGCCTCTTCTTCCTCAACAAAGCTAATACGTAGTATCAGTACTCGTTGCTGTGAGAGCAGAGGATGTATTTGCAGAGCCATAGCCATAGAAAGGCAGACTGTTCTTACTCTGAAGGAACGTTGCCTAAGCCTCTTTGGGGGGCTATAAAGTTGCCATAGGAGGTAAAAGACTTATCCAGATGGGCTTCAATGGCAGGTAGGTTCTTGTCGTCGTGAAGGGTAGGGATTTCATCTCCATCGCAGTGGAAGCCCAGAATGGTGCAGATGTCCAATATGGTCGAAGAGAATATACCATAAGGCAAAATGAAGCTATTGATCACTGAAGACTAGAACGGTAGAGTAGCGGTGAAAAGATTGCGGTCGAAAGCCATTTCAAAGTCAGACATCAAAATAGCATCTCAGATGCCCTATTGATCCCAAAGGGCACCGTAAATAGCTTGGCAACGATCACGCCATTCTCTGCAATTTTTTAAGGGACGTAGCCAATGGCGGAAAGAAAATGGCAAGCCGGTCGTAGAAAAATTGTCCTGATTCAACAGAAGGACGAAACACTCCAGATGGGTGAACTATAAGTGATCAGTGGTAACTTCTGTCGGCAGTAGCTGAGGACCCAAGGCATACAGATTGGCCTCAGCTTGGATCAGAGCCATGGGAGAATGATCAATCAGAGTGGCCATGGAAATTTAGAGTTCGTTAATCTAAGAAAAAAATGTAGAAAATGCTGTTGGATTTCACAAGAAAGGTAGAAATCTGATCAAGATAGAGTTGTTGTAGAAGAAGGATTTTGTATCGGTGAAGGAGGAGTAATGGGGACCACAGCTATTTAAAGAAGATATTCAAAAGATTAGCCGTTCGCAGGCTTCGAAACCAATGAGTCAGCACCCTTCTACAACGGTTGGGATGTTCTAACTTTGTTAGGAAAAGAACGGCTATGAATTAAAGAGGTACGATTCTCGTCACCTCACCTGTTCGCGCCTTCAAAGCAACGGGACTCGATGGGGCATCTGTTGATGTCATCTTTAGCCGATTTGTTGCAATGGTAACTTTGAGCTGAAGCCGATACGAATTCTGCTAAGTGGATGATGACGTCAAGAAAATCTTCAACCAATGTACTCGGTCAACATCGAAACCAAGAACCGATGAGTTATCACCCCCATATCGCGGCACGATCGGTAAAATACTACTGTTCCTAACTGCTAAGGACGGGCCACGATGAAAGATTTTTTCCACATTCGGATTGTCAGTAACCATGCCGCAACAAGTATAAAATAAGCAAGGAGCCCTAGAATGAAGAACCCAATAACAATCGTCTCAACCAAATTATCAAATTTTCTTCCAGTTTTCAATTCCTTTTATGCATTTTCTTTACAGCTTTATTTACATTTTCTTTACAGTTTTTCCTTACTCCTTTGATTACCAACTTTCCATTTTTATGTTGCTTTAATTTTGAATTCCAATACTTTTGTTTTGTTCATCATCTTAATCGAAATACACTGTTTTTAGTCCTAATTTGCTTTTGCGTGCAATATTTCTACTTTCTTAAACCATTTCCATAGTAAGTTTGAGGAACTCACATCTTTTAAAAGGTCCGACTCACCCATTCATCTTTCCATCGGGCCGATCGACAGTTCCATCGGCTCCTCTTTTCGTAAGACAACAATACTAACTTAATTTTATGAGTACTATTTGTTTGGTAACATTGAACTATTGCTTCTAGGATGTTGTTTGTGGTGAAGTCCTTATTTATTACCTTTTTAATAATGATATGGAGTGGAATATAATAGTATACTAAGTTGATTTTATGAGTACTATATGTTTGGTAATATTGAACTATAACTTCTAGGATTTTTTTTTTTTTTTTGCAAAGTAATTATTTACTTGTAAATAGTTAAGATTATTGTAAAAACTATTTATGCATTAGAGATTCGTTAGACTTGTAAAGCTTACCCACCCCCCTCCCCCTCCAAAGAATCCCCATTCAAAAGTTGTCTATTAGAGACAAGAGATGAATCTTAGTACTTTAACTATGCAAATGTGGCAACACATCCTCAATGGTAATTAGCATGATCTTAGAAATAGACTTTCAAAGATTTCATATAATTTTTATTTTGATAAGTTTTCAAATAAGTATTTTTAGATTAACTGTTCACGTTACTTCTTTTAAGGTATTGTATAAGATATTTCATAATTAGATTTAAATTAGAGTTAAAAGTTTTAACTCTAGTTTATTGATTTTATTTTGTTATACATTATTGTATTTTATAGATTATTTGTAATTTTAGCAGTTGTATTGCACATTTGGAGTAGAAAGGTAATTGCTCACTTCTAGGTTGGATTCGGTTGTAAATAAGTCGCCAAATGGAGAAAATTAAGGAAGAATTATTGTTGCTGTCAAAATAATAAGCCGATGTAACCAGGTATCGGGTACTCTTCTGATAAACACAAACGATCCGATATGGGGAAACAGAAAACGGTATCATATCTTTTTTGAATCAGGGATCGGATTCCTTGAACTTACTATGAAAGGGTTCAAGAAAGTTAGTTGAAAATGCACAACGGAAGGACTTTTCGTAACAACAAGCAAATACGTGTATTGATGCACTTTAAGGAAAAATTACAGAAAAGATCTAAACTTCAACAGAAGAATGAAAAGTTGTAAAGAAAGCTGGAAACAAAGCTGTGAAGGAAAGCTGTAATAAAGCTGTAAGAAATTGAGTTCCTAGACTAGAAAGCTGTAAATAACGATGAAATAGAAGAAATTGAAATTTAATGCTGTTGGTTGATGATTGTCGTATCTGGGTTCTGGGCAATGCTCCCATTTTATACTTGCTGCAATCGAACCACTAACAGATCATAGAGTTTCTTCTGGCCAAAGAATACTCCCAATGATTGTGCAGAATTCTTGCGCCGAAAGATCAGGAATTTGTTTTTCTTCTTATCGACTTCGTGGTGCCGATGTTGACCATGACTATCGACTGCTTGAAATGTTGATTTTATCGGCTCAACAAAACTTATCGAATTGGCAATGGCTCAAAGTAACCATTGTGTCGTTTCGACAAAATTGACGTCAACAATTATATAGACTAAATAACACTAAATAAATCCATAAAACTCAGCATATGTTTTCTCCCAGAAATTGTCCTTACGTGGCGACTCGATGAAGAAGATGATGATATGTCACCAGAAATCCAACAAATCAGTGCTTATTCTTTCAAATATCGATTATCAATTGCACTGCCACAACTCTTCAAATAGAATAATATCGTACTATTAATTCTACTCTTTGAAACTTTGTTCTTGCATTATACATTTTATAAATAAGATTACATATCTTTCCTATCTACATGAGAAGCTATATTTGTAATCAATTACTTTTAATATTCAAATTGTGGCCTTATTCAACGGCAAAGCATCAAAACTAATTGATGAGTTGAAAACATGAACATGAGACTAGCTTTGCTTTACTATACATAAAATTGAATGAACAGATGATAGGGGTTCGACCATTTTATCTACGTAACATATATTTCATTTTTTGAACTTATAAATATTTGTGCAAATTAGGTTACAAAAGTAGAAAACAACAACAGCAACAACAACAACAACAACAACAACAACAACAACAATAATAATAATAATAATAATAATAATAATAATAATAATAACATAAGTACAAAAAATAATAATTATGACAAAGAAGTAAAGCTATGTCAAATTCTAGTTTACTTGATAATATTCTACACTAATTCTTTTTCCTTTTTGACATATGGATGGAGGGGACATAGTCGAATCCAAGAAGCAAGAAATCTTGCGAGAATATGTAGAATTCTTCTCCAAATTTATGAGCTTATCAAATCCAAGCTACTCAATTTAATATAGCTAAAAGTGGACAATAAAATTAAAAAATAACATGTGATTTCACATTAAAAAATTTGTGAAGTTAACTTCTAATTTTAGATAGCTTGATTAGATGAGATTATTATGTTTAAATTTAATGGAAAAAATGACATGAAATTAAACTTTTAAGACTAAAGTGGAAAATATTTTGGAATGTCCCAAAAGTTACATATATTGATACATCAACTAGGAAAAAAAAAAGCATATTCATGCGCTTTTTAAACTTTTATAGCTCAAAAATTCTTGGGACTTTTGATTAAAAAAAAACGATTTCACAAATTGAACTGTTGTCTTATTACAAAATTTCATCTTCTGTTTTTTCCGCCTAAAAATTTTAATCTAATTAGGAAATTTTTGAGATAAGATAGCTAAGAAATTTAAAGACTCAATAATATGTCTCGAGTAGTTGGATTACATTTACGTTTCTTATTAAAGGTGCAGGTGCATTGGAATGTTATTAAATTGGATTGGGGTGAGTTTTATTAAAAGTTATAAAAAATTATTAAATATATAGGATTAAAGAGAGAGAATACAATGAATTTGTTATGAATTATTGGAATCTTTATTAATTAGTGGAGGCTCCACTAATTATGGATTTATATGAATTATTATAGAAGATTTTTATGGATATCCACCATTTAGTGGAGACACCACTAATTGAGATTAGTGGAAGATGATGTATGCCATGATGTATTCCACTAATTAGAGCTCTATAAATAGAGCTATTCTCTAAGCTTGTAATACACCATTATTTTTTGTGAAAGAAAGATTAGTGAAAGAAAGATTAGAGAAAATTGTGAGAGAAGAGAAAGAGAGAAATTCTTGTGCAAAATAGTTAGAGTTTTATTAGTGTGTAGTGTGAAGATTTTATTCTAACACTACCCTAATTTTATAACACGTTATCAGCACGAGTCTCTACCGGTACAAAAGCCAGAAGACTAAGCACGAGTTTCTGCCGTTACCAAAACCAGAAGACAGGTACGCATTTATTGATCTCTATGGCTAATCTCACTAAACTCGAATTTGTAGCCCTTGATATTTCTGGAAAAAATTATATGTCATGGGTTCTCGATGCAGAAATGCATCTAAATGCTGAAGGCCTTAGTGAAACTATTCAAGCAAATAATAGTGCATCTGCACAACACAAGGCTAAAGCTTTGATTTTTATTTGTCGTCATCTCGATAAAAATTTGAAAATGGAATATCTTACCGAAAAAGATCCATATGTCCTGTGGGTAAATTTAAAAGAAAGATTTGACCACCTGAAGATGGTCGTACTACCCACTGCACAGTATGAATTGTTGCACCTGATGTTGCAAGATTTTAAAACCGTGAATGAATATAGCTCCACAATGTATAAAATTACATCTCAATTAAAATTATGCGGAGAAAAAGTGACTGATGAAGATATGTTGGAGAAGACATTCTCCACCTTTCATGCCTCAAATATTGTCCTGCAGCAACAATATCGAGAAAAGGGGTATACAAAATTTACAGATTTAATTACTGCCCTCCTCATTGTAGAGAAGAATAATGAGTTATTATTGAGAAATCATGAAGCCAGACCAACTGGCTCAACAGCACTCCCAGAAGTGAATGTTGTTGGCTCTAGTAGAAGCCATCGTTATAGTCGTGGTCGTGGCCATGGCCGTGGCCGTGGTCGTGGTTATGGTCGTAGACACGCTCGATATTTCCCTTATCACAATTATAATCAAACTGTGAGAAATACTGGTCACCTGAAGTGGAACAGAAAAGATCATAAGGGAAAAGAAAAAGAAATTGAAGAAGAGCATGAGGATATATGTTATAGATGTGGCATGAAAGGTCATTGGTCACGAAACTGTCGTACGGCTAAGCATTTAGTTGAATTGTATCAAGCTTCATTGAAAAATAAAAATGTGGAAGCAAATTTTTCTCAACATCCAATAAATAATGCTGAGGATGATGATATTGATGCTGATGATGATGATATTGATCCTGAAGATCTTAATATCAATATTACCCATATGGATGTATCGGATTTTTTTGAACACCCAGACGGTAGGATAGACCATTTAATTGGTGATGACAGTATCCAGAAGAACTAAAGCCTCACCCTGATATTTTTGTATTTTCATTTTTATTCTATTCTAATAATATTTACGTTTGCATATATATATATTTGTGTTCAGATGGCTGTTGTTAATGATGATGTATGCATTATTGATAGTGGAACTGCACATACCATACTAAAAAATGAGAAATATTTTTCTGATCTCAAAATGGGAGAAATAAATATTTATACGATAAACGGTAGTGCAAATGTGATTGAGGACTCCGGAAGAACTAGTATATTGTTGCCTAAAGGAACAACAATTATTATTGATAAGGTACTATTTTCCTTAAAATCCAGAAGAAATTTATTGAATTTTAAAGATATCCGCAGAAATGGGTATCATGTTGAAACAAATGAGGAAAATGGGATTGAGCTTTTTTTTAGTACTCAAATGCATTTGGGTAAGAAATTTGTATTAGAAAAAATGCCGTCTTTTTCTACTGGCCTATATTTTATAAAAATACGTACAATTGAAACTCATCATCTAGTAAACCAGAAGTTTACTGATCTTATTACTTTTAGCATTTGGCATGACCGGTTGGGTCATCCGAGATCTACCATGATGAGAAGAATCATTGAGAATACACATGGTCATCCTTTAAAAAATAAAAGGATATTAACATCAGAAACATTCGCATGTACTTCATGTTCCCTAGGAAAATTAATTGTTAAACCATCACCAGTAAAAGTAGGAGCTGAAAGTCCTACATTTCTCGAACGGATTCACGGAGATATTTGTGGACCTATTGATCCACCATGTGGACCATTCAAATATTTTATGGTCTTAATTGATGCATCATCCCGATGGTCACATGTATGTTTATTATCTACTCGCGACCTAGCGTTTGCGAGATTACTTGCTCAAATAATTAAATTACGAGCACAATTTCCTGACCATCACATTAAAAATATCCGTTTGGATAATGCTGGTGAATTTTCATCACATGCTTTTGATGCATATTGCATGTCAATTGGGATTAATGTTGAACATCATGTAGCTCATGTTCACACACAAAATGGTCTTCTTGAATCTTTGATTAAGCGATTACAATTAATTGCTAGACCATTATTAATGAAAACAAATCTCCCAACATCTGCTGAGGACATGCTATTCTACATGCTTGCAACACTTGTACGTATAAGACCAGCTAGTTATCATAAATTCTCTCCTTTGCAATTGGCTTTTGGGTCGAGAACCAAATATTGCTCATTTAAGAATTTTTGGGTGTCTTGTATATATTCCAATTGCACCAAACCAACGTACAAAGATGGGTCCTCAAAGAAGAAAGGGGATATACGTTGGATATGATTCTCCCTCTATTATCGGGTATGTTGAACCCACGACGGGAGATGTATTCACGGCAAGATTTGCTGATTGTCATTTTGATGAATCATTATTCCCTAAATTAGGGGAGAACCAAAACAGACATAAAAAGGATCTTGCTTGGACAACATCATTAAATTATCTTGATCCGCGCACAAGCGCATGTGAACTTGAAGTTCACAAGATAATTCATTTGCAAAGCATTGCAAATCAAATGCCGAGACGCTTTTGTTGACTCCGGAAGAGTTACAAAATCGCATATTCTAGCTATAAATACTCCTATTCGAATTGAAGTTCCAGTGAGAACAAAATATTATATCTATAGTCTGCTGAGTCAAAAACACGCCGGAAGCGTGGCCGACCTCTTGGTTCTAAAGATAAAAATTCTCGAAAAAAAAGAGGATTAAATGATCCAGAAGATCATATTGAAGAAAAGAATGATAAAAACCAAGAGAGAATTGATGACAAAGAACCAGAAGTTGATGAAAGTAACACTGAAATTTCTATCAATTATACCACTTCGGTAGAAGTTGGAATCGAGATAGAAGCTGTTATTGATAATATATTTGCATACAATATATCTCTTGATGTTACACGGGATAATGATGATCCTGAACCAATATCGATTGATGAATGTCGGCATAGAAAAGATTGGCTGCAATGGAAAGATGCGATTCAATCGGAGTTAAATGCAGCGACAAAACGTGAAGTCTTCGGACTGCGAGTCCGAACACCGAGAAGGTGTAAAACCTGTTGGCTACAAATGGATATTTGTGCGAAAGCGCAATGAAAAGAGTGAAATCGTTCGATATAAAGCGCGATTAGTAGCCCAAGGTTTTTCACAAAGACCAGGTATTGATTATGATGAAACTTATTCTCCTGTTGTTGATGCATTACACTTCGATATCTTATCAATTTGGCAGTACATGAAAAGATAGATATGCGCTTATTAGATGTTGTCACTGCTTACTTGTATGGAAATTTAGAAAATGATGTTTACATGAAAATCCCGAAGGATTTCATATGCACGAAGCATATAAACATTATCCTCGTGAAAATTACTCCATCAAGTTGCAGAAATCATTATATGGCACTGAAGCAATACGGGCGCATGTGGTTCACACGTCTTAATGAATATTTATTGAAAGCGGGATTTAAAAATGACCAGGTATGTCCATGTGTTTTTATTAAGAAATCTGGTTCTAAATTTGTGATATTAGCTATATATGTTGATGATATTAATCTTATTGGAACTCCTGAAGAGCTCCAAGAAACAATTGATTATTTAAAAAGAGAATTCGAAATCAAGGATTTTGGTAAAACCAAATTTTACCTTGGTTTACAAATTAAACATCTGGAGAGTGGAACATTTATTCATCAATCAATATATACAGCAAAAGTGCTAAAAAGATTTTACATGGACAAAGTACATCCATTGAGTATTCCAATGATCGTCCGATCATTAAATGTGGATAAAGATCCTTTCCGACCTCAAGAAAATGATGAAAAACTCCTTGGTCCTGAAGTTTTGGTGCATTGATGTATCTTGCTAATAATACACGACCTGATATTGCTTTTGCTATCAATTTATTAGCAATATTTAGTTCTTCACAAACACGACGACATTGGAATGGAATTAAACAAGTCCTTCGATATCTCCCAAGGTATAATTGATCTCGGATTATTTAATTCAAATAAAACCAGTCCAACATTGATAGGTTATGCAGATGCTGGTTATTTATCTTATCCACATAAAGCACGTTCTCAAATGGGCTATCTATTTACATGTGGAAATACTGCTATATTATAGTGTTCTACGAAACAATCTATAGCAGCTACTTCTTCAAATCATACTGAAATTATAGCCATTCATGAAGCAAGTCGAGAATGTGTATGGCTAAGATCCATGATTCATTATATCCGAGAAAGTTGTGGATTATCATCAATCAAAGATATTCTAACTCCTATTTATGAAGACAATGCAGCTTGCATAACTCAATTACGAGGAGGATATATTAAAGGAGATCGGACAAAACATATTTCACCAAAATTCTTCTTTACTCATGAACTCCAGAAGAAAGGTGAAATTGATGTGCTACAAATTCGGTCATGTGATAACCTCGCAGATATTTTCACGAAGACTTTACCGACTGCAACATTTGAGAAGTTGATATATAAAATCGGTATGCGTCGGTTTAAAGATTTAAAGGAATTATCTCATCAGGGGGAGTAATAAATAGACATATAGAATAGTGTACTCTTTTTCCTTCACTAGATTTTTTTTTCCACTGGGTTTTTATCTAGTAAGGTTTTAACGAGGCATATTCTTTATGTAATGGATGGACATCCAAGGGGGAGTGTTATGAATTATTGGAATCTTTATTAATTAGTGGAGGCTCCACTAATTATGGATTTATATGAATTATTATAGAAGATTTTTATGGATGTCCACCATTTAGTGGAGACACTACTAATTGAGATTAGTGGAAGATGATGTATGCGATGATGTATTCCACTAATTAGAGCTCTATAAATAGAGCTATTCTCTAAGCTTGTAATACACCATTATTTTTTGTGAAAGAAAGATTAGTGAAAGAAAGATTAGAGAAAATTGTGAGAGAAGAGAAAGAGAGAAATTTTTGTGCAAAATAGTTAGAGTTTTATTAGTGTGTAGTGTGAAAATTTTATTCTAACACTACCCTAATTTTATAACAGAATTATGAATATATGATATTTTTAATAAAAGAGAATGATTGAAATTATTATTATTTTAAAATTAAAATAAAATTTTGAATTGAAGTGGAAATAGGAAATTGCATTTCAACTCCACCCTAAGAAACTTCTGCCTCTCTCCTGAAAAGGCCCAAACCAAGCCCAATGCTCCTCTGAAAAATGGAAAACAAAGGAAGAAAAAGAAAATGAAAAAGAGAAAACTCCTCAGCGTGGTAGGCAAGCCGAGCGAAGAAACTCAGTCCCCAGAAGGAGTGGCAATGGCGGAACCCAAGACTAAATATGATCGTCAACTCAGGTAAGCTATAGTATTTCTTGATCGTTTAAGAATTTGACATTGTCCTGAACTCGATTTCTCTGTGAATAGTTGTATGAACGATTGAAGTATGTAAAGTCAGCCATGGTTATGGAATTATATGCATTTTTTATTTTCATACTTGCCGAAGCAAGGGATATTTTTTGTAATATTTAATGATTTTCTATGGCTGTTTTTTCGTAGTGGTGAACTTGGTAGCTCCTGCTAAATATGAATTAGGTAAATTTCTGGTTAAAAAGAAGATTAACATAATTAAGTTGGTAAGTGAAAGTGCCATTTTCTTTGTCTCTACGAGGATGAATTATGCCTCTGAAATCATAATTGCTATGCTTTCAGTGGTAGCTTAAATCTCAATCACCATTCTTCCCCCTCCCCCCTCCTTTTTGGGGTGTATATTGTGGTTGATGGCAAGTGGGCTAGGTAAATAAACGCAATTTTCTGAATTGTATCTTGAAGATATTGTCAGACTGAGTATCTAGATTACTGGTAATGACGTTTCACACTGATGTTGTTGCTTAGATGAGGTTCATAATTTCCAGGCAGTTGTATTTTTGTTTAGTTTGTTAGGTCTAATTTTAGCTCTCAATAAAATCTAAATAATATGCCTGAAACATTGCTCTGAGATAGTGTTTGATTTGAGGAGGGAAAAAAATTGAAAATAAATTCAGTCTTGGACAGAGGGGGGAGAGGAAGATTTCAGATGAGGAAAGTGTAATTTTGAATTGCTAATGGTGTTGTAAATGTTTTATAGAAATTTATTTGTTATAAATGTTGCTTTCTAGAATATGGGGTGAGCAGGGACAGGCTGCCCTTGAGAAATCAAGTATATGCTTGTTGAATTGTGGTCCAACTGGTTCAGAGACCTTAAAAAATCTTGTTCTTGGTGGAATTGGAAGCATCACTGTTGTAGATGGTTCCAAAGTTGAAGTGGGAGACCTCGGAAATAACTTTATGGGTATGCATATCCCTTTCTTGCTGTATACTTTTTTTTCCCTCTCATATTTTTCCATAATACTTTTTTTTCTTTTTTTTTGGTGTGTGTGCACGCATGCACGATTGTGTTTGGCTTCTCTTCTTCTGAATGTTTTATATCTAATGGTGATAGTGGACGAATCATGCATTGGGCAATCAAGGGCAAAGTGTGTGTGTGCATTTCTTCAGGAGCTAAATGATGCTGTTAAAGCCAAGTTCATAGAAGAGTATCCTGAGGCATTAATTGAGACAAACCCATCATTTTTCTCACAATTCACCTTGGTGGTGGCCACACAGGTCTGGTTCACTGACCCAGCACCTTGGTAATTCTGTAATGCTGCAAGTTAATGTTCTATGTAAACCTTCATGCTCCATGTACATGATATCATGGATTCCCAATTTGATTTTCATTGAATAACATACATTTGTAATTCAGTACCTAATGGCTGTGAATCATGAATAAAGTTGTAAAACATAAGCTTTAGAGTTGATGAAATCTCATGTTTCAGTTCTATGATATCCTCCAACTTTCTGCAATATGGATGTTCTACTTAATCATAGCTTGTAAATATTGGTCAGCCACTTATAATGGCTGATTGCTTGGAGACCTGCAAGCATGATGGTCACGGAAGTGGTCTAAGTTAACTGAGGTGTGTTGGGTGGGCTTTTAATAAATTGCATTAGCGTTTCTTGGATTATATGTAATGCTGTGCGGTTGACCAAACTTCTCTGAGCTGGTTGAATGCAGTCCCAGTGCTGTGTGTTTGATTCTGAGAGTGAAGTTTTCACTATGAATTTTTATAGGACTAATCTGTTGTAAAATCTCTACCCCTTGGCAGCTTGATTAGATTTAGAAACAAGGAGGAAATTGTTAGAAGTCAAACGCCATAAGTGCATGGGATTTAAAAGATTATGTTAGTCACCTTCAAAAGGTTTAGATAGTGCACCGTTGCACTTTTAGTTTATATAGCATATTCGTCTGGTCATTTGTTTAATTTTTTGTGACAAACCAGAATGCTTTTCTTAAGGACTCAGTTTAGTTTGAAAAAATGTGAAACGAAAAACAGAAAATCGAATGTACTTCAATATCTTGTTATCTCTGTGTGTGTGTGTGTGTGTGTGTGTTTTAATATCTAGAGAGCTAGATAATAATTATTTTAATCTTGGACCATTGTTTGCATTGGTTTGCTTAGTAAATTCTCCCTCCTCCCAAGCAGTGAGCATCCTAGACCTCCCTCCATATTCCCTTATTCTGCAGGCCATTACTACCTCTATGATTACCATGACTCTAGGCGGATTTAATGAAGCGTTCAATTGTGGATAAATCTGTGATTATGGCTCTTTGTGTACCTTTCCAAAGTGTAGACTATATTGTTGTCTAAAACCCATCATAATTTTGTTTAAATGTATTGTGAGCTGCATTTTCTGCCATGTAGCTAGTTGAAGATTCAATGGTCAAGCTGGACAGAATCTGTCGGGAGGCAAATGTTATGCTGCTATTTGCACGCTCTTACGGTCTCACTGGTTTTGTTCGAATTAGTGTGAAGGTAATTTTCATATTTAAGGTTTCATTTTTTCTAAATACTGTAAAGAAAAAGGGGGTGAGGGATGCACTGCTAGAAAAGAACTTGCTACCTAAAACCAGTATTCTCTTATGTTACAGAAAAAGCTTCTTCTTGGTTGGATCCACATCAAGCCTGAGACTTTCTGTAATTACCTTTGCATTTTTCTCTTTCTGTGAGTAGTAGTTTCTGCAGTTTCTGCTCAAGTCCTTTTAGATTCAGAATTAGAGGTTTGCTATAGCTGAAAAACTCGAATAAAGTGTTAGCAAATTAAAACTTGGTAAAGTTTCACTGTGTACACTAACTTGGAAGAAAAATAATGTCATTCTGCTTCCCCACCTGCGACCAACCTCAGTAAAGGAAAAGAAAAAGAAGTGGAAAGAGCAAAGATGTGGAAGTTAAAAGTGAAGACAACAAGTGTGGACTAGAAAAGATCAGTAAAAAAACAAAGTAAACATTATCTAACAACCTTGAAACTTACTATGGATTTTATAGTCACATTCATTTCCGTCTGCAGGAGCATACAGTTATTGAATCAAAACCTGATCATATGTGGGATACTATTGGGCTAAATAATCCGTGGCCGGAGCTTAGAAGGTTTGGTTATTCTTGAGAGCTTCCATTGTTGATACATGATGTTGTTTTACCTGTATACTTATTAACTTCTAAGCCAACTCCATAATTCTTATTTGTATGCTTATGCATTATATTCTACATTTAGATGCTCATGACATATATATTAATTCTAGTTTTGCAGAATCAATTGCTTTGGACACAGCTGATCCAATTACCCATAAACACATACCTTTTGTCATAATTCTCATTAAGATAGTAGAGGAGTGGATCAAAAGTCATGACGGATGCCTTCCTTCAACTAGTAATGAGAAACAAGAGTTCAAGGTTAAAAAATGAAGTTCTTGTGACAGTTTTTGACTTTTTGTTCAAACCATGGTATTTTGAGTTTGTCATTGCCTTGAATAGGGTTTAATTAAAGCAAGGATGATTGCAATGGATGAAGAAAACTACAAAGAGGCTATACAGAACGCAAGCAAAGTGTTTACTCCTCGTGGAATTAGTAAGGCACAGTAATTTTGCATAGAAACAACTGACACTTGAAGCTCTTGCATATCATTCCTTTGGAATTCGGTTATATTTCGGGCTAAAATATCATTAGTACTAGTAATTTCAAGAGAAAATGCTTTTTAAATTGATGGGGTACTTGAAGAATCTATTGTGGGAATAGGCACAATCTCCTTCTAGTAGTTCTGATATAGGCCACAATCATTGGTGTCTTTTGGGCTTGTTTTGCATAATACAAACTTTCACTGTATTTGCTTGAAGTCCTTAGGGCTAGTTTGTGAGTTTAGAAGAGAAATTTTAAGTTATGAGAGAAAAGAAGAGAAAAGTGAGTTGATTTATGTCTAATATTGTTTGGGAGTTTGAAAAGAAAAGAGAGGATAAAAATACTTTTACCAAAATATCCTTAAACATGTAATATTGCAGAGCATTTGTTTTGAATACTCAGAAGCATATACAAGGGCAAGACTCTCATAATAGGATCCTTCCCTTTCCCTCCACTTTTAGAGAGAAAGGATTATGGGGGTTGCGATGACCCCCCCCCCCCTTCTCTCCTTTTCTTCCCTTAAAAAATTTTCCCAAACAAGAGAAGGGAGGACATTTCTCTTCAAATCCTTTCTTTTATCTCCATTTTTTAACTCCCAAACTAGCCCTTAGAGTGAGAACTTGAGTTTGGTCTTTGTGCTGGTTCACACACCATCAGGTTCAAACTAGGGATTCTAATTTTATGCCTGTTTTACATTTTTGCACTATGGATGATTTTTAGCACAAATTTGTGCAATCTAGGATTCTATTATAGCAGGACCTAGGGGACAAATCAATTATATATTATTTGATCTTGCCTTGAAAGTGATTTTCTCTGTAGAGGACATTAAGCAAAAAGAAACTATGACAGCATTACTTTAAAAGAAAATTTTTAATTCTGTATGTGCGTGTGCATGCTAACTCTAACCAAATTTTTTGAAGAATAATTATGTGTGGCTTGGGTCCCTTGGCCTTCATTTCTAGTGTTCTCAAACTTTAAGGCATTAGAATAAATTGGTCAAAGATGTAAAGAAATGCTAAGAAACTAGGAGAGAATGATCTCTTTTCATTATACATTAAGTGCTACAATGAATCATTTATCTACAAGTTGTGTAAGAAATAAAAATGGCAACTACCCTAAAAAATTGATTATCAAATCTTCTAATTACTGATCACAAAATTCCCTAATTACTGATCACAAATCCCCTAATTTAAGGGTTAAACTTCTCTAATTTAGTCTGATTCTAGTATTACAATATTTACATCATTACTTTCCTAAAATACACCCATTGGCCACATTTTTCCGCATTCTCCCTCAAGCTGGTGAATATATATTCTCCATTCCCAGCTTGTATAAAATGCTTTCAAATATTGGACCACTTAACCCATTGGTTAACACATCAGCAAGCTGATAATTTCTAGACACATAAGGTGTGCAAATCAATCCACTCTCCAATCTCTCCTTAATAAAATATTTGTCAGTATCGATATGATTTGTCTAATCATGTTGTATTGAATTGTGAACTATGCTAATTGTAGACTTATTATCACAATAAAGCTTCATTGGGCCGTTCAACTTGATCCTTATGTCTTCTAGAATGATCTTCAACCGAAGTAACTCACATACTCCTTGAACCATCGCTCAAAACTCAGCCTCTGCTCTAGACCATGCTACAACGTTTTTCTTTTTACTCCTCCATGTCCCAGGATTCTCACCAAGAAATGTACAATATCCAGTTGTTGGTCTTCTATCCATTAATGACCTAGCATAATCAACATCTGCATAGGCTTTAAACATTAGGCTCCCACTTCTCCCAAAGAGAATTCTTCTTCTTGGTGTACCTGTAAGGTATTACAACACTCTGTGTGCTGCTCGAAAATGAATCTTTTTTGGACTATGCATGAATTGACTAATTATAGTCATAGCATAAGCTATATCCGTTCGTGTGTGAACAAATAAATGAGCTTTCCTACCAAACGTTAATACATCCCTTTGTTTTCCATAGCATCTTCCTCTGCTATTGCAAGCTTTATATTCGGATTGATTAGAGTACTCGCCAATTTGCATGCTATTTTACCTGTCTTCTTGAGTAGATCCGTTATATATTTCTGTTGAGAGAGAAAAATACCCTTCTCTGAATGTGCCACTTCAATTCCGAGAAAATATTTTAGCTTTTCAAGTGTCTTAATCTCGAATTCTTTTGCCAAGCACTCACTCAGAGAACGTCTCTCCTCATCTTCACTTCCTGCAACATTATATCATCCAACATAAACTAAGAGAACCGTAACTCTCCCTAAAGACGAGTGCTTGACGAACATAGTATGATCTCCTTGACTTTACTTGTATCCTAACTTCACCAAAACCTTGGCAAACTTGTCGAGCCATGCTCAAGGAGATTGTTTAAGCCCATATAATGTCGTCGTTAACCTACATACTATATGATCAATAACTCCTTCTCCATACCTAGGTGGAATTTCCATATATATCTCTTCTTTGAGATCTCCATGCAAGAGAGCATTTTTGACATCAAACTGCTGCAAATCTCATCCAAAGTTTGCTGCCAAATACAATAGGACTCTAACAGTATTCAACTTTGCAACTGGAATAATAGTCTCTAGATAGTCCACTCTAAAAGAAATTGGGAGAGAATAATCTCTTTTCATTATACCTTAAAGTTTACAATGAGTTGATTATATACAAGTTGTCTAAAAAATAAATATGGCAACAACTCTAATAAATTGATCATAAAATCTCTTAATCAATCTCCTAATTACTGCTCACAAGATTTCCTAATCACTGATTACAAAATCTCCTAATTTAAGGGTCAAACTTCCCTAATTTAGTCTTAATTCTAATGTTATAATATTTGCAACATTATTTTCCTAAAATACACCCGTTAGCCATATTTCCCTACACTCCCCCTCAAGCCGGCGAATAAATATTCTTCATTCCCAACTTGGATACGATACTTTCAAACACTGGATCACGTAACCCTTTGGTTAATACATCAGTAAGCTAATCATTTGTAGATAGATAAGGTGTGCAAATCAATCCACTCTCCAATTTCTCATTGATAAAATGTCTGTCAATTTTGATATGCTTTGTCTGATCATGCTGCATAGGATTATGAGCTATGCTAATTGCAGACTTATTATCGCAGTAAAGCTTTATCTAGCCCTCCAACTTAATCCTTATGTTTTAACATAAGTTTAGAGGAGATTGTGATAGACTTAGATGACTCATATTGAATTGGGACATGATCACTAGTGAATGAGGAAGTAGGATGATCAGGTTGAACAGGTATAAGTTTAGAGGAGATTGTGACAGGCTCAGATGGCTCAGAGCGAATTGGAACATGATCACTAGTGGATGAGGAAGTACGATGATTTGAAACTGAAAGAGTGGATGAGGAAGTACGATGATTTAAAACTGAAAAATCTAACAAGAAGTCAAAATCCAAACTCTCATCTTCTCTCACTAACGTGTTCCCCTAAAGAGAAGGGTTTGGAAAGTAAGATTCATGTTCATTGAAGGTAATATCCATAGAAATAAAGAATTTTTGGGACGGTGGATGATAACACTTGTAATCTTTTGGTGTGGATGAGTATCCCACAGGTTCACGCTTTATAACCCTTGGATCCAAGTTCCCTCAGTTGTGACTATGAACATGTACAATGGATGTACATCCAAATACTCTAGGGACAAGATTATTTGTGGTGTGTAAGTTACGGTAGATGGTTGACAACACGTCCATTGGACTCTGAAACCTTAAGATTTTAGATGGCAATCGGTTTATGAGATGTGTTGCTTTAAGAGCAACCTCCCTCCAAAATGCTTGAGATGTGCATGGTTTTCAAATAACAATGCTTGGGTCTTTTCAAGGAGATCACCATTTTTCCTATCTGTAACTCCATTTTACTGTGGGGTATTTACACAAGATTACTCATGTATTATCCCTTCCTTGATAATATGGATTTTAGAGTTTGGCTGAAATAGTTTCTTGCATTGTCAGATCTAACTCTCTTGATGGTCACTCCGAACTGATTTTTTATCATGGAGCAGAAATTTGGTAAAACAATACGGACATCAGATTTATATTTAAGAAGAAAGACCTAGCAAATGCGAGTGCAATCATCAATAAATAAAACAAATCATCATGCTCCAAAGACATGAGCAACAGTAGATGGACCGCAGACGTCACTATGGATTAAATGAAAAGGAATGAAACTTCTTTCATGGCTCACTGGAAAGGGTACACATTTGTGTTTGGCAAGTTCACATTTTTCACAATGAAAAGACTTAACCTCTAAATGTTTAAACAAAGGTGGAAACAAAAGTTCTATGACTCGAAATGATAGATGCCCAAGTCGGTGATAATGGAGCCAAATTTTCTCTTTATTGGGTGACAAAGACTTGGAAACAAATGACCCTGATTGTTTACTTTTGGTGGTGGTTGGTTGACTTGTTTCAAGGAAGTAGGGGCTAACTTGTTCTCTAGCATATCCAATTGTCTTCCCCGAACCCTTTTCTTGAAATACACAATCATTATAATGAAAAATCACTATACATTATAAGTCATGAGTAAGTTTTTAGATGAATATTAGATAGGTAGCTAGCTTAGTGACATGAAGAACATTCTGCAAGGTTAACAATGTGTTAATTTGGACACTTCCAACTCTTGCTATGGTGGTTAAAGAACCATTTACACTAGCTATTTTTCTATTGCTTGGGCACGAGGAATATGTGGTAAAGACATTTGGTGAGTGGGTCGTATGGTCGGTAGCTTTTGAATCTGTGATCCAAGAGGTGGCAAAAGTTACATTTGAAACATTTAATTCAATGGAAAATGGAAACTCACCTGAATATCCCAAAGAATTGGTACCTGAGAACTTTTCTAGACTGTTGATGAGAGCTCTCGCTCTTTCCAATTCATCTTGGTTGAGACTAGCTGTTTCTAATTTTAGTGGTTCATCAATTTGGCCAGCAGCTACATTGGCTTGTCCACTTTTCCCATTCTTGGCTAGGTGGCTTCCTGTGAAGCTTCTAGCATTTTGCTCTTACAACTCGTGTTTGGGAGGTTGACATGGTGAACGAGAGATATTTACAGCAATTAAAGCCACTCAAATAGGAAGTGGAGAAGGGAAAAATAAAGAGAAAATGATAGCAATGAGGGCTGCTTGAAAGAGAAGACTGCAACAACGAAGGCTGCATGAAAGAGAAGACAATGTAGCAATGAAGGCTGCTCAATGGAGAAGAGAATCCTAGAAAGCTTAGGGCTCTGATACCATGTAAAGAAATGCTAAGAAATTGGGAGAGAATGATCTCTCTTTATTATACATTAAGTGCTACAATGAATCAATTATATACAAGCTGTGTAAGAAACAAAAATGGCAACAACTCTAAAAAACTGATTACCAAATCCTCTAATTACTAATCATACAAACAACAACAACAAACTAAGCCTTAATCCCAAGTAACTTGGGGTCGGCTACATGAACCAACGTCAGGCAACGTGTGGTCATCCACATGAATCCTCTCTCGCCACTTTCTTCTATCGAACGTCATACTTTTATCAAAATCTAACAAAGACATATCTCTCTCAATTACCTCTATCCATGTCGTTTTAGGCCTACCTCTACCTTTCCCTCTGTCTAACCTATCCTGCCTCACTCTCTCCATCG
Source organism: Voacanga thouarsii (assembly GCA_026120185.1). NCBI lineage: Eukaryota > Viridiplantae > Streptophyta > Magnoliopsida > Gentianales > Apocynaceae > Voacanga > Voacanga thouarsii. Next base: position 1,398,545 of record JANUWF010001161.1, read on the forward strand.
CTCTAACAGGAGCATCCCTCGGTCTTCTCTGAACGTGTCCAAACCAACGCAGACGACTTTCTCTCATCTTTTCCTCAATAGATGCCACACCCACCTTTTCCCTAATGATCTCATTTCTAACTCTATCCTTCCTAGTATATCCACACATCCACCGTAACATACGCATCTCAGTTACTTTCATTTTTTGAATATGACACATTTTAGCTGCCCAACATTCCGTACCATATAACAAAGCAGGTCGTACGATTGCCTTGTAAAACTTTCCCTTTAAATTCAACGGTGCATTACGATCACAAAGAATACCAGTCGCACTCCTCCATTTCAACCAACCCTCCTTAACTCGATGTGCAACGTCGCTATCGAGCTCTCTGTCTTTCTGAATAATAGATCTTAGATAGCGAAAACAATCAGCTAACGATATATCTCTACTTTCCAAAGTTACACTCTGGGCTATGTTTCTGCTACCACTAAACTTGCATCCCATATACTCTGTTTTACTCCTACTAATTCTAAAACCCTTGGATTCCAATATCTGCCGCCATAACTCCAATTTAGCATTTACACCGGCTCTAGTCTCATCAATTAATACAATATCATCCGCAAACAACATACACCATGGCACAGCCTCCTGTATAGCGCAGGTCAACTCATCCATAACGGCTGCAAAGAGAAAAGGGCTAAGCGCTAATCCTTGATGCACCCCGATATTAATAGGGAATTCTGCAGTCACTCCGGCGCCAGTCCTTACACTTGTACATGCTTCCTCATACATATCTTTAATGAGAGTAATATACTTTATTGATACACCTTTCTTGGCCAGCACCCACCAAACTGCTTCTCTAGGAACCCTGTCATAGACTTTTTCCAGGTCAATAAATACCATATGTAAATCTTTCTTTCTTTCCCTTTGATATTCAATCATCTGCCGTAATAAATGAATTGCCTCCGTAGTGGAACGCCCAGGCATAAAACCAAACTGATTATCTGAAATTTGTATAATGCCCCGTAACCTCTGTTCAATCACTCTCTTCCAAAGCTTCATAGTATGACTCATGAGTTTAATCCCACGGTAATTGGCACAATCCTGGACATCTCCTTTATTCTTGTACAGAGGAATCAGAGTACTCTTCCTCCACTCTGTAGGCATCCTATTAACTTTATATATCTTGTTGAACAGACTTGTCAGCCACGTAATACCTATATCTCCTAGACACTTCCAAACTTCGATCGGTATACCATCCAGTCCTACAGCTTTTTTTGGACTCATCCTTTTAAGGGCATCACGAACTTCATGCTTCTAAATACGACGAATCCATGCACGGTTAACCTCTTCGTTCGAAAGCGCCAGGCTACCTACACTCGGAACTTGGACTTGACTCCCGTTGAATAACTTATCAAAATATGATCTCCATCTCTCCTTTATTTTCTTCTTCCTTAACTAAAATATTGTGGTTTTCGTCCTTTACACATTTCACTACACCTATATCCCTCGTCTTCTTCTCCTTGTAACGCGCCAGTCTATATATATTCTTCTCTCCGTCTTTGGTATCTAACTTTTCATATAAATCCTTGTAAACTATAGCTCTTGCGTTTCTGACAGCTTCTTTAGCTTTTCTTCTCGCGACCTTGTATTTCTCAAAATTTTCATCACTCCTACACCTTCCTAAGTTTCTATAGCACTCTCTTTTACTAATCATAGAATCCCCTAATTACTGATCACAAAATTCTCTAATTTAAGGGTCATGCTTTCCTAATTTAGTCTCATTATATTATTACAATATTTACATCATTATTTTCCTAAAATACACCTATTGGCCACATCTTCCCAAAAAAGGCCTAACAATTTCATTTGAATTCTTGCCTTTTGCCCTTGTTGCAGTTTGCAAATTCTGCAAAAAGGGCTCTCTTTCTGTCTGAGTACATTAACTCTGTATTTGGCTGCAGAAATTACAGCATGAGGGTTCCAATTTTTAGTTTAAGAGGGTTATATATGAATTCTAACCATTGGATTTATTTCTGGGATTGAAGTCATGATTGCTGATTTAACACAGTAAATTGTAGTAACTCTCTTTTTTTGGCATCCTAGGCCCAGATGTACGGACGATCATCAATGATGGCAGTAGTGAAGTTGATTCGGGTTCATCAGACTTTTGGGTAATGGTGGCAGCTCTAAAGGTAACTCTACGCAAATCCTATTTCTCTAGCATATGGAAATCTAAATTTGTGAAGTGTTGGCGGATATACTAACAGTCTTTCTTTGGGTCATGATTTTATCATGCTTCTTATTTATCTGTTTCCTATGGACATGACTTTTTCCTTGTAACTTGCATAATGACACAATTTCTCTCTCGCACAAAATAGGAGTTCATTGCCAATGAAGGTGCTGGAGAGACACCCCTTGAGGGATCAATACCAGATATGGCATCATCCACTGAGTTAGTGATGAGCTTTTCTTCGGGAAACAACAATATATTTTTTTATGGTTCCTATGATGATTTTATTTGATTGATATCATTAACTTTCACCTACTTTATTGTAGGTTATATGTAAGTTTACAGAGGGTTTATCAAGCAAAGGCTGAGGCAGATTTTCTTGTCATGGAGCAACGAGTGAGGAATATATTGAAAAGAATTGGTAGAGATCCATACAGCATCACGAAGGCAAACATAAAAAACTTCTGTAAAAATTCAAGGAAGCTCCGGGTAAGTTTCTTTGAAATGTTGATATGACTTCTAGCAAAAAGTATTTCCTTTCCTCATTTTATCAAGGTTTGTTATAAGTGGTTTTAAAAGGAATGATAATGTTATTCTTATGATCACTGAAGGAATGATAATGTTATTCTTGTCTGTTTACTCTTTTGGAGTGCATTCTTCTGTATTTCTTCTGCCTGTTTATCATTTATCAATAGATGTGGAGTGTCCTTGCTTGTTATTGGAATTCAATTTTGCCTAACTTTTGAAATGGCCTGGTTTCAAACAGGAAGGTCATGGGTTCTCCCTAATCTTGCGTCCACCTTACATGAATTTCTCATTGGTACTTTAGGCATCTTTTCACGGAACAAAATTCCTTTTCATTGTTCAGATCTGCAGGTATCGCCCCATTGAGGATGACTTCAACTCACCAGCCCATGCAGATATACAGAAGCTTCTAACTGATGAAGACTACAGGTACATGTAAACTTTAGCATCAATTATACCGTGGTGGTGTGCTTAATCATCTTTCTCCTGGAATCATATGAGTGGATGATATAAATATGAATCTTAGTGTTTTGTGTTGTCTGTGACTTGTGGATTAAAAATTTTGATCCAGCTCATTTTGAGAAGCACCTTGCAAACTGTTTGATGATTAAAAATTGTGTTTTTCTCATGCTCGGTTGATTTATCACTGCATTACTTATTTAATTTTCGTTGCAGTTTTGCTGTGGGATTTTATATTCTGCTTCGAGCTGCAGATCGTTTTGCTGCAAACTACAATAGTTTCCCTGGGCAATTTGATGGGTAAAGCTTGATGCATCAATAATTTATCAACTAATCTTTTGATACCCATTGTATCACAAGCCAAGAGTGGTGACATGTTAGTAATGTTGGGCAGTGGATTGGATGAGGATATATCCAGATTGAAAACCATCGCTATCAGCCTACTGAATGACTTGGGCTGCAATGGTTCAACACTGATAGAGGATCTCGTTAATGAGATGGTTAGATATGGTGCTGCAGAGCTTCATGCTGTTGCCGCCTTTATCGGGGGAATTGCATCACAGGAAGTGATCAAGGTCAGTATATTTGAGTTCTCTATCAGTCTCTCAACTTTTTGGTATTGAAACTCCTTACCACATCCACATGGTGTGGTAATTTACAGTTGGAATATATGCTTTAAGATAACTTCTTGGTGTAACTTTTCTCGTCTCAAGTGCAGCTTATCACTGGACAGTTCGTCCCGATGACTGGAATTTTCATGTTCAATGGCATTGATCACAAGTCTCAAATATTGCATTTATAGGAACCTATAGCTTAAGGTATTCGACTTACATATTCGTTGAACTTAAAAATCCCTGAAGCCCGGACCTCATGTTCCCTTTCCCCTTTTTGTTAGATTGCCTTTCACTACTTAGGCCGGAGTGGTAGCGTGTACTTGAATGAAGGCCTTGCTTGTGGGAGACGTGACAGGGAATGCTATAGTTTTGTACATTGCCAGTCATTAGGAAACAAGAATATTGGAAATGGAAACTCATTATGATGCAGAGCTGCTCCCAATTTTTGCCTATATGATGTAACGCGTTCAAATATTTTACCATGAATGATCCTAGATTTTTAAATGGCATTTGTCTGAGGCAACTCATACATGAGATATTCTTAATTAGCTGTCTAACTTAAATCAGTTTTCATTCTTACTTCAAGTTTCATGGTATTTGGTTGCTTAAGATGGTAGGCTAGTTTCTATCCGCGCTTGTTGTGAGGATAATACCGGATAGTTAAAGTAACAAAGAACTTTTATAAACACTGGTCTTTTACGTGTTGGTATAAGTTGGGATGGCTCCCATTGGCCAGCTTTTAGTTGCCAATTAACCAACCAGCATTTTTTGGCCAATTTCAACTTTAACCTCCAATTCCAGTTTGGCGGTTACAATTGAGCAATCGTCGGTTTGACAGTTTTGTGTGTGTGTGTGTTTTTTTTAAAATATTTAGAATATAAAAATAATAAAAATATAAGATATAAAAAAATTAAATTATTAACGTATTTTTTTTAGTATAGAGGAATCATATTTTTATAAACATCTTACTTTTAATAGTCCTTACTTTCGATTATACTTTGAGACTTTTAGCCCATATCCAATGATCTATTATGATGGATCATTGTTATTGATTGATCTTTTAATTGTTTTTGTTTTTGTTTTTATTTTTTAATTTTTAAGAAAAAATTTTAAAAAATTAAAAAAACGGACTGAGAAAATTTCCAACCTCACCTAAATGGTTAACTACGATTTCGATTCACGATTTGAACCATCGACTGTTATAAAACTATTGACTACGATTTTAATTCCCGACTGTATTGTGAAAAAACCGAACCGAGGCATCCCCAGGAACTCGGTTATCAAATTCTTCGGGACTAGTGTACTTCGGCAAGATATCTCTCTCACACACACATTGATTCTTGTTAAACAGTGCAAGATCTATGGCCAATAAAATCTTCCAATCTCAGTAGAACTTATGCTGTCTCTACTCTAATTTTAAACCAGAGATAACAAAACTCCAACCAAAACGAAGGCAGAAACGACTAAATACCAGAGAACAGGTGAGGATAGAACTTGGTGCCTAATGCAATTGGGAGGATGTTATGTGAGAGGGAGCGAGCGTGTGTGTGTGTGTGTGAGAGAGAGAGAGAGAGAGATTCATTACAATACAAGAAGATAGATGGAACTTCAACTTAATTCTCCAACCTCACTGCCGGTCCAACCTATGAGGGTATGGCTATGCATCTTCGTGGGTCAAATTTGACCGATTTCGCTTACTTCTGGTTCTGTCGCGGGAGCTGTAGCACACTCTCTCTTTGCAGGATTATATACACTGAACTCACCAAAGTCCCTTCTACCACTGGCAAAAAATGCCCAACATCAAATCCTTTGGACAAAGAAACAATTCTTAGTTACCAAAAAAATACAAATTGTCACAAACTCGTAAGTTAACATTGAAAAGCCTAAACATTATGCAGGATCCCATCTAATTACATAGCATGTCCAACTTGTGGCACTGAGTTATGGTCGAAACATGATTCTCTATTGTATGGACAAAAGTACAGAAAGTTTCTGTTAATTTGTAGAACACACTTTTTACAATCCAAAATTGAATCTTTACTACAAAGCAATAGGATGACCTGTATTGACCATGTAGAAATTGACATCCCCCCTTAAGAAGGATAAAATTAAACTAACCAAGGTAGCGAAGAAAAATTGCGGCACCAGATTTCCTCTAGTCTAGTTCAAGTGTATACTCGTTATTCAATCCAAATTAAGCTAATAAAGCACAAATAAAACATGAACTTTCAAACGCACACATTAGATCGAGTAGGAGGACACCTCTTCTTCTGATTAAATATGAATCCGAGAATAAAAAAAGGAAAGGAAAAAAAAAAAAAAAAGGCTACACAGGCTGATGTAAATATTTCATATCCAAGAGAGATGTAATAGTACAGACAGTAGGAAAATTTTCCCTAAAATAATGCACCCATGTCCCCAGTTTTTTGTCATTGATACATTTTGAGTGCAGCTTCTAACAGTGAGGTTCTCACCACTCCTAATTCTGATAATTGTGATGGAGTCATACTCTTGCACACCTGGTAGAGTTACACCCAACATCCATCTCTCTTTTTCTTTGGAGCTTTTGTATGGCTCTCTCTCTTGGAGCTTTGGCTCATTTTGAAGCGTTTCTTCATTTCATATCAACATATTATGATCTATGTTTTCTAAAATACTCGACGTTTAACTAATCAAGACTCCAAGGAACCTTAACTAATTACTTAGAAACATTTAAAGGCAAGGATCACACTTAAACTAGTCAAAGACGACACTCATACAAATTACCCTACACAGATTATCAAATAAGTAGCCACACGCAGATGTGTACACAGACAAATTGACGAACTTCATCAACAGCATTAACTGATTCAAGTTTACAGATGCTTGCAAAGTTGCAAATTTATAAGTTATTTATGCAGGAACGCATAAAGACAGAGATATAGATGGTTGCAATTCTAATTAGCTTTTTATCAAGCTTATGAAATTGCTTCAAATTATGCAATAGAAACCAGAAAAGCTCTTTCAGTTTGTCTTGGGGCTGGGATTCTGATTAGGAGAAGAGTCGATCAAAATTTCCACGTTGAACAAGTATTCTATCACTGGGGGCAAGCTTACAGTACCAAGAAGAAATGAACACTATCAGCATGGTCTTCATGGATTCCAGGTACCAATGCCTGATGTTCAGTGAATGCTTATTTTTCAACTCCCTGGGGGTTCAAAACTCCTGCACATACTCATTCTACCCCAGACTTCCAGTAGTTCTAACCTTAGGGGAACAGATAATGATTATATCCTGATGAGTTGGCTGGCTAGATTTCCCTATCATACGTATCTAGTCCAAAATATTCATTGCCTACAATAAATGCACTTGTATTTTGTTACAGATTATATATAGGCTGATTTGTAGGGATTAGATTACTTAGCATATATAGCTGCACATATTTAGGAATTATAACTGTAATTATTTCCTATAATTGTTTCTATATTTGTAATGTATAGTTGGCTTACCTTAAATAGGTCTAGGTATCTTGTATAAATACCTTGAGATATATGGAATAAACACAAGAGTGTTTTTCAGCCAATTATTAATTTGGTATCAGAGCCAAAGAAAAGACTTCCACTGCCTCCTTTTCCCAAACCCTAGCCGTCATTGTCTCTTCCAAAACCAGCGCGGCACTGTGGCAACACTGTAGCAGCGCGAGCACCGTAGCGAGCACTGTAGCAACACTGTAGCGAGTAGCAATCGCGCTGGTTATCATCTATCATGGCTACCAAAACTGACAATGAAGCGATCCCCGATAGCAAGAAACTCTCGACGGTGACCATTCATGAAACCTCTTCTCTAATCCATATTAAATTGGATGGTACTAATTATCGTGTTTGGTCAAAGATTTTAGAGATGCATATTGCTGGCAGAAAGAAGAAGGGTTATATTATTAGACGAAAGGCTGTACCTGCAGAAGATGATCCGGGTTATGATGAATGGAAAGCTGAAGATGCTCTTGTCAAGTCTTGGCTTATTAATTCCATGACTGATAATCTGATGTCACACTTTGTTCAGTGTGGGACATCTAAAGAAGTTTGGGATGCGGTTAAGAGGAGCTATCTTGATGTGTCTGACTCTTCCCAAGTCTATGAACTGATGAAGAGGTCATTCCAATTGCGCTAGGGTGGTCGACCTCTGCTGGAATATTACAACGAGTTGAATTCAATTTTCATGGAACTTGATTATCGTAGGCCCAATGACATGACATGTGCTGCTAATATCGAGAAACAAAGGAAGCGTATCGTAGAGAATCGCATCTATATGTTTCTTGCAGGTCTTGATCACCATTTGGATCAAGTTAGTAGTCGTGTTTTGGCTACTTCCCCTCTACCAAGCTTGGAAGAAGCCTACTCTTTAGTTCGTCGTGAAGTGCAAAGACAGGTCACTATGGGAACAGAAAATCATTCTGAAGCTTCAGCTCTAATGATTCAAAAGAGCACCTCTCAGTTGACTCCTTCTGTTCCTGTGAATTCTGTCGCTTCCAATTCTCGCTTCTGCACTCATTGCAATAGTACCTGGCACACCATAGAGGTTTGTTAGAAGAAGCCTGGATATCCGGAGTGGTATAAACTTAAACAAGCTGAGAGGAAAAATAAGAAATCTGCTCAGATTGCTGTTATTGATACTTCTCCACCTTCTACTTCTCATGTCTCTCAAGTGTCTGCTCACCAAGGTAATTCTAACACTTGGGTTATTGATTCAGGGGCCACTGACCATATGACTAGTAATTCTTCTATCCTTGCCTCTCTAATGTCTTCACCTGTCAAGTCTGTACAGGTTGCTAATGGGACCTCTATGCCAATTACAGGAGTCGAGAGTGTCTCAATTTCTCCTACATTCTCCATGTCATCTGTCTTACTTGCACCTGCTCTTTCTAACAGTCTTCTTTCCATTAGTAAGATTACCAAAAGTCTTAATTGTTCTGCAACATTTGATTCCACTCATTGTATCTTTCAGGACAAACGTACGAAGAGGACGATTGGCATTGGTAGGGAAAGAGGCGGTCTTTATTACTTAGAGGGGGCTACGCAGTTTCAATCTGAACCTAGCCATGGCCTTCAAGTAGAGAGCACAAGTCATTTGATAGAGAGAAGATTCTTTTATGGCATTGTCGTCTAGGGCATCCATCTTTTCCTTATTTAGAGCGTTTATTTCCAAAATTGTTTCGCAATGTTGCTATCTCTAGTTTAAGATGTGAACAATGCATTTATGCTAAAAACCATCGTGTTCCTTTCAAAACTAGTTTCAATAAGAGTTCTATTCCTTTTTCGTGTGTTTACACTGATGTATGGGGTCCTTTTTCTACTCCATCTGCTTCTGGCCATAAATACTTTGTGTCTTTTATTGATGACTGCACTAGAGTGAGCTGGGTATATTTGATGAAATCTAAAAGTGATGTTATACAAGTGATTCCTCAATTTTACAAAATGATTGTGACACAATTTCATACTCAGGTCCAAGTTTTTCATTCTGATAATGGTCGTGAGTTTGTAAATCAATCTCTTACCCAATTCTTCCTAGAACATGGCATCCTCCACCAAACAACTTGTGCCTACACACCACAACAAAATGGGGTAGCAGAGCGTAAGAATCGTCATATCCTTGACGTTGCTCGGGCTTTGAGCTTTACTATGCATGTTCCTAAACGTTTTTGAGGCTGAGGTCTGTCATGATTCGTTGTCTTTCTTATTAATCGCATGCCCGCTCGTATCCTTAATTTTCAAACCCCTTTACGGATGTTGTCACTATTTCACTCTATCCCTTCTGCTCTAAATATTTGTCCTAAGGTCTTTGGTTGTGTATGCTATGTTCATGTCCACTCTATATATCGGGATAAGCTTGATCCACGTGCTCTCAAATGTGTTTTTCTTGGTTACTCTAATTCTCAAAAAGGCTATAAATGTTTTCATCCTCCTACAGGTAAATATTATGTTTCCATAGATGTTCAGTTTTGTGAACAAGAGTCGTATTTTTACGGAGATGTCTCTATGATTCCTCTTCAGGGGGAGATTAGTAGTAAGGAAGATGAACGGTTATGGTTAGAAGAGAAGTTGTGGATGTCGAGTAAGGGGGAGAACTCAGCTATTGTGGAGAATAAGAAATCTTTAGATGATACTTGTTCAGCTGAGGTTGAGTCTGAATTTAAAGAGGGAAAGGATGAAAGACCAGCTAGGTTATTTCAAAAAGGCTATACAAGAAGAAAACAGAATACCACTGTTATGCCTCCTCTTGATTCTAGTGCCCCTCTTGATGATGCTACCATGCCATTGGATGACTCTTCTACTATTAACCCTGAGGTATGTGTTCCTTCTCTTCCCACTTCAACTTCAAAGATAGATTCTACTACTTTGACTCTACCAGTTATGGATCACGATCATTGTAGAAGATATCCCCTTCGTGAACGTAGAGAACCTGATAGGTTGGGTTTTTCCAAGTCATCTTTTAATGTCACTTATCCTATTTCTGATTTTATCTCTTATCACCGTTTGTCTAAGGCTCATCTAGCTTTTGCTCTTCAGTTGTCTTCTGTGTCTATTCCTAGTCATTTTCAGGAAGCCCTTGGAGACCCTAAGTGGAAGATTGCTATGGAAGAGGAGATGAAGGCCCTTCAAAAAAATTCTACTTGGGAGATGGTTGAGTTGCCACGGGAGAAGAGGACGAGTAGGATGCAAGTGGGTGTTTACGAGTGAAATACAAGTCGGATGGGACAGGTTGAAAGGTATAAGGCTAGACTAGTGGCCAAGGGTTACACTCAAACCCATGGGATTGACTATCATGAGACTTTTGCTCCTGTGGCTAAGATGAACACCGTTCGAGTCATTCTATCTCTTGCGGTCAATCTAGGCTGGCCATTACGCCAATTTGATGTAAAAAATGCTTTTCTCCATGGTGATTTGACCGAGGAGGTGTATATAGATCCTCCTCCGGGATTTACACTAGGGAAAGGTAAGGTGTGTAAGCTGAAAAAGGCATTGTATGGGTTGAAACAATCGCCAAGGGCATGGTTTGGCAAGTTGAGCTACTCGATGAAGGCGTATGGTTTTAAGCAAGCTTTAGCGGATCATACTTTGTTTTATAAGCGGGAGCATGATGATATTACCTTGCTTATTGTTTATGTTGATGATATGATTGTTACAGGTAGTAATGCTTTGGTGAGATAGAGAAACTTCGAAGCTATTTGGCCAAGGAATTTGAGATGAAGGACTTGGGGGTTCTAAAATACTTCTTGGGTGTTGAAGTATCTCGGTCCAAGCAAGGACTTTTCCTCTCTCAACGGAAGTATATTTTAGATCTCTTAGCTGAAAGCGGTAATTCCGCTCGTGAACTCTGTAAATACTCCTATTAAGATGAATCATGGCCTGGCTATCTATCCTGATCAGGTTCCAACTAACAAGGAGAGATATCAGAGACTAGTGGAGAAGTTGATTTATCTGACTCATACTAGGCCTGATCTATCATATGTAGTTAGTGTTGTCAGTCAGTTTATGCACAATCCAAGTGATAGACACATGAATGCAGTGAATCGTATTTTGGCTTATCTGAAGTCCTCTCCAGGTAAAGGTATTATGTTCTCCAAACATGGGCACTTGGATATTGTTGGTTACACAAACTCTGACTTTGCTGGCTCTAAGTTAGATAGAAAGTCTACTTCAGGCTATGTGTCATTTGTTGGAGGTAATTTGGTGACTTGGAGGAGTAAGAAACAGAATGTAGTGTCATTATCTAGTGCAGAAGCTGAATACAGGGCTCTTCATCATACAACCACAGAGCTTGCTTGGTTAAAAATTCTCTTGACAGAACTCGGGTTTGGTCTAAAGAAACCTATGGTAATGTATTGTGATAACACACCAGCTATTGAGATCACTAACAATCCAGTTCAACATGATCGAACTAAGCACATTGAACTTGACAGGAATTATATCAAGGATAGTCTGGATTCTGGTATGATAGAGGTTCCGTACATTAAGAGTGCAGAGCAACTGGCTGACATAATGACTCATGTTGTTACTAGTGGACCATTTTATGCATCATTGTCCAAGTTGGGCATGTGTGATATCTATGCACCAACTTGAGGGGGAGACTTAGCATATATAGCTGCACATATTTAGGAATTATAGCTGTAATTATTTCCCGTAATTGTTTCTATATTTGTAATGTATAGTTGGCTTACCTTAAATATGTCTAGGTATCTTGTATAAATACCTTGAGATATATGGAATAAACACAAGAGTGTTTTTCAGCCAATTATTAATTAGATTGTTAACAAATATAGACTAATTTGTAGGTTGTTACAGATTGTATATAGGCTGATTTGTAGGGATTAGATTGTTAACAAATATAGGCTGATTTGTAGGCTAACTAATAGGAATTAGAGGGCTGATTTATTGTAATTAATATAGGATATTTTACTTCCTATTATAGGATCTCTATACTTGTACATATACCCTTATAATTGATGAATAAAAGATAAGCAATTCATTCTCTTGTTCTGAAACTTACATGGTATCACAGCCTGGTTCTGTTCATAGATATTTGAGAAAAAAAAATTCTGGGTTGTTGGGTGAGGGAGGCTGCTGCCATATTCAAGGTACAAGCTTTGGAGGTTCCTCTATAGACACTGCCAACTCAAGGAGGCACGTCGTGCCAATTAGCCAGCACCTAGTGACTCCTTCTTGTAGGTAAGCTATTATCTTGTTAACTTTTCTTAGCAATTATGTTTGACAAAAAGACTGGAATTGTTTCTGATATGGTTCCATTGGTTTCAAAAATCATGGACCATAAATTAAATGGAATTAATTTTCTTGATTGGAACCATATGATTGAATTATATCTGCTCAGTATTTCTATGGATGGTCATCCGACTGATGATCCACCTACGGATGATTCTAGATTGTCGTGGATGAGAGAAGATGCTTGTTTGTATATACAAATTCGTAATTCTATTGATAGTGAGGTGGTTGGTCTGGTTACTCATTGAAAGACAGTGAAAAACTTAATGAACTATTTGCAATTCTTATATTCTGGAAAAGGAAATTTCTTTCGTATCTATGATGTTTGCAAGGATTTTTACAGGGCAGATAAAGGAGATAAGTCTCTCACCAGTTATTTTATGGACTTCAAGAAAACTTATGAAGAGCTCAATATGTTACTTCCCTTCAGTACTGATGTGGAGGAACAACGGAATCAGCGAGAGAAGATGGCTGTTATGAGTTTTCTAGCCGGTCTTTTGTCTGAATTTAAGACTGCCAAATCTCAAATTCTTTCCAATTCAGAAATTTCCTTTCTAGAAGATGCTTTTCGAAGAGTTCTCCGTACAGAAAATACGTTACCTGTTCTATCTACTCAGCCTAACAGTGTTCTTATTAGCCGTACTACCATATCTGACTCAGGAAGACAACACTACAATAGTGGTGGCAACCGTAAGAGCATGGGGTCAGGGTCCAACAACTCTGATAAGAATACTGGAAATCGTGGACAGGAGCAAGGAGAAATGGTATGTCACTATTGTCACAAACCTGGTCATATCAAGCGGGACTGTCGGAAGCTGCAGTATAAGAAAGCTCAGTCTGCCCGTATTGCATCCAGTTCTGAGATCTCTGAAAAGTCTGTTACAATATCTGCGGATGAGTATGCCAGATTGACTCAGCTTCAAGTGATAGTGAAATAGCCATCCGGTCATGTTACTGCTCTTGTCAAGACAAGTAAACCCAATACATGTCTTGTTTCCTCTTCTTCAAAATGGGTCATTGATTTTGGTGCTACAGATCACATGACAGGTAATCCCAGTTTACTTTCTAACTTCAGCCACATCAATCTATCACTCCTGTTACTTTAGCCGATGGTTCAACATCTAGTGTTATTGGGTCTGGAACCACTAATCCCACATCATCTCTCCATTTATCATCTGTTCTGAGTCTACCACAACTGTCTTTTAATTTGATTTCTATCAGCAAACTTACCCGTGCCCTTAATTGTTGTGTCTCCTTTTTTCCTGGTTATTGTTTATTTCAGGATCTCATTACAAAAAAGATTATTGGTAAAGGACACGAGTCTGACGGTCTCTACATTCTTGATACACTGAAACTAGGGTCTATAGCATGTGCCGGAACAGTCTCTCCTTTTGAAGCACATTATCAATTGGGTCATCCTTCGCTTTCTATGTTAAAAAAACTGTGTCCTTAATTTTCAAATATTAATTCATTAGATTGTGAGTCTTGTCAGTTTGCTTTGCTTTGCTAAACACCATCGTCTTAGTTCTAGTCCTAGAGTCAATAAGCGAGCTACTGCTCCCTTTGAGTTAGTACATTCTGATGTTTGGGGTCCTTGTCCGATTACCTCTAAAGCTGGTTTCGAGATATTTTGTTACTTTTGTTGATGATTATTCTAGGATGACATGGCTTTATTTGATGAAAAATCGCTCAAAATTATTTTGTCACTTTTCTTCCTTTTGTGCTGAAATTCGCACCCAATTTGGTAAACTTTTACAAATCTTAAGAAGTGATAATACAAAAGAATATGTTTTAGGCAATTTTCAAAAATACATGCTTGAGCAGGGTATTCTCCATCAGACTTCTTGTGTTGACACCCCTTCACAAAATGGGGTAGCTGAGAGAAAGAATAGACATCTTCTTGAAACTTCTAGAGCTTTGTTATTTCAAATGCAGGTTCCTAAATGCTTACGGGCTGATCTTTGTGTCTCTTGCTTGTTTTCTACTCAATCATATGCCTTCCTCTGTTTTGTCTGGTAATACTCATTTCTCCACTCTATTTCCAAATAAACAATTGTTTCCTATAGAACCAAAGATATTCGATTGTACTTGTTTTGTTCGGGATGTTTGTCCTCACGTTACAAAACTGGATCCTAAGTCCTTAAAGTGTATGTTTTTGGGTTATTCCAGTGTGCAAAAAGGGTATCGTTGTTATTGTCTTAGTCTCGATAAGTATCTTGTGTCTGCTGATGTTACTTTTTTGGAACAAACACCTTTTCCTTCATCTTCAGGTTTTGTGAGTCAGGGGGAGGATGATGATTTGTTAATCTATAACGTCATACCAAATTTAGGTCCACCTCCCCCTACACCAGTTAAGCCTCCCAGCAAATACACCTACTCGCGTCGCCCACATCCGCCAAGTTCTGACTTAGTTCTTGAGTCTCTAGAATCATGTCCTGATGAACCCGTATCTTCGTCATCAGATCCGACTACCAAAGATGATTTTGATCTTCCTATTGCTCAGAGAAAAGGTAAACGTACATGTACTTACCCAATCTCTTCAGTTGTTTCTTACAATCATTTGTCTTCCTCTTCTTGTGCTTTTCTTACATCCCTAGACACTTGTTTTTGTACCTAAAAGCTGTTCGAGAGGCATTAGCTCATCCCGGATGGCGGAATGCTATGATTGAGGAAATGAATGCTCTAGATGTCAATGGTACATGGACTTTGGTTACCTTACCTGCAGGTAAACAAGCTATTGGATGTAAATGGGTGTTTCTTGTCAAAATTAATCTCGATGGCTCCATTTCTCGATTGAAAGCTAGACTTGTTGCTAAAGGATATGCTCGAGACTTATGGAGTGGATTATCATGATACTTTTTCTCCTGTTGCTAAACTTGCTTACGTCGAGTTATTTATTTCCCTTGCGGCAACTTATGATGGCCGTTGCATCGGTTGGACATAAAGAATGCCTTTCTCCATGGTGATCTTCGGGAGGAGGTATATATGGAGCAACCACCTAGGTTTGTTGCTCAGGGGGAGAATGAGAAAGTCTGTCGTCTGCAAAAATCTCTCTATGGCTTGAAACAGAGTCCTCGGGCTTGGTTTGGAAAATTTAGCCAGGCTATTGAGAAGTTTGGGATGCAAAAGAGCAAGACAATCTGATGGAGGTATTATTCTGTTAGTTGTATATGTGGATGATATTGTAATCACAGGTAGTGACTCAAGAGGAATTTCATCTCTGAAGTCCTTTCTTCATACTCAGTTCCATACCAAAGACTTGGGGATGTTAAAGTATTTCTTGGGAGTTGAAGTTAGTAGGAGTAAGAAGGGAATCTTCCTGTCTCAGAGGAAGTATGTGCTTGATTTACTATCAGAGTCGGGAAAGTTGGATGCTAAACCATATAGTACTCCAATGGTTCCTAATTTACAATTAACCAAAGAAGGAGAATTATTTGCAAATCCTGAAAGGTACAGAAGACTTATTGGCAAGTTGAATTATCTTACTGTGACACGTCTTGATATTGCTTATTCAGTGAGTGTGCTGAGCCAGTACATGTCATCACCAACTGTTGATGATTGGAAGGTAGTAGAACAAGTTCTGCACTATTTAAAAGGTGCTCCTGGACGTGGAATCCTATATGGCAATCATGGTCATACTAGGATCGAATGTTTTTCAGATTCTGATTGGGCAGGGTGTAAGGAAGATAGGAGATCTACTTCAGGATATTCTGTTTTTGTTGGGGGAAACTTGGTTTCATGGAAGAGTAAGAAACAGAATGTAGTCCCACGATCAAGTGCGGAAGCTGAATATAGAGCTATGGCCAAGTCTGTGTGTGAAGTCATATGGGTATATCAGCTTCTCAATGAAGTAGGAATTAAGGTCTTAGTACCTGCAAAGCTATGGTGTGATAATCAAGCTGCACTTCACATTGCTTCCAATCCAGTCTTTCATGAACGAACGAAACATATTGAGATTGATTGTCATTTCATTCGTGAAAAGATCCAACAAGGTTTGATCATTACAGGTCATGTGAAGACTGGAGAACAATTAGGTGATTTATTCACAAAGACTCTTAACGGGGTCCGGATTGATTATCTTAATATCTATGCTCCAGCTTGAGGGGGAGTGTTACAAATTGTATATAGGCTGATTTGTAGGGATTAGATTGTTAACAAATATAAGCTGATTTGTAGGCTAACTAATAGGAATTAGAGGGCTGATTTATTGTAATTAATATAGGATATTTTACTTCCTATTATAGGATCTCTATACTTGTATGTATACCCTTATAATTGATGAATAAAAGATAAGCAATTCATTCTCTTGTTCTGAAACTTACATATTTGTAAAAGGTAACTTCTAGGAGTTAACAAGTATGAAGAGGCTAAGAATGGCACGAAGGATTATCATTTTCCAGTTTTACGCTAACTCAGTTGCATTGCAGAGGTTCAACTTTCTTACATATTTTACTCCTATTGTACTTTGTCCATAAGGAGGAAAAAAAAGATACTGTTCCTGTTTGTCCTATATTCTTCATTTATTTCCAGTAATAATTACTTAACCATCACACTATCACCAAGAAATAGAATGTAAGGATGGCTTAATACATTATTCCAAACAAACCAAAAAGGAAGCATTGGAAAAGTACCTATGCATTACATTCCAGCCAGTTGGTAGGAAATGAGGATGGAGAGCTTCAACAAAAACTTGTCTCCATCTCTGGCAAAACTGACGAATTCCATCTTCCCCATATTCCCGCAACAGATAATCAACCACTTGCTTTCCATGTGGTCCATGCCCTAATAATGAATATTTTGTATCGTGTTTGGAAGAAACATTTCCATCACCACTAGAATGAACTGTGTTTGAAGTCTCATTTGATAGGTTGCCACTTTCAGAAAGAACATCAGAATCAGAAATGGGGATGCAGTTGGCCTTCAAAGCTTTACTAATATCTGAATTCAATTCCTTGCCATCAGCATAAGAGATTTCACCATTGACCCCATAATTGGAATGTGAGGAGCTTACTTCAATATCTAACTGCACTGAATTGTCTACATTACATTGTTTAATACATGTTTCTTCTCCGTTAATGTGTGATCTACCTTCAATTTGAGTACATTTTCTGGAATTTCTGATTGCCAGTCCTCTTTTTTTCTCATGTCGTCTTCTTTCATGAGGACTCATTCCAACTAACAAAGCCCTTTCCAAATCTTCCTCTGTTATTTGCCTCCCTCCGTAATATTTCACAACAATCTAGAAAGACAATCATAGAAGCGTGTCAGAGCAAAAGCTCAGCAATTTGTCATCGAAGATGAGATATAAATTGTTTTGTAACAGTGACTACTAAAGGAAATAACTTGGAAATAGTGAAAGTAAATAACCTGTTAATGATATAATATTCAATCTCCCATCAACATAAGACTTAGATTGACAGGCAAAATATATGCATCAAAAAGGGCTAGCCCCGGTGCGCCAAGCGCTCCCCACCTTGTGGGGGTAGGAGGAGGGAACCGGATATGCGTTGATGTTATAAAAAATTAAAAAAATAATAATAAAGAAATGCTCTTAACAAGGAAAATTCAATGTACATAAGAAATGACAATGTATGAAACAATACAAATATGGATTCAGGTATGCCATTAACAAAGAAAGTTCAATCAAACAAAAACTCACAGTTTTTTCAATTAAAAGATTCAGTGTGAAGAATTAATGATGAGACAGTTGATGCAAAAAGGATATAAAAGACAATTGTAAACCACTACAATCAACATGGGTGAACTAGTTTTTCATATTCATCTATGATGAAAAAATGAAGAGAATGCCTTGATAGGTATTGCAAGCCTTTAACAAAGGGCTTTGATCAACAAAGATATTAGAAAAGGCTTCTTATATTCAACTATGATGAATAAACTGGTAAGTGCCTCGACTAGAAATCTTGATCAAATCCCCACACTCTGCTCTACATGGGTTCTCTAACAATAATATGTCATTCATATTGGTAATTGAATTTTGGGTTTAGGTTTCAGATCTTTAACAAGAGAAGGTTCCTTTATTCCTGTAATGTTGCTTTCTCATAAAAGTTTGGTCTTTTTTTTTTCCCCCTTTCTCTTTCTCTCTTTCTTGTTATTTCATATGGCTCATCCTCTGCATCCTACTTAAGACACAAACGCAACAAAAAGAAATTTTGGAAAAGGTAAATTCTAATGATTGTTCAAATGCCAAGATCGTCTCTCTCATTTCCTTTTTACTTATTTTTTAATATACTTTTCTTTTGGTATGAGTTGCATGTAGTCAGGCATCAACCTAATTAAGTATAGTCAACATTTACAGCATTTAAAACTGCAATGCCCACCACAAGAGATTTTCTTATAACCAGGCTTCAACAAAATTTCCCGGCATGTAAATTTATGGAAGTCATAAAGATGTAAATAAAATATCAAGGTACGAAAGCTTTGTCGATGCTACAGCCATCATACACAAAACACCAAAAGTAAGAGAGTTTGAGAAGGGGGTTTTGATGCTAAAACCGACAATCTTTTAACCACTGAACTCTTTAATGAAAGTGCAGCATGCATCAATATTGGCAAACAAGGGTTTTTGAGTTGCCATAGGGTAGAAAGAATCAATGCTAAAGCATTATGAAGCTAACCAGCTGGCTATGGTTTTTTTTTTTTTTTCCCAAAATGGTGAAAGCCTACAAATGAAACCACAATAAAGGTGCATCCATGTTCATGAATAAAGTTTCCATGCTTCCACTTTGCCAAAAGAAAGTAAATTGCTGAAGTGCATAAAATAGATAATTAACGTTTCAGACATCCATTCTGCCCTCTGACTTGGACTTGAGTTGACTTGTAATCCTACTCATGACTAGCGGTAGAAGGTACTTTGGAAAGTTCAACAAAATAATACATTTCCTCACCTGTGTTAATTCTTCACGGCGATTTGGCGGCATTCTAGACCCATGACATAATAAAGCCATAGCTGCTGTGCGCAACTGCAAAGGAGATACACCTACCTCCTGAAAATTTACATCAGCTGATGATTCTGTTGCTTTTTGAGCTTCATCAGAATCAATTAGTCTATGAATGTAAAGTGGTATTCCATATTCCGCAGCTATTTGTCTCTTGTACTTCTCGGCAGCAGCATGTGCAATTTCATGACAATCCACACAAAGAAGGACAATATCATGAGAACGATGGCTCTTCAAATGCTCAGGAAAATGCATCCTATAGCATGATGGTATTATTCGGTACCGCAAATAGTGATCTCCTTCACCACAGCCTACACAGATATTTTTCTTACTTTGAATATAGAAGTCATTTCCCTCATCCTCAGGACGACCTTTGGGTTCAAAGAGCAGCATTATAGCTGGAGGGTCATCCTCAACGATTTTAGCCAGATCTCGGTTAAGATACCTTAAGCAAAAAGCTTTCATATTAAAAAAGATGCAAACAAGAATCATTACCGAATCAAACGAATAGTTTAAAGTTGAAGTACTATGATCAAAGCAGAGATTACAAAAGGGTACCTTACCATTCAATTTTTTTTCGATCACAATAACACAATAGTCGTCCATCATTTGCATAAATCCTACAATTATGATAGACCGGAGATTTGCAGGAAAATTTTTGAACAAAAAGATCTCGAGAAGCCTTCCAAGCAACTTGTTTTGCAGGTCCAAATCCATTTTCCTTAGAAACAGTAACTGGTCTATTTGCTAGTTTCAGACTAGTTTTGGATATTAAAACATAATTATATTTAGAGAGAGGACAACTCCCCTTTGAACCCAGGTGTTTTTGAAGCATTGAATGGCACAAATCGTCAAACTCTCCAATATGTTTTTGGAATAACAAACTGATATCGTCATAATGGCTGCAAACAACAGGAGATGGAGACAGGAGGACAGAACTAACACTCATGGAGTCAGAATTTAGATCAGCTGTGGAGATAGTGTCATAAATATCCATTTCAGTTGTTGGAACTCTAACTGCAAGAGCAGCAATGGCTTGCTCAGATAAGACATATCTCAAGCTCTCATCATGGACCCGCGCCTAAAAGAATGCAGAGAATGCAAAAAAAATTAACTTGCAGTACCTTTAGAACCTAAATGAAACTTGAATGAAACAACTGCAAAATTTGTTGACTGTGAATATTAAAAACAAAAGGCTCCTCATTGATAAAAGACAACTGGAGATGAATATTGCAGGCCAAGGCTTTGCTCCTGAAGAAGGCCAAACTGATTTGGAAAAGCAACAAATAAGAACTGCAAGACGCAAAAGAAATACATTGCTCTTGTGAAAAAAAGTGCATTGACAACTCACCATTATATCCCTCCAAGCACACAGCCGTCTCACAAGATCCTGAAACTGAAATATAATGACGAGTCAAGGGAAAAGGTTAACAGGAAATATGACTTTCATAATGTATATGAACAATAAAAGTAGCACTAGTTGCAAATACTTTGTGCAACTTACATTAGCATCGGAAAAATTCAATTGAACACTTCCTTGATTGTTCAAATAACGAAAAATTAGTGATGCAGCAGCAGATTCTCCTGGATAAGCTTCAATTTCTTTTGCATAAAGTTGCAAACAAGTTGTGTTTGAACGCCGGCTAGCCTCGAGAACAAAATGGAACTTGTCATCGGGGCACGATGAGTTTTCTGATACACTAATATTCTTAGAACTCTAATAATTTGAAGAATAGAAACATAAGTTAAGAGGTTTAAATTGGCTCCTTTGTACAAATTGACTCAAAGCACATACTACTTTGTAGCCAATCACAAATACCAAGTGATTGATGAGAAACAGTACGCTTTTCTACAAGGATTATGTATTTATTTGGTATTATAAACAGATATTTCCCAGATGGTCCCCTATTGGTAAAATGTATCCCAATGTGTACATTAATTTGAGAAATCTGTACATTGTACCAGAAACAAAAGTGGCATTGGCAGATTCTCAAATTTAAAAGCTAAGGTTAGGGATCCTCAAATGATATCACATTAATTAAATTCTTGCACATGAAGAATATGTCTACATTGGATAATCTAGTAGTGTGAGATCCAAAGGACGTCAAGAAATAAGCACCAACATAATTCTACAGAAACCGCCAAGCCCTGACAACCAGAGTTATTTTTTTTTTATTATTATTTTTTCCCCACGCAGGGTGTGGGGGGATGGGGGGTGGTGTGAATTCAAATACAAATTGAATCTACAACTTTGCCAAGTAAGGATGCAATGGGAGTTTTGTTGATCAACATATATATGACTATAAATTCAGAAGGAAAATTTTACAAGCTCTGGGTGATAGAGACAAGTGGCAGCTATAAAAGGAGGGGAAAAGACGTTTCTAAAGCCCAAACCTTAATTGGCCACACCTTAGAGGATGGATTGCTCATATAAGGTTAGAATAATATTAAGTCTTTTTTAAGATTGTTTGTTTTATGAGTTTTAGAATTTAGAGTATTTTTGGTAACTTTTGAGTTCAAGGAAGTTCCCTAAAAGTTTAAATTTCTGTTCTAGTTAGGATTCATAAGTTGATTGGTTTAAGAATCCTATTGTCATAGTTATTATTGATTTTAGATGGTCTAGTCTAGTTAGCTTAGGATTTTGAGTCTATAAACAAAGAAGTTCTTTGTTATTTTAGTAGGCTTTTCATTTTTCGATCAACAAGAGCCTGCAGAGTGTTTCTGTATTTGTGGTTGTGAGATGCAATCAAACCCTAAGGTGCGATGCCTTACAATCCTAGGTGTGACACCAAGGGTTTCTCCTTCTTCTCTCAATGTGTTGCTACGCGTTTGTGATAAATACCTCTGCTGAAGTTCTGACTTTACAGCAACTAAATTTAGCCTCTCTTTGTTTTGGTAATTATTTAGGCCTGCCTAATGATTGTCCTGCCCTAGTTTGGTATCAGAGCTAGTTAAATTGTTCTTTCTTTTTGTAGAAGATTTCATCTTTAGTGGTTCAGAAAAAAGGGAGGGGAAAGAGAAGGGGGGGGGGGGAATCTTTTATCCAAGTTTTTTTTTTTTCCTGTTGTCCCAAGAATCCTTGCCCTATGGCGACTAGGAATGGGAAAAACTATCAGCCAAGGTACACGGATAAGGAACATGAAGAGTTGATATATTTAACCATGGCGAGAGTTGATGCCTTGGAAGCTCAAATCAAAGAATTAATGCTTGTCGTGTTGGAACCAAGGGTACTGCAACCATAAGTTCAGAAACAACCAGCAGTGGAGCTAAGACCAATGGAAAAGATGTTGTGGATGTGATAAATTCTCAAAATTCAGGTTCTTTACAGCCTGAAAATATTGAACACAGGGCTACTCAGGTCATGGTCAAGACACAAGGTACTCTTCTAGGTATGGCCCATGACATTATTGAGACTGGAAAAAACGATAAATGTGATGTCTATGATGAAGCAGGGGACATTACCAAAGTGCATAATGATGTTCCAGATTTTGTCGTGATTGGCTTGCTACACTAGAAAGGTTCTTTGATTGGTATAACATGTCTGATAAGAGGAAAGTTAGGTATGCAATAATGAAACTTATCAGGCAAGCTCAAATTTGGTGGATGAGTAACGAGTATGATTTACAACTTGATGGTAATACACAGATGACATGGGAAGAGCTGAAGCTGGAACTAAAACGAAAATGCTTACCTCGATACTACCACAAGACCTCTTTGATGAACTCGACAAGGAGCCATAACCATAGCTAAGTACATGAATAAGTACAGGAATAAGTTTGAAGAGTCGAAGATTTGCTACAGAGTTAGGGAGGACCCTCAACACACTTTGTTTCGATTTAAACAGGGGTTGAGACCAGAAATTCGCAACTAGACGATGACCTATTGTTGAAAAGTTAAAGATTCCAGAAATCAAGGGAGATTGATTCAGGAAATCAAGGGAGCTGATTCCGGTTGTATAGTTGTCAATTATAGTTATCGACATGTAAATTAGGAATTAGAAATTATTCTCCTACAATGTAGTGATTCTTTACTATAATTTTCTTAGGAGCACTAAATTTTCTTGGAAATAAATATGCACGGCATCTATTATTTCAAGATTGAATCCAGAAGACGCTACCTTTGAAAGGTCATTTTCCTGAAAATGCCCATAGAATAGAAACCATCTATCCTCTCGTAGCCTTCCCCATTTAAGAAATCAAACAGGAATATTAAAGGGGTAATTTTGAAAATGACAGTAGTCTTTTAACCTAAAGATTCGATCCAACAACAACATATACTAAAAGCAGAAGTATAGAAAAACTAAAAAGGCATAAAAGGAAACAAAGATTGAAGCTCAGTGCATGCCTGTTTCTTTGATCACTCCCAGACTCAGTTATAGAGAGACAAATAGTGTGTTCGTGTGTGTGAGAGAAACTGTTTGCAGAGGCAAAAGACATCAAATTCTCAGACACACTGAAGCAATGAGAGAAATCAGACACACACATTGGTGAAGTTAACAGACACAGCCCAAAACCCACCACTCTCTGTTTGAGACTCTCAATCTCTTGGCAATTTTTCTTTTTTAAAAAAATGTTCGGGCTCATGTCATGTTACAAGAAAGGTCCATAATTTCTGTGTGTTTTATTGATGAAAAAGGAATGCGTATATATACAGGTATAGAAGTCCTAAACTAGGAAAGATTACACAGATTATTCCTAAGATTAGGCTATTTACAACTATTTACAGATTCATAACAAAAATCTATGAGTGGTTAGTAATGCCATTCAATCTTACCAATGCCTTCTTCAACCATTTATTGGGTGTTTCCTTGTGGTTTATTTTGAAGATATACTCATTTACAGCAAGTCTAAGGAAGAACACATAGTTCACCTTCAACAAGTTAGCTGAGTACTTCATCTTGAAAAGCTGTACATCAATTTGAAGAAGTGCAGTTTTATGAATTCTAGCGTGATATTCCGGGGCTTTGTTATTTCTGCTAGAGGAATAGAAGTTGATCCAAGTTAAGGTGAAGACAATCCTAGATTCGCCATTACACAAACCATTGCATGAAGTTCGAAGTTTTCATGGACTAGCAACCTTTTATAGGAGATTTATTAGGAATTTCAGCCCTATAGTAGCTCCAATAACTAACTACTTGAAGGCTGGACAGTTTTCTTGGACTAGGGAAGCAACTAAAGCTTTTGAATTAATCAAGAAGTTAATGACTTAGGCACTGGTTTTATACTAACCGGATTTATTCAAATTATTTGAAGTGGCTAGTGATGCTTCAAATGTGGAAATCGGAGAGTTACTTAGTCAAGATGGGCATCTTATTGATAAATATTTAACTTAGAGTTTTATGCAGTAGGTCAATCCATTCGTCATTGACACCAATTTGATTTTTAAGGAGTTTGTGTTGTATTGCAACCGTGAAGCTCTTAGGTACGTATATTTCCAGAAAAAGTTAGTTTCAAGCATGGGAAATGGATCTCATTCTTGCAACAGTACACTTTTGTCCTAAGGCAGGCACGGAGAATAAGGCAGCAAATGCATTAAGTCGTGTGAAGCATGTTCTTATTTCAATGGCTGTTCAGGTTCTAGTTTTTGACTTAATTAAGCAAAACTATATGAACTATAAAAATTTTTAGGTTATTTATGCTGACTCACTGATTATCCAAAGTTTCACGGTGCTTTACGGATATATCTCTTCAAGGGGGACACGACTTTGTTTGCCTAAAGCTTCCCTATGGGATTGCATAATGGAGGTGCTGCTGGTCACTTTGGGTGTGAAAAGACCATTGCTATTGTCGGAAAATATGGTTAATAGGTGTATTTTAGGAAGGTAATGTTGTAATTATTATAACACTAGAATTAGACTAAATTAGAGAAGTTTGACCCTTAAATTAGGAGATTTTATAATTAGTAATTAGGAAATCTTGTGAGCAGTTGATTAGTTAGGAGATTTTGTAATAGTTTATTAGGATAGTTGCTATATTTGTTTCTTAGACAGCTTGTATATAAACAGCTCATTGTAAACTTTAAGATATAATGAAAATAGATTATTCTCTCTCAATTTCTTGCATGGCATCAGAGCCCTAGGCTTTTTAGGATTCTTCTTCCTCTTCAAGTAGCCTTCATTGCTGCAGTCTTCTCTTTTGAGCAGCCTTCATTACTGTCATTTTCTCTTTATTTTTCCTTCTCCACTTCCTGTTCGGGCAGCCTTAATTGCTGCAAATATCTTTCCTTCACCATGTCAACCCCCCAACACAAGTTGTAAGAGCAAAATGTTGAAAGCTTCAAGCCGAGAATGGGAATAGAATGAGGAACAATCCAACAATGGACAAGCCAATGTAGTTGCTGGCTAAATTGATGAGCCACCAAAATCGAAAATAGTTAATCTTAACCAAGATGAATTGGAAAGGGTGAGAGCTCTCATCAGCAGTCTAGAAAAACCTTCAAGTACTTGTTCTATGGCATGATCAGGTGAGTTTCCGCTTTCCATTAAATTAAATGTTTCGGATGTAACTTTTGCCATCTCTTGGATCATAGATGCAAGAGCTATTGACCATATGACCCACTCTCCAAATATTTTTACCATCTATTTCCCGTGACCAAGCAGTAGAAAAATAACCACCACAGATGGTTCTTTGGCCACTACGGCATGAATTGGAAGTGCCCAAATTAACTTATTGTTAACCTTACAAAATGTTCTTCATGTCCCTAAGCTAGCTACCAATCAGATATCCATCCAAAAACTTGCTCATGACATACAATGTACTGTAATTTTTCATCATAATGGTTGTGTATTTTAGAAAAAGGGTTTGGGGAAGATGATTGGACATGCTAGAGAACCGGGTGGACTCTACTTTTTTGAAGAAAGTCAACCAACCATCACCAAAGGTAAACGGCTAGTGTCATTTGTTTTTGAGTCTTTGTCATCCAATAAAGAGAAAATTTAGCTCCATCATCGCCGACTTGGACATCCATCATTTTGAGTCATAAAACTCTTGTTTCCATCTTTGTTTAAACATTTAGATGTTGAGTCTTTTCATTGTGAAAAATATAAACTTGTCAAACACAAACGTGTACCCTTTACAGTGAAAAATAAAAGAAATTCCAGTCCTTTTCATTTAATCTATAGTGATGTCTGGGGTCTATCTCCTATTGCTAATATTTCTGGGGAACGCTAGTTTGTTTCCTTTATTGATGACTGTATTCGAGTATGCTGGGTCTTTCTTCTTAAACAAAAATCTGATATCAATACTGTTTTACCAAAATTTTGCTCCATTTTTATAGTGTATTTTATTATAATTTAGATTAAATAGAAAAGAATATTAATAATTAAATGAGTATCTAACATATTCAGACTTCAAACTTAAGTAACATTTATTTCGCTTAAAATTTATAACAAGATTTCAATATTTCTTAGTCAATTAAGTGATAACAAAATTTGTTATCAAATGTACCTAATTAATTACGCACTTAATATTCTTTGTTATCAAATGCATTTAATTAATTAAGCTTAAAGATTTAATTGAGTTATCAAACAAGCCCTAGGTTTGTAGACAATTTAGGAATGTGAAGAACATATTTTAAAGTTACAAATAGGCTGATCTTGACGTCCCTATACCTGCTACAGTTGTTAAGAAACCATTAGTAGTGGCTACTTTCCTATTTCTTGGACATGATTTATATGTGAGAAAAAAAATTTGGTGAGTAAGTCACATGATTGGTTGCTCCTGAAGCCATGAACTAGGAGTTAACAAAGGTTGTTCCTGAGATATATAAACCAACAAAGAATGGAAACTTATCTGAGCATGCTGAGAAACAAGTACATAAGGGTTTGTCTAGGTCGCTAATAAAGCACCTTATTCTCTCGACTTCTCTTTTGGTTGAAACCACACAATAGCTTAGGTTGAAGCATCTTTGTTGGTTGTGCTGCAGTGGTTGTCTTTACAATCTCCAATGTCTTCTTTAATTAAAGATACAATTCTTTGGACAATTAAGGCCAGTCACTAAACCACTAGAATTGAAGGTTCATTCAACTTTGCTCCGAGAAACGATCTTAGGCAATTAAGGCTAATAACTGAGCAACCAGCAATAAAGGCTAGTCAAAATCACAAGATTGTTGGTGACATAGAAGAGGAATTCAATTTGATTTGCTCTCAAGAATTCAAAGCCTTACAGTTCTGATGCCATGTAACAAAATATGAGAAAAGGATTCTACATTTCTTTTCTCATGAATTGATTTTATACTATATTATATAGTAGATTACAAGAGGATAAAGGAAACTAAATCACTCCTAAATCTGGATAACTATCTAATTAAATCCCTCCATCTAAGGGATTAAACTATCTTATCAAATCCCTTCAGTTAAGGGATTTAAAACTAATCATCCTAATTTTTACAGCTCATCTTAATCAATTTACTGCTCATTTACATCTCGACAATTTTAGAATTTAGAGTATTTTTTGTAACTTGTGAGTTTGAATTGTTTCCTAAAAGTTTAAGTTTCTATTCTAGTTAAGATTCCTAAGTGATTGCTTTAAGAATCCTATCGTCACAGTTATTATTGATTTTAGAATCTTAGAAAGCCCAGTCCCAGTTAGCTAGGATTTTGAGTCCATAAGTAGAGAAGTTCTCTATTGTTTTTGTATGCTTTTCATTATTCAATCAGAGTCTACAATTTATTTCTATATTTCTGGTTGTGAGACGCAATCAAACGCTACGGTGTGATGCCTTATGGTCTTGGGTTTGACGTCTAGGGTTTCTCCTGCTTCACTTAGAGTGTTGCTAGGCATTTGTGATCAATTTGTTTGCTAAAGTTCTGACTTTACAAAAACTAAATTTAGCCTCTCTTTGTTTTAGTAATTATTTAGCGTGACTAAAGGTTGTCCTACATCACTGGGGCAGCTATACGATGAGGTATGTTACATGGAACAAAAGTTAGGACCAGTACAATAACAAAATGGTTCTAGCCAAAGTGAGGACGCTGATGTGTTTTAGTGGAAGAAAGGAGAAAGGATAGGATAAGAAATAATTACATATCTGAGGAGTTTTAGGTAAAGTTGTGCTTATTAAAGCCATGAACGGATATCTTGATGAAGTTTTAGGGATGCATAAACTAGGCGTGCGAATAACCAACAAGCCCCCTTTGGCTTTAAGAGTACTTGATTCTCAATGAATAAAACATTATTCTTTTTGTTATAGTAATTTTTGTATTATATGAAATAAACCTGTACGTGCAGATTCTAGCTTTGACATTCAAAGGGAGGGAAAGAGGGGAAAAGGGGCTAGACTCAACAAAAATAAGAGTGAAAAGGATGAGAATAAGAATATAAAATAGAACTTTTGCTACGAATAACTCTAGGATTCTTCTATGCCAAATAATAATAGGCTGCATAAATCATTGCTAAATATTGGAACTTGAAATTTCATATATTTACTCCTAGACTGAATGCCATTTACCAAACATTTTTACCCGCAAATAATGCAATTCATTCAAGTGAAAAACTTCTTGTTTAAGCACCATATGACAGAAAAAAAGTGATCAAGCATATTCATAAAATTCCAGCATAAAGGGTATTACAGAATCAACAATTAGCGTATATTTGCATCACTTTTTATACGCTTAATGAAGGGAAAATAAAAGAATGAAATTTGACATAAATATAGCAGGAAAATGGCGTACCTCTGGACCGTTGCTTGAGCTCTGAAGCAAGAAAATGTGCAATATATATCAAATAGCGTGCATCTGTAAGAGCATATTCCACCATTTCTACAGGCAGGGGGCGCAACCTCCAGTCTTCTCTCTGTAATTCAAATAAGGAAAGAAAAAATACATCACTTGAGATGGAATTCCCATTTCACTAATTTTCCAGTGTTAGCCCAGCTAAGAATAAGACAGCAGCAGGTGTGAAATAAAAGTGTAGTTAGCAACTTTTCAAAACAATTACGTCTTAAAATCATCAAAGCCTCCATGTTTCTTGGAAGATAGCATGGTAATGCAAATTTTGCATTTATACCCAATACGGACTCCATTTGGGCCACAAGAAAATTCTGAGGTATTCTTCTTAAGCAGAATAGCTACTAATCATCAGTAAGATCCCAGAAATAAAGCAAAGTAGGTAAAATGGATCATCCATGAAATGTGTCCTACTTTAATCGTCAATGAAACGATCGTTACGATATCTGTTCCCGCATAAACCATGTTCCATATATTATGCCTACTTGGTCAATGACTTCATGTATTTCTTATTCAATTAAAACTCATTGATTATTGTATATTCTATTTTCTTCCTAAAAGATTTGGGTTACATGCGCTTGAGAAGTCCATAAAAACAGCTAAAAAGGGTGCATGATTCTTACCAGGACCATAACATGTAATACGGAAAGAAGTCCAAGTGGATGTTACCAAAGAGGAAACCAAAATTCTTCCTAGTGAACATCCCAATTTTATCATTTTTCATCTTATTCTACATGGTCCAATTAGTCAAATCTTAAGTCGCATTTAATTGTCTTTTATTTAAACAATCTTCCAATCCAGATAATGCCTGTTGACAAAAAAACCAGATGCAGCTTAAGATTGGAGAAAAGCTTAGATGCATGGGTATAAAATGACTAACCTGTAATAGTTTGTTCTTGGTCATGCCACAATATGTTTCAAGCAAATATGCCAACGACTTTTGCGGTTTTGACAATACCTCACAAGCCTGAAATATGCAACACAAATTGTCAAGCTCCAGAGATGTCTCTTACACAACAAACTGTATCCAAGAAAAAAGAGTGTAAAAGACAGTAAGCTTCTTGGTTTTCTTCAGTCCATAACTTCTTACACCAAACCATTGAAACATGCATAACAGGTAAAGCTAATAGTTCACCTTTGCTGTGTCAAATAAATTAACAACATATATATGGAAATCTCTTTGGAGCCAGAGAACATCATTATCAGCACCATGGAATACCTACATCAGAAATCTTGTATTCAGTGATGGCTAGAGTTTGATTAAATATTAGAAGACACAACATAATACTGATTTGGCATCACATGGTTTACTGGAAGAAAATTTGAAAGTCGTACTAAATCAGTGTAACAAGTATCCAACACAATCACTTATGAATTTCTTGCATTCTCCATAATGCCATACTTGTGACCTTTTACATGTGTATTAGAAGATCAATCCATATGATGTTCAGCATCCAAGAATGACTTTTACAAGGAATGTTCAGCATACCTGTGCAATCACAGTCTTTATATGCATGCTGTTATCTATCAATTATATACTTTGAATTAATTAATAAAGATGAGTAAATTGTACAGCACAGAAGTAGAAGCAAGTTATCAGCTTATGAGAACAGAAAGTGCTGTTCTGTGATATCTTTATTATTAGTTAACTTCCTTTACGAAGTATCTGCAAAGGCTTCTATAATAGAGTAACAGGCTGCTTCTTTACTTCTTTATTCTTTAGTTGATGGGAAGAGCATAAAAATTCTCCTCTTTTTAGTTCCTTCTTTAATCAGAATTTTAGTTAGATAAATCACATGTCTATTCTTTTGTCTCCATTCTACCATCAACACCAAGGTGCTGACTAAAAACAAAATAGAAAAGGAAGTCATAAAATAGATTTGGGATTCTCAGTGTTTCATTAGCATTTGAAATAATGAAATATTCTTCCAATAAAAAGGATGACAGTAAATGAAAAACTAACTTTATCATCTTAAAATTAAGTTGATAACTCTATAAAATAAGTAGAGTTGTTAAACTTCACAGAAACTCACAGTTTATAGATACTCTCTTATCACATAAATAGTGCCATCTCAAAATCTTTCCTCTTTTTATTATTGTTCTTTTCTGGATTGTTGAATAAATTTAGAAGCTTAATATATCATAAGCCTTCCTATTAAACTACTAAACATTTTCATTATTACTTCCAAAATAGTTTATCTTCCCTTGAAAATGCGGTTGGCCGAATATGTTTCATATAAACTAGTGATAAGAGAGTTCAACTATTGTATTGTACTATGCCAAAGAAAGTATTTCAAGAGCAACCGCTACATGTTATCAAGCAGTTAAGATCACCAAATCTGTGGCTCAAGATTCATTGCAGTAAAACATAGAACAAAGGAATAATACAATAAAGAAATAAAATTTACCTTACATATCTCAGGATTAGCAAATACTGGCCTAAGAAATCCCATCACATCATGCAAGGCTATTGTATCCACCAGATAATCCTCGTTTTTAGTTGAAATCTATTTAAAAAGTACACATGGAACATGTAAAGAACATATCTACATGAAAATAATAATGTATATGTGTGAAATAGTGCATTGTATAAAGATCTTGTAATTTTGGCAAGTTTTTCAAACTGGTTTGTACCGAACATCAACTGTTTGACTTCAATATTTATTCTGCAAAACGATATTCAACACCTTTTCATGTACATCAACTTGTTTGTATCTATTCATTGTGTAGATGCATAAACCTAGCTATAAATATAAATGCATTTTCACAAGGATTGAGAGAAGAGAGAGTGACAGGTGCATTTCTGTCCCTAAAGTTTTCTTTAGTAATACTGTTAAGCTTTATCAATGACTGAGTATACAAATGAATGTATTCCATATTGAATGCCATTCCAAGTATTTCCAATTTTCAAAACATTAAAGATACTAATGTTGGTACACAGAAAATTTTAGTATTTCAAAGATGCTAAAGGTGAATGATATATTGAAAGGGATTTCACATTTCTGTAATAAAAAGATACTTCATGTATACATAATTTGTAAAGCACAAACTCTAAAATTCTTGCAGAAAAGAAGCATCTTTTATTTGTTGAATATAAACTTTTTAAATCATACAACTAACACCTCCAGTTCAGATACAACTCTCAAAGTTGCCAGGAATTAAATTATATCAGGCAATTGGTATTTTTAATGATTTAGAAAACATGAATGTGATGCAACTTATGCATATTCATAATACATAGAAAAAGCAGCAGTCTCTCTGTAGAACAATTCCTGGCTTTCTCTTACAAATACATAGTACAACCTTCCGAGCTTAGACACGTCTTCAAAGATTGTACATGGAAATACATTTAATGTCGTAAAAACTCTAAACTCTTTTAACTGCCAGGCAGGTATCCCTAGAAAAGAATGGCGTATAATCCATCAAGAAACAGACTTTCAGCTTCAGAATGACCATATCAGGTCCCATTGCAACGAAATCTACAAATTGTTGTACGTTGTCCACAAAACAAATGTCCACTTCTCTAAGCCTCGCAATTCTAAAATAAGCATTAGACACTTGGAATATACTGCATATATGCAGGAAAACATACACATAGGGGATACATAAGTTCAAGAGAGAACCTGAATAAGAGCTGTGAAGCCTAAGAAGGATCTCAAACTGTGCTGCTCAGTATCGACAGCAAACACTTTCTCTTTACTCAAAACCCCAGCCAGCTCCTCCAATTGTGATTCTCTTTCAACCCATACATACTCATCATTATTCCTTTCCATTTTTCCATCAAGCAACTCCAAAAATTCCGCATTTGTATTCTTCAGTAGTTCCCCGATCTCCGCCTTGTACGGGTGCACATTCACATGCTCCCCTGCCAAACACAATTCCAAAATTTTACTTTTTCATAACAATTTCGCCTAAGAAGTTCAATAACATAAAGAGAAAAAAAAAACTTTGCAAATTTACCACTGGTAGGATTATCATGGAGCTTCAAGTGCTTGAATTGAGAGAAAGAATTGTCGGCGAGGACGCGTTTGAAATTATGCTGTGGTTTTGGTGGCGTTTCTGTGTCGAGATAACACGATGATAATCTTTTCCTTCTCTGTTTCCTGTGTTTCTGGATTTGTGCTGCGAAGACTATGGAGATTGCTACTGTAATGGTGATTGAAATTGCAAGTTTCAATTTTGCTTTGAAATCCATGGATTTGAGTTTTGAATTTCTCCGCTCGTTTGCTCACTTCTGCAGTTCAGCTTGAAATTGAATTTAGAACACCTGGAGACTAGCGGAAGGATTCGGGGCTGCGCGGAGATTTAGTGGATACAATTGATTATTATTCAAATTTTGCAATAACCAAGAAGCCACATCGTAAGTACAATTGTTCAGCCAAGCAAATGGCTCGGCTCTAAGCCAACTTGGATATGCATTTCAATAGCTTGTATTTTTTTAATTTTTTAATTTGCCAAAATTTCAAATACCCGTCCAAATTCATGCACACAAAAACAAAAGCGAGCATAGAAATTCATATGATTCCACTATCTCCTTTCTCATTAGTTCTTCAAAAACAAAAGATGAGCTTTTTTCTCACAATGCTAGAAGCGGTAGTTAACTCGTGGAAAATTTGAAGAGTATAGTATTATTGCAGCACAATGGGTCAGAAAGAGGACGAAACATCCACAGTAATGAAAAATTGAAGCTTTTCTTGAAGAGTTGCAACTAAGATTTTTTGTTTAAAATTTCTGTCATTCTCGTTGTCTTCCAGGGGCAATATATATGTTGTTTTGAAGGAAATGCTTCCAATGTTAATACATGTTATATACAGAATAACAAAGATATTTTATTGTCATATTTTCATTTCAACATAGTAACTAGTGCACATGTTAATGCGGTTGTATATTGTGTTAATATATTTGTGTCAGTTGTTCAAATTTTTGTATGGCCTATTCATGTAGTTACTAGTACAAGTTGATAGTAACCTATGTGTTCATGAAATTATGTATAGTGTTAATGTATTCGTATCACATGTTCATCTGTATGTGTGTCGTGTAGTAATTAGTGTAGGTTGATTATAGCCCATATGCTTGAGGCTTCTGTTCATATGATTGTGTATGGTATTCATGTACTTCCATAGTTTGTTCATGTGGTTGTGTAGCTTGATTATATTTTTGTGTCTCCGATGTTTACCTGTAAGAAAAAAGTGTTTCATAGAAAGAAAAAAAAAAAAATGGCTCTTGCTCTTTTGGATGTCAGATAGCGGTTCACTTCTTGTAAAATTCTCTTCAATGGATGGTTATGAGATATCAGATATCCATAATAAGAGGGTTTTTTTTTTTTTGGCCAAAATTTGGGTTTTAATCCGCAAGCTCTTAAAATATAATTGAAAATAGAAATGGCCTCTCTAATTTGTCCAACGCATGAACTTCATATATGTGTTTGTGTGTCTATTGGCATTATGTGGATTTTTCTCGTGTGTGTATGTATATATATATATATATATAGCACTGCTTGGTTAGAATTATTGAACAGTGTAGGTTCATATTACAAAATTTATTTGCAATATTACTAAGGTATTTTAATTTATTTGTTCTTTCCTTTTTTTTTTTTTGTGAAGTATGTAGGTTCTTTTTAATGGAGGATAGAACAAATGCAAATGTTTACTTGGTACCTGTAGTCAGATAGCTATTTGATTATGAGGAAGGTGCATACAACTTCTATAATTATTACGGTACAGGGATGGGTTTCGGTATACGTAGAGAGTATGGGAATAAAAAAATTACTGGTGTATTAACATCTAGGAGGTTTAAATGTTACAAAGTAGGGTTTAGAAGGATCGATAAACGCAAAATAGAAATTAAGCGTTCTCGTACATAAATTAAGCGTTCTCACCAAGACTTTGCACAACATCATAGTAATATTTGCTCAGCTCTGTTCACCAATTCAGTGGCAATCTACATGTTATATATACAATGTTAATACTCTTGTGATTCCAGTGCATGTCACCTGAAAATATAATAAAATTGTAACTTCTAACTTTATGAATTCATTTATTTTTGGTAGCAAATTAATTTTTTGTTGATAAGACAATTCCTCCAATTCATATTATTTTGTTTGCTATTATGAAGTGAACCTTCCTGATTTCAATTCAACAATATGTCCATCTACTTTTTTATTTTGTTAACGAGTTCATTAACAATGTGTCAATGTAGTTGTGTGTGGGATTCATTGCATTATTCTTCGGAGTTATAGTGCTTACTATTGTGCTAATTGTTACTTTCCTTTGTTACAGAACTTTCTATTTACAGGAGCTCCTTATTCTAAGCAAATTTGATCTTGCAGTTTATGGCCCTCGAGGGTTAGCTATTTATAGGAAATTAATTGAAAAAGAGCTCAGTGGGATGAGTGTTGAAAAGGCCACTCCAGAGGACAAATATTGATTCTACTGCTACGTATGCTGATATGTAAACTTAATTTTATTACACACTTATTTTTTCAACACTAAATTTTTGTGGACATGCTGTGCATGGTGATTCTATGCTACGTATGCTGATATGCATATTTTGAGTCTAATATTTGAGAAGTTAGCTCATTTGAATAGTCTTTCTTTTCTTGGATATTAAGTAACAGCTCTCTTAATATTCGAATATTCATTTCTTTTCCGTAGATGCAATGGTTTGTTCTAAGATTTGGTTGATTAAGAATGATAAACTTCATATGAACGACATTAGAATGTTGAACAACTTTACTTATCTTTGGCCTTGCATATTTTTCAATTATATTATAGGAGCTAAAAGAGGAAAAACCAAAATTTTGCCATGAAAAATAAAAAAGACAACAATCAACCATATGAGCAAATTAACTGTAGCAGGGGGTCAATGATGCCGATTGCCAAAGTCTAACTGCACAAAAAGGCAGGGCCTCAAATTGTTTTTTTGCCTAAAAAAATTATTTTTTTTTCTTACAAGTAAACGTCGGCTATTCACAAACACACGTAAATGACATCTTACAAACATGTTTTTCCTAAAAGTTAGGCCAACCTGCATTAGTGCCTATATGAACAAGCTACACCAATACATAAACAAACACATAAACACCTGATACAAACACATAAACACCTTACACAACCACATGAACACAATCCCAAGCATACGACTAGTTACTATATAAACAAGTCACACAAACACATGAACACCCAACACAAATGTATGAACACCTTACACAACCACACGAACACAAGCGCCCAACATATGGTCACCCAGCAAACAAGCCACACAAGCATATGAACAGTCGAAACAAACACATGAACAACCCACATAACCACATGAACATAGACTGTATATAGTAAACTTGCAAAAGCTACTACATGAACAAGCCGCACAAATACTTAAGCACCTGACACAGATACAGGAATAACTTACACAACCACATGAACACAGTTTCCAAACATATGGCCAACCTGCACTAGTGCCTATATGAGTAAGCCACAGAAACGTATGAATATCCGACACAAATACATAAACATATAAATACATGAACACACTACACAAATGTATGAACACCTTACACAACCAAATGAACACAAACCCCAAGCATGTGGTCAACAGGAAAACAAGCCATACAAATAGATGAACATCCGACACAAATACATGAATAGCTTACACAATCACATGAACATAATCTCCAAGCATATGGACAACCTGCACGAGTTACTACACAACAGGCCATAAAAACAACCATTCATACTCAATCTATATCCGTTAAACATCCAACAATAACTTACATAGTTATAAGTCCTAATAGTAGTCCTAGATTTCTGAACATCAATACAAACAACCTAACAATAACATATACAAATTCATCACATAACCAAATGTCGTCATCAGTATATATCTAACAAATATCCTATAACAACATCCAGTATAATCCAACAAACACCTCATAACTACATCTAGTACAATCCAACAAATCAGTTTTTGTAGAAAGAATTGGGTCTGGAACATCTTGGTAGAAGGAGAGACTTATAGTAGTTGGCAGACCTAGGCAACTTCAGGTAGTTCCATAAGCTTGTTGAGATTCTGTTCTTCTTTTCTTCGCCATTTAGAAGGAAAAAAATAAATGGTACTGTAATTAAAACATCAAATAATTTTTTTTTAACAATAATAAGATAAACCAGTTACCTATGAATATTTCAAGTACAATCCAAATTTTATTTCTCTTAAAAATTATAATGTACTCTAAGTAAATCCTCAATTATAAGCAAACTATCATTCACAATACTAGTAGCAAATAAGAGTAAAAGAAAACTGTCATGAATAATACTATTTTAAAATCTAGTAATCCAAAAATAGTACATACAAGATATTGGATCATTACACTGATAACTACTCAACAATTGTTTCTTCTTGCTTGACCATTATCTCACTATCAAGATCTCTAGGTGTTTTTCTAAAGGGGCAATCAATTTTTTTGTCTTGCCACTATCACTATCACCTTTTTGAACTGCCACCAAAATAACTTTTTATTCATTTTATAAGCTATCTTCTCAATATGCCCAATAGTGTAAGGAACAAAAAAGAAAAGAAGGGGGAGAATTTGAGCTATGAAAAGAAGCTATGAAAACAAAAGGGGGAAGTTCTTCCTAAATAAAATTTGTATTAGTCAAAGAACTCAATTGAATGTCGATTATTACTTGTAAAAGACATTTCAATCAGACTTTTAACCAATTGTTCTCATGCATATCCCAAAGAGGAGGGATATTACAGTTTTATTCTCAGATTATGATAGTTGTAGTTGAGGAAAGCATTTACAACGTGTTAACCCTAATGATTGATGTGCAGGTGTTCCTGGAGCTAGGCACATGCCGTAGGTAATACCATCTAAAGCTTTTCTTGCTTTGCACTTTCCATCTCTCTCTCTCTTAGGTTGAGATGATGAATTTCATTATCTCCTTTACTCAAGCACACATTTAATTTATGTGAGGGTGGGCAAGACTTCATGGTCGGCTTTATATTATGCTCATGATGTTCACTTTTAATATCTAGATACTTCCTGGATTATTTAGTTAATAATGAAACTTTGTTATTGTATAATTTTATTTGTTTTTCACCTACAATAGATATATTGCATTAGAGAGATTCTGTTGTTTCAATAATCTTATTTGATCAATATACCTACTTGATTATGTTAGGGGGGAATTGAAGAAGGAGAAGATCCAAGGTCTACAGCAATCAAAGAACTACAAGAAGAAACTAGGATTGTGTTTGTCGAAATAGTTGCCAAGGTCTGTCTGAATGGACAGCCATCCTTCTTTATCATGATAGTGTAAATGTTAAATGGTTTGGTATAAAATTTTCAAATTTGAATTAGAAAGTTCTACTAGGTAGCTATACATTTATTTTCTTCATTTGTTGTAGTGTCTGAAATCTTTTTATTTTACATGTTGATTTTATGATTATTATATTTATAGGATTGAACTGCAGTAGTCAAAATGTCATAGAACTCTTGAACTTGTAGCTTTCCATATTAAAGTTATAAACTGATCTGAAACAAGAAAATGACTTTTAGACTATTCTTTTTTTTTTCTCAAGTAGAAAAAGATTTTATTTGTTTATTTGTCTATTTAGTGTTTCTAAAGGCTGTTGCATTTTGTTCTATGATTTCCCTCCTACTATGACTGCCAAAGTGAATCATCTTTGGGGAGGAGGAGAATGGCATGATCAGGCACAGAAATGGTCAGTGGGGTTTTGTTATTCAGTATGCCTCAATTGCTTTTGTTATTCAGTATGCCCCAATTAATTATTTTTGTATGTACTATAGAAAATGATATATAGTTGAAACATTAGAGGCATGCCACCAATTATTTCTCTACTAATTATGCCATTTGTGATTCTTGGCTTGTTACTATCTTTGCACACAGTTTAACCCCTAGATGCCTAATGATTATTTCAAACTAATTATCTGAATGACAAAGGGAGCCATGGTAAGTTCTAGTTGTTTAGCCTATACTACTAGCAATCAGCCACTAGTGTAAAAAATTTTAGCAGCAATTCAGCTATTTAATAAATGTTTCAGCATTTGTCTTATACAGAAGATTCTACCACAAATTCTAGGATGTCTTTTACTATAGATATTAGGAATCTCAATAGCATTAACACACTACATCAGGTTCAAATGTTCAACATATTACATTCACGATACACTCATCAAATGAGTAGAGTATTTGGCATCATAAGAACTTTAAAGAAAAGTGTACAGGCAAAACATTGAAGTGAAGATAGACGAGATAAGTACATGATCTTTCTTGAGTTGCAATTTAGATAAACTAAAGCTATAGCAATGATATTGCCAAACATTTGCAAAATTAAGTGCAAGAGTACTTTACATAATAGAAATTTACAGAAAAACTCACCGGGTCCCTGTAAATTGGATATACAAGTACTTCTTCATAGCTTCCAAATGTTCAATCTAGAAAAAAAATTTCTTTTCTTCTGGAATGGTCGGCAGTTTAGAAGGATGTAAAGGAGGTGAAGGGCGACAATTTTTAGACCAAAAAAGGGTTGCGATTATTAGTAGTGAAGGAGGGAACTGATCTCGATTTTTTTTGTCCAGACAAAAGGTGGAGTTTTTTCTTTCTTTTGGAAAGTCACGGTTAGATTCCCGTGGCGGTTGGGATTCCGGTAGTAAAGGAGGTGAAGACCGGTAGTTTGCAGAAGTGGCACTTTTCGGGTTGGATCCATTGGCGGTTGAAAATTCGGTGGTAAAGGAGGTGAAAGTGGTGCTTTTCAGGTTGGATTCCGATGGCGGTTGGAATTCCGGAGATAAAAGAAGTTAAAGGCCAGTGGTAAAGGAGGTGAAGGGTAGTGGTTTGTAGTAGTGGTGCTTTTCGAGTTGGCAATGGCGTGAAGAAATTATTCCTCAACAATTGAGAAAGGCTCTGCAAATATCATCACATCAAACGTCAACAGTGAGGACAGAATCGGCTTGGCTTCAGCAGCCGCAGAGCCAAAGCAAAGATAGGGCAAAATAACGTCGTTTTGCCCTAATTTTTTTAGGTGCACCGTGGCTTCTTCCCAACTGCACGATTTGCTATTAGTAGATCGTGTCCACTAAATCTCCATACAATTCCCGTAAAGGAATTGCGCGGCCCCGAATCCCTAGCGGAAAGGGGTTCAGGCTCGCAACCTTGTGGGTTTTTGTGGCGGCTTACTTATTCTTAAATTTTTGGGTTGGTTATGTCAAAAGTTTGGGCTCAGTTAGCCCACTTCTAGTAAGCCTAGACAATCTCCTAACCTTCTGTGGTCTGTGGACGGGATCCCCAAATGATGTCTATCATTTTATGGGATTCGGAATAGCATAATTTCAGTACGAAAATTGTACGACACTTTAACGATCATGGTTATAGAAACTTTTGATCTTGTGGTGAAGGACATGTCACATAGCTCACTCCAAAAAATGGACAAATCGACGTCATTTTGCCTAAAGCAGAGCCAAGAAAACGGCTCCACTCCAGCCAGCAACGACATGCCTCGCAATGGCTCATATTTTGGCTCAATCTTTTTAGTCTTCCAAAATTTCAAATCCTGGCCAACCTTTCCTTGCAAGACTAATTCAACTAGTGCACACAAAAATAGAAGCTTTCCTCAAAATCTTCTGTTTCCACGTTCTTTCTCTCTCGTTTCTTCAAAAAAACGAGAGTTTTTTCATGATGTCGGAAAACGATGGACTAAGTGAAATCCCATAAAATTTGAAGGAGCATAGTATTGTTACTGCAAAATGGGTCAAATAATTAGAGAAAGAGTTTTTTGAAGCATCATACACACTGAAAAATAGATGCTTTCCTAGTGAACACATATGAGGCTATCGGCATGCTAAAGATATTTTTCTCCTTGAAGAGTTGCAGTTAAGATTCTTTCTTTAAAATTTTTCTATCACTCTTATTGTCTTCTAGTAGCAACTAAGTATGTTCATCTTAAAAAATACTTCCAATATAATGGGTTTTTAGATTAATATTCATATTTATATCTTTGTGAGAATGAGTTACGCAATGTATAAGCCACATACATGGCATTACTTTTTATGTTAATACATGCCTTATTAGCCTTATTGATTGTATACGGAACATAGCACTCGACATGTTATTTGTCCATATTTACTTATTTATTGCCTTGCATTTGATATTTCTGAGATTAAATTAAAATATGTTAATTTTTTTCATAGATTACTCAATAAAGAAATTTCACCTGAATGTTTTCATGTCAACCAATGTACATGTGTTCGTAGGTCATGTTATATGATTAAAGCTTTCATTTGCAAATACATATATATATATATATATAGAACTTTTTTTTTGGAATATTGAAATTCAATAATTTATTTTTCTTGTCTTTTTAATTCTTTAAATTGGACCAAGACAGTAACTAATTTTTTTGGTTACATGTAGCACCTCCTGGTTGGAATAGGTCCTTATTGCAAAATTTTGGCAAATAATATTCTTTGTGTTTCATATGGTTTTTGCTTCTTTTTGTAGTGGGTCATGGCTTAAAATTTGCTTTTGTTTTTTACCCATGCAGAAGCAAAAAGGTATTCAGGGTATTATTCATATTAAGAATCCCGATTTGGCTAAGCTATCTAGAGATGTTGATGTAAGCCACGCAAATTTGTCACATGAGATTTCTGTTTTCTTTTATTATTTTCTGAGGCATTTCTTTAAGTCTACACATTGAAAAAATAACTAAATATTCAAGGCATGAAAGGTATGCAAATAGTTATTCTTATCATGTTGGTTCAAATAATGTTGCGTAGCGATCTTTTGAGAAGTTTATGATTTTCACATTTCCTCCCTTTTGTCCATTTAGTTTATGTTTTCTTCGGGCATTACACCCTCGTACTCTCTCAGTAATTGATGAAGGAATATGTCCTTTAAATTGCTACACTATTTTGCTGATGTTATATATCTATCTTTATTTCTTTTGTCAATTGACTGATTCTAACAAAAGTAAAAAGCTTTTGTGAGTCAAGTTTCAATTTGTCAAAAATTATAATTATCTAGTGAAGTGTTTGTAAACCTCGCCCATAGTCACCCTTAAAAATAGAAGGGATCATGCATTGCATAACATTTCTCATGTACATTTGAATTTTGATTATACTTATGTGTGATAGCTTAGTGTGTCTATAGCTTGATAAAGTAATTTGAGTAAGTGAGCAAGCTATCTTGTTTATGTGCATAAGACTTTATATGTGGTAGTATTTGATGTTGAACTAGAGATGATAATGATTTGAGTGAGAATAAAAGAACACAAGAGTTGATGCGGCCTAGTGGTTAGAGTTTTGAGCTTATTGTCTAGCAGTTCAAATTTCAGCTGCTACTAGAAATAATTCAATTTCTTGTTTATCTTTTTACTTGGTCAAATATAAGCCTTAGCTAGCCGCCATTCTTAATGTTTTGAACTCCTAAGATTTAGGAGGTGGTTTATTAAGGAAAGATTAGGACATAAATTTATTTCCTAGTTTTGCTCTATTTAGCTACCATTATTTAGCACGTCCTATCTTTTTCTTTCCACACTTGGCCGACAACCAACTTTGATAACTCCTACGATAGAGTAATTTAATCAATCATGGAAGCCTTAGGATTATGAGGATAAGTTGCCGCCAACTAGGAGATGGATTATTAAGAAGATTTTTCTCTTATTCAAATTCTCATTATCACATTTCCCTTGTAATTAGCTCCAGCCATATGTCTTATGATATGCCCAACATTATGGCTTCCATTTCCTAAGAATCAACCATTTATTTTTCTCTCAATTTACTCACATTATTGCCCTTTTTATGTACACAAACATATGCAAGATGCCCCATGTGTTTGGGTAGCTAAAATCAAGGAGTCTCTAACTCCTTAGAATTTTGAAATTTGAAGTCAACCTTATCTAGTCTTTCTAATTTGAAGCTCTCCTACTGATGCGTGTTTTTTAGCGTAGAAAATATTACCAACAAATTACACAATTAATCAAGTTTTAATTAAAATACCAAAACTAAAACCCTACATACGGGCAAGTATACCCATCATATAGTATAGGGACACAGGAACTTAGGCTCCCACCTTACTTTACCTAAATTTTTATTGTTTAGCCAATAAAATAAGAGGAGAAAAAAAGAAAATAAATAAAGATAAAAATAGATACAACTCAAAGATGTAATTTCATGTAACTAGACAGCTATCTTGAAAACATAATATTGAATCATTTAGCATTCATCCAATCATCTTGGCATCATGAAGGAACTTAAGTAAAATTCAATCATTTCTCAAGTCATGAACTTACTTATGTAGACTCTACTTCTTTCCCAATCCATAGAACCACTATCCCTTGATTAATTTAGTAAATTTCCCAATT
The DNA here is from genome assembly GCA_026120185.1 of Voacanga thouarsii. NCBI lineage: Eukaryota > Viridiplantae > Streptophyta > Magnoliopsida > Gentianales > Apocynaceae > Voacanga > Voacanga thouarsii. Next base: position 1,442,170 of record JANUWF010001161.1, read on the forward strand.
AAACTAAAGCAACTAAAAGATATATTAAACTCATACCTCATAAACATGAAATTAGCCAATGACCCTATGTTGTAGGTAAAATCAACCAATTTTTTTTATCACTTTAGTTCTTTAATCTTAACTTCGTTTCCCAAGTCCATTAAGATTTAACAAATATAAAATTAATGCAATAAACTTCTAACATCATTTCCTAAGTCAATTAGAAGAAAATGCATCAATAACTAATAATAACAAGTAATCAAATACTAAAGACAATAATAGATTGATCAAAATCCCAATTAACTCAAATTCATAATCTCCAAAATAATATCCAATTACAATCAAAATATTAAGCACATCATTTTTCTAGAAAAGTAAATAAATGATAAAAGATAGACTCATAGACAAGTCATTCTTCTTTTTCTCTTGGAAACCTCCATTGAACAATATTCCTTTGAGTGGAGAATTTGTCTTTGAACAATAAATAGCTAGTTTGGATCCTTGAATTCATACTTTTCTCTCATATTTTTCTTGTATTTATAAGCTTCCTTGACACCAAAATTCGTGGTTGGAGAAGTCTTGTCCAGGTAGAATTCGAAAAATACTAAAATATTTTGGAAAATACCAAATTTGCCCACTGACCACCTCTAGGCAAAGTGGACCTGGTGTCGGGTTACTTCGGCCCACCTGGTGCTAGGTCCATTCTAGGTTTCTCCTCAATTTCCTCTTTTCTACTCTGTTTTTCCAGAGCAGACTTGGTACCTGGTGCATTATTTGGACTTGGCGCTAGGTACATATTGGAAATTTCACTTTTTGCTCGAAATTTCTTCAATTCTGCACAAATTCATCAAAAATATTTTTCACAAGTAAAATATCAAATAGAAAAGAATATGCCTAGTTTTTACATACATCAAAAGTTTCTCAAATTAACCTCAAATAACTAGGAAAATAGTGATGAATTTAGCCCCTATCACCGACAATTCCTCTTCAGATCACTCTACAAGATAGTACACTCTATTCCCTAATTAAGGCACTTACACAAGAATTTGCTCTCAGTTTCCCTCTCACACACTCTATTCTCCTTCTTTTCTTCTCTTACCAAGTTGACATACTAATGCATATTTTACCCCCTCGGTTGCACATTTCCCTCTCCTCTTCCAACTCAGAAAGATCAACACTTATTCATGCATTTAGCCTCATTCCTCCTTCTTATTTTCTCTCAAAATCGAAGAACACCCTTCTCTCTCTCTTGGCTTCGCCATTTCTTCGCCAAAACCAAGCACACATGCACGGACCTAATCTTAACAAAACCAAGGGGATTTCATACTCTTAGGTAATTAAAGCTTCAACCAACCTTAATCAACACATTTCAATTCCACAGTGACAATCAAGCCTATCTCTAGCAAGTAAAAACTTCTTCTTTTGCCCTTTTATTATGATGAACCCTTGGTTGTTTAGATGAGCATGAGTAGGGCTTAATATTGTTTTAGTGTGGTTTACGAGTACTGCTATGCTTTTCTCAGATGTAGTGATATATTTTGTGAAGACTTAATTTTAATTTTGAGTACTTATGAGATCTGGTTATATGGATGATGTTACTAATGTATTTGATTATATATGAGTTGTGAATATGAAATTCTTGGTGGTGTGGTTATGCAAATAGGATTAGGACTTTATGAATCTATTCATTTAATGTAAGAGTTTTATGTGTACATCTCTATGCTACTTAGGCCATTGGTTTAAATGTTGCACATTATGTTGAGTATGAGTATATAATTAGGGCTGATAGAGCTTATTATATGAGAAGGTATACCCGTGGTAAATTTATGACTCATATTATTAGGGAGATCAAGTTGATTTTAGTATATACTGTTCATTTAAATTGAGACTATCACTAGAAGTTATGTGATGCAAGTTGTATTTATGACATGTAAAGATGTATGTTTGTTGCTTATTGTGTCATAAGGATCAGATATGTTAATATATATTTTTTTTTATCAAGAATCATCATACATTTATAATTGCATATTTGAATTTATTTGCAGATTATTTATTTGAGAATGTCCCTAATTAGAGCCAGGTTACATTGAATACTCAATAAGGATAGGCTATTGGTACTAGCCTTTGAAAGTTGGAGGCAACCTTTTGGTTGGAGGCGATTTCCAGAAGATAAACTCTTTCTGGATAAGGAGACAGTACTAATGAATCAGGCTAGTCTGCGCTAGAAACTTAGTTCTAAGTGGGACTGTTATTCGGGGTTGGTCGACTGGTAAGTGTGGGTAAGAGATGGAGAAGCTTTTGATGTAATGATATGATTGACTCAACTAGTTAAAAGCATGATTATAAACTACTCAATGATTTTGAAATTATTATGTAAAGCCTTGTATTTATTTTTGCTCATTTTATATAAACTTGTATCAAGAATAAATTTAAACAAATTTCAAGAGCATATACAGGACTTACTAGAAATCTTTATCTCCCAATTTCTATCATGGTTTCTAAGAGAATCTAGTCTAGACAAGGTTGCGAGTTCTTATAACTTTGAAGATTTAGATTGATTATTATTGTTCAATTCATGTTGAGGATGTTAATTATCTTTTTATTTTTTAGACTTTGTGTAAGTATTGAGAATTGATGGGGGCTAAATTCATCACCATTTTTCTAGTTATTTGAGGGTATTTTATGATACTTTTGATATAATAATTAGGTGTATTCCTTCCTATGTGATATTTTGCTTGTAAAAAGTGTTTTTAACAAATTTGTGTAGATTTAAGTAAATTTCAAACAAAAGGTGAAAGATTCCAGATTAGACCTTGCGCCAGGTCCAGTTAAGGGCACCAGGTCTTTTATAGAAAAGTAGCAATTTTAAGGAGAAACAAATTGGACCTAGTGCCAGGTGGGTCGAACGAACCCGACGCCAAGTCTATTCTGATCAATATCAGCAATTTTTTCTTTTCAGAATAGATTTTGGCAATTTCAGTTTGATTCTTTTGGGAACTCTTTCAACCATGGAAAAGGATTCTTGTAGGCACTTTTTGGCAATTAGAACTCCTATAAATACAAGAGAATAATATTGTAAAAATTAGTTTTTCAAGTTTTTAATTCTTCAATATAATATCTTTAGAAAACTCTTATAGAAACACCAAGATTTAGTAGGATCAAGGAGAATTCTTGGAGAAGAAGAGGAGGTTGCTCAATAAGGTTTCAAGAAAGAAGAAGGCTTATTTATCTATGAGTGGTTTCTTTTTCTCTTCTTTGTAATTTATTGACAATTTAATATTAATTTTTAATTTCTTTTAGAGAATATTCTTTTGGATTCATGATTTTTTTTTATTGATTTTAGTTATTTGATCAATTTATTACTATTCTTGGTATTTGATTACTTGAGTATAATATCTTGTTGGATTGATTAATTATTTTCTAATTAACTTGCAAAACGATGTTAGGAGAGAATGGCCAACTAATTAATTCAATATTATTTATTCTTAACTTTCTTGAAAAAGAAGTTAAGGGTAAGGACTAAGTAATCAAAGATTGATTGATGATTGCTAAAATATAGATTCATTGACTAATTTTATGCTTAAATCACAAAGAATATAGGAATTTGTGTGAGGATTAATTTTAATGTAACTTTTGGAAAAATTGGTTAAGATAGAATATATTCACCGATTTAACTAGAAGATAGTGATTCCATGGATTACAAACGAAGTGGGTCTATTTTAATCTTTCATGATGCTAAGATAACAATAAATTGTGAAAATTGCCAGTCAATCATTATTATAAATTCAAGGATTTCTGTCTATTTACATGTCTTTTCTCCTTATTCTAGCTCCTTGATTATCCTTGTAACTTTTCTTGTGTGACTTAATTTTCTCTAGTATATTAGATTAGTAGGTTATTTATTTCTATTCCTTTGTTCTATTGGCTAAATAATGAAGATTTAGGTAAAGTAAGGTGGGAGCCTAAATTCTCGTGGATTCGATACTTGCTATTCCCTATACTATATGATAGGTATACTTGCCTATATATGTGATTTTAGTGGTTGGCATTTTAATTAAAACTTGATTAATAATGAAATTTGTTAGTAATATTTTCCACACTAAAAAACACGCATCAAGAACCCACGCATTAAGTCTTAAATAATTTCTTTGAGTTTTATTTGTATCAAGTTATAAGGATCTTTGGTCCATAGGACGTGATGACATCCTCGACCTATTTGGGTTATGTAAATAGGCGAGGTATTACAAGTAATATCAGATAGGCATTTCTTTTGATTATATGGATGTAGTACTTTAAGTATTTTAATTTGTTATTGACCTAAGTGTGTTTGTGCATGTAGGATAGTTAGAATACTTGCTGTCGCTTGCATGTTTGTAGCCCTTTGCATATGTTAGTCATCTATACGAAATCAACCTTTTGGTGATTCGAAAGTAACTCTTCCTTTTCTGAGTCATCGAAAGAGAATTTGCTTGAGTATGACAGTAGTACTAATGAGGTTAAGTCAATAGGCAGCCATAACCTGGATAAAATGGATCTTAAAGAACCTAAGCCCAAGAGAGGATTTTAGACAGATAGTATAGGGCTCCTAAAGAAAGCTAGGTTGATAGAACCCAGAGGGAAAGAGAGAATTGAGGAAAACCCTAAGAGATCTGATGAGAGGGTTAGAACCTTAAACTTTGTTTTAATGGGAGTAGTAGACGAGTATTGGTTTCTTAAGGATGTTGACCTAACTAGAAACACTGAAGGATGGTTAGATGAGACAATCCTAACAACTATGTAAGTGCTACTACTGAGAAAGCTAAGGAACTTCTTAGGCTCATGACATAATGGAAAAATATGCGAAGAAGGTGTTTCCATCTGACTTTGATGATTCTAGTGATGAATAGAGAGTTGGAATGGCAGAAGTGATATTATCTTAAGTATTTCAGTAATTGAGTATTTATGTTGGTTTATTTTGAAAATTTCAAATTTCTTTACAAATTATGCTTTATGAAATAAGGATATTAGATACGATATCTATTTTTTTTTTTTATGAGTTATATGTTTATACATGCAATAGATGTCGATTTATTAAATGGTTACTTTGAAAATTTTCTTCTTTTCTATTTAAGTTAGTATGCAAATTCTCTATATAATGAATGTTGTACTTCCTTTTATGATATGTCATTTGTCTTGCGTATAGTATTATGTGTATAATTCATAATAAGGGTGTAATATTGGTGATGAGAATATGTCACCAATGCAAAGAACGATGACCTGTAGTGGGAGAGCCCCTAAATTAGAACTGATAACCCAAAATATAAACCTAAATAAAACCACTGCACAAGATGACATAGTTGGGAATGGAGAAGAATAGTAGGTAAGACCTGAAATACCTGTTGAGGAATCTATTGGGCAAGCTTAATAAGATGGCTAAAATTCTACTGACAATGACAAATAGGAGAGCACTACATGGTGAAGATGAGTTATGTGAATCAACCTAGGCATACAGACCAATTCCAAGAAAGGAGAAAGAATACAAAGACATAATTCATGGCCTCTTAGGTAAGATCAATATTCAAGAGGATTTCAAACCAACTAAGCTAACAAACCAATGGCCAAGGGGTTGATGAAAAGATGTCTAATGAAAGGAAGGCCCAATGGAGTTCAAAGAATATAACAATCCTTGTGGAATGTCAAGGAATCACATAGCCAAGGATTAAACATCAAAAGTGATGAAATCAAAAGTAATCCAAGAGAGCTTCAAGGGGGAACAAATTTGACTTCAAATTCATTTGAAAGGTTAAAGAGATAGCCAACTAGTGGAACTAAAGCATTTGAATTAAGAAAAACTTAGGAAGAATTTGAGTATGGATTTGAGAGCTTGAAAAAAAAAAAAAGGCAAGAGGGTGAGTACATTTGATAAAAGCCAAAGAGGGTATACTCAAGAGAAGAGTGTCATTTAAAGACCGATAAACATGTGAGGGAGCGAAATAAGTAACTTTTCTTGTATTTCTACTCACATTTATAGGTTAAACTTTTTTGAAACATCATATCATGGTTAGTTGGAATAAAAATAGAGGATATGATTATAATAAGGAGTCATGTTCAAGTAGGAGTAGTTATGGGAGATATGAAGATTATGATTGGAAACATGATGAGGATAATTATATGAGTATAAGCTATTGGAATAAGATTTGTGTCGGAGGACCACAAGATTATTCAAGGAGTATATCACAAAACTTAAGAAGAGGTATGCAAAAAGAAAGGGAGTATGGGTGCTTATATGGAAGTCCAAAAGGATCTAGACCAAGGGAAATGATGCATTGCAAAATTCTTCCAAGAGGGCTTTGAGAAGAAAGTAAGATTATGTTTGTTCTACTTGTTAAGATTATGGCTATGACATATGTGGTTGTCCAAGAAAGAAAAGTTAAGGAAGTAGGGATGAGTTGCAAAGAAGTGTAGTGAATCCTTTTGAGTATTGTTCTAGCTATGAACACACATCATCTACTTGTCTTTAGAAGTCCTTTAGATTGCAATATAGCTAATTAAACAAAACATTTGAATTGAAAAATGAGCAATATGATGATATGCAAAAAGTTAAGTTTGAAGCCAAAGAACTTGTTGAGGTTATTGGGAATAATAAGGGAAAAAAAAGGAAGAATGAACAAGAAGTTGCAAAGATTGAACAAAATGAGTTGCATGAATTTGGAAAAAAAAAGGAAGATAGAAGAAAAAGCCAAAAGTTAAGATTTTCCAAGCCAAAAGGTTGGGAAGGAGCATGAGAAAAAAGAAGTAAATCATTTAATACAAGAGATAGAGAGCCAGCAAAGAGATGACAAATAAAACCTTAAGCATAATAATGAAGAGTTTGGTTGGAGCAAATATGTACTATGGATGAAGGTCCCAAAAATGCTTCAAATAGACATGGATTGGGAAAGAGCTCGCATCAATCAAAGAAAGAGGAAGAATATGAGGTCATGAAGAGTGAAACACCAATGCCATTATCTATGGAGACCATAAAGCCTAGAGATGAAGAAGATAGTGAAAAAGGAAATATGCTAAAGCGAAGAAGTTTACTAATTGGTGTTGCTAGTAGAGTCTGAGGTATATATATTGTTAAGAATAAAGATAAATCACAAAGGGATAACATTTTTTACTCAATATATCTTGTGAACCAAAGGCTTTGTAGTATAATGATAGATGGGAGACGTTGTACTAATAGTGAAACGGGAAATGTGCTAGAGTGAAGGAGTTTACTAATTTGGTATTGCTAGTAGATTTTTAGGTACATATATTTTTAAAGATAAAGATAAACCACAAAGGAATAGCATTTTTTTTTCTCACAATGCTTGTGAACCAAATGCTATGTAGTATAATGATAGATGGGAGAAGTTGTACTAATTGTATAAGTACTATATTGGTGAAGGAGTGGGGTATAGAGACCATAAAGCATTCTAAGTCTTACAAGCTTTAATAGGTGAATGATTGTGATGAGGTGAAGGTAAACAAACAAGCTAATGTTATATTTAATATGGAAAAAGTATGAAGATAAGGTAATTTATGATGTGATGCCCATGCATATTAGAGAATTGTTATTGGAGAGGCCTTGGATGTTTGATAAGGGGTGATACACAATGGGAGAAGGAACATATATGCCTTGAGCAATAAAGGAAAGAAGTTTACTTTTCTTCTAATGTCCCTTAGTGAGGTCTTGAAAGATCAAAATTCCATAAAGGAAAGAGATAGAAAGAGAAGAGAGAAGAAGGAGGGAAAGAAACAAGAAATAGCCAAACAAGAGTATGAGAGAAAAGAAAATAAGTGGAGAGGAAGAAAAAAAAAAAGGAGAAAGTGAGAGTAGAAATCCAAAAGCAAGTACAACTAAAAAAGGAGTACGGAGATTGATAAACCTTAGAGGGGTGAATAAATTTTATGACAAACAAATACAAATTTTTAAAGTCTTTTAATGACTTGTAAATAGGAGCTGAAAAACATATGTTAAAAAAAAAAATTATTGCGTAGCTTTAATTATGCAATCAGAGATCTTTCAAATCTGCACTTAATGAAGAGTAGATAGTCTAAATTTAAGAAGGGCAATTAAGATATCAATAACCGATTCACTATGGAATAGACAGGTCTTAAATCAGATCAATGATTAAAAGAAAAAATGTAGAGTTTTTCTAATCTGATGAATAGCAAAAAATGCAATTATAGCATTCGGATTAAATGTAAGAGAATGGACCCAAATATTTATAGTAGTTCGATCTTCAACTAATCTACATCCGCTACCTTAAGCATACACTTACGGATTTTTGTGAAACCCCAGTCAAGACCAACCTTAGAGTAAGGGGGTTGAGATGCATATCATGCTTTATTTCATGATTAAATATGTTTTCATATGATTTCTATGTGCTTTGAATTTGATTTTTACTATCTTGAAGTCTTGTTGGTGAGTGATGTGTGAGAGGGGCAAAATGGTAATTTTTGCCCGAGGTGAAACTAAGGAGATAGCTTGTGGATTGAATAGGGAATAATTTTTCTAGTAGAAATAGCAACAAGGGTTGTTGTGGTTTAGTGGTTAGAGCCTTGGAATTAATTCTTGAAGTCTAAGGTTCAAAATCCATCATAGAGGCTTTAGCTTGAGTAAATTTTATTTTGCTTGGAAAATGATGGTTTCGGCCATGAGGGCCTAGATCAATGTGGTGATGATGTCCTAGGAGAGACATGTTAGGAGAATTCTCACTTCACTCTTTTGTTCTTCGCGAAATGCCAAAAGGGAATTCAATCTCCCTTAATCTTTAGCTTTTCTTAAATTCCAACTCCTTAGCTTGAGCAAGGTGTTCTATCCTTTTCCTTTCCAGAAAATTCAGTAGAGGACTAAGGTCTTTTAGGATCAAAATGTCCTAGTAAAAGGCATCTCATAGTTTGAAAAATGTAAATGATTTGGGGGAAAAATTCAAGGGGAAAAACCCTCTTGAAAGCTTGCTGAAATTCTTCCTCTAGCTTAGTTCATCTTTCCTCATGAATGAGCTGGAATTTTTCCAGCATTGTTGTACCTTCAAAAGGGCAAAATTTTTAGCTAACATTCCCTCCCAAATGCTTCTAGAAAAATGGTCTTAGGATCAGTTGGAAACCTGAAAGTTCTTGACCAAATTCGGACTGCTCAAACTGGAGCAAAGCAGGAAAAATTCCTGTACGAAAATCGGTTTTGAGAGCTCAAAACCAAGCTGTTTTCTTCCAGAATTTGTACAGAACCTTAGCCATGTTTTTCCTCCATAAAGAAGGCTAGAAACCAGCCTTGAATACCCCTGAAATCTCCTTCAAAACTCGCTGCAAAACAGCTGGAAGTAGCAGACAAAAATCTGCCAGAAAATTCACTGTACAGCGAAAATTCCTGTGCAGATTTTTGTCCAGCTCGTTTTCTCTTCTTCTTCCAACTGAAACACCAAGCTACTTCTGCAAAAACCTTCCTTAAACCTCCCCCAACAGAGCTCCATTGGGCCCCTTGAACTTCTGCACGAAATTCCATCAATGGCTGTCCGAAAATCTCTCTACAAAATTCCTGCAATTAAGCTTGATTGGTTTCCAAAATTTCGGTCATCTTATTTAGCAACCTTCCATAATATTTTGCTCAATGGACCAGACTTCTTCTTCATCATTGTACACCCTACTTTCAGCCACCATAAGCCTCCATAAGTCAGCATTAATCCCACGAAATTCTGTCCAAACAATCAGCCATGGCAGACTTCAAAGCTGTCCAAACAAATCAAGATATTCTTCGGATATCTACTTTCCAAATTCACTTCCTAACAATATTCTTGAAGGATTGTAACAACTAACCTTTCCTTTTCCCTTCCAAATCAGAGAATCAACTCCCTAAACCCTACTAGAATTTGGCCAGACCTATTCCCTCAGAAAAATCGACAGCTGCACAAACTCTCCCTCTCTCTCTCGATTTTCTTCAAGCAACAAGAACACACACACACTACACCAAGAACACCTACTCCTTCTCCACACCTAATACCCCTCCAAACCACTTCAAACCCTCACGAAAACCTCCAGATTTGATCTACTCCTTGCTGTGCATTCATCAACACCCTTATTAACATCAAACTCCTCAAATCATCTTGCTACTTTGGATCAAAAAGCAGAAATTTCTGTGAAGAACAAGAACATCTTCAAGGTAAACTTATTCTAACAACTTCATCCTCTTCAAACTTAATCTCTAATGAAAACCTATATGAATAATCACACTAATGACTTCTTTCTCTCTCTCCCCCCTTCTCTCTCTCTCTCTCATGGACCGAAATTCCTCCATTGGCCGAATGGTCTCTTGTTCCATGACCATGCTTTCGCCACCCTTCTTGAACAAGATTAGCCATCTAGGAGTTGAGATCTTCTCTAAACTCCTTCAAGTCATTCATCAATCAAGTAAGTACCTTCAATCCTCTTTTTAAAATTTAGAATCATGTCTCTAGGTTGATGAATGGCGATGGGGTTGTGTATGTGATGTTGTTGATTGAAGCATGAGTATATGTATGATTGAGATGCAGATGGGATTTATGCATGGAAGGATTATATTGGTGGATTTAATGATGAGTTGAGATTTGATGCATGTCATAGGTAGTATTCGTGATGAAGCATGCTAGAGATTATGTCACTATTGGTGAATAGGATTTATGAGCATGATTAGATTTTGAAGCCATGATCATGTTTATGCTAGTAGAGGTTAAATCATGTAATAATAAATTTAGATCTATGCCTATGTGCAAGACTTGGATGATTTGATGGATTGAAGGATTGAGTATGTTATTGATTATGACCATGGAATCGTGATCATGATCTAGTTATCCCTAAGCAAATTTTATTTCATGAATAAAATATTTACTAATGATTTTTGCTAGAGAATTTCGAAAACCCTAAGAAGGGTAGATTTGGAATTATAATATATGTAAAGGATATTTTTGTCAAATAAATAATAACTTTTCTAGAAAATAAAATAAATAAATATTATTTAAAATAAAGCAAATTAATTAAAGCCCTTATGAAAAAGACTTATACTTAATAAAATATTTACTAGATCAAAACCCTTAAGGATTTACTTATTATTTTCCAAGGAAGACTTATTAAATTTAATCTTAACTAGTTTTAGCTCTCAATTACTTTCTAACAACTAAGCTACCATTAAATTACTATTTTACCTAGTACCACCTATGGCTCTTGATCAAATAAACTCTAAATTTTCCTTAACAAGATTTGAACTTTCAGCTTATTAGAATTTATTTCCTAATCCATTAATTATTTTAAATAACAAATTAAACTGAGCTTATAAACCTATTCAATTATTGTTTTGCCTTAAAGCTTGGGACGCTAGGATCATGGTAGTAGTGAATTGAGTTGATTTAAAATTGAGGAAGTAGATTGTGGCTTGAATCTGATTAAGATTTGTATTTGCCCATGTGGGGTTAGGTCATCTGTCCGAGACCTTGTTGTTGTGAGCAAGAATCAGGTAAGCTCCTGCATAAAACCTATCGATGTGAAATGTTTTCTTATGGCAAGCTAAATATGGAGTGTATGGACACTCGTTTATTTGAAGGCAATTGAGGGTTGAACTCATCTTTATTTCCAACGTTGGAATTATTCCAAAGTTAATGAACAGATTTTTCCAAACTCGAAACTCTTTCTAAAACTAATTTCTCGTAAAGCTTTGGAAACCCTCAAATTGTTATTTTCATGAAGCACAATGCTTTGTTCATTTTATCCCAAGTGGGGAATGTCGTTGAGTACTCAATAAGGGTGGACTACTAGGACTAGTCTTTGAAGGGTTAGTGTGAGTCTCTCAGTAGGTGGCCACCTCTGAGGGGTGAGTCCTCCCCGGATAAGATGCCAGTTCCAGTGTGTCGTGCCGGTTCGAGCTAGCAGTTTATTTTGTTTCAGTCAAGTGACTGTGTTTTTGCCGGAATGGACACCCGGTGGTTGTTTGGGTATAGAGAAGGAGGAGTATCTTGCCTAGTAGGCCGATCACCTACTTTTGTCAGTCTGCACAATGTGTTAGGCATTCTGACCGGTTATGGGGCCCAAAGTGTGGTAACCCATATCCCTTTCTTTCGAGTGGTTGATTTCATTACTTATGTTTGGCTAGAAGAGCCAAAACGCCACTCTTGCTTTTGACTTTTATTTATTGCTTGCCAATGTTTCTCTTATAAAGATTTCATACTTTGCACCCACGAACTGTTTCTGCTAAATACTCATAGCACACACGGACTTACTGAGATTTCTGTCTCACCACATTTTATCATGATTTCAGGTTGATCCTGTTGTGGGTGAGTAGCGACCTTGGAAGAGAATGTGTTTTTGATTTTATGTACTGCTTTGGGAGACGAGTGTGGATGATTTTAATTATGGTTTTTCTTTTGGAATATCATGGATGTTCTGTTGAAGTATTTTTGGGTTGTAATAAATTCTTTTAGCTTGAGTATTATTTATTCCAGTAATTTTTATTTGTGACCTAGTTATAAAGACCCCTTGTCCTTTGGACGGGGCGACATCCCCGGCCCTGGCGGGCCTAGGTTTTCCGGGGTGTTACAAGTGGTATCAGAGCCTAGGTTGCAGACAAATATTGATGATATATGATTTATTTATTTAATTTTAAATCTTATCTAACCTATATTATTGATGCTATAGGATGGTTAGACTGCTTAGGACAGCAAGGAAAGGGCAGCAGTGGCACCCACCCTACTATCTAGATCAGGAGGACCTCCCAGTTCCCAAGCTTGCCCTTCAGCCAGTTGTCCCTATAGAGGATAACAATGATGTCGAGAATATCCCTATAGAGGATAACAGTGATGATGAGCTTGACTTGATGGAGGATAGTAGTGAGGACAAGGTCCAGATCCTTGAACCACCTCCAATCCCGGTGATAGATATAAGCTCTGACAGTGAGGATGATATTATGATAGTGGAGCCTGAACCCCACCCTCCTAATCCCGAGGTGGATTCAGCAGCAGCTAGTGATGACCCGGGGGAGATAGACTATGAGTCTCCACCCAGACCTTCTTTCATTCCTTCTTTCAGCCGAGTTGAGCCTGGGGAGAGTTCTAGGCGCCTCGGGAAGGAGCCAAGGGAGGGATTTGCCAGTGGGGTTGGGATAGATTTTTCTAGGAATTTTGGGGGTTGGTTGTATGAGGCTGATCTTGAAGATTCTGATGAGGACTAGAAAGGCTAAGTGCTGATATGATTGGGATGATTTATTTACTGCTTTCTATGAACTTCTATGTTAAAGATTTCATTTTTGTTTACTACTTTCATTTCAAATTTATGCAAACAAGGGTACCTGGAGTACTCTAAGGTTTGAGAAAATTTTTATGCAATTCTTTACACAAAAACTTGCATCTGATTTTCTTTTACTTAAACCTGAATGTGAGTGCATGCTCAAAATGTTTTAAACTTGAATGCATACATTCATTATCTGGGTATGGTTGAGAATGGCACCCAAGCGCCGTGTAGCCACGTCAGGCAGGGAAATTCCAGAGGCAGAACCTGTTGAAGTGACAATGGGGCAAGCTTTTTGCCGAGTTTAGCAAGTGTGAATTCTGGTTGGACAGTGTGGCATTCCTTGGCCATGTGGTGACCAAGGAGGGAATCAAGGTAGATTCGGCAAAGGTTGAAGCGGTATCAGGCTGGAGGCAACCGGAGAATATTACCGAGATCCGAAGTTTCTTGGGTTTGACGGGATACTACCGAAGGTTTATCAAGGGATTCTCGACACTTGCATCGCCAATGACCCATTTGTTGAGAAAGGATGTTCCGTTTGTGTGGAACGAGAAATGCGAGAAAAGCTTCCAAGAACTAAAGAAGTGACTGATGACAGCACCGGTATTGAGTCTACCAGAGGAAGGCAAATCTTACGCACTGTACACTGACGCTTCGAAAGAAGGACTGGGAGCGGTGTTGATGCAAGACCGGAAAGTGATTGCCTATGCATCACGGAAGTTGCGATCGCATGAAGTGAACTACCCTACTCACGACTTGGAGCTGGCGGCTATAGTGTTTGCCCTAAAGAAATGCTGACACTACTTGTATGGAGCTGAGTACGAGGTGTTCACCAACCATAAAAGCCTGAAGTATATCTTCATTCAGAAGGATTTGAACTTGAGGCAACGAAGGTGGATGGAATTCTTGGAAGAATATCGTTGCCCGATCAACTACCATCCCGGGAAGGCTAACGTTGTGGCAGACGCCCCAAGCAGAAAAGTTGGGATGGCTAGACTGAAGGTGCAGGAAATGCAAGTAGTTCAGGTCGTATTGGACAGAAGGACGGAAGTGCGAGACAAAGCGATTGCTATCATCAACTTGAAGTTGGTGCCGGACTTGAAGCAAGAAATAGTGGAAGCTCAGCGAAGTAACGCCGAGTTTCAAATTTTTAAGGATAAGGAGCTTAAGCGACCGACTAGCGAATTCCATCAGGACGAGGCAGGAGTTTTCCATTTCAGAGATTGATTGTGTGTACCCGGGGAGCAACAACTAAGGGTCAGAATTTTGGAAGAGGCACACAAGAGCAAGTACGCAATTCCTCCGGGAGAGGTCAAGATATATCAAGATTTGAAGAGAGCATACTGGTGGCCCGGAATGAGGCGAGATGTGGTCAAGTACGTATCGACCTGTCTCACCTGCCAGAAAGTTAAAGCGGAGCATAAGAAGTCAGCGGGACTATTGCAGCCATTGCCAGTGCCGGAATGGAAGTGGGAGGAGGTGACTATGGATTTCGTCACCGGACTCCCTATGTCAAAGACTCAGAAGGACGCCATATGGGCAGTAGTGGATCGACTGACCAAGTCAGCCCATTTTATCCCGGTAAATATAAGGGACTCCATAGAGAAGCTGGCTCAGACATATGTTCGAGAAATAGTCCGACTCCATGGAGTACCTTCGAGCATAGTGTCAGACCGAGACCCGAGGTTTACTTCTTGTTTTTGGGGAAAGTTCCAGGAAGCAATGGGATCGAATTTGAGGTTCAGTATGACGGCACATCTGCAAACTGATGGGCAGTCAGAAAGGGTAATCCAAATATTAGAAGATATGTTGAGGGCCTGTGTTCTGGATTTTGGGGACAAGTGGATAGAATGCGTACCTTACGAGGAATTATCCTATAACAACAGCTATCAGGCCTCGATCGGGATGGCACCTTACGAGGCTTTGTATGGGCACAAGTGTCAAGTACCGTTGTATTGGAGTTGGACGGAAGATGGACACGTGAGCAAAACCGGAGAGGTTTGTGTGCAAGAGATGTTGGATAAGGTGAAGCTAATCCGAGAAAGGTTAAAGGCGGCTCAGAGCCGGCAAAAGAGTTATGCGGACAACCGGAGGAGGGAATTGGAATTTCAAGTCGAGGACCGTGTGTTTCTGAAGCTATCACCCAACTGGGGGATTGTGAAGCATTCGAAGGGTGGAAAATTGAATCCGAGATATTTGGGGCCATTTTTGATTAAGGAAAGAATCGGACCAGTAGCGTACTGGTTGGACCTACCGGATGGGTTGACGGGTATCCATGACGTGTTCCATGTGTCACAGTTGAAGATGTATAATGCGGATCCCGGTCACGTGTTGAATGAGGAACCGTTAGTGTTGCAGCCAGACTTGAGCTACGTGGAAAAGCCTGCTCGGATATTGGACCGCAGTGTCAAAACCCTCCGGAATAAGCAGATACCAATGGTTAAGATTCAGTGGGAGCACCATGGCATGCAGGATGCTACATGGGTATCGGAAGAATTGGTTAAGCGGAAGTATCCCGAGCTAAAATAGAGGTATGCTTGAATTTCGGGACGAAATTCTTCTAAGGAGGGGAGGATGTGAAACCCCAGTCAAGACCAACCTTAGAGTAAGGGGGTTGGGATGCATATCATGCTTTATTTCATGATTAAATATGTTTTCATACGATTTCTATGTGCTTTAAATTTGATTTTTACTATCTTGAAGTCTTGTTGGTGAGTGATGTGTGAGGGGGCAAAGTGGTAATTTTTGCCCGAGGTGAAAATAAGGAGATAGCTTGTGGATTGAATAGGGAATAACTTTTCTAGTAGAAATAGCAATAAGGGTTGTTGTGGTTTAGTGGTTAGAGCCTTGGAATTAATTCTTGAAGTCTAAGGTTCAAAATCCATCATAGAGGCTTTAGCTTGAGTAAATTTTATTTTGCTTGGAAAATGATGGTTTCGGCCATGAGGGCCTAGATCAATGTGGTGATGATATCCTAGGAGAGACATGTTAGGAGAATTCTCACTTCACTCTTTTGTTCTTCGCGAAATGCCAAAAGGGAATTCAATATCCCTTGATCTTTAGCTTTTCTTAAATTCCAACTCCTTAGCTTGAGCAAGGTGTTCTATCATTTTCCTTTCCAGAAAATTCAGTAGAGGACTAAGGTCTTTTAGGATTAAAATGTCCTAGTAAAAGGCATCTCATGGTTTCGAAAATGTAAATGATTTGGGGGAAAAATTCAAGAGGAAAAACCCTCTTGAAAGCTTGCTGAAATTCTTCCTCTAGCTTAGTTCATCTTTCCTCATGAATGAGCTGGAATTTTTCCAGCATTGTTGTACCTTCAAAAGGGCAAAATTTTTAGCTAACATTCCCTCCCAAATGCTGCTAGAAAAATGGTCTTAGGATCAGTTGGAAACCTGAAAGTTCTTGACCAAATTCGGACTGTTCAAACTGGAGCAAAGCAGGAAAAATTCCTGTACGAAAATCGGTTTTGAGAGCTCAAAACCAAGCTGTTTTCTTCCAGAATTTGTACAGCACCTTAGCCATGTTTTTCCTCCATAAAGAAGGCTAGAAACCAGCCTTGAATACCCCTGAAATCCCCTTCAAAACTCGCTGCAAAATAGCTGGAAGTAGCAGGCGAAAATCTGCCAGAAAATTCACTGTACAGCGAAAATTCCTGTGCAGATTTTTGTCCAGCTCGTTTTCTCTTCTTCTTCCAACTGAAACACCAAGCTACTTCTGCAAAAACCTTCCTTAAACCTCCCCCAACAGAGCTCCATTGGGCCCCTTGAACTTCTGCACGAAATTCCATCAATGGCTGTCCGAAAATCTCTCTACAAAATTCCTGTAATTAAGCTTGATTGGTTTCCAAAATTTCGGTCATCTTATTTAGCAACCTTCCATAATATTTTGCTCAATGGACCAGACTTCTTCTTCATCATTGTACACCCTACTTTCAGCCACCACAAGCCTCCATAAGTCAGCATTAATCCCACGAAATTCTTTCCAAACAATCAGCCATGGAAGACTTCAAAGCTGTCCAAACAAATCAAGATATTCTTAGGATATCTACTTTCCAAATTCACTTCCTAACAATATTCTTCAAGGATTGTAACAAATAACCTTTCCTTTTCCCTTCGAAATCAGAGAATCAACTCCCTAAACCCTACTAGAATTCGGCCAGACCTATTCCCTCAGAAAAATCGGTAGCTGAACAAACTCTCCCTCTCTCTCTCGATTTTCTTCAAGCAACAAGAACACACACACACTATACCAAGAACACCTACTCCTTCTCCACACCTAATGCCCCTCCAAACCACTTCAAACCCTCACGAAAACCTCCAGATTTGATCTACTCCTTGCTGTGCATTCATCAACACCCTTATTAACATCAAAATCCTCAAATCATCTTGCTACTTTGGATAAAAAAGCAGAAATTTTTATGAAGAACAAGAACATCTTCAAGGTAAACTTATTCTAACAACTTCATCCTCTTCAAACTTAATCTCTAATGAAAACCTATATGAATAATCACACTAATGACTTCTTTCTCTCTCTCCCCCCCTCTCTCTCTCTCTCATGGATTGAAATTCCTCCATTGGCCGAATGGTCTCTTGTTCCATGACCATGCTTTCGCCACTCTTCTTGAACAGGATTAGCCATCTAGGAGTTGAGATCTTCTCTAAACTCCTTTAAGTCATTCATCAATCAAGTAAGTACCTTCAATCCTCTTTTTAAAATTTAGAATCATGTCTCTAGGTTGATGAATGGCGATGGGGTTGTGTATGTGATGTTGTTGATTGAAGCATGAGTATATGTATGATTGAGATGCAGATGGAATTTATGCATAGAAGGATTATATTGGTGGATTTAATGATGAGTTGAGATTTGATGCATGTCATAGGTAGTATTTGTGATGAAGCATGCTAGAGATTATGTCACCATTGGTGAATAGGATTTATGAGCATGATTAGATTTTGAAGCCATGATCATGTTTATGCTAGTAGAGGTTAAATCATGTAATAATAAATTTAGATCTATGCCTATGTGCAAGACTTGGATGATTTGATGGATTGAAGGATTGAGTATGTTATTGATTATGACCATGGAATCGTGATCATGATCTAGTTGTCCCTAAGCAAATTTTATTTCATGAATAAAATATTTACTAATGATTTTTGCTAGAGAATTTCGAAAACCCTAAGAAGGGTAGATTTGGAATTATAATATATGTAAAGGATATTTTTGTCAAATAAATAATAACTTTTCTAGAAAATAAAATAAATAAATCAGGTAAGCTCCTGCATAAAACCTATCGATGTGAAATGTTTTCTTATGGCAAGCTAAATATGGAGTGTATGGACACTTATTTATTTGAAGGCAATTGAGGGTTGAACTCATCTTTATTTCCAACGTTGGAATTATTCCAAAGTTAATGAGCAGATTTTCCAAACTCGAAACTCTTTCTAAAACTAATTTCTCGCAAAGCTTTGGAAACCCTCAAATTGTTATTTTCATGAAGCACAATGCTTTGTTCATTTTATCTCAAGTGGGGAATGTCGTTCAGTACTCAATAAGGGTGGACTACTAGGACTAGGCTTTGAAGGGTTAGGGTGTGTCTCTCAGTAGGTGGCCACCTCTGAGGGGTGAGTCCTCCCCGGATAAGATGCCAGTTCCAGTGTGTCGTGGCGGTCCGAGCTAGCAGTTTATTTTGTTTCAGTCAAGTGACTGTGTTTTTGCCGGAATGGACACCCGGTGGTTATTTGGGTATAGAGAAGGAGGAGTATCTTGCCTAGTAGGCCGATCACCTACTTTTGTCAGTTTGCACAACGTGTTAGGCATTCTGACCGGTTATGGGGCCCAAAGTGTGGTAACCCATATCCCTTTCTTTCGAGTGGTTGATTTTATTACTTATGTATGGCTAGAAGAGCCAAAATGCCACTCTTGCTTTTGACTGATGTTTATTGCTTGCCAATGTTTCTCTTATAAAGATTTCATACTTTGCATCCACGAACTGTTTCTGCTAAATACCTAAAGCACACACGGACTTACTAAGATTTCTGTCTCACCACATTTTATCATGCTTTCAGGTTGATCTTGTTGTAGGTGAGTAGCGACCTTGGAAGAGAATGTGTTTTTGATTTTATGTACTGCTTTGGGAGACGAGTGTGGATGATTTTAATTATGGTTTTTCTTTTGGAATATCATGGATGTTCTGTTGAAGTATTTTTGGGTTGTAATAAATTCTTTTAGCTTGAGTATTATTTATTCCAGCAATTTTTATTTGTGACCTAGTTATAAAGACCCCTTGTCCTTTGGACGGGGCGACATCGTCGGCCCTGGCGGGCCTAGGTTTTCCGCGGTGTTACAATTTTAACAATCACTAAAATATTTTTCCCAAATTAATAGTGGTAGGCAACATCAATCTTACACAAAAGGATCACCACATTTGGTTTTACATCAATCTCGTTAAACTCAAACAACCAAGGGTCATCCCAACTAAGTTTTACTTCCTTCACCTTGACATAACTCAAATTAAAAAGAAATGACAGAACTAGCTCACAGATTGAGCAGATATAAACTAGCTAGAGTTCTTTTACCTTTGCAACAATAAATCTCACTTTGAAGCACAATGTAGATGAGAGATTCTTATTTTTTTTAAAAGTCTTAGAGTATTTCTGAAAGTGTTAGCACAAATTCCTTACTGAAAATTGTATTTAAAGGGCTTTTATAGGAGCAAAACGCAAGATGCCAACAGTTAGTTACTGCTATTTTTTGTTGTCATATTTTTCTAAAATTTTGGTTTCACAAGATCAAAAATTGTGTGTCCGAAAGATGAGTCCAAAACATCACTTTATGCAGAAGTATATTTTGAATACCTACAGATTCTTGGATGGGCATTTTGGATTCAGAGGTCTGTCCAAAATCACTCAACCAAGTTTTTATATAAAAAATCTGAATTGAAAATGCCTACTTTTTAAAATCATTTTTATGTGCTTCAATATGAAATAAATTAAATCAAGATAAAAAGACATAGGAAATATAAGTAATACCTTATCCACAATTTCCTAGTTTAAGATCTTTCAAAAAGTCTTCATGGTGTGCAACTTCTTTAGATTGGATACTCATTTGATTATTCTTTTTAAACTTCATTGACCATGAGCTGCTTAACAATCCTATTTGTAAGACTTTAAAGAACTGAGGTAAAGCATGTTATATCAAAAAATCCTATCATATATAAATATACATGTTAGTTTATATCAATGTTTGTTATAAATCAAAATACGGGAGAGTGCACTTTGTGCTAACAATCTCTCCATTTTTGAGTGATAACAAACTTGATGGATTATGATAGGAAAAATAATATAATCTTGTATGAATCATGTGAGACTGAGAGATAAAGAAAGTTATGTTTAATTGAAATACGATCTCTCATCATAAGACTCAAAGAGTGTTTATGAGTTTAAAATAAAATATCAAGCATAGTCTCATAGACAAGGCTCAATGAGCTTATGGCCCCACTAACCTCCTAATCTTTCTTCCTTTCTTTAAAAAGGACTATTTTACAAAGAAATAGGCAAATAGTGATTACTCACAAACAAATATGAAATTTAACTATATAAGAATGTTCATGTGGAGGTGTAGAAGATAGGACATATAAAACAATACTCTCTTATGTATGCACATATACGTAGTAGATATAAAGATGCTAACGTTGGAGTGCATTAGAAAAAAATATAGGATTTGAGATTTTGGACTTCCAAAATGTGCATCTAAACAGGTTAAAACAAAACAGAATGTAACTTTTGTAAAAGCATTTTTGGATTGATATATTGGACAAAAAAAAAAAAAAAAACTTTTCAGGGTCCAAAATTCCCGCTGTATCTGTGCAGGGTTAAAAAATAAGATTTTCCCAAAAAATTAAACCAACATTTTAACAAAACTAATGGAAAATTCATAAAATAGTCCTAACATGATTTACTATTCGACCAATAAAATCATCACAAATCAATCACCATAATCATCCACTTAATTTACTAATCCCAATCCACACAATTACCATGATCTGTATCACCATAATTATCCAGTAATCAAGAATAACTTCATTCACAACAAAACACTACAGTCAACATGGCCAATCATATAGTCTGTATCACCCCATTACCTAGGCCCAACAGGGCTGGGGATGTCGCTCCGTCCAAAGGATAATAGGTTTTTATAACTAGGTCACACAAACGAAAATAAAACAAGACTTTAAAATTAAAACTTATTACAACGTAAAAATTTAAGAACAAATCCAAAATAAATTGTTCACTATCATCATCTCTTAAAACAACCTATAAACTAACAACAAAGAGTCTTCAAGCAGGTAACATCCTAGCTACTCATCTCCATACCAAGGTCGACCTGAAAACATGGTATAAAAGGTGATGAGATAAAAACCTACTGTGAGTGTTCAGGAAAACAATTCATGTATGCGAGTTGTAAAATTTCATAAGAGAAAATGCTGGCAAGTAATAAATAAGGTTAAAATAAAGAGTGGTGTTTTTTTTTTTCAAACCATACAAGTGCACAATAAATTCAACCACTCAAATGGGCGGCCATAGGTTACCACACGTTGGGCCCCATGTCCATATAACGATCAGAATATCACACTTTGTGCAGACTGATAAAAGGTAGGTATACGGCCTACCGGGTAAGATACTCCTCCTTCTCTACACCCAAACATACCGGTTGTCCATTCTGGAAACATACAGTCCACATGACTGAAACTTGCTAGCTCGGACCGGTATGACTAAGTAGTATTGTTGCTTCTCCAAGTTAAGTTCATCTTCTGGAGGTGGCCTCCTGCCAGAAGACTCACTCTTGCTCTTAATAACTAGTACTACTAGACTACCCTTATTAAGTACTCAACGTCGATCGTCCCACTTAGGAGAAAATTGATAAAACATTGTTTAATTTGGAAATAGCAATTAAGGGTTTCTAAAGTTCATGTCAAAGTTGGTTTTAGAATGAGTTTAGTGTTTGAGTAAAACTGCTTGTTGATTCCAAATGATTTGACTGAAACAGAAAGCAAATATTCCTTAATTGCCTTTACCAAATGAGTGTTCACACACTTCACGTTTGGCTTGCCATAGTAACCTTTTGTCATCAAATAAGTTTTATGCAGGAGCTTACTTGATCATTTGCTTGAAAATTCACAAACCTTCCAAAGCTGACCTAACCCCGCCTGGGGTAAATACAAGCTATATGGTTATACTCAAGCTATAATTGCTTCCCTAAAGAATCCTAGATCAACTTATTACAATCATGACCATAATATCCTAAACTTTAAGGCTAGATGGTAAAAGGTTTTATAAAATAAATCTAGCTTGATAACAAAACAACTAAGGATTGTGAAATAATTACTAATAAGTTATAGGTTCAAATATAATCTTTGTTATTAATAAATAAATTAGGGTTTATTTGATGAAGGGTCCTAAGTCTTAAAAATATTAAATTATTACTAATCTCTTAGTTAATAATTAATAGATAGAAAATAATTAGTAAATAAAATTAATAGTAAATTTTATTAAATTTTGATTAAAAGGTAATAAATAAATTTTAATAATATTTATGAATATATGATCTATAAGATTAATATTTTACCTATTATGATTATTTATATAAAAGGCCTTATTTATTATTATTACTATATATAATATTTATATATATTATTTTTAATAGAAGATATAATTTAGTTGGCTAAAATCTCACTATTTCATTTAATAATCCAATTCCAAAGCTTCCTAGGGTTTTCGAAATTATTGGAGAAAAATATAGTATTAATTTTTATCAATGTATTAAAATTGGCTAATTTAAATAGTTTAGGATCAACAAGGTCATGATCATAATTTTCCTATGGCTAACAAGAATCATGAACATAAATTCCAACACTAATCAACAAACCATTCAATTCATGAATAAAGGCTTAAATCCATATCTACTATCACATGATCCAAACTTCACTAAGCATAGTCATATTCATGGCTTCAACAAGAATACAAGAACATAAAACCCTATTCACCAAAGGTGACATAATATCTATCATGCTTAATCATTCATACCAACTTACGACATGAAGAGCATGCAACAAACTACAAAATATCATAAAACTTAACAATGGCAGCGCATCCTCATGCTCCAATCTCAACTCCTTCATACAAACATATACTCAATCCCTAATCATATTCCATCCTTTTCTAACAACATCCAAGAGACATGATTTTAGAATTAAAGAGGGGGTTAAAGAGATATACTTGATTTATGACTACCTTGATGAAGATTCAAGAGAATCCAAACGCTTAGGAGGCTTGAATCATCCAAGGAAGAAGAAGAAAAACGGCCATGGTTGAAACAACCATTTCGGCCGAGAGAGAGAGAGAGAGAGAGAGAGAGAGAGAGAGAGAGAGAGAGAGAGAGAGAGAGAGTATTAGTTTATTATATTAAAGATTGAAGAGGAAAGAAGATGAACATAATCGTTCTTGGTTACCTTGAGAGAGTTCTTGAATCTTTAAGAAAAATTCTGATTTTTGATCTGATAGCAGAGTTTTGTTTTCAATGTTTGATGTTATAAAATCCAGAAATGGACTCTAGAGGGTGAGTAGACGCAATCTGTAGTTTTTGGAAGGGATTGGAGGTATTTAGAGTGGTCTTAGGCTTGGAGAATGGTGGTGTGTGTTCTTGGTGTTCTTGGAGAAATGGAGAGAATGGAGAGAAAGTTGGATGAAATTTGCTGAAGGATATTGGCCGAATGGTTAGAGGAACTCTTGTGATTGGATTTTCAGATTAGGGGAAAGAGGGAAAGCTGGTTGTTTGAAATTTAAAAAGAGTAATTTATGGAGTGAATTAAGGTAGAAGATATGGTAAGAGTGGTTTGGTTGATGGAGGTTCTTGGAAGCTTCAATAGCGGACTGATTTGCTAAAGTTTTGCTGAGATGAATGAGGTTTGAAGGGGTCATAGGGTGGCCAAAATTCTGAGTGTTATGGTGGAGGAAATTTTCTGGTTGTTTGAAGCTTAATCTATGGAAGTTTTCATGGAGCAATTTGCTGAAATTTTGAATCCCAATTGAAAGCTTGATTGTAGTGATTGAATGAGTGATTTAAGGAGTGGCTATGGTGTTCATTCATGTAGATCAATGGAGGAGGGTGATGAAGTTCAGTTCATGGCTGACTAAGGTTATTTTCATAGAAAGTTGAAGTGATTTTCGGACAAGGTTGAAGAGGGAGTAAGGCTGGAATTTCTAGTTGTTCATTCGAGTGGTTTGCTGGAATTTTTGTGCAGTTTTTTCTACAATGTTTCAGCCGACTTGTAGTGAGTTTGAAGAGGTATTGGAGGGTTCTTTAACGCTGGTTCCAGCCTTCTTTATGGAGGAAATACAGAGGTAAATTACTGATTTGAAGGCTAGAAGAAACAGCTTGGTTTTTGGCCTGCTAAGCTGTGAAACTATCCAGGATTTTTTTCCTAGTTTGCACAGCTTTGTGCAGTCGGAATTTTGGCCAAGGATTTCAGTCTTCAAGCTGAGCAAATTGGCTATTTTTCTGGTAGCATTTGAATGAGAAAAATGGCTGAAGTTTTCGAGAGCTGGACTGACCAAGAAGCTAGAAAATTTTCAATTTGCTACCATGAAGAAGATGAATACTTATGGAGTGGAGTTTGAAGGTTCAACCATAGAGATTAATTCTCTTGGGAACCTTTCTTAACTCCTTCCCCATTTTCAGTCAAAACTCTATCCTTAAAGAGCTATTTTTGAAATTCCAAGGTTAATAAACCTTGTTGAATTTTCTGGAATTAAAATGTGGATTTGGATAAATTGAATAAGTTTAATTGGTAGAGAATTAAGATAAGCTAGGGAGTAGAAGAACATGAATCCTTTAAGAATTCTTTTAAGGCACAAGAATAGGACTAGAATATTTCCTTCATGTCTCCACTAGGACAACACTCCTACTTCTACTTATGGCATGCAAGGGACGAAAATATTCCACCTTATATAAAATAAAATTTAATCATGATAAGACTTAATTGGTGGGATTTGAACTCAAGGCCTTAGAGATTAATTTCAAAGCTCTAACCACTAAACCACAACAAGTTTTGCTCCTATTTTCTCCTCTAAATATTCTTCCTATTTAATCCTCAAGCTATCTCCCTATTTTCACTTCAAGCAAAATTACCATTTGCCCTTCCTATTCAATAAGCACATCTAAGATTTCTGGACTATAAATTATAATCCTAAAGTATATAAAATCATTCAAAAATGTATTTATGCATACAAGAAAATATGATATGTATTCCGACCCCCTTACTCTAGGGTTGGTTTTAGATGGGGTTTCACATAGTCACAATCCATATCCATATATCCATAGTTACACCAATGTTTCCCAATGTTTCTCCCCCTCTGTCATCAATAAAAAATAACCATAAGAAACAGAGACAACAAAAAGAAGTATTGAAATAGAGGTAATCAAACAAAATATCAGTATGAAACAAATAAGTAGAAAACAGAGTATCATGGTAGTAGAAATGGATAAAGTTGCATAAGAGGAAGTCATCAATCAGCTTTCTTCATGTGTCATATCTCACAAAATGATTACAGTCACAGGCTTAGCACTGGCACTCTTATTTTTGTGTTGTCTAGCAAGTCTGCTAGACTTTCTTTTAACTACAACATGCTTCTATCTGCAACTTGATGAGCTACCAATTATAACCGGTTTGTCTTTCTTAAGAGCAACTATCAGCAAAAGGTGCAGTAGTTATCTTTTCAGTGGGTTGAGATGAAATATATTCAATTGTAGGTTCTACAGTTTCTGGAATGGGAATCTTATCAACAGCGAGTTTCTCAGCAGCAGTAAGTTTTCCAGTGTCCTTTTTTGGTGAGGGAATGACAGGTTCATTTTCTTTCTGCTATAGAGTGTCTTGCTCTTTGAGACCCCTCCAATATCCTTCTCTGCTTTAGACTGCCTTCATTCCATATCAATTAATCGAGTGCCCAGATTGTGCAATTCAGTCTTAACTTCAACATTGAATCCATCTAATTGTTTAGAAAAAAGATTCATAGCATCTAAAATGCTTTATGACAGTCCATTTTCTTCAATTTTCTACTTGCCTTTACTGGAGGACTCTTCTGCTATTTCGGCTTTACGTTTGGTCCTAGTTGAGGTAGCAAGTACAGCTTTCTTTCCTTCAGCTTTGACCTTAATAAGCTTTTCCTTCTCTTCTACTGTAGCTTCTCTAATCAGAATTCATTGATTGTCCCTTTGGACAAAAACCATTATCTCGAATGAATTCGTGCTGTAGACATTCATCTTGGAATGTCCAGGGGCAATCGTACTGAGATCTACATTAAAGTGTTCGAGGTAGTCCTTGATTGGAGCATCAACTTTGCAACAAAAAATCCAAAGCTAATTGGCCTAGCCTCTAATAGGGCCAATATCAATGTCATTTGCATGATGCTTACGGAGGTTTTGTGCCCAAAACTGGGAGCCACCATGGTTAAAATCATGTGGTGCAGTATGCTCCCAGTTCTATTTAGCCATTTTATATTACGATCATTCGAGTTTTTAAAACTCTTACCTCTAGTAAACTTGTCTTCAAATCTCCCCAAATTAAACAAGTCAGAATCCTCCGGAATTTGTTCATCTCAAAGAACTGAATTCCACCATCTCTGACTCCAAAGATTCTGTTTAGCATTCGATGGTCAAACTCCAGGTTCATCTATCCTACCCGCGATGTATACCACTGAACCATGAACCCATCTCCTGTTTTCTCACGTCTCCCTTTTCTCAGATTCAAGTAAAATTCCCAGACCAATACCATGTATAGTTTTTCATTTACAGACAATAGATCTCCCTAACCGACCAATTCAAACATATTTAGCATATTCACATAGTTAAAAAATGCCTCAGGGTTAACCCGATAGCCTACAACAATAGTCCTATTTCTTAACGCCTATTCATTGAATACTAACTCATACTTAGAGTCGAAAAAATGGGGTAGCTAAGTGTCTGAGCTTTCATCTTTATTACATTGTTTTGATGACACAGTTTGAGAAGCTGGTTCTTTAGCAACTTCTTTGCCCTTTCTTTTGGTGAGTGACTTGGTGGTGGCAACAGATTTCTTTTCTGCTGCTTTTCTTTTCCTGAGTTTCTTTGATTTGGATATGGTTCATTTATAGGTTTTAGGGACTTTAGTTATGGCAGATGAAGGGTAAAAGTTTGGGTTATTTGGTTTTGCAGAGAGCATGAAGATTTGCAAGGAGAGAAAGAGAGAGGTTAATGACGGTTCCAGATTTTAAAAAGAGAGAGAAACTCAAATAGTTTTGAAAGTCTTTTTGGGATTTCTGAGGTATTTGAGAAAATAAGTATCATCAAGTACATAGGAAAAAGTAACTTTTCAGAGATATAAAAGAGCTATTATAGAAAGGCCTGAATATTTTGAATTTCAAAAAGAAATATCTAGACCCAAATATTTTCCATCTGATTATTCTACCTAAGAGATATGTCATACACAATTTTAGGCTATTGCTATTTTGGACTTGGAGCCCAGTCCAAAATGTCTGTGTAATATGGATACAGAGGTTACTAGCTAGAGAGGTGATTCTAGTGAAGGGATTTTAGATTCAAGCTGTCCAAGAGCTGCATCCAGAATCTCTATCCGAAATTAGAAAATCTTCAGGAATTCTACAAGAATAAACAACTAATCTTTGGCAAAATCATTAGTTATACAATCTAGTAATTCCTAAACCTGTTCGTGGATGATTAAATCTTTCTTCAGCTAGTGGCATGGTGAATATATCTGCAAATTGATCATTAATAGGAATGTATTCCATACAAATATCACCCTTAAGAACATGATCTCTAATAAAATGATGCTTAATTTTAATATGCTTAGTTCTAGAGTACTGAACAGGATTCTTGGTCAAATTAATAGCACTGGTACTGTCACACAAAATAGGCACAGAATTAAAATTAAGTAAAGTATTTTTCATTAATAAGATTTGTGCATAACAACTTCCTGCTGCTATGTATTCTGCTTTGGTTGTTGAGAGTGAAACACGACTTGCTTGTTGCTATACCAAAAAACTAGAGAATATCCGAGAAATTGACAATGTCCACTAGTACTATTTCTTTCAACTTTACAACTTGCATAATTTGCATCCGTGTATCCTATAAGATAAAAAAAGTTAGTTTGTGGATACCAACTAAGTACCTAAGGATATGTTTTACAACACATAAGTAGAATTCTTTGGGATATGATTGAAATCTTGCATAAAAGTAAACTGAGAACATGATGTCGAGTCGACAAGAAATGAGATATAGAAGACTTCCAATCATACCTCTATACTTTGATTCATCTACTTTCTTACCCTTTTAATCTCTGTTAAGCTTTAATGATGTTCTCAGAGGTGTACTGATTTCTTTAGCTTCATCCATACCAAACCTTTTGAGTAATTCCGTAGCATACTTAGCTTAATTTAGGAAGATTCCATCTTTGGTTTGTTTGATTTGTAACCCGAGGAAAAAGTTGAGTTCCCCTATCATATTCATCTCAAATTCTTGTTGCATAGTCTTTGCAAATTTCTTGTATAAAGAATTATTAGTAGCTCCAAATATAATATCATCAATATATGTTTGAACAATTAAGAGGTCATCAGAATTTTTAGATTGAATGAACAATGTAGTGTCAATCATACCTCTTAAAAAACCTTTTGAAAGAGAAAAGTTACTAAGCCTTTTATACAAAAAATGTGGAGCTTGTTTAAACCATAAAGAGCTTTGGAAAGTTTAAAGACATAATTTGGAAAATGTTCATGAATAAAATAAGGGGGTTGCTCCACATACACTTCCTCTTCAATAAAACCATTTAAAAAGGCACTTTTAAAATCCATTTGATAGAGCATGAAACCTTTGAAGGATGCAAAAACAAGTAGCATTTTAATGGACTGTAATTGAGCAACGGGAGCAAAAGTCTCATCATAATTGATGCGTAAATTTTGTGTATAAAAATCATCAAATTTAAACCCATCCCTTAGTTAAGTTTTAATTAAAACATTAATCCCAAAATAAACATATGAGCAAGTATACTCATCACAAGTATAGTATAGGGCATTAATGAGTATCGATCCTCAAAGGAACAAGTACACACTAGTCACTTTTATTTCATTGTTTAACCGGCTCAAATACAAGTGAGAAAATAATAAAAATAAAAATAAAGAAATATATACAACTCAAGGATGTAAAACTCTACAATTTAGATAAAAGCTTTTGAAAACATGATAATGAATCACTTAGCCAATATCATAATCAACTATTATCTTGGTCTCATGAAGGATTTAAAATAGACCCACTTCGTTTGCAATCTATGGAATCACTACCTTTTAGTTAAATTAGTGAACATATTCTGTCTCGACTAAGTTATCCAAAAGATGCATTAAAATCAATCCTCATATAAACCTCTATATTCTAGGTGATTTAAAACATGAAATTAGTCAATGAATCCATATTCTAGCAATTGTTAACCAACATTTGATTATCTATATTCTAGACAATTAACCCATTTTTCAAGTAAGTTAGGAGATAAGAAATATGAAATTAATTAATTGAAGTTATTATCAATCCCTTTTTCAAGAAAGTTAATAACAAAAATCAATTAACTAACTCCGTAATAAAAACAAGTAATCAAATATCGAGATAAATAATGAATTAATCAAAAGACTAAATTACTTAATAAATCATGAATCCCAAAAAACAATGTCAAAT
The DNA here is from genome assembly GCA_026120185.1 of Voacanga thouarsii. Classification (NCBI taxonomy): domain Eukaryota; kingdom Viridiplantae; phylum Streptophyta; class Magnoliopsida; order Gentianales; family Apocynaceae; genus Voacanga; species Voacanga thouarsii. The sequence continues at coordinate 1,472,173 of JANUWF010001161.1, forward strand.
TACAATGGAAATATTAAATACATAATTGTTGAAGAAGAAGAAAACAAGGATAAAAGAAAGCACTCATACACAAGCCTCTTTCTTTTTCCTTGAATACTCTCTTAAACAACCCTTCTTGATTTGGTGAATTCTTCCTTTAATGAGTGTTTGGAATTTTAGCTCTTGGATCCACTCTTATTCTCTTCTGTTTTCTCTTACTTTTATAGGCCTTTTTTATGCTAAATTCATAGTTTGGAAAGTCTTGGGCAGTAGGATTCAGAAAAATGCCAAAATCATTGGAAAATTCTCAAATTCGTATATAGAATTTTAGCCACTAGAACGGGCTTCTCTGAATTTTGCTCTGTTTTCCTCTGGCCGTCCAGAATGAACCTGGCACTTGGTCCACTTGCCAGACCTAGCACCCGGTGTGTTCTGGAAAAACTCCTGTTTTACTCGAAATCAACTCAAATCTGAATAAATTTGTCAAAAACACTTTCTACAAGCAAAATATCAAATAGGAAGGAATATGCCTAGCTATTACAATAAATGTATCTCAAAACAACTTCAAATAACTAGAAAAATAATGATGATTTTAGCATCTATCAATAACCATTACACTCTTTTTGATTGAGTCATTAGATAACAAGTCTGGCTTTGTTTCTAATAACTACACAATGCTCATCAAGTTTGTTTCTAAAAACCCAATTGGTACCAATCACGTGATGAACAAGTTTCCAAACTTGATTTCTTTCGAATTGATTCAATTCTTCTTGCATGGCTAGAATCCAAAAATCATCACATAAAGCTATATCAATGCAATCAGGTTTAATGCTTAAAATTAAGGCAAAATTATCGATGAACTACTGTCTTGTTTTGATACCATAGTTGGGATCACCAATAATATACTCTTTTGGATGTCCAGTTTTGTACTTTCAATTTTTTGGTAGACTTTGATCAGTGTGCTCTTTAGTTCTTTGCTCACTTTGTTCAGCTTACTGTTCTTCCAATTCCTTTTCTTTGGCATGGATGTCAAGTGATGGAGTTTTGTGCTATTCGCTGCCTTTTTCCTTTACGGTTCTTATATTATCATCTTCTCTTCTAGAGACATATATGTTAGATTCATCAAATACAATATGTACAAATTCTTCCACACATAGAGTTCTTTTATTGTACACTCTATATACATTTTTGTTGGAAGAGTATCCAAGAAATATAGTCTCATCCGATTTGCTATCGAATTTTCCAAGATTATCATGAGTGTAGAGAACAAAACATTTGGAACAAAAACTTTGAAATAAGAAATGGATGTAATTTTATCAAATATAAGTTTAAAGGGTGTTTTTCTTAGAAAGAGTCTCAGCATAACAAGGTTAACAATATAGCACACTGTATTCATAGCTTCAGCTAAAAAATATTTTGGAAGGGAGTTTTCACAAAGCATTGATTTTGCAATTTCTTGCAATGTTCTATTTTTCTTTTCAACTACACCATTTTGTTGAGGGATTTTTGCTACTAAAAAGTTTGAGAAACACCACTCACATCACAAAGTTTTGTAAACTCATGGTTGCAAAATTCTCTACCATTGTCACTTCTAATTGATATCAATTTGCACCCAAGGGAAATTTGAACACATTTGAGCAGCTTTGAAAATTCAAAGAATACCTCATCTTTTTGTGTAAGAAATAAGGTCCAAGTGAGCGCTTGACTAATAAGAAGACTTAGCATTCAAGCGAGCTGCCCGGTGGTGTGGTACGTAGTGGGTTTAGTACGCCCCGCTAAAACGGCTCTGAAACAAACAAAAAGGTGCGTGCCGTACTCACGAAGGATTGCCAGTGATATATTGGAGGAAGGTGGGGATGACGTCAAGTCCGCATGGCCCTTATGGCTGGGCCACACACGTGCTACAATGGCAATTACAATGGGAATCTTGAATAATCATCCACTAGTATATAAGCGTATCTTTTACCACCAAGACTAGTGGTCCTCATTAGTCCAAACAAATCCATATATACAACTTCAAGGGGTTTTGATGTTGAAATTATTTTCTTGGGTTTAAAAGAGGTTTTGGTTTGTTTTCCAAATTGGCACGCATTGCACAATCAGTTTTTGTCAAACTTCATTTTAGGCAGTTCTCTAACAAGCTCTTTTAAGGATTATCTATTTAGCAAATCAATTGACACATAGCCTGGCCTTCTATGCCAAAGGTAGTCATCATCATTATTTACGAAAGACATCTTATATCATGGTTAATAAGATCATCAAGATAAAGCACACAAACATTTCTACTTTGTTTGGCTACAAAAATTATTTCATTACTAGAGCTATCCATAATAGTGCAACAATCCTTTTCAAAAATAATTTTGCAGCCATTGTTATATAATTGGCTAATACTAAGCAAGTTGTACTTAAATTCATCAATTAACAATACTTGTTTGATAATAGTAGAAGATAACTTACCAATATTACCTATTCTGAGTATCTTCCCATTCTTCTTATCTCCAAATGTGACAAATTCATCATTTGTGGCTTCAAAAGTGTTGTATTACCTGTCATATGTCTGGAGCATCCATTGTCTAAGAACTATTTTGTAGAGCTCATTTTTTTTTTTTGGTAAATGTACCTATACATAGGAAGGAAGAGTGACTTTTGGGTCCATGGGGGTTAGTAATGGTTCTTTTAACTCTCCAAATTGTTTTTATACCTGATTCGACTCCTTTCCTAACGTAACACCTAAATGCATTGTATCCATATTTGTCACAATAAGTACAATATATATGATTTATATTTGAGTGGCTAGCTTTCACAAAATGGAATTTGTGATTTTTCAGCTTTGTTCACATGCCCATATCCAAGACCATTTTTGTTTCCAGTCACACGCTGCATTCCAAGCAGTCTATTTAGATTTTCTTATCCAGTTGTGAACTTCATAATACATATAGTAAGATCATCAACTCTCTTTTTCATTTCATCAAAATCACTGAGCATAATTTCAAGAGAAAAAACTTTATTACACAAGCATTTATTCTCAAGTGTTAAATAGTCCAAAGAAGTTGAGATAACTTCTTTTTCAACATTTAGACAACAAATGAATCAAGTAAAGCTTTGTTCTCTCTCATTAGCTTGTCATTTTCATCTAACAAAGAATCGATCTTCATTTTCATTTTCATTTCTTTATTTCTTCTAGACAGCTTTTTGAGTTTATAGAACATATCAATGAGAAGCTCATTTGGATTATCTGAATTTTCACAAGTAGAATCGTGTAGTTTAGTTATAGAATTAGAAGGAGTAAGCTTTACCTTTTCTCCCGTGGCCATGAAGCATATTTCGGCTGTTTCAAGTTTAGATTCACTGTGTTCTTCAATTTCGAATTCTTCTTGATCCCAAGTTCTGATCAACCCTTTTCTTTTCTTATCTTTAATGTCTTTTCTTCTCTTCTTGTTGTGCTTGGCTTCTCTTTTTTTAGCTATTGGGCAATCAGTAATAAAATGCTCTGTACTCTTACATTCGTAGCACTAAGGTTTGAAAGACGAAGTTTATCTTTTCTTTTTAACAAATTTCTTGCCTTTGCTGATTTTGCCTTTTCTAAATATCTTTTTGAATTTTTTAGCAACCATGACCAATTCTTCATTATCTAAATTAGTATGACAATCACTTTCAGATTGTTCACTGATAGCTTTATTATTTACAGCTTTTAAGGCAGTTCCTCTTTTGCCTTTATCATCATCATCATTGTGATCTTGAAACCTTTTAAGTTTCATTTTGTGTGTTAAGAGAGATCCAATTAATTCTTCGGTTGGTAGGACTTTCAAGTCCTTAGATTTTTCCATAGTCAAGGTTTTAAGTTGCTAGCATTTTGGCAAGGCATCAAGTATTTTTCTATTTTGCTCTCCGAGGGAATATACTTTCCTATAAGCCTTTAATCCGTTCATAATATTTGTGAACCTTATGAACATATCAATTGTGTTCTCATTTGGTTTCATAGTGAATAGCTCATAGCTACGAACTAAGAGTCCCAACTTTGATTCCTTTACTTGATTTGTCCATTCATGGGTGATCTCAAGTAATTTTCACATTTCATAAGCTGAATTATAACCACTAACCCGGTTATATTCATTTGCATCAAGGGCACAACAAAATATGTTCATTGCTTGAAAATCAATGTCATTTTGGCATTATGTTCTCTATCATACTCATCACCTGTTTATCTAAAATAAATTTCAAGTTATAGATAGAATTTGTGTTATTATCCTTTTAAGCGAAACTGTAGAAGATAGTTATATGTATGTATGTATGTATGTATGTATGTATGTATGTATGTATGTATGTATGTATGTATGTATGTATGTATGTATGTATGTATGTATGTATGTATGTATGTATGTATGTATGTATGTATGTATGTATGTATGTATGTATGTATGTATGTATGTATGTATGTATGTATGTATGTATGTATGTATGTATGTATGTATGTATGTATGTATGTATTGTTAGGAAATAATACATAAAGGTGAATATTACTTTAAAGATAATAATTTAAATAATTAGATAGATAAATTTTTATAAGAGAACTTAGTAACTCCAAGGAAATTAGAAGGTATTTCCTAATACCTATTATTATTAGTACTACACACACACACACACACACACACATTTTATTCCTTTTAAGAAATTCAAGGAAAATAAAACTCCAAATAAATAGGAAAACTCAAGTGGCGACTAGAAAGAAGAATTTCAACTAAGGTGGAAAAAGGAAGGAAAAGAAAAAGGAAATAATTTGTGCTAGAGTTAGGATTCGATCTTGAGTATCCAAGAATTACACTCTAACCAATAGCAGCTAGACCACAACCTCTCTTGTGCCTATGTCATACAATCAAATTCCCTTCACTCTCAACCCAAGAACTCATGTTCTAGTAAAACTCTAGACTTCAAATAACACATCTTTCCTAATAAGAAAGTATCATAAATTTGCTAAGCGAACTAAAACACAATTAAATATGTGAACAAATATGTGCATATAAATACACACACCCACTAATACTTAAACAAATGTGTTTTAATTTTCATATGCACATGTAAGATGTTACTCAATGCTCCTATTTCCCACATACCAAGGTTAGGGTTTAGATGGGATTTTACATCCTCCCCTCCTTAAAAGAATTTCATCTCGAAATTCAGGGTATCGTACCTCTATAACAAATAAAGATATTTTCGCCTTATCCAATCCTTAGTCCCCCAAGTAGTATCTTATGTGCTGTGATGATCCCACAAAAAATTTATCATAGAAGTCTTCTTATTCCGAAGCGTCTTAACATTTCTATCCAAAGTCCTTACTGGCTTCTTAACATAACTCAAGTCGAGTTGTAGTATCGGGGTTCTTCATTAAGCACATGCTCCAGATTAGGATAGTATTTCTTCAGTTATGACACATGAAACATATCACATATTCCAGTTAAGCCTTTCGGTAAGTCTAAGCGATAAACCATCGGTCCAATTCTTTCAACAACTGGAAATAATCCTAGATACCTTGGACTCAATTTCCTTCCGCTCGGATGCTTCAAGATCCCTCTACTAGGACTCAACTTCAAGAAAGTTTGATCTCCTACTTGGAACTCTAGTACTCTTCTCCAGTTATCTGTATAACTCTTTTGATGATTCTCAGCTACTTTTAATCTTTCTTTTATTACTTTAACCTTGTTCGTCATCTCCTGGATACTTATCTCCCCTAACTTACTAACTTGTCCATATTCCAATCAACCCTAAAATAATTATATTTGACACTTCATTCCATACAAAGCTTTATACGAAGCCATCATTATCAATGACTGGTAACTGTTGTTATACGCTAGCTCTACGTAGGGTAGGCTTCCAATCCATTTGTCTCTGAAGTCCAGAATACACGCCCTCAACATGTCTTCCAAAATTTGAATAACTGTCTCAGATTGTCCATCAGTCTGAGGATGTGCTATAGTACTAAACTTCAATGTTAAACCTATAGACTCCTGAAATTTATTTCAAAATTTTGAAGTGAACCTAATGTCTCGATCTGATACAATACTCGACGGTACTCCGTGAAGTCTTACAACTTCTTGTGTGTAAATTTGGGCTAACTTCTTCATCGAGTCTCTCATGTTCACTGGTAGAAAGTGTGCAGACTTGGTCAATCGATCTATGACTACCCAAATAGTGTCTTTCGTGACTTAGCCATTGGTAATCCTATACTGAAGTCTATGGTCACCTCCTCCCATTTCCATTCAGGATCAGACAAATGTTGCAACAGTCTCGAGGACTTCTTATGTTTTGTCTTGACCTTTTGACAGGTCAAGCACTTCGTCACGAACCTCAAGACATTCTTCTTTATTTTGGACCACCAATATGCCATCTTTAAATCATAATACATTTTTACCTTTTCCGGGTGAATAGCATATTTACTTCTATGTGCCTCCTCTAACATCCTCTGCTTCAACTCCTGATCCTGTGGTACACATATTTGATTGTGAAAATATAATACTTCCTTCTCATCTGTTTGAAAGTCCTATCCTTCATGTCCGATCTCTTTATTCTTAAAAGCTTGGAATTCAACACTGCCCTTCTGTGCTTCAATAATTTCTTGCTTCAACTCAGGCACCAACCTTAAATTGCTGATACATATTTTCCCCAATAAATGGTTGTTTCCTATTCTAATAACTCTTATACTACTCGAACTTCTTGTATTCTTATGCTAGCCATCTTAACCCTTCTGCTCAGTGCATCTACTATTACATTAGCTTTCCTTAGATGATAATTTATTGGACATTTGTACTCCTCCTGAAACTCCATCCGCCTCTGTTGCCTAAGATTCAAATATTTCTGCATGAAGATATACTTAAGGCTCTTATAGTTGGTGAACATTTCATATTCAACTCCGTACAGGTAGTGTCGACATTTCTTTGGGGCAAACACTATAACTGCTAGCTCTAGATCATTAGTTGGATAATTGATTTTACATAGCTTCAACTTCCTTGAAGTATAGGCTATTTTTTTTTTCTTTCTTGCATCAGCACCGCTTATAACCCTTCATTTGATGCAGCTGTATATAAAGCATAAGGTTTATCCTTTTCAGGTAGACTCAATACAAGGGCCATTATCAGTCTTCTTTTAAGCTCTTGAAAGCTTTTCTCACACTTTTTGTTCCAAAAAAATAATACATCCTTCCTTAAGAGTCGAGTCATCAGAGAGGCTAAGGTAGAAAAACTCTTGATGAACTGGTGATGTAACACCCCACTACCTTGGCTCAACAGGGTCGAGGATGTCGCCCCGTCCAAAGGACAGGGGGTCTTTATAACTAGGTCACACAACAAAAATATAACAATACTTTCGAAATTAAAACTTATTACAACCCAAAAATTTAAGAACAAAACCAAAATAAATTGTTCACTCTCATCTGTCAAAGTAACATATAAAATAAATAACATAGAGTCTTTAAGAAGGCAACAGTCTAGCTACTTATCCCCACAGTAGGATCGACCTGAAATCATGGCATAAAAGGGTGATGAGATAAAAATCTTAGTAAGTTCGTGTGTGCTTTGAGTGTTCAGGTAAAACAGTCCATGTATGCGAGTTGTAAAACTTCATAAGAGAAAATACTGACAAGCAATAAATAAGGTTAAAATAAAGAGTGGCGCTTTTCTCTTTTCAAACCCTACAAGTGCACAATAAATATAACCACTCAAATGGGCGGCCATGGGTTACCACATGTTGGGCCCCATAACCATATAACGGTCAGAATGCAACACTTTGTGCAGACTGATAAAATGTAGTTGTACGGCTTACCAGGTAAGATACTCCTCATTCTCTATACCCAAACAAACCGGTTGTCTATTCCAGAAACACATAGTCCACATGACTAAAACTTGCTAGCTCAGACTGGCATAACTAAGTAGTATTGTCGCTTTTCCAAGTTGAGTTCATCTTCTGGAGGTGGCCTCCTACCAGAAGACTCGCTCTTGCTCTTCGAAACTAGTACTACTAGTCTACCTTTATTGAATACTCAATGTTTAATTGTCCCACTTGGGAGAAAACTGATAAAATATTGCTTTATTTAGAAATAGCAATTAAGGATTTCTAAAGTTCGTGTCAAAGTTGGTTTTAGAAAGAGTTTGGTGTTTGAGTAAAACTACTTGTTGATTTTCAAATAATTTGTTTGATTGAAACAAAAAAGGAAATAGTCCTTAATTGCCTTTACAAAAATAAGTGTTCACACACTTTGCGTTTGGCTTGCTATAGTGACCTTTTTACAGCAAATAAGTTTTATGCAGGAGCTTACCTGATCCTTTGCTTGAGCTAATTCAAAGATCTTCCAAAGTTGACCTAACCCCGCCTGGACACAAGCCATAATTAAACTCAAGCCATATTCGCTTCCATAAATAATCATAATTCAACTTACTACAATCATGACCCTAATGTCCCAAACTTTAAGACTAGATGATAAAAGAGTTTTATAAAATAAATATAGTTTGATAATAAAATAACTAGGAATCGCAAAATAATTACTAATAAGCTATATGTTTAAATATAAATCTTTGTTATTAATAAATAAACTAGGGTTTATTTGATGAAAGGTCCTAAGTCTTAAATGATTTTATTAAAAATAATAAATTGTTACTAATCTCTTAATTAATAATTAATAGATAGAAAATAATTAGTAAATAAAATTAATAGTAAATTTTATTAATTTTGATCATAAGGTAATAAATAAATTTTACTAGTATTTATGAATATATGACTTATAAGATTAATATTTTACCTATTATGATTATTTATATAAAAGGCTTTATTTAATAATATTATTATATATAAATATTTATATACATTATTTTTAATAAATATATCATTCATTTGGCTAAATATCACCATTTCATTTAACAATCCAATTCCAAAGCTTCCTAGGGTTTTCGAAATTATTGGAAGAAAATATGTATTATTTTTTTTATTAATGTAATAAAATTGGCTAACTTAAATAGTTTCCTAAGCTAAGTGTATTAACCACCACAAATTAATTTCCCTTCTAGGTAATGATCTAGAAGATTACTCCATCGAGGGGATGGCCATTTCCTTTCATTTCCTATGAACATATCTCGCACTATGACCTCCAACGAGGGGCTGGTCGATCATAGTACGTGCCCCGGGTTATTAATTACATCTCTCCATTAGATCTAGATATTTGTGGTATCCTCATTCTATACGGGTTCACTCCTAGGGTGACGTGAAGGGACCCACGATCTCTAATGAGGATCGTGATGGAAGCCGTGGGGCCGTTGGAACTTCTCTCCCACTTAATCTTTTAAAACAATGGTTTTTTGAAAAATATCTTTTTGAAAATTTCCATTAAGTTTTCCCTTAACTCAAAATAAAATGTCTAAGTTCATAAAAATCTCCATGTCAAGGCTTATATCCTTTGAGAGCTTTTCCCATGGACTAAATTTATTTAAGTTTAAACTTAATGATTTCAAAAAATTTTCAATTAAAACTTTCTAGAAACTTTGGTCTCAAGTTTATTTGACAAAACATATTTCTTGTGCCAAAATTAAAACAAAATGGCTTTCTATTTTAACTGACAAAAATATCTAAATCCAATATATTTCTATGTCAAGGATTAAATCATTTGAGAAAATATCTAAGAATTAATTTTTGTTCAAGTTAAAATAACCATTTAATTTGTAGAAAAATGTTTTCCTTGTCAAAAAATTCCCAAAGACTTTGGTCTTTGAGAAAACGTGCACATATGTACCAAAAATAAATAGCATGCTAGAAAACTGTAGACATTTTCATGCTCTTTTATTTTTTAAATCTAAGTGTCCAGATAATAGAATTAAACACATTAATTAATTTAATTAATGGTCTTGTTTAATCCTAAAATCCCTTACTAATATTTTTCATGCAAAAATATTCCATGAATATTAACTATTGCAAAAATATTAACTTCGCCTGGTATGGACCCCAAAACCAAAAGAAAACGCAAGAAAAATTACAAGGAAAAAATCAAAAAAAATTTTCCTTGGTCCACTACACCTGCCGCACTGGATCATGCACCCCCATATGCACCGTGGTCCACTACACCCACCGCACAGAACCCGGACCCACGAAAAAAAAAAAGCGCGCGGTGGCCTTCCAGAGTCAAGCCGACGCAGGCTCTAATATTTTTCATGCAAAAATATTCCATGAATATTAGTTATTGCAAAATATTAACTTCTCCTGGTATGAACCCCAAAACTAAAAGAAAACGCAAGAAAAATTACAAGAAAAAATAAAAAAAATTTCTTGGTCCACTGCACCCGCTGCACTGGATCATGCACCTACTGCACTGTGGTCCATTGCACCCGCCACATAGAACCAAGACCCTCCAGAAACCACCGTGTGGACTAGCCTTCCAAAGCGAAGCCGGCGCTAGTTCCAACACTCCAAGCTGGCGCCGGTTCCGTTTTGAAATCTGCTCCTGCAGTTTTTATTTTCTACGATTTTCCTCTACGAATTTCCCCTGTTTTTCTGCACGACTTCTGGTACCATTGGCTCTCCGATTTCAAACTAAATACAATGAAATCAACCAAAACCAACAACTGCCTATACCCATAAATATTGGGCTTACACGATTTACTAAGAAAAACAGTAAATTACAGATTCCTATACCTCCACCCGCAAGGTTTAACAATGAATCTATCCATACCAAAAACAGCGAAGGATCACAATTTTTAATCACACATATGTGTCTAGTTTTATTCATCTAGATGCATGCTCCCTATATTTTCACAAAAACCTTCATGCTCTGATACCAATTGAAGGTACGGAAAGCGGGAAAACACAGAGCACGCAGCGGAAGCGAATATAAAAAAAAAACTGAAAAAACAAGAACAGGGATTCCAGGGCAGGGCCGGCATCGGCTCCGGTAGCCTAGCCGGCGCCGGTTGTGCCCTGTCCCAATCCCAAGGTTTTAAAAATTTTACCTATTTTTCTTGTTCTAAGTATTGGCTGTACCGGAACGTGTGTAATCAGTGTAGGTGTGCTGGTAGAAGCTTTTGGTGCGATTCCTGCAAGCCTCCTCCTACTCCGCCTTTGCATGTATGTCAATGCCGAACAATCGATTTTCCAGTATATGACCTGCCTAACTACCGTTTGGTGAACAACTAATGAGCTAGGGAATTTTCTGGAGAGAGAGAGAGAGACGTTTGGCTCTACAGAGAAGAAGCCGTCACTCTTGTGTGGTAAAACAACGATGATTATTCTTCACCCTAATCCCCTTGTTTAACCTAAAATAAAAAACTCTAGGTTAAATTGGACTGGGCCATTGGACTCTTAGTTTAACCTATTGGGCTTAATTAATTATTCTAGTTAGAATCAACTTAACGGCCCAACAAATAGTTAATTTTTCAGCCCAAATAAACCAGTCCAATTAAATAAGCCTAAATCAGTTTAGTCCCAGGTTAATCCTTAATTATTCAGACTGGGCCAAAATCCTGAATAATTAATTAACCCACTAAATCAATTTAATTCTCTCTCCATGGACCTTTATTTTATTCTAGCACAATAATTAAATTAAGCTACTTAAATAAAATAATTTCATTTAATTTAAGATCAATTCCTTAGCCCGTATTTAATTAGGACTTACAGTGTGAAACCGCAGTCGGAACCAACCTTAGATTAAGGGGGTTGGGATGTATATTATACTTAATTGCATGTTTAAATATATTTTTATATAATTTTATGTGCTTTGAATTTGTGTTTTATAGTCTAGAGGGCTTGGTTATGATTATTGGGTAAGAAGGGCAAAATGGTAATTTCTGCTTGAGGAGGAAATAGGGAGATAGCTTGAGGATTAAATAGGAAAAATATTTTAGAGAGCAAATAAAAACAAGAGTTGTTGTGGTTTAGTGGTTAGAGCTTTGGAATTAATTCTTAAGGTATTGGGTTCAAATTCCATCGTGGAGCTTTAACATGATTAAATTTTATTGTTGCTTGGGAAGGGGTATTTTCGGCCTTAAGAACCTTAGCATATGGCAGAGGTGTTGTCCTAGGGGAGGCATGATAGGAGTACTCTAATCCTATTCTTGTGCCTACTCAAAATTTCCTAAGAGAATTCATTTCTTCTTGATCTAAAATTCCTCTTAATTCTCAATTCATTAGATTGGTCAAATTTGTTCTAGCCAATTTCATTCCAGAATTTCAGTAAAGTGCTGTGACTTTGAAGGTTCAAAATATCTTAGTGAAACACATCTTATGGTCTGAAAATGTGGTAGAGATGTGGGAGATTCCAAGAGAATAAATCCTTCTAGTGAACCTTCTAAAATTGCACTCTAGCTAGGTTCATTTTCCTTCATGGCATGAACTGAAAATTTTCCAGCTTCTTGTACCTCCAAGGTGTCGAAATTCTTAGCCATTATTCCCTCCCAAATGCTGCCAGAAAATGGCTCTTTATATCAACTTGCAATCTAGAATTTTCTTGTTAATTTCGAGCTGCACAAATGTTGTGCAAAACTAGAAAAATTCTGGGTAAATTCGCAGCTTTGGTGGTCCTAAACCAAGCTATTTTCCTCTATTTTTCTTCCAGCTCCTTAGCCACGTTTTTCCTCCATGAAGAAGGCTGGAAACCATCCATGAAATTCCTCTAAAATCCCCTTCAAACTCTCTGCAACCTGGCTGGAAAATGGTAGCCGATACTGCCCAGAAAAATTCCAGCAATGACAAAAATTCTGTGCAGAAAATTTTCTAGCTTTGTTTCCTAATTCATCCCCGATCGAAACTTCATCTTTCTTCTGCACAAACCACTCTCAGACATCCATGATCAGAACTCCATTGTCTTCCCCAAGCTCCTGCACGAAAATCAGACATGGCTACCCGAAAATCTCTCCAACAAATCTCTGCAATCATGCCTTGATTGGATACCAAAATTCCAGCAACATGAATTTAGCAACGTTCCATAAAATGTTCCTCAAACAACCAAACTTATTCTTCACCAATACACTCATTCTTTTCGGCCACCATTATCCCTCTTCAACTAGCTTTCATCCAGCAGAAACACTGCACAACAATTCGGTCATAGCAGCTTCCAAAAAGCTTCCATTGATAAAAAATATTCTTGCTATATTTTGTTTTCAAATTTGATCTCCAAAAATATTCTCTTAGGATTTCAACAATTAGCCTTTCCTTTTCCATTTCAAACCAGAAAATCATCTACCTAAAACACTCTAGCAATTCGGTCACTCTCTCCCTCAGAATTTCAGCCAGCATTAACCAAAATCCCTCCATTCTCTTCAACTTTCAAGCACACATAGAACACCAAGAACACCTACTCCTTTCTTTCGTCTAATACTTCACCAAACCACTCCAAACTTCTTCCAAAAATTCTAGATTTCATCTACTCACTATCGTGAGTCCATCCATACCATTTTAAACATCAAACTCCAAAATTTAACTTGCTCTTTTGGATTAAAATCAGAATTTTTGGTGAAGGCTCAAGAACACCTTCAAGCTAGGTTTGTTCAAACAATTTTATCTTCTCTAATCTTTGATCTCTAAAGAATATATATATGAATAAACATGCTAATGGACACTCTTCTTCTCTTTTCTCTCTCTCTCTCTCTCTCTCTCTCTCTCTGTCTCTCTCTCTTGGCCGAACCCCTCTCCTTCTTGGCTGAATGATTTCATCCACCATGGCCATGCTTTCTTCATCTTCCTTGGACGGATTTAGACATCTACTAGTTGAGATCTATTCGAAACTCCTTTAAGGTATTCACCAATCAAGTAAGCCTTTTTAACCCTCCTTTTAAATTCTAGATTCATGTCTCTAGGATGATATTAGTAGAAGATGGATTATGAATAGGGCTTGAGCATATATTGTTGTGATGAGTTGAGATTGAAGCATTAATAAATGTGTGTTTATGATAGAGATAGGATTTATGCATGAGTTGATTATCTTGGTTGATTGTATGATGTTTTTAGGCTTTAATGCATGCCTCCATGTCATAGGTAGTATTTGTGATCAAGTATGCTAGAGATTATGTCACATTTGGTGAATAAGATTTATATTCATGTTGGATTATTGAAGCCATGATTATATTTATGCTAGTAGAGATTAGATCATGTATTGATAAATTTAGATCTATGCTATTATGCATGATTTGGATGATTTGATGAATTGAAGGGATGCATATGTTCATGATTGTAGTTAGCAATAGAAATATGATCATGATCTAATTGTCCCAAAACTAATTTTATTTCATCAATAAAATATTTAATATTATAATTTTTCTAGTAAATTCGAAAAAACCCTAGGAAGGTAGATTTGGACTATTATATATATAATAAGGATATTTTAGTCAATTAAATAGTGGTTTTGAAAGAATAAAATATATAGGTATTATATGATCAAATAAAGCCTTTTATGGAAATAATCATAATAAGTAAAATATTTATTATTAAAATTTAATTATTATATTTTAATCAAAAGCTATTAAAATTTATTTATTATTTTTCAAGCAAGACTCATTAAAATTTATTTTCAACTAATTTTAGTTATCAATTATTTTCTAACAATTAAATTATTAATAAATCATTATTTTACCTAATACCACCTAGGACTCTTCATCAAATGGACTCTATATTTTTCTTAGCAATGTTTAAATCTTCAACTTATTAGTACCTATTTCCCAAAACACTAATTATTTTAAATATCAAAATTAGCCTTGGCTTATAAACCTTTTTATTTATTATTTGGCCTTAAAGCTTGGGACACTAGGATCATGGTAGTAGTTAGTTGAGTTAGTTTTAAATTAAGAAAGTGGATTTTGGCTTGAGTTTAATTGTGGTTTATATTTACCCCATGCGGGGTTAGGTCAGCTGTTCGAGACCTTTATTGTGAGTAAGGATCAGGTAAGCTCCTGCATAAAACCTGTTTGATGCAAAAATGATTTTTTTTAATGGCAAGCCAAATATAGGGTGCAAGGACACTCATTTCTGTAAAGGCAATTGAGGATTGACTCATTTCTTATTTTAGTCAAATGAATTATTTGAAAATCAATAAGCAAATTTACTCAAACTCAAAACTCTTTCTAAAACTGATTTTGACAAGGACTTTGGAGACCCTTAATTGCCATTTTCATGTGAAACTATGTTTTGTTCATTTTTTTCCCAAGTGGGATAAGTTACGTTGAGTACTCAATAAGGGTAGGCTAGTAGTACTAGTTTTGAAGAGCAAAGTGAGTCTCCTGGCAGGAGGCCACCTCCAGAAGATAAACTCAACTTAGAGAAATGTCAGTACTACTTAGTCATGCCGGTCCGAGCTAGCAGTTTTTATTTTAGTCAAGTGACTGTGTTTTGCCAGAATGGACACCCGGTTGTTGTTTGGGTATAGAGAAGGAGGAGTATCTTACCCGATAGGCCGATCACCTACCTTTTGTCAGTTTGCACTAAGTGTCGGTATTCTGACCGGTTATGGGGCCCAACATGTGGTAACCCATGACCCTTTCTTTTAAGTGGTTGATTTTAATTATTGTGTATGGAGGGAAAAGCTAAAACGCCACTCTTGGTTTTAAATAATACTTATTGTTTGCCAGTATTTCTCTTATAAAGATTTTATACTTTGCATTCACGAATTGTTTTCACTCAACACTCAAAGCACACACGGACTTATTGAGATTTTTGTTTCATCACCCTTTTTACCATGATTTCAGGTTGATCCTGCTGTGGGGATGAGTAGTTAGATATTGCCTGCTTTGGAAGATTTTCTGATAATTTATTTTGTGTAATGCTTTGGGGAGATGAGAGTAGATAAATTTTATTATAGATTTATTTTTGGTATTCTTGGGTTTATTCTTGGGTTGTAATAAATTTTAAGTTAAGATATCATTTTTATTCTGCTATTTTGATTGTGTGATCTAGTTATAAAGACTCCTTGTCCTTTGGACGGGGCGACATCCCCGGCCCTGGCGGGTCTAGGTAGCGGGGTATTACACACAGTCTATACTGGGGACCAAAAGACACACCGCCTTAGCTACTAAAATGACCAAAATACCCTTGCCATATAAATAACTGTATTTTACATTTTAAATATTTCCTAATATCACTATAAGAAAATATTGACCCCAAGGACAATGTTACATTAGCAAAGTCTCCGACCTACAGGTGTAATGACTAAAATACCCCTCTATACATCGCCGTACATTTAGAGAGGAAGAAGTGTACTAACACCTCTCTAAATGATATCTACCATCCTTAGGCTTCTAGTCCAATGATCCACGACCTTTTGGATTATTTTCGCTTTCCAAGGGAGCTACCCTAAAGCAAACATCTAAGTTATGTTTCCCAAGGCCCTAGATATTCAGATCATTCAGACAACCACAAGGGGCGATATAGTATAGAAACTATCTTGTACAAGTCTGTCTTAACTACTAGTCACACATACCTAACATGTAAGTATATTGGCTCTACGATAGAACCTCAACTATAGCATATCAAAGTATATACTTCCAGCTTCATCAGACCACCAACTTATACTCAAGTCGTAGAGTACTAGTCCACATTGTAGCGGTAGTAGTCTAGGTTTCTACCATATAGTACTTTTAAGAAACCACTACTACAGGTCCTGTTCTACGTATTCGAAATATGCTTATGTCATGAAGTGAGTGGACTACTCACTAGCTAAAAGTAAGCTATTCCCCATTTAGAATTCACAACATAACAACCTAAACACGATGAGATTCCCATTCTCATCAATCGGTTAAGAACAAAAGTTTATGTGCTATGTAACCCGTGATCCATACCTTACTGTGAAAGACCTCCATTCACATGGACCATTTACTTAAACACAATGGGTCTTTTCTAAATGTAATTGTGCACAAATAAAATTGTAAATTCACAAATAATTTCTGAAAATAAATTCTTTTATTAAAACATTCAATTTTTACATCAGAAACATAGTCTAAGAGGGCATACATCCCAACAATAACACCTAGTTAAACCGAGAAAGCTATGAATCTCGATAATATTTTCTGGCTGCTTCTAGTTTGCCACAGTTTTTTTGCAGGGTCCACCTTAATACCGTCCTTGGATAACACATAGCCAAGGAATGACACTGAGTCTAACCAAAACTCGCATTTGCTGAATTTAACAAAGAGTTTATGTTCTCTCTGCTTCTCCAAAACCAATCTCAAATGCTCAGCATGCTCCTTGGGACCCTTGGAGTAAATGAGAATATCTTCGGTGAATACCACAACAAAGTTGCCCAAATACAATTGGAAAACTTTGTGCATCAAATCCATAAATACTGTGGCGCATTGGTTACCCCAAATGGCAACACTACGAATTCGTAGTGGCCATATCTTGTGTTGAAAGCTATCTTAGGTATATCTTCCTCCTTAATCTATACTTGATGATATCCTTATTATATATCTAATGTGGAATAACAGCTAAAACCTTGTAATTGATCGAATAGTTCATCTATCAAAGGTGGTGAATACTTAGTCTTGATGATCAGGTTATTCAAGCCATTATAATCAATGTAAAGCTTCAGAGCATCGTCATTTTTCTTCACAAATAGCACAGGCGCTCCCTATAGTGATGTACTTACTCTAATATACCCTTGATTTACCAGTTCTTCCAAATTTTCCTTTAACTCCTTCAACTTGGCAAGGGCTATTTGATAAGGTGTTCTCAATACTAGCTCAGCTCCATGTATTAGATCTATGGTGAATTCGACTTACCAAGAAGATGGAAGTGAAGAGAGTTTAGTAGGGAAAACGTCTTGAAATTCCTTTACTATCGTAGTATTCTCTACTATACACTAGTTCTTAGGTTTATTTATCAGGTAGGTTAGGTATCCTATGCATCCTTTCCTCAACATCTTCCAAGCCTTTGTCCTATTGAATTCTATCATATCACATCCCGATCTAACAAATTGAACCATCTTAATCTTACAGTCTACTCTAGCTGCATGCTTAGCCAACCAGTCTACGCCTAAGATTAGGTCGTAATCCTCAATAGGTAAGACTATGAGGTCCGCCTTAAGAATTTCTTTTCCCACTTTGATTTCATATTCTTGCATAGTTTCCCCGCTTCTACTATTTTTTCTAAAGGGGTACTCACCAACAAGGTATAAGGTAGTTCATCCCCATCCCAACCCAAATGACGTGTGCAACTTTCATTTACATAAAAATGTGTGGATTCAAGATCTATAAGTACATTAACAGCACAATATTAAATAGAGAGCATACCTTCCACTAATGTTGCATCGATTCCAACTTCTTCTCGGTTCAAGGTAAACACCTTAGTCTTCACTTGAGACTTTTGTCCATCGGTTTCAGTAGCTCTAGTTGTTGTCCCTCTGTTAATGCTAGTAGGTGGTGTTGGAGCTCCTTGTCTAATCCTCAGTGTCTTAGGACAATTATTCTGAATATGATTTGGATCACTACAATTGTAGCACTTCCTGGCTACTTTTTTTGACCAATAATCTTCTCCACATGACCCGCTTTCTGTAGTACTAACATGTTAGTAAATTCAGAGTTGTACCTACTGGAGTAGTCCGTGCCTGCTTACCCTTATTGCCCTACTTTTATGTAGCTGGGCATTTGTGGAACTACTGCCTTGTTGGTGGCCTTATCTACTGATATAGTTTAAGTGCCACGCAATGCTTATCTTCGTTTTTCATTCTAGTAGCAGCATCCATCGCTGCTATATAAGTTGCTGGTGGTAAAGGTGCTAGAGTCCTTCTTAGCTCGTACCTCAATCCTTTAATGAATTGCTTTGTTTGTTTCTGTTCCATGTCCACCAGGCACTTGTAGTATTTTGATAGTTACGTGGATTGAGCAACATACTATGCCATAATCATGCCTTTTTGTCTCAAACCTTAGATTTCATCCTCCCTCTTCTTCACTATTCATTATGGTATGTATTCTACCCTGAGCGCCTCACTGAAGCTGCTTCATATCTACTCCTGATCAATCATCCTTTATCCTTCATTCTTCCTAGGTGTATTGCCACCATGGCCTAGTCGGTTCTCTCATCTGAAGGCTATGAACTTAACCATCCTCTCCTCAGAGTATAGAGTGGAAAATATATCCTCTATTTGCTCAATCCATTATTCTACCATCTCATCTTGTTCCATCTATCCATAGAAGGCTGGTGGCTAGAACTTCAGGAACAGTTCCCAAGCTATATCATCACCTGTGGATGTCTTCTTTTCAACCTTCTTTGACAAAGAATGGAGGATCTCCGTCATCTTGTGGAATGCTTGCCTAAGGGTCACCTCTGGAGGTCCATCAGGTACTTCCCCAACTTCTGGCCATAATCTCTTCCTATTTTGGGGATGGAATGTGAAACCCCACCTAAAGCCTACCCTAGAGTAAGGGGGATGTGATGCATATCATGTCATCATGCATAAAATATACATTTTGAATGATTTTACGTGCCTTAGAATTATAGTTTATAGGTAAATGATTTATTTGTGCTTGTTAGGTAGAAAGGATAAAAATGTAATTTTGCTTGAAGTCAAAATAGGAAGATGGCTTGAGGTTTAGATAAGAAGAATATTTGGTTGAGAAAATAAAAACAAGAGTTGGTGTGGTTAAGTGGTTAGAGCTTTGTGAATTAATCTCTAAGGTCTTGAGTTCAAATCCCATCACTTAAATTTTATTCATATTTATCTTAGCTATGTTTGAATTTTCATTTTTCTTACATTCCTTAAAGTTAGGAATGTTGTCTTAAGGAAGACATAATGGTAATGTCTTGACCATGTGGTCTTGTCCTAAAAAGAATTCTAGAAGAATTCTTGTCCCCTTTAATTTTGTTAGACTTGTCCTAACATCTTTGAAATTTAAACTACCATTAATTCTTTAATCCATTTTTAATCATAAAAATTCTATGATAATTCCCTAGCTTAGAATTCGAAAATAAGCCCTTGTGGGATAGAGATGGCCAAAAGTGAGGAGGGAAATTAGGTAGGGATTCCAAGGAAAAGAAAACACCATAGCTATTCCTTCAAACTCTATCTTCATCTTGTTCAAGTTTTGGTAAGAAAAATCTGGAATTTTCCAGATTTCCTTCAAAGCTATTTTTGAAAATTTTAGCCTACTTTCCTACCTAATTTCTGCAAGGAAACCAGTCATTTTATGTGAGGATGAAGGCTGGAAATTCAGTGAATTTTTGGAACTGTACAAACAGTCCTAAACTAGATTTTTTTTCCAGCAAGTTAGCAGTATTAAACATGAAATTTGAAGCCACCGTTAGAACATATGGACAGCTGGAGCTTCCTCTGTTTTTCTTCAAGATGAAGGCTGGAAAACCACCATTAAAACCTTCAAACAACCTTAAAATCCAGCTGCAAAATCGTGCCAAAGAGAACAAAAAATTCTGCATCAAAACCATTTCAATTCCAAGTGTTCTTGAAGCTTATATTCCACAAATTTTTTCAGCTTGTCTCTTCAAGGCTAAGGCCAAAATTCTTCATCAAAACTCACTGAAATTCGGACCTTGAATAGCCATGAATTGAACATCTTGGCTTCCCCACCAACCTTGAATATTAGGACTCTATTATCATACCTCAAAAAGCTCATAAGATCATTCTATCCAAAACTTATTCAAACTTCAAATTATATTCCAAATTTTGTTCCATTAAAACACTCCTATAGCTAATTGATAAAACTAGAAAATCCTCTGCCATTATATGATCATTTTCGGCAAGCCTTAGGGCCAAACAACTCTCCATTCTTTGATTGAAACCTACCTAATTCAGCCATACACCATTGAAGTACAAGAAACCTTCTAAGAACAAACTCCATTAACTAATCTTATACCTCAAATAACTCCACATTTTTCTCCATTTGAATTTCAAAAAAATCTGAAAACCTTCTCTCTCATTCTTGATAACAAAAAATTTCTTCTATTCTAAGCTATTCAGCCATCATAATTCTAGCTACACTCGAAAATCATTTTCTCTTAAACTCTCGCAAAAAAACACCAAGAACACCAATAACACACGCTTCACATCTTCAAGCCTAAACCAATCCTAAACCCCTCCAATCACTCCTAAACTCTCTAGATCATCCATATTCAACCTATATTCCTCATTTCTACACTTTATAACACCGAAACACCCAAAGTTGAATTTCCAAATGGATCAAACCAACTTTTTTGTTGAAGATTTGAAGAACGCCAAAAGGTAAAATAAGAACAATCTCCTTGTTCTTCTTCTTCTATTCAACTTCTAATATCCCTTTCTATTCTCATTCATTCCACTCTCACACGCGTTCTCTCTCTTGGCCGAAATGGTGATGCTCAACCATGGACTACTTTCGAACCACTAAAGGCCATTAAGCACTTGAGGATCTTCACTAACCAAGGAGAATTCTTCATCAAACGAGTATCAATCAAGTATTTCTTTCTTAATCTCCCTTTTTAATTCTTGGAATCGAGACTCCTAAATATTGATAGGTTGATTAAATAAAGTAGGGGTTGAGGATATGTATGTGGGTGAAGGGGATAGTTAGGACATGAGAGTTCTTTTGAATCATTATATGTTCATCATGATTAAAGAGATTTATAGATGTTTTGATGCATGTTAGATATTAT
The DNA here is from genome assembly GCA_026120185.1 of Voacanga thouarsii. Lineage (NCBI taxonomy): Eukaryota > Viridiplantae > Streptophyta > Magnoliopsida > Gentianales > Apocynaceae > Voacanga > Voacanga thouarsii. The sequence goes on from JANUWF010001161.1 coordinate 1,493,743, forward strand.
GACACCATTGTTGATTAGGCCTTTAAGTTCTTATTTTTCAATAAAGCCATAGATGATGTTATGCCTAGTAGAAGATCATTCATGTTGCAGTATATGTCGCTTCAAGACTATGTTCATGGATAGATTAACATGTTATTTATTATATGAGAATATGTTCATAGATCTTCTCTAACAATAGAAAATTTTGGTAAAAACTATTTTTTTAATTAATTTTAGAATAATTTTTATTAACATTGTTGTTAATAATTTAATTAGAACTATTATTCAATTTAATCTATAAAATTCGAAAAAACATTAAGTAGGTTTGAAATAGAGCATTATTTAAAATATTATTATTTTATTAGTTAAATAAATAAAATCTTTTATTAAAAAATAAATAATAAAATATTAGAATTAATTAATATCAAATGACCTTGTAGACCAAATTAATTAGCTTTACTAAAACTTTTATCTATATCCATAAATATTATTTATATTAAAATTTATTTATTATTTATTAATTAAAAATTAAGTATAATTCATTTATTATTAATTTTATCGGTTATTTATTATCTATTAATTATTAATTAAAAATTAAGTGTAATTTATTGTTTATAATAATACTATTTAAATATTACTAATTACCAATATTATTTAGGATTTATTATTATTCATTCTTTAACACTAGTTTTATTTATTAGAAATATTACTCATTATTTATTATTTGAAACTATAACTTATTATTATTTATTTTATAACACCCATTTATTTTAACTTGTTAAGCTATTTTTATTTTATAAAATACTTTATCAACTAGTATTAAAGCTTAAGACATTGCGGTCATGGTTAGTTATTGTTGAACTAGGAATTAATTATTTAAGGCAAATATGGTTTGGATATTATCTTATACCTTGTGTTTACCCCAGGCGGGGTTAGGTTGACCTTGGAAGACTTTTGAACTCAAAAAAAGCAAAAGATCAGGTAAGTTCCTATATGAAACTGTTTGAAGACCAAAGTTATCGAAGCAAGTCAAACTTAATGCATATGAGTATTTGTACTGTAAAGGCAATTATGGACAATTTTTCTTTTCGTTTTAGTCAAGCAAATCATTTAAAATTAAGTAAACAATTTTACACAAAACGCTAAACTTTTCCTTAAAACCCAACCTCGGCAAGAAATTTGGAAACCATAATTACTATTTCCAAGTGATTCATTGTATGATCTTTCTTCTCCCAAGTGGGACAAACAACGTTGAGTACTCAATAAGGGTAGACTGCTAGGATTAGTCTTTGAAGGGTTAGGGTAAGTCTCTCAATAGGTGGCCACCTGAGAGGTGAGTCCTTCCCGGATAGGATGCCAGTCCTGTAGGTCATATCAGTTTGAGCTAGCAAGTTCAGTCAAGTGGATTGTGTATTTTCGGAGTGGACAATTAGTAAGTTTGGGTGTAGAGATGGAGGAGTATCTCACCCAGTAGGCCGTACACCTACCTTGTGTCAGTATGCATAAAGTGTGGCATTCTGATCATTATATTGTCATGGTGCACAAAGTGTGGTGCCATGGCTACCTTTTTGAGTGGTTGTATTTATTATGCACATGTATGTTTGGAAAGCAAAACACCACTCTTCATTTATGAAATTTATTTGAGGCTTGCCTGCACTTTCTTTTATGAAACTTTCACAACTTACATACATGAACTGTTTTACCTGAAATACACAAAGTACACATGGGCTTACTGAGATTTATATCTCACCACCTTTTATACCATGTTTTCGGGTCGGTCCTGCTGTAGAGGTTATTAGCTAAAGAATTGCCTATGTTTGAAGACTCATTGTCATGTTTCCTATATATTTCTGCTGAGAGACAATAGCAGACATTTATTTTTTAGCTTGTTTATGTATTGCTTGGGTTGTAATAAGTTTAATTTTGATTTATCTTTTCATTTATTTTGTGTGTCTTAATTATAAAGACTCTTTGTCCTATGGACGGGGCGACATCCCCTGCCCTAATGGGGGCATAAGTAGTGAAGTGTTACATAGAATGCTGCATAGGCCCGAACTCTGGGGTTGAGGATGCATTTTTCTGGGTTATTTTGATGCACACTGTGGTTCTTCACCTTGCTGCCATCTTAAGTCACACAAAGTCACTTGAATGATAAGTTATGCCTGCATAAAATGGTGGAATCATGAATGAACAGGTTATGGGTATTTCCACCATAGAAATTTCAAACTCAATTCATGCCAAATAGTAAATCAAATAATTTTGGAATTAGATAATTATTTAAAGGAAATAAACTTGTTGTTTATTCAATCTGCATACTTCAATAAAGAAAGAAAAGACACACATAGCATCCTTATTTTACATAAGGAGAAGTCCCAAAATAACTTATAGCTAAGGAACACCTTTTATTATCTGAAAGAAAGAATTAGGGCTACCTAATCTCTATTATAGGGTCAGTTCAACTATTTCACTTACCTTTTCCCCTTTTTTATCCTCATTATTGGGCTCATAAAGCTAACCCGCAGTGTTCTTGAAAAGTCTATCCTTTTTCCATCCGCAAAACCTAAAGTCTAAAAGGTTCCTTGGTGACCCTACCAGAACTCCACATAGTCCAAATAGGTCTCTTAGAACTCTCTGCCTCTGTAAGACCTGCTATAAGTTTCACTTGCCTAACTCGCTCTCAAATTGTGCCATAAACTCTTCATATTTACTTCTTGGGGCCTCAAATTCTAAGTCTCCCGAGTCATCACTATTTGGGGTTAAGTTCTCTTCCTACACCGGTAGGTCAGGGGTAGGTTCATCCATTTCAGTTCTCTCATTTTCACTCTCCAGTTCTAGCTCCTCTGGCTCAGGCTTAGATTTGGACTCATTAGGTGGACGTGGTATGGGTGGTGGTGGTAACTTAGGTCCACACACGAAAAGCCAATCCCTTACTACTGGCACAAATCTCCTAGCCATTCTATTCACAAACAACAATTGGGTCAGTATAAGATTCAAACACTTAAATAAGAAAATCTCATCATTTATACGTGTATTACCTAAACCTACGCTCTGATACCATTTGTAACACCCCGCTACACATGCACTCCAAAAAGGTAGGGGTGTCGCCCCACTCAAGGACAAAGGTCTTTATAACTATAAAAATAATAAAACCAAAGCGGAAAAATAGATTAAAACTTATTACAAGGGAAAACATTGTCTATAAGTCTCTCGAAACATAAGAAATAAAACAAATCTAAAGTCAAGAAATTTAATTAGCAGATCCTGAAATATGACATCTAAAGAGTGTGAGAAATACATCTCAGTAAGTCATGTGTGTGCTCTTACCGGATACAAAATAAGTTTCATGAATCCATTTAGAAATTATTTCATAAAACTTGATTGCAAGTCAAACATTTTTGCATAAACAAAAGTGAGTAGTATACTGAATCTAAAAAATAGAATGAAGCGTATAACATATGAAAACCATTTAAAAATAAACGGGCTATGAAACCAAGTATTATAGCCTTACCATGAAACCCTGTATCATGACAAGCAATGTGAAACCCTACATCACAGTGAAGTGGGTTTATGGCCTATTGGGTAAGATACTCCTCCATTTCTTACCCTAACTTATCGGATGTCCATCCCAGAATAACTGCCCACTTAGACCGTGGTGCCAGCTCGGACCGGCTTGACCCACACGTACTGCTACCTTTTCTAGATAGAGCTCATCTTTTAGAGGTGGCCTCTTACTGAGAGACTTACCTTACCTTTCAAAGGTTAATCCTAGTAGTCTATCCTTATTAAGTACTTAATGCTTCAGTATATTGTTCAAGGTCCAAAACTCAATGCAAATGTTTTCAACACTTGGTCATACAAGCATGGTTTCCAAATGAATTGTGGAAAAATTGTTCTATAAATGAAAGGCGATTTTTGGTTTAAACCCTTATTTGAATTAAAGACTTTAACATAAAATAATCAAACTTGCATTCCAAATAATTGCAACATTGAGTCAACATACATTTCACATATGACTTGCAATTCAGTGCTTTAGAACCAAATATTTTAATGCAAAGACTTACCTCCTTAGCCTATAAGATTTATTCTCATATTATTGCATTGTCCTTTGACCTTGGAAACGCTATCATGTTATCACAGGAAATTAAAATACTTAATTAATCAATGTTCTAAATGATAATGATGATGATAATAATAGTAATAATAATAACAACAATAATAATAATGATAATAATAATAATTATAATAATAATAATAATAATAATAATAATAATAATAATAATAATAATAATAATAATAATAATAATAATAATAATAATAATAATAATAATAATAATAATAGTAGCATCAACAAATATTGGTTATTAGTTGTATCAATAAGTAATAGATAGTGATTTTACTAACAAAAATTAATAATATTTAACAATTGAGTATTAAGAATAATTAATAAATAATAGCTAATAGTTAATAAATTAAATAAAAATTTCTAATATGGATAGTATTATAATAATTAAATAATGGTATTAATAATAAAATTTTACAATAATTAATATCACTTAAATACCGACAAATAGTAACAATAATAATTAATAATTTTAAAAACAAATAAATAGTAATTAATGATTTAAACAAAAGTAAATAAATATAGTAATATATACTAATATATTACATACGAATAATGTAATTTTCATATTATATTAATTGAATATATTAATGCTCTAATTACTAACAATAGGACTAATAAATGTAATTATTCCTAAGCAATAATTTTAACTCTCAATATATTATTTTAACATCATCAATAGTATCATTCAAAACTCCTGAATAAACCACTTCACTAGTTCCAAATATCAGTAAATAAATAAATGATAAAATATATAGTAAGTAAATACATAAATAATTAGATCATTAATAAATATTAGACATGGTAATAAAAATAAAACAATAAATAGTAATTTTATTAGTAAGTATTAGATATGTATATTTTGTCTTAAAAATGTTAATAGCACTAACAAATATTATTCACAATAAACAATAATGATAATAACGTAAAACCCACGAATAACATATGGGTTTAGATTATTTCTTCCAATCCAAAATATAATGACATCTCCCAAACAAATAATACATACAAAGCCTAATCACACTTCCAATATACAACTATTCCAAATTCCTATGATCGTGTTTTTATAAATCGGACACCACCAGAACTAATTCATCCAATCAATACATTAACTTGGCATTGAGACTTACTTCCTAGAATAGTAGATCTACGCAGAACAAAAGTGACTCCCTTGGTGAACAACTCGAATCCAGTTCTCGCCTAGTTCCTGAAAAGTTTAGGAATGTCGTGAGAGAGCGGGTTTGAAGAGAAGGAAAATCACCAAGAGTTTGCCTTGGTGTTTCAGTTCTTAGGAGAAAAGCAAAAGTGTGAATATTGAGTGCGTTTGACCTTGACAGGGGAAGTAAGGGTTTGGGTGTGCTTTAGTTTCGCTGTATGCTGTGCATGAGCATAGGCTAATATTGTTGCTGTAATTTGGCGCCATAGCAGAAGGGTTGTTGGTTGTGTATGGGTTGCTGATGTGATCAAGCCAAACTCCCAAGTAGTTTAGGTAGCCAATATCATGTTCTATTTAGGAAGATATAGATGCAGAGTTTTAGAGGGATTGGGAGAGTTATCATCAACTGGCTGTGTTTTGTGCTGGTGTGTCGGCTACTTGCTGATGTAATGCAGACGAGAATTCCAAGCATTGTGTGAATAGCTAATATCTTAATCAATAATGGGAAGGCATGATTTCAATGGTTTTTAGGAGCATAAGAACTTGGTAGAAACCGAAACACTGAGGAGAGAACAAATTAGGGAGATTCATGGAATTAAAATTCTGAGTAGATTAGAGTGGTGCTTATCCGACAAGGATTCCTAGTTAACCCCTCAAGCATTCAAGCTGTAGATTATCCGAATTTCCTGGGAGGCTCAAGTCTGGAACTTTCCAGAAAATCCATGAAAACTATTTTCCAAATTAAAAGATTAAAAGAAGAAATTTGTAAAAGCTGAAATTCTTTTTAGATAAGTACTAAAAAAGTTTATCTGAAATAAATTTCAAGTTATAGATGGAATTCACTTATATATATATACATGGATTTATATACATATATACATTGTTAGGAATAATATATAAAGGTGAATAACACTTTAAATATAATAACTTAAATAATTAGGTAGATAAATTTTTATAATAGAACTTAGTAACTCCAAGGAAATTAGAAGATATTTCTTAATACCTATTATATATATATACACACACCTTTTATTCCCTTGAAAAAATTCAAGGAAAATAAAACTCCAAATAAATAGGAAAACTCAGGTGGCGACTAGAAAGAAGAATTTCGACCAAGGTGGAAAAAGGAAGGAAAGGAAAAAGGAAATAATTTGTGCTAGAGTTAGGATTTGATCTTAAGTCTCCAAGAATTACACTCCAACCAACAACTGCTAGACCAAAACCTCTCTTGTGCCTATATCATACAATCAAATTCCCTTCACTCTCAACCCAAGCATTTCATGTGCTAGTAAAACTCTAGACTTCAGATAACATATCTATCCTAACAAGAAGGCATCATAAATTCGCTAAGAGAACTAAAACACAATTAAATATATAAACAAATATGCGCATATAAATACACACACCCACCAATACTTAAACAAATGTATCTTAATTTTCATATGCACATGCAAGATGTTACTCAATGCTCCCATTTCTCACGTACCAATGTTAGGGTTTTGGCAAAGGATACTAGAAAAATGGGACAATAGTGAATATGAATAGAATTGGTGTAACTTTGTGGAGGCATTCAAAGCCACAGTGGGTAGTAAAGAAGCAAAAAGATGAGTTCTAGAAGCAGGGCAATATGTTGGTGACCCAGTATGCAGCCCAATTCAACAAGTTATCCAAGTACGACTGGCAGCTAACATATACGGAGCAAAATTGTACTCGACAATTCATAAAGGGGTTGAGATAAGATTTGAGGTGGGCATTGGCACCCTTTCCTCTAATGAGTTTTGCTATTGTGATGGAGGCTATAACTCAAACTGAGAATGATGACAAAAGAAGAACTAATAGCAAAGCCCAAAGCTTGACCGAACATTTTACCCACAAGAGATCAAAAGGACAACTATAGGAAAATAAGGGGAATCAAGCACGGACAACACCCACAGGGACTGCTACAGATATAGTGACTTGATATTACTATGGCAAAAAAGCATGAAGATGAGGATTGTTGGTCTAGGAAGGATACCCTTCACACATGAGGAATTATTATCCAAAAACCCCAAGAGTCAACCAAGGAAACATCACCTTACTTGTTTACCCGTCCAATCAAGCCAATACTGCTAAGGCCTCAGGAAGTGGGGGACGAAAACCATAGGTAAAGGCCAGAGTCTTCGCACTGAATAGAGAGAAGGTAAGAACAGATGCAATAGAGGGGAATGGTATGCTTGCTGCTCATAGTTGTTATGCAGATCTTTTGACGGACCTTGATGCTACACATTACTATGATAACGAGGATTATGCATATTATTTGGGATGGGATGGATCAAAGTTACCATGATAACGGGTTCACTGCTAGGGAAATATAGAAAATAGTTGTAGAAAGGAATCCAGATGATTACATACTCCATAGTTTGCAAAAGCAAATTGGTGCCTATAACTCGGCTAGATCAAGATATGTTGGATTTTGGTGATAGAAGACTATGCAACATTTTATGTGTAGAATTGGCATATAATAAAAGCTAGTAGGTATCCTTTGATGTAGCAAACCAAACACTACTATGAAGCTAAAGAATGAATAAAGTAAAAGTACCAAAATCGCTTTGGGGATGAGACGCCGCAAATTTTGAAGCGAAATTCCTCTAAGAGGGGAAGGTTGTAATACCCCACCCTAACTCGCCTTTAGAAAGAAAAGGGATCATGCATTGCAAACCATTTCTCATGTGCATTTAAATTTTGATTATATTATGTGAGATAACTTAGTATGTCTATGGCTTGATAGAGTAATTTGAGTAAGTAAGCAAACTATCTTGTTTATGTGCATATTACTTTATATATGGTAGTATTTGATGTTGAACTAGAGGTGATAATGATTTAAGTGAGAATAAGAGAATATAAGAGTTGATATGATTTAATAGTTAGAGCTTTAAGTTTATTGTTTAACAATATAAGTTCGAATCCCAACTTTTGCTAGAATTAATTCAATTTCTTGTTTACCTTTTTACTTGACCGACTATAAGCCTTAGCTAGCAGCCATTCTTGATGTTTGAACTCCTAAGATTTAGGAGGTGGCTTATTAAGGAAAGATTAGGATAGAAATTTAATTCCTACTTTTGCTCTGTTTAGCTATCACTATTTAGCATGCCCTATCTTTTTCTTACCATGCTTGGCCGACAACCCCTTTTACTCTTACAATAGAGTAGTTTAATCTATCAAAGAAGGTTTAGGATTATAAGGATAAGCTACCGTCAATTAGGAGATAGATTATCAAGTAGATTTTTCTCTTATTCAAATGTCTTTCCCATTTCAAATTATCATTACCAGATTTCCGTTTTAATTAGCTCCAGTCATTTGTCTTATGATATGACCGATATTATGGATTCCATTTCCTAAAAATCGACAATTAATTTCTCTCAATTTACTTACATTATTGCCTATATATGTACATAAACATATGCAAGATACCTCGTGTGTTTCGATAGGCAAAATCAAGGAGTCTCTAACTCCTTGGAATTTTAAAATTTGAAGCCAGCATTATCTAGTCTTTCTAATTTGAAGCTCTTCTCCAATTCCTCCTAAGATCAATCTTTAAGATATTACACTATATCCCTAATTAAGGCACTTACACACACAAGAATTTGCTCTCGATTTCCCTCTCACTCTCTCTATTCTCTTCCTTTCTCTTCTTTTACCAAAGCCGACATACTCACACATAGTTTACCCCCCTTAGCTGCATATTTTTCTCTCCTCTTTCGAACACAAAGATTAACACTCACTCACGCATGTTGCCTCATTCCTCCTTCTTGTTTTCTCTCAAAACTGAAGCACACCCTTCTTTTTCTCAGATTCACTATTTCTCTACCAAAACTAAGCACACACACACAGACCTAATTATCTCAATACAACCAAGGTTATTTTGCACTCTTAGGCAATCAAAGCTCCAACTGGCCTTAATCAACAAACTTCAATTTTGTGGTGACAATCAAGTCTATCTCTAGCAAGTAAACACTTCTTATTTTGCTTTTTTATTATGGTGAACCCTTGGTTGTTTGGATGAGCATGAGTAGGGCTCAATATTATTTTAGTGTGGTTTATGAGTACTGCTATACTTTTCTCAGATTTAGTGATATATATTGTGAAGACATGATTTTAAATTCGAGTACTTATGGGATCTAGTTATACGGATGATGTTAGTGATGTATTTGATTATATGTATTGGGAATATTAGATTCTTGGTGGTATGATTATGTAGATGGGATTGGGATTTTGGTGAATCTATTCATTTAATGAAAGAATTTTATTTGTACATCTCTTTGCTACTTTGACCCTTGGTTTAAGCATTGCACATTATATTGAGCATAAGTATTTGATTTGGGCAGATAGAGTTTATTATATGAGAAGGTATGCCTATGGTAAATCTATGAAACATATTACTAGGGAGATTGAGTTAATTTTAGTATATGTGTTTGTGAATATCGAGACATTACTGGAAGTTATGTCATGCAAGTTGTATTTATGACATGTAAAGATGTATGTTTGTTGCTTATTGTGTCATAAGGATCAGATCTATTAGTACGATGCATATATTGAATCTATTGGGTAAATCAGCATGTTTTGTGTATGTATATTGGTATCTGGTTGGTCAATAAGACTTTAGGAGTTGTATTAGATGATCTTGTTTGGTCTGATATAAGTGTTTAGGTGAGTGCGAGAATTCAACTTTGAAATATATTGTTGCATATTAGGTAGAGTAGATGTTGATTGGGATTCTATGATTTTTTGTTAGACGGGAGTAGGTGTTGAGGTCAGAGTAACTTAATAGCCTAAATATTTGTGTTAGCCTAAGCAAGTAAGTTCTTGCATAAAATTTTGATAACTAATGCTCAGTTTTATTATTTAACACAACTTTGGCATGTTATGACTTCTAGTTTTACACACGTTTTGAGAAGAATTAAATTTGATCAAAGTTTACAGTTTTGTTTAAAACTCAATATGCATTTCTTTAGAACAACAACAAAGGTTTTATATAAATGCATTAAACTTTTTTGCAAAATTTTGTGATTAAGAATCATCACACATTTATAATTATATATATAAGCTGATTTGCAGATCATTTGTTTGAGAATGTCCTTAAGCAGGGACAAGTAAAGTTAAATACTCAATAAGAGTAGGCCATTGGTACTAGCCTTTGAAAATTGGAGGTAGTTTTCTGGTTAGAGACTACCTTTGGAAGATGAACTATTTCTGAATAAGGTGACAGTACTAGTGAGTTAAGCTAGTTTGTGCTAGAAACTCTATTCCAAATGGGACTGTTATATGAGATTGGACGATCGGTAAGTTTGGGTGAGAAAAGGAAGAGCATCTCATCCAATGGGCTGATCACCCATTGATACTGTGATGCAGGGTTTCATGTTATCCTGTCATGATGTAAGGTTTCATAGTAAACTAATAGGGTTATGATGCAGGGTTTTGTAATCTACCCATTTGTTTTCAAAATGTGGAGTGGTTTCCTTTTCAAAAAATTATATCTTTAGCAGTTTTTATAGTAATGATATGATTAATTCAATAGGTTGAAAGCATAATTATAAACCACTCAATGATTTTGAAATTATTATGTAAAGGCTTGTATTTGTTTTTGCTCAGTTTATCTAAAATTGTATCACAAATAAATTTAAACAAATTTCTAGAACACTTACAGGACTTACTAGAAAATCTTTCTTGTATAATTTTTATCATGGTATCCAAGAGGATTCAGTCTAGACAAGGTTACGAGTTCTTAGAGTTTTGAAGATTTAGATTGATTGGTATTGTTCAATTCATGGTGAGGATGTAAATTATCCATTTATTCTTTAGACTTTGTGTAAGCACCGAGAACCCATGTTTTAAGTTTTAAATCATTTATTTGAGTTTTATTTGTACCAAATTATAAAGACCTTTAGTCCATAGGATAAGGTGGCATCCCCTACCTGTTTGGGTTACGCAGATAGGCAAGGTGTTATAGAGTTACTATGTTTTAAACAATGAGAAATTTGTTTTAAAAAAGGTATAATTTTATGAATTAGGGGTTGTAATTTGTAAATAGCCAACTTTTACTGAAGTCAAATTGGACGACTTTTGGTTATCAGATTTACTTTAGTACTAGCTTTCTATATGCTCACTCTACACCTAGTGTTTCACGTATCTAATGGAACTGCATTAGGATATCTAGTCAACTACGAAAATAATTCGAAATTTCTCTCTTCCAAATTATTATTGTTTATTTTGCATATTTTAAGTCTTATATTCTTTTTATTTTTTAAATTTAATATCTCTCTTCATTTATTAGAAGATGTATCTTATGTCTAAGCTAACTAGCGACAGTACCAATGAAATGCTAAACTAGAAGATTACTTGCAGTTAGTTATATCTTTCGTAGAGTTTTAATGTTTAGGAATTTATACAAGGTTTTTATTTTCAATCATAGTTTCTATTTCTTAAGAGGTATATGAATGACAATGCAATTGGTGCTGAAGTTTCATGGCTATTTAAATAATTTTTAGTTTTGAATTGGCAGATGTGTATTTGTTAACTTATGTTTTCTTGGTGAATTTTCATTACAAATTAGCTGGAATTTAATAGAATTTCTTGTTTGTAGAAAAGAAAGAGAAAGACAGAAGGCTCATGAAAGGTAGATGAGGCTTCAGGAATAAGGGAACATAAAACAAGAAAAGATTTAGGTATGCTTACACTTTATGTTTTTGAGCATGTGAGTTGCTGAAGTTTTACAATGTTAGGGTTGGTCTTGTTGGAGATGCTTGATGCATATTTATTTGGGTATAAAAATCATATAAAAATAAGCATATTCTCAATCAAGTTTAAATTAAAACATTAACCCTAAATTACACATATGAGTAAGCGTACTCATCATTAACATAGCATAGGGTTCAAACGAGTGTCGATCCTCCAGGAACAAGTATGTATTAATCACTTATCTTTTATTGTTTAACTGACTCCATAAAGTGAAAAGCAAAATAAAATAAAATAAAATAAAATAAAAGAATATATACATGTCAAGTAGGACTTTTAAGCTTGTAATGTAAGGCTAAAGGCTTGTAATGTAGTTTATCAAACGAAGGATATAGGAGAATCAAATATCAAAGAAGCTGAGAGTTCGCAAGAAAAGGATATACAAAATCAATAATTTCCAAATCTTCTTACTCTCCTATTCCAAGATAAATCAAAACCATAACCTTATTTAGCAATTCTAGTGCAACTCAAGCAAATCCTGCATTTTTTTCTTGTCTCTCTTCATCAACTCTTCTCTATTTTTTTCCACAAGATCACTCAAATTTTCAGCAATGGTGTTAAGGACTTGATATGAACTCCACTTTTATAGCTCAATCACCATTCTTTTTGTGATCTTTCTTTTCTTCTTTTTTTTTTTCTCAATAATTTTTCTTTTTTTTCTCTTTCTTCTTTTGTCATTCACTGCTGCCTTTCTTTTCTTTCTCAGTTTCTTCCTTTCCATCTTTTCTAGTAGCTTTTTCTTTTCTTTTCTTGTGTTCAATCTCTCTTTCTCTTTCTTTTCTTTCCTTGCTTTCTTTTCACTTTCTAGCTTAACTCAACTCTTGATACATGACTGCAAGTAATGAGTCATGATCTTTCTCCAAGTACTCTCCTTCACATTCTCCTTCATGTACTTTCATTCATCAAGAGCATAAAGATTTGGAAAATTATTCAAAATCTCAAAAACAAGCAATGGACAAAGTATTGTGATGGGTTTTAAAGAAAGAAATCAACAATTTAAGCTCAAAATAGGCACTATGGATCATATCAAGATAGGTAGGCTTGAAAAGCTCAAACTATCTAAAGAAGGCCTATTGCCATCATCCCTAAGTTAAATCATAATTGTCTTTCTTATTTTGCCTTGAGAGGTATTTAAGTAAGTTCTAGAATGCTCCATGAATTTTAGTAAGAATAATGTAAAGCATTTGATCAAGAACTACTTCGTCCAAGTGAGTGCAAAAAGTCATGCATAAGCCATAACCGATCTAGAACATATGCTCTATAATCCATCATAAAAACATGCATTAAAAATACAGTTTGAAATCTCAAAGAAAATTAGAAAAAAATTTTGAAAATTTTGCTCACAAGAAGGATGAAGTATAAAAGAATGATGCATAAAAGAATTCTCAATCTAACTACTCCCCCACATTTAAACTGGACATTGCCCTTAATAGCCAAATAAATAGAACAAGGAAAAAACAATACCATGAGACCAAAAATAAATGGGAAAAGAGAAGAAAGAAATTACTTCCATGACAGAGTAGCTTCAATTTTCCAAACTTTGTGCTCAAAATAAAATTGATAAAAACTTGGACAAAGTATATCACCAAACCACTCTCTCACACTTAAATTGGACAATGTCCTCCTTGGCAAAAATTAAAAACACAAGAAAGCATCTCCAAAGGGACCAAAAATAATAAAGGGGTAGAAAGTTTAAGTAAAACTTCCCAAGTGCAATAATGCTCCAATAGATATCCAAACTTAAGGTAAAGAGAATGGCTTATCCAAGAGGGCTTTATTCCTATAAAATAAAACACAAATAAAAGCACAAAGAAAATAATAATAAAATAAATACAAACCTAAATAAAAGAAAACAAGCTAAAGAAAAAGACTAAAATAAAAATAAAACAAAAACTTTTCACACTCATCATGCTTCCTCATCAAACCTTTCGAAAAGAAATTAAAGCTCAAAATAGAAGATAGGCATGATGAATGTAGAATAAAGAATGGAGGATTTTGAAAAATGGAAGGTTCATGAAAACAATTTTTTTTTTCACTAAAGCCAAACACATAAACCTCTTTCTCTAACATTTCTTTAGATACATAAATATTGTTATTAACATATAAGTGCACATGGTTTCTAAAGGATGCATTAAGCTTGAAATCACCAATTAACTCTTCAAAAGAATTTTTACAATTTAAAATACCCCTTTAAACTTAATGTTTGAGTTCTTAAAGATGGGATTGGGAAATCCTTACTTTTCAATGCTTCTACAAATACCAAGTTACCTCCCTGAGATTGGGGTGAAGGGTGGAATTTGTCAACATCCTCAAAGGGTTTCTTAGAATGAATGATAAATTCAACTTCTTGAGGTATGTTGAGCTCCATACATCATCATTGGGACCATTGTTCTCCTAGAAGTGAGAAAAGCCTAAGAAATCATGTGACAAAAAAATATTAGAATTATGAGCACATAGAGTAGAATCAAATACCTCTCTTGCCACATCATGCAATTGTCCCTCATAGCCTCTTTTTTTTTTTTTTTTTCATGGTCAATTATATGGACTAGCATGAACTCATGAGTCTCCTCAACAATCTTAACTAATTGTTTCTTTTAATCGCCCAATCGTTGCGAAGCTTCTTTATGCCACTGAATAGATAAATTTGTATTAGCAACAAAAGAATTCACTAATGCTTCTAATGACGTCTCACTATAAATGTCAATGTTAGCCTGTAATTTTGCTAATCTATCATCAATACAGTAATGTTTTTTTTTTTTTTGAAAAATGGAATAAAAATGATGAACATGCAGCAATGATGAATAATGCAATTTAATTCAGGAAGAAAGAAATAAAAATGAAACAAAATGAAATCTACTATATCACCTTCAGGTTATTGGATCATGTACCAAGGTTAACACCTAGCAAAGACAAGACAAAAGTTAGATAACAGAATTCATGATTACAACAAAATACAAAGTTAGTCAAAGTTAGTAAATTAGACTACAAGAGTATACAAAGATACATAAGATACAAAAGATAGCACCTTTTTGCGAAAAGAACAATTGTACATATTTACATATTTATGTATGTACATATTTACATGGTTAAATTAATAAAATCCAAGCATTCATGCCATTGTTCCCCGGCAATGACACTAAAAATTTGATGTGTCTGGATTTGGGTATAAAAAATCATATAAAAATAAGTATATTCCCAATCAAGTTTAAATTAAAACGTTAACCCCAAATTACACATATGAGCAAGCGTACTCATCATTAACATAGCATAGGGTTCAAACGAGTGTCGATCCTCAAAAACAAGTAGATATGAATCACCCTTCTTTCATTATTTAACCAACTCTATAAAGTGAAAAAGAAATAAAATAAAATAAAATAAAATAAAAAAACAAAAATATATACATGTCAAGGATGGAGAAGTATGTAACTTAAACCATTATTTTGACATACATGACCTTAAAGTACCTAATCATTATCATAATTAATTATTCTCTTGGCATCATGAAGGATTAATATAGATTCACTTCTTTGGTCAATCTGTGAAATCACTATCTTCTCGATAAATTAAAATCACTTGGTCTCGTCTCAACTAATTTATCCAAAAGATGCATTAAACATAATCCTTAATCAAATTCCCTTGGTCTTGGTGAATTTAAAACATGAAATTAATCAATGAACCCTTAGTCTCAGAAGACATCAATTAACCTTTAATTGCCAGTTCTAAGCAATTAACCCCCTTAGTCCAGTAAGTTAATAGCCAATAGATATGAAATCAATGACTTGAAACCACCATCAACCCCCTTGGTCGAGTAAGCTAATGGAGAGAAACAACCAACTAATCTCGTAATAAGCACAAGTAATCAAATACTAAGAATAATAATCAATTAATCAAAAGATCGAATAACTCTAAAAATCATGAATATCTAAAACAATGTTAAATTATAATAAAACAATTAATACATCATTGTTCAAGAAAAAGAAAATAAAGTAAAAGAAAGTACTTATAGGCAAGCCTTTTTCTTCTTCCTTTGAAGACCTTCTTGTACAACCTTTCTTGAATTGAAGAATTCCTCCTTTAATTTGAGTGATTTTCTATGATGATCAATGAATTCTCTCTTTTCCCTTGTGTTTTCCATCTATTTATAGGCTTAGAAAGTGCCTAAACTCGTTGGTGTAGTGTTCTTGGCTGAGTAGAGTAGGAAAGTACTAAAACTCCACAGATTACCAAAAATCGCGTAGAAAAATCAAAGCACCGCCTTAACTTCAGGGCATAGCCGACACTGCCTTGGCTACTGGAGCCGGCACCGGTTGTGTTTTGTTTCTTCAATCGTTTGCCAATTTTTTCTTAATTTCAGCACCATGTTATCCAGAGTGCAGTTGGCACCGCCTTGGTTGCTAGAGCTAACGCCGATTCCATTCAATTCCGGTCTCGTTTCAACAATTTTTCATCCCTTTGAAGTTTGTGTCATCATCGCATGGCTGGCACCGGTTCCTCTGTCTTGGCCAGTGCCGCCTCTATTATGTTTTGTCACGTTTTTGCTTTATTTTATCCTTAAAATCTGAAATTATGAACAAAATACCTTTCCAAAGGTAAAATCTCAAATATGAAGGAATATGTGTTAGGGATATGCCCTAGAGTCAATTTGTATTTATACTATTGTCGTTATATTTTATATAATAATATGAGGTTTTCCTTTCCATGAATAGTGCATTTTGTTTTGTGGTCATCAAGTATGTGACTTGATAGTAAAACCCAACAATGAATACAGTGACTATTCTAAATCTATCTTTGATCGTTATTGGAACAATAATAAATTAAGATTAATATGTTTGTGACTGGATGGCTATATTTTACTGGTCATGGATATTTGTGATATCAAGTCAAAACATAAATAAATGTTAGAGAACATTGTATTGGACATGACCCACTGTGAGAGTACTTCATAGAATATGTCATAAGTACTTTCTAGCCATAATAATATTAAAAGTCTTTTGACCTAAATTCATCATAGTTTCCTACTTGATAAATTCTATATTTTTGACGTTGTCTAAAGTTGTCTTTAATCAGATAATAAATTAGACTACTGTTGGATATAGAATAAATCAAGGGAAGGAATATGATTGATTGTGAAGGAATTTGTCCCTCTCAATTATGGGAGAGATATCCATGGGCCCCTTGATAAGTTAGACTGTTAAAATACATGGCCGTGCTCAAATATATCAATCTAAGATATTGATATCATTTGTTTGAACAGTCTACTATGAAATCAAGAAATAATTGATTAAGCTTAATAAGGATGACATGCTCCGTGCCTTATGCTTAATCTGGATATCGTGTGACAAAAGGACTAAATATAAAATTATGGTTTGGTTCACAGAGATCACTGATCTTCATTTAACCTGGATAGTTACAATGTTTTGCTAGAAACCACTTATAACTTTTGGGCCATTTAAATATGATTTGGGCACACTGCCAGTGTTAAATGAACCTATAGGGTCACACAATAAGCTAACTTGTTAGGTTATTTTTTCTGGTAACCAGATTCGATGAATCTGGAAACATGTCTAGGTTAATCGAATTTAGAAAATCTACCAGATATAATGGATCTGGAAATATGTCCACATTCGATGTATCTGGATGATGTTCAGATTATAAGAATTTGACTCGGTAAATTAATTAGTTAAATTACTGAGATAATGACAGAATCTTATCATATTAGTTTTAACTTAATTTGAATTTAAATTAAAATACGATAAGATATTATTAGAGTTGGACTCTAAGAGGTTCGGAGTGGGGTTTTAAGAAAACCCTTGCCGTCTTCTTAATGTGCCAATTCTGTTGAGAATATTCGTGCCTCCATTCATCAGGAAAAAAAACCTCTCAAATCCTAGGCGTTAGCACTCCCCGGGTAACGAGTGAGTTCGCGGTGTGTATCTAATAGAGGACATTCTTATACTACAGCGTCTGGTGATTGTTCAGGTTGAATGTACAACAGCGCAATCAGAATCAAAGGATTTCGATTACAGCAAATAGAGGTAATCCTGCAAATCTACGATCTTCTTAATCGTTTACCTGGATCCTCAAAAGGGATTCATGGATATTTTCCGCGTTTAGGAGTCCACGAATCCTAACAATATGGCTAGTTATTAAACAAAATATATCACAAAAGAGTCTCAAATAACTAGGAAAAATATGACTAATTTAGCCCTTATCTCCCACACTTAAACTGGAAATTGTCCTCAATGGCCAGACAAATAGAACAAGGAAGAAACAATGCCATGGGACCAAAAATATAAAAGAGAAGAGATAAGAAAGATAATACTTCCATTACAGTGAAGTTCTTGTATACAAGAGAGTCAAATTCCTAGAGAAATAGGCATTGTCGAAGTACCTAAAAAAAACAAACAAAAGAAACACACCAAAGCATAAAAACTAGAAAAAAAGAAAAAAAAATCTAAACAACAGAAAGAAAATAGCACAACAAAAAAAAAAAAAAGAAAAGAAAAAGAAAAGGACAAAAACTAACTAGAAAAGACATGAAAATAGAAAAGAAAAACAAGAGTGAAAAATAAGAAAAAGTGTAGAACAATCAGCTCAATCCTCCAAATCATCATCATCAGCAGGGGCGGAAGTGCCAGCACCACTGTGTGGGCCTAGAAACCACTGCATCCACTCAGCCCATTGCTGCTTCATAGTCATCTGCCGTCGGCAATGTTATCGATGGAAGTACGCATATGTAATAGCATCTCTATCTGCAGAGCTAGCTGCCCCATCACTGCAGTCTCAAAGTCAGTCCTCGATTGGGACTGGGAACTACTAGCTCATGCTCGTGATGGTGGCGGTGGGTGTTCCTCCTTCATAGGGGGTCTAACTTGACCGGGATATCTGACCTCATGGGGTGTTAGCCACTTCTTTAACTCCTAGTTATACTTGTACCCACAACTCATTAGTGTTTACTCCGTAACCATATCATACTCAATGGTAGTCTCCATCAATTCTCTCTCAGTACTAACACCAAAGTCTCTTAGAATTTTCATGATGACTAGAGGGAAGACTTACGCTTTGGTAGAGAGACGGTGATGAAACACATCCCTAATGGATTGTATAATCAAGGGTTCAAGAGGGATAGGTAGGGTGTTCATCATCCTATGCAAAATGTGTGTATCAATAAGGCGTGTCTCATTAAATCCACTGGCATGGGGTACAACAATGAACCCAAACATGTATACTAGAGCCCTAAAGTTTGCAGCAAGATCATTGTTCGAATAAAAGTTGTTGGCTTGGAAAGCATTGTGCTTGTGTAACCCTAGAGTGGCTCTAGTTCCACTGGCATCCCAATTGGGGTTAGAAAGAATTTTTTTATTGTGAACATCTATCCTTTGCCAAGAGTCATCATCATATACTTGGAGAAGATTAGCTAAGTGGTCTTGTGTGATGATGATGGGGTTCCTTTCACTCTTGTCTCAATGTGGGGAAGGTGTTTATTGCCTTTTTTAACCATGTTGGCATAGAATTCTTTGATTAGCACTGGACAATAATTCCCTTTTAACTGTACTATCGATCCCCACCTAAGCCTCCTAAACATCGTTCCAAGTTTAAGGGCACGGTCTAAGGTGGGTGCAAAGGTACGCTCCACAATGATCTTATTTGACGCCCTCCTATTATACCATTCCTCACAAGATGGATCAATGAACTCAGCTAGCCTAAGGAACAGGGGGTCTATAGATGAAGGGGCTGGGGAAGAAGAAGCTCGAGCCCTCTTCAAGGCTTGATCCCTTGCTCTAGACATACTAGCAAGTAGGTAGTGGTGAAAATAGGAGGATAAACCAAATGAGCTTAAAGAGTTTAGAAGGGTTGTATCTCCCTTGTTCAAACACAATACACAACACTAACTCAACCCTCAACCAGCTCACAACAAGAATTCCCAAACTCCTTTAAAGTATGTCACACACCCAACAACAACCAATTCAATTCCTACAATCAATTCAACACAACCTGCAAGATTACATAGAAAGCTCACTGTAAAGCATAAATGTGTTGAACAAACCCAATGTATTTCGAATGTGCATATATGATCATGTGAATGAAGGCATCATCATGGCATTAGAATGATCAAGTGGAAAATAATTCAAGGCCAATGTGCATCACTACTCAATCAGCATAATAACCACGATCCTACCCTTAAGCATATGCATAAATTTCCTAATGATCATGTAAATGAATCAAGTACTCAAGAATCATTAACTCATAATATATCCAAAGTTATGAAGCTCAAGAGTTAATTCACAATGCAAGAGAACATTATACATCCCAATTTTCAGGCAAAAATCTACTCAAAATTAGAAAAATTCATCTACGACATTTTAACTGTGGGAATTGAATAAAAATCATACCTTTGTGCTCTCTTATGCATAGGTAAGTAAAAGATGCAATTTTTTTTCCAGAAATCCAAGCCCTTTGCATGCAGATTGAAGATTAGGTTTTGGTGAAATATAGAAGGTTTAGAGAATTTTGAACCATAAAATCAATGAAAGAAGGATAGATTGATGTTTTAAAAGTGTTTGGGAGGTGAAAAATCAAATCTTGAGAGGTTTGGAAGGTGAAGCCAGCGCCGGTTAGAGAGGATTTGAGAGGGAGTTGGAGAGTTTGAAAGAAAAAGTGGCCAAAATGGCCTATTTCATGTGTTTCGCCCTACAGGAGCTGGAGTCGGTCCTAGTCCTAGCAGGTGTTGATTGCATTCTGTCCGGCCTTCATTTCTTTTATTTTTTTTTTGGAAAAAAAAAACTGAACACACAGTGATGATGAATAATGCAATTTAATTCATGAGAATGAATCAAATAAAACGACGAAAATAAAAATTGTTCCCAATCACGAAACTGAAAGCAAAAATGACTTCAATGTTTTCCACGGCTTTGATCCCATGGATTTTCTTCGGTGTTTCCTGGCAATGTCCCTGCTTGGTGATCCCCCAGTAGTTTAGCTAATTGGCCAATTTAGCTTTCCAAGTTGCACATGGAAGCCTCTAAGTTCCTTGTTGTAGCATCGACCCCTTAGAACTTAGTCTCCATTGTACTTACTAATTGGCCAATCAATTCTTCCAACGGTGGCTTGGAAGGTGCTGCATTATTGTTCACGGGTGGTTGGTTCCTTTGATTTCTCCCAAAATTGAAAGAACCCTGCCTATGTTGGTTTCCATTACTCCAAGAGAAGTTAGGGTGATTTCTCCAACCAGGATTGTAAGTAGAGCTATAAGGATTGTTACCTGGTCGAATATTACCTGCAAAAGCCACTTGTTCCGTGGTTTCTTAGAGTGAACCCATATTTTGGTACTCATGATTTGGGTGCCTTTCTCCACAGAAATCACAACTTACGTTTAACACTTGGCCTTGAGGCATCACCATTTGTTCCATCGTTTGAGTCAAGGCGTCCACCTTAGCCTCCAAAGCTGCCACAACATCCACTTTGTGCACTCCTTGCACACGAGTTCGAGACCTTGTACTTCCCCAAGAATAGTTATTCGAAGCCAAATTTTCAATAAGATCGAATACCTGTTCTGGGGTCTTAAAGAGTCCACCACTTAACGTGTTGTGAACATAAGGCCATTCAGAAAGAAGAGCATCTGCATTCCTAGCTCAAATCCATAGTGTAGGTATTTTCTTAGCATCTCCTTAAATCTCTCCCAACTTTCATACAAGGGTTTTGATTCTAATTGTTGGAAGGCAAAAATCTCGTTTCTAAGTTTGGCTGTCCTAGCTAGAGGAAATATTTGGCGACAAACTTTTCAGTTAGGGCATTCCAAGTAGTGATGGAATCTATAGGTAAAGACTTTAAACCAAGATTTGGCTCTATCTCTCAATGAAAAAGGAAAAAGTCTTAACTTTA
This sequence comes from Voacanga thouarsii, assembly GCA_026120185.1. Taxonomy (NCBI): domain Eukaryota; kingdom Viridiplantae; phylum Streptophyta; class Magnoliopsida; order Gentianales; family Apocynaceae; genus Voacanga; species Voacanga thouarsii. Next base: position 1,515,651 of record JANUWF010001161.1, read on the forward strand.
TGGCATCTTCAGAAACACCATTCATTTTAAAAGTGTCACAAATCTCAAGGAAACTAACTAGATGGGCATTGGGATCTTCTTCAGGTAGCCTATCAAATTGAACCATATTTTGGACTATCTAGATAATATTGGGCTTTATCTCGAAATTGTTTGCATCTACCCTAGGTCTAGTGATACTTGGGCTTGTGTCTAAGATTGCAGGTTTCACAAAGCCATCCATAACCCTCCTGTCATTTCCAGCATTATTATTTTGAGCACCATCTATGTCTGCGATCAAGTTCCTTTGGATTGTTCAGCGGATTTTTGATAGTGTCTTTTCGATCTCAGGATCAAAATCGACTATCTTGATTTTAGATTTTTGGGTCATGTACCAAGGATAATACCTAGAAAAGATAAGAAGCAAGTTAGATAATATAATTCATGATTAAAACAAAATTAAAGGAATACAACGTTAGGCAAGAGAGCATAGTCAAAGTTAGTAAGTTAGCTTACAAAGGATATACAAGATACAAAAGATGGCATATTTTTGCGAAAAGAACAATTGTACATATTTACATAGTCACATCTTTACCTATTTACATATGTACATGGTTAAATCAACACAATCCAAGCTTTCATGATATTGTTCCCCAGCAACGGCGCCAAAAACTTGATGCATATTTATTTGGATATAAAAATCATATAAAAATAAGCACATTCTCAATCAAGTTTAAATTAAAATGTTAATCCCAAATTACACATATGAGCAAACGTACTCATCATTAACATAGCATAGGGTTCAAACGAGTGTTGATCCTCCAGGAACAAGTATGCATTAATCACTTCTCTTTCATTGTTTAACCGACTCCATAAAGTGAAAAGAAAAATAAAATAAAAGAATATATACATGTCAAAGATGGAGAATTATGTAACTCAGACCATTATTTTGACACACATGACCTTAAAGCCCTTAACCATTATCATAACTAATTATTCTCTTGGCATCATGAAGGATTAAGATAGATTCACTTCTTTTCCAATCCATGAAATCATTACCTTCTAGATAAATTAGCATCACATTCCTGTCTCAACTAATCCGCCCAAAATATGCATTAAATGCAATCCTTGATTAAATTTCCATTCCTGACAAACTTAAACATGAAATTAACTAATGAATCCATTCTTGGCAGACATCAATTAACCTTCAATTACCAGTTCTTAACAATTAACCCCTTTTCTAAGCAAGTTAATAGATAACAAATATGAAATTAATAAATTGAGACCACCATCAACCCCTTTTTCAAGCAAGTTAATGGAAAGAAATAACCAATCAATCTCGTAATATGCACAAGTAATTAAATACCAAGAATAACAATCAATTAATCAAAAGATCAAATAACTCTAAAAATCATGAATATCTAAAACAATATCGAATTACAACAAAATAATTAATACATCATTGTTCAAGAAACGAAAACAAAAGTAAAAGAAAGCACTTATAGACAAGCCCCATTTTTCTTCCTTTGTAGACTTTCTTGTACAACCCTTATTGATTTGGCAGAATTCCACTTTGATTTGAGTGATTTTCTGTTATGATCTATGAATTCTCCATTTTCTCTTATGTTTTCCATCTATTTATAGGTTTAGGAAGTGCCTATACTCGTTGGTGTAGGGTTTTTGGCCGATTAGAAGTAGGAAGATACTAAAATTCTACAAATTACCAAAAATCGTGTGCAAAATTCAAGGCACCGCCTTATCATCAAGGTACAACCGGTGTTGCCTTGGCTGCTAGAGCTGACGCCAGTTATGTTTTGTTTCCTCAGTTGTTCGTCGATTTTGTCTTTATTTCTGCGCAATGTTTTCCAGAGTGCAACCGGCGCCGCTTCCTCTGGCTTGTCCGGCGCTGCCCCTGTTCTATTTTGTGACGTTCTTTGTCTTATTTTATCCCTAAAATCTGAAATATTGCACAAAATACCTTTCCAAGGGTAAAATCTCAAATATAAAGGAATATGACTAGTTATTGAACAAAATGTATCACAAAATAGTCTTAAATAACTAGGAAATATATGACTAATTTAGGCCCTATCAATGCTATTATTCTTTTGATGGCAATTTGGATAATTTAATGTTGATAGCTTCTACTCTTGTTATTCAGTTGCCTGTGATTACCAGTTTATATGTGATGTCAATGTCATAGGTGTTGTTTACTACACTGCTTATATGAAATAGGATTATTGGGATGTTTGGTGAATCTTTGCTAAGCATTATGTTCCTATTGCTGATTGTAGTTCAATCACAAAATCTTTCTATAAATATATGCATTGAACATCAAAGTTCATAGTAATTATGAATCATGATAATATTTCTAGTTATGTCAATCTCCACAGAAAGTGAAAAATAGGTATAGTTGAATATTTATTGCTAGATGAACCTATGATAGTACTGGTATGGAAGGTGAATTTTTGGCAATATTTAAAGCAACTAATGTATATAGTGTTTAGAACTAGGTGAAGTTTTCGTATAAGTTTAAACCTATAGGCTTGTGTTATACCAATTTGGTACCTTATTTCTATAGATATCGATAAGATTATCTTCTTATGCCAAATTTTCTTCTTATATCAAGTCTTGAGGAGCCATTGATTACGATCCATACGTGTAGATTCAAGTATTTCAAACCATTAAAACACCAAAGAAGCTTTTGCTTAGTTTGGTCTATCTTGGTTCTTGAATGCTAAAAATTGGTAACTCTTCTTTATTCATTCATCTTTTCCTTCTCTTTCATATAATTATTTTCATCTTTGTGCTCAAGTAATATGTTGTCTAAAAATTGTTTTACGCAATAGTGATTACCTTCTTATTTTGCCCTTTTATAGAAAGATTATTTTCTCTCTCTGCAATTCTTCTCATTGTTATCTTGATCATCATCCTTGCAGAACACTAGGCCCTTATAAGCTAACAAACAGTAGAGGTAGCTAAAAAATGAGAAGAAGATAATTTCTTAATAACCTAATAAGCTATCTAAATTTTCTATTATTGCTTTATTTGTTTTAATATGATTCTTCCTCACCCCACAAAAAAAAAAAAAAAAAAAAAATTTTACTACAACAAAGGAGCAGAAGAAGATGGAAGTTCGCGAGTGATGTTGATAGGTTCCAAAAATTATGTTAAAGCTTATTGCATTTCAATCCATAGTAAAAAAAAATTATTAGCTGGTATTAAATTAAGGATTATTATCATAATCTTGTGGTGGAATTGTTAAAGTTGTTGTTTCTTTAAAGCTAGTCCATGTTGGTAGCTATCAGAAATAGAAGAGTTAAGTTGAATATTTATAAACAAAAATATTATTTATTTGTCTAATGATATAAATAGTTCTATGAAATTCATGGCATCCTTTATAGTTCCTCATCCTTTAGATGAAACGTATGGTTATATTAGATGATAGTATATAGGTTGTATGGGGAAGGGGTAAAAGGTGATTCTTTGGTTTTGTAGCAGTTCAAAACCTTTGGCCTATTTTGGAAAATTCTAGTATTCAATGATATTGCAATAGACTAAGAAGTTTTGTCCATGTATATCTATTCATTTAACAAAAAAAAAAAAAAAACTTATTTGTTTATTGCCAAACCAATTGTTTCGGTGCACATTATTTTGTTCGTTGTTAGAAACTCAACCAATCTACTTTTAATTCAACAATGTATGATTCTACTATTTTTTATGTTAAAGATTTTTGGCATTGACAGTAAAACCACAAAAAAAAAAAAAAAAAGTGGGAAAAACTCCTTTCCATTTGCCCTTTGAACATAGTAGATGTTATTACCATCAATGCTATGGATACCAATCATTTTCTTACCTATTTCTTTTATATAAGCAAATTATTTTGGTTTATGTTATTACTCTTTCATCACTCTACCAAATAATAACACAATCATCATGACTAGATGATTCGTTTAAAAAAGAGAAATACGTAAGAAATTAACCACTATTCATGCCACGAATAGTAATAAGGTCTCCAATGTCCAAGAGAACAAAAGGCAGGGGTGTTTTTTTTAAAAATATTTTTTTCTTGTCATGCCATACCAAAACCAATGTACAAAACACATGAATATAGCACATAAGTGTTAGAGCTATTAACATAGTATCACATAAAGACATAAACAGGTAACATAAAGACATGAACATGATACACAACATGGCATTGTACAAACATATGAACAGGCAACATAAAGACATGAATAGGATACACAAGTACATAAATATGTGGTATTAAGCATATGGGCCATTATTAACCTACAATGGGAGGTACAATATGTCATCATATAAATACATGAACATTCAACACAAAGACATGAATAGGATACACAACCACATAAACACGTGGTTTAAAGCATATGGACAATTATCAACCTACAATAGGAGGCCTAACATGGCATGTAAAACCCCACCTAAGCCTACCCTGGGTTAGAGGAAAGAGTTGCATTTCATTGCATATTGCATATGCATATGTTTTCTAGATGAAAATTTGAAGGATTTTAAAATTATTTATATGCGTGTTTATTGTGAGTTAGAAGTAGAGAGTATTTTTATTTTAGATTCATGAGCAATGAATTAGGTAAATTTTGGAGATAGGAGATAGGAGCAATTAAGTTATAGTAGAGGACACAAGTGTTATTGTGGTCTAGAGGTTAAAGTTTGAAAATTATCTCTTGATGACTTGAGTTCAAATGCCACTTGCCACAAAATCATTTTGATTTTAATTCCTTCTTATCTCCATGACAAGTTGGGACAACCCAAATACTATTTGAAGTCCCTCTTGCATTCCTTGGATGCAGGAGAATTATCTTTAGGATATAAGAATTAGTTTCTTACATGTCTTGAGGAGATTTAGTTAAAATCTCCATTTCCTATATATATGCTTGAAAGTCATAACCCTTTCAAATTCGAATTTTCTCTCAACTTAAATTCTCCTATATTTAAGTTGCTTGTCCTCAATTCTTAGCTACACATAATACAAGAATTTCAGCAATTTAGAACTACCTTAGGTGAAACATAGGAAGAATAATAGGTTGGACAGATTCTTGGTTTTCAAAAATTAAATACCTATTAAGGAAACTACATGATGATGGTCCTTGTTTGGTTGGGAAGCAGGAAAATTATCTCTTGAGCAATTACTTCGGTTGCTTGTGTAACACCCCACCTTTTACTTTCAATTGGCTACTATGTGTCATAGGATGAGAATTTATATCAATGGCTAGAACAAAAGATGATTGGCATAATGGGACGAATATTTTGGTATAATAATATCTTGTCGAGACCTAGATGTAATTATTAGATTTGTTTTACCCGTACCTTAAATTTTTGGAAGGCTATTATTATTAAAAAAAAATAAGAATTGTAGGGTCCTCTGAAAAAAGAAATTGATTAGTGCGATGAAACGCATGTTTTGGTATAAATTATGCTACCTGGGGTATCGGGGGCATTTTTGTCATTTTGACCACACCGGCGACTTTGACCATAAATTTGACCAAAAAGAGAAGGAATTGAAGAATTTAAGTGTTACCAATGAATTCAGTGTAATTTTTGAAGTTGAATGGTGAACTAAAATATTTTTCTATTACGAACCCGATTTTGATATTTTTGAAGAAAATGAGAAATTGCGATTAAAAATACTGCATGCGGCATTTTATGAGTGGTAGCCCATGGACATGTGTCAATTTAAGAGAAGTTTCATGAAGAATTCATGAAAGACACATGGAATTAAAAAAATACAAAATAAACGAAGAATGATGTGTAAATTTGTAATTGGAACACATCATTTTGTGGGCCCGTTTGATTAAAGTCTTGTGCATTTTGATTGGTTAATACATAGACCAAGAAAAGGTGATTGAATGGCTAAAATTAGGCCAAGATGTTGGCAGCCATGCAAGAAGAAATAAAGAAAAATTTTGTGGAGGAAAACATGGTTGGTGTGTAAAAATCCTATTGGAACACACTTAAATATATCCACCATTCAATTAAATCAAAACAAGAAATGAAGGGCCAAGACTTAAGGGGTGAATGGCTGTGGAAAAGGGCTGTTAAACAGCCTGAATTTTGGTAGCCAAGAGAAGGAAAAACCAAGAGAAAGAGAGATCAAACAAGAGAAAACAAAAAGGCTAGCTAGTGTGTGTTCTTAGAGCAAATTACACCAAATAGCCTCAAATACAAGGTAAAACCCTACCTTTATTGAATTAAAGTTGTTGGGTGAGTGATGATTATGATGATGTGAATTTTAACATAAAAATATGACTTTCATGTATTGATTTCGGATCAAAGCTAGTGTTTGTGAACTTTTGTGTATGAACTTTATATGCTTGAATATGTGCCGGCTGCCTAAGGGCCTTTAAATGATGTTTTATGTGAGGAAGAACTGAATAATTATGGTAGCTTGAAGGCTTATTTTCAGTTGAAGAGGTGATGATCAAAGTAGAGTAAAAATGGAATTTACTTGGTTGGAAAAATGGTTCAAACTAACTTTTGATTAGAAGAGATGAATTTGTGTTGAATAAGTGTGACTTTTGTGAGCTACTAGAAATTTAGAATTAAAGATTATTTGAAGGAGGATTGAATGAATTAATGGTTCTAAGGTGCTAAAGGCTAAAGGAAAGCAAAGGAAAGCATGAATAGTAAAATTGAGACAAAACTACTGGAGCTGTTTTCGCCCAATAAACTGTCAAGGACTCTGAAAAAAGGCTAATAAAAAATTAAATTTAAGAGTCTGACGGTCGTTTTAGTATATCATAGAGCCAAATCAGAGTTGTGGATGGAAAGTTATGTGCAAAACAAAATCATGTGTCAATCTGTGAAATTCTAGAAAAATGAGTTTGAAAATAGATGAATTTAAGGATGATTAATTGTGTGATTTTGGAAGAAATAAATAGGAAATATGAAGTGAATCCCTTGTTTATGAAGGGAGGAAGGATGTGGGAAAAGGAAAATGAAAGAATTGATCAAACGATGAAAAAACGACGTGAACGAAAGTTGAACGTTTTCCTTAACCGTCGGTTGAACCTCGGGTAACCGTCGGGCACGTCGACTAGATGCTGGCTACTTGTCGGGCACGTCAGTTGGACACCGACTAACCATCGGTTATTTTTCAGCTAAACATGATTTGACCAGAAAATGATGTTTGGTGTAGGTTTGTCGGTAAACGGCTAACAGAACGTTGAAAACGGTAGAAACGATGGTTGAATAGCTGTAAACGGAAAGAGTTTAGTTAGGACACGAGGTTAGTCCCTTAGATTTCTAAAACCTTTTTGAAGGCTAGTGTGCTTTGTTTTCCATGAAATGCTATGTTTTATACTGTTTTGGAAATCCTTGAATATGTTTATGGTTTATCTGAGCAAGACTTGTTTTATGCCATTTTGGGCTTACATGAACTTCATAATTGGCTTGGAATCCTTAACGGATGATTAAAGCGTGAATTTTGTGAATTTAGTCTTTTTGGATTAAATGTTTGGGATTTTCAAAAAATGGTAAATTTTGGAATCGAGTATTCATAAATTGACTGGAATGCCCTTATTGGAACATTTTGTGGAAATGTGTTTGGAAACTTTGAATTTAATCCACTTTTCGAATTAGAGTTTTAGATTTCTTGTAATGAGTTCCTTTTGGAGTCGGGTATTTGGAAAATGATCCAAATGTCCTTATTGGAATGTTTATGAAAATTTTTGGAATCGGGTATATGGTAAATGACCAAAATACCTTTATTGGAACTTTTGTGAATACTTTTCAAATCGGGTAAGGGTAAAATGACCCGAATACCCTTGAAAAGTCTTCTGGTATTGGGTATGGGTAAAATGATTTGCCTTCCCTTAAAAATGACTTTTGTGATCGAGTATGGAAAAAATAACCCGAATACTCTTGGAAACATATTTTGATGAGTGAACAGAACTCTTTATCCTGTTTCAACATGATTTTTGTAAAATAATCTCTCGTGATGAGATTAACTTTTGAAAAATGACTTTTGATCCCTGAAATTATTTTATTGAACTGATGTGCCATGGAATGAATTGATTAGCTCTGCAGAGTCTATGTGAAAGATGATCTGACTTGCGAGTTAGTGGGATCAAATTCTGAAAAATGTGATTTTGCCCCAAAAAATATTTTGATTTAAAAATCTTGTGGGATCAGATAACTCTTTACCTTGATCAGTTAGACGAGATTGGTATTGTTAATGTTGAGTACTCAGCAAAGATTTTGATATTTGTACTAGCCTATGTTAGGGTTAGATGGCCCTAACAACCTGGCCTAGTTCTAGGGATTGCCTTGTTCCAAACGGGGTGACAGGATATTGAGATGAGTCGTCCTTGTTAACTGTTTAGCACCTGGCAATTGCCGCGTCTACGGGCGCTTCTTAATTTTGAGTCATTCGCTGGATGCCGGGCGGGGACAATCGGTGCATTTGACTTCTTGGTGCCTCGATGGTGATTGATGTTAGGATTGAGACCCCTGGCTTATGATGGCAAGTAAAAGATTGTGTGATGCAATACACTAGGTATGCTGCGGTATACCTAAGCAGAAGTACGCTATGGTGTACTTATTCCGGTGACGCACTGTTGAGTACTGGAGGCTGCGGTCTCAGTACAATGATACGTGGTGCCGAAGGCAAGGACTGTGGGACTTGCATATTGGCCGACTTTCTAATGGAGAAGTGCTTGTTGTTTGAAAACTGGGGCAATGATTTGAAATTGAAATACAATTTTCCAAAAATGATTAAGTTCTAAATAAACACTTCTTTAGAGAGTTTTAGAATTGTTTCCTGTGGATAAATAACATGCTATTCTATAAAAGTTTTATGTACTCTATTCTTTCATAAAGTACTAGCACACACAGGACTCACTGGGTGATTTGTCACTCACACCTATCTTTTATCTTACCCTTTGTAGAATCTAGAGCCGAGCAGACCTATGATAGATGGACGATACCACAGAGTCAACGATTTAGGTCTGGACAACTTCCTTTTGATCATGTACTCTATTCTGTTATCGATAGAGATGACATGTATGAGATTTTCTGATATATGTATATATGTGGCCATCAATGTGGGTTATTGTTGAGTCTGGACCTTATATATATGTATTTACTCTGTTATTTTTGTTATAAAGACCCCTTGTCCGGGAAACTGGACGGGGCGACACCTTGTATTGATATGCTTCCGCTGTTACCTTTTGTAGGGATGTTACAATTGGTATCAGAGTTTAGTTTTATAGAACTATGGTATTATCATATGGATTGATAGAACTCTTTCATTGTAGAGGTATGACGGATAGGAGTGATAAGGGCAAGTGTTCAATAGATAAGTATAGCAATGATGGGATGAAAGAGATAGATGAGCATCGGGTGTGAAAAGATCTAGGAGGATTAGGGTTATCCACTGAGCAGGTGTACCAGGACGTTTCACTTGGACAGGATCCAGTCCTGGCGGCCTTTATACACCCTATCTTACCGGGAGTGCGTTTGGCCCTATTGTGTCTGTCATTACCTTATTTGCATGAGAACTCAATCAAGAAAGGATACCTACTCTCAAAAGGACATCGTCACTACATGAGGAGATGGATGGTGATTTTGATGAAATTGATGGCAATATTGAACCACGCCATTAAGATATTGATGAGAAGGATAGTGTCCCTGATGGTGTAGTATTGTCTAAGGATAATGAGAAGGAATTTGGCAGGGATACTCTGGGAGTATTAGAAGATGATATGTTATGTTTTAAGGATGTTGAGATAGGAAGAGATTAGGAGGTACCTGAGGTGAAGGTACCTGTGGTCGAGGAGTTCAAGGAAGAATTGGAGATAGACTCAGACATACTGGCTTGGTTGCACCCTAATGCAGATGAAAGTGAAGGATTCAATACAACCAAATCCTATGCGATTTCAACTAATTCAAAACCTCTCATTTCAGATAGTGATGGCGATGAGCAGGATGAGACGTGGATATGTGTAGTAGGATATGTATAGTTCAGCCAGTGTATGAGACTGTGTACTCGGCACACGAATTTTGTACTGGCTTTGTGTTTGATGAGAATGAATATATGTTATGATCCTGCTATGTGCACTATAGCTCTTTTGTGCCTGCTCTTGAGTTATGTCATATCGTTTTACCAGCAAAATCGTATGAACTATACAGATGTCACCTAAATGAACTTTTGGATGATCATCGCGAACTACTCAACATAACCCTGAGCTAATGGTGGAGGAATCGCAGGTGGAAGTTTCCCACCTTGTGAATTTGTATTATTTTATGTTCTAAACCTTCTAGAAAATGGCTAATACCATTCAACAGATGGCTAAGACTATTACTAGAGCCACTGAGAATGCTGGAATAAATGAGACTATGAGTAGGAGAAATCAAAGTGAATTTTGGGTATGAGTAGAAAAGATCTGGAGGACCTCAATGGCAAAAGAAAGGAAAGATATAGAGGAGGGGCGGCCCAATTGGAGGACAACCCTTTTTTAGATGCTTTAACTGTAGGAAAGAAGGGCATAAGAGTTTCAATTGCCCTCACCTCCAAAGGATAGGAGGATGAAGTCAACCAGGAAGAAACAATCAGAGATAGAGGTTAGGATTAGAAGAGAGAACCTAGATAAGCTTTTACCTCTAGAGCTGGATCTGCTAAACCAAGTAAATGCTCGAGTGGTTGTATTGAAGAAGAAGGATGATCATGTCACAGTAGTGAAAGGTACACTTCTTATTTTTAAATTATGATGCTAAAGTATTGGTAGATCCTAGTTCTACGCATTCTTTTGTTGCCAATGTATTTCTTGACACTATGGGGATAAAATGGGGGAAGAAACTTCACAAGAAATGCTTATCAGTACCCCATTGGGAAAGTAAATGAATAGTGAGAAAGTACATAAGGAATGTAAAATCTTGGTAGGAAATGAAATTTTGGAGGAGATTTGATATGTCTGCCCATAGAGGACTAAGATGTTATCTTGGGTATAGACTGGCTATCCCAGCATCATAATCAAGTTGACCGTAGATATAAAGTAGTACAATTTTGTTAGCTTGGGAAACCTATATTGGAAATTGTAGACGAGGCTATGAAGAAAAGTAATACTTGCGTATCGAGACTCAAGGCCCAGAAGATAATTAAAAAAAGGTGTACTGGGTACTTGGCCTATATAATTAATAAGCCATGATGGGTTAAGAAACCCGAAGAAATTTCGGTTATGAATGAGTATTTAGATTTTTTTTCCAGTAAAATTGAAGGAATTACCACTGAAGAGAGAATTAGAATTTTCTATTGAGTTAGTGACATTGGCAGAACTAATTTCCAAAATTCCTTATTGAATGACACCTACAGAATTGCAAGAGTTTAAGAAATAAGTACAGGAATTAATGGAGCAAGAATTCATTCGGCCTAGTACTTCACCTTGGGGAGTACCTATCTTGTTTTTTAGAAAGGAAGATGAGTTGCCACGGATGTATATAGATTTGTGAGGTTAAATGCAGTAACGGTAAAGAATAAATATCCATTGCCCATGATTGATGAATTGTTTGATTGGTTACAAAGAGCAGGATGATTCTCAGAGTTAGACTTGAGGCAAGGATATTACTAAGTTCGAATTCGGGAAGAAAATAAACTGAAAACTGCATTTAACACGATATGGACCTTTTGAGCTTGTAGTGAAGCCCCTTTGGTGTTCCTAATGCCTACTATTTCATAGATCTAATGCACTGGACATTTTGGCCTAGTTTTGTGGTTGTATTTATAGATAATATTCTGGTGCACTCCAAAGATCCCCAAGAACATGAACAATAATCTTTAGAAAGCATTAGGAAAGTTAAGTAAGACCAAACTATATGCAAAATTCAGTAAGTGTGAGTTTTGGCTACAAGAAGTAGTATTTTTGGGACATGTGATATCCAAAGTCGTAAGTACAATAGATCCTGCAAAAGTCGAAGCAGTGACGATTTGGAAACGTCTAGATATTTCAACTGAATATGATGTTTTCTGGGATTTGTAGGATATTATCAGAGATTTACTTAGAAATTTTCTAAGATAGCTTTACTTTGAGTCGACTCACCTAAAAGAAAGTTCCTTATGTTTGGACGGGGAAATGTGAGGGAAATTTCCAGGAGTTGAGAAAAAGATTAAGCTCTGCTCCTATTTTAACATTTCCAATGATGGAAAAACCTTATGAGGAGTACACAGATGTGTCAATGGAAGGATTGAGAGGAGTATTGATGCAGGAGAGAAAGGTGATAGCTTATATCTTTAGGAAATGGAAACCTCAAGAGGAGAATTACATTACATATGATTTGGAGTTAGTTGCTATTATTTTTGCCCTTAAGGAATGGAGACATTATTTGTGTGGGGTTGAGTTAGAAATCTTTACCGGCCACAAAAGTTTGAAGTATGTTTTTACTCAAAAGGATTTGAACATAAGGTAAAGTTGATGGATGAAATTTGTGGAAGGATTTCAATGTCCAATTAAATATCATCCTGGAAAAGTAAACACATTAGTAAATGCCCTTAGTAGGAAAGTGAATTTATCAGCTCTTTGGATGTTACAAATTCCAGAATTAGAAGTATTTGTAATAGACGAAGAAATAAGGATAAGTAATACTTCCACTTAACCTGCCTTCCTACAACAATTGAAAAGAGAGCAAAATATTGATGAAGAGTGCAAAAGTTAGTGCAGAAGGAGGTGAATATAGGAGGAGATGAGTTCTAAAAGGACAATGATGGGATTAATTGCTACCAAGGTTAGTATTATATTTTGAAATAGTATGCGATGAGATAAGATGATTTAATGGAGGCACCTTGGGGTAAGTATACCATCCATCCAAGAGCCGTAAAGATATATCAGAACCTAAAACGACATTATTGGTGGATTGGTATGAAGAAGGATAGTTCAGACCTTGTAACTCAATGTTTAATTTGTTAATAAAGGAAAACCAATTAACAATGGCCTAGAGGGTTACAACCATTATCTACTATATCGTGGAAATGAGATGAAATTTTATAGACCTCATTACAGGATTACCTATGATAGTAGAGCGGCGAGATACTATTTGGGTGATAATGGATTGACTAACTATGTCTGCTCATTTCATTCCTATTAATTAACAGAATTCCCTAGAGAAGGTAAGTGAAATCTATATGGAAAAAGTAATCAGACTTCATGAGTATCCTCTAGTATTGTGTCAGATCGAGATCCTAGATTTACCTTAAAGTTTTGGAATAAGCTGCTGTAAAGGTATGAGACCACAATAAACTTCAGCATAGCAGTGCACCTACACATAGATAGATAGATAAAATGAGTGAATCGAGCTTTGAAAGACATGTTGAGGACATGTGATTTGGATTTTGGAAGTAAGTGGATTCATAATTTAGTGTATGCAGAATTTGCATACGAATTGGAATGGCCCCATTTGAAGCTTTATATGGAAAAAAATGTCAGTCCCCATTATATTAGGAAAATTTATCATGAAGAATGGGTGAACAAGATACGTTTGATCTTGAAAAAGTCTGATAGGCTGTAGAGATGATCAAAACTAAGTTAGAAGTAGCGCAGAGTAGACAGAAAAGTTATGCGGATTGACGTAGGAGAGATTTAGTATTTACTGAAGGGGATCATGTATTCTGGAAGTTGGCTCCACAACGACCATTGGGAACCAAAGAACAAGAAAGGAAATTGGCATTTAGGTGCACTGGATCATTCCCTATTGTCGAGAGGATTGGGAAAGTAGCCTATCGATTGGAGTTACTAGTAAAACTTCAAGTTATTCACGGCATGTTTTATGTACCCTAACTTCGAAAGTATGTGGTTGATCCTGCCTACATTTTGAATGAAAAACCCATTGAGAAGACTCTAAGCTTGAAGATTGAGGAAAAACCTATTAAGACCTTGGAGTATGCTGAAAAAGAATTATGGAATGAGAAAATTCCACTTGTACAACTATCACAGAATTATTATTTTGTGTAAGATGCAACTTGGGAAAAGAAAAAACTAAAGATGTTGAAAAAGTACCCAGGTTTATTTCAAGAGTAAGCCAATTTTGAGGACGAAATTGTTTGTAAGGAGAGGAGAATGTAACACCCCACCTTTTACTTTCAATTGGCTACTATTTGTCATAGGATGAGAATTTATATCAATAGCCAGAACAAAAGATGATTGGTATAATGAGACGAATATTTTGGTTTAATAATATCTTGTCGGGACCTGGATGTAATTATTGGATTTCTTCTACCCGTACCCTAAATTTTTGGAAGGCTATTATTATTAACAAAATAAGAATTGTATGGTACTCTGAAAAGAGAAATTGATCAGTGCGATGAAAGACACGTTTTGGTGTGAATCATGATACCTGGGGTATCGGAGGCATTTTTGTCATTTTGACCTCGCGCGCGACTTTGACCGTAAATTTTACCAAGTAGAGAAGGAATTGAAGAATTTAAGTGTTACCAATGAATTCAGTGGAATTTTTGGAATTGAATGGTGAAATAAAATATTTTTTCATTACGGACCTAATTTTGGTCATTTCTGAAGAAAATGGAAAATCACGGATAAAAATGTTGCATGTGGCATTTTGTGAGTGGTAGACCATGTACATGTGTCAATTTAAAAGAGGTTTCATGAAGAGTTCATGGAAGACACATGGAATTAAAAAAAAATACAAAATACATGAAGAATGATGTGCAAATTTGTAATTGGAACACATCATTTTGTGGGCCCGTTTGATTGATGTCTTGGGTATTTTGATTGGTTAATACATAGACCAAGAAAAGGTGATTGAATGGTTGAAATTAGGCTAAGAAGTCATCGACCATGCAAGAAGAAATAACGGAAAATTTTGTGGAGGAAAAAGTGGTTGGTGTGTAAAAATCCTATTGGAACACACTTAAATATATCCATCATTCAATTAAACCAAAACAAAAAATGAAGGACCAAGATTTGAGGGGTGAATGGTGGTGGAAAAGGGCTGTTAACAGCATGAATTTCGGCAGCCAAGAGAAGGAAAAACCAAGAGAAAGAGAGATCAAACAAGAGAAAACAAAAAGGCTAGCTAGTGTGTGTTCTTGGTGTACTAGGTGAAGCCTTGGTGTTCTTGGAGCAAATCACACCAAATAGCCTCATATACAACGTAAAACCCTACCTTTCTTGAATTAAAGTTTATGTTGGGTGAATGATGATTATGATGATGTGAATTTTAACATAAAAACATGACTTTCATGTTTTGATTTCGGATCAAAGCTAGGATTTGGGAACTTTTGTGTATGAACTTTATATATGCTTGTATATGTGCCGGCTGCCTAAGGGCCTTTGAATGATGTTTTTTGTGTGGAAGAACTGAATAATTATGGTAGCTTGAAGGCTTATTTTTGGTTGAAGAGGTGATGATCAAAGTAAAATAAAAATGGAATTTACTTGGTTGGAAAAATGGTTCAAACTAGCTTTTGATTAGAAGAGATGAATTTGTGTTGAATGAGTGTGACTTTTGTGAGCTACTGGAAATCTAGAAATTTAGAATTAAATATTATTTTGAAGTAGGATTGAATGAATTAATGGTTCCAAGGTGCTAAAGGCTAAAGGAAAACAAAGGAAAGCATGAATAGTGAAATTGATACAAAACTATTAGAGTTGTTTTTGCCTCGTGAAATGTCATGGGAGCTAGGACTCTAAAAAAGGCTAATATAGAATTAAATATAAGAGTCTTACAGTCTTTTTGATATATCATAGAGCCAAATCGGAGTTGTGGATTGAAAGTTATGTGCAAAACAAAATCATGTATCAATCTGTGAAATTCCAGAAAAATGAGTCCGAAAATGGATGAACTTAAGGATGATTAATTGTGTGATTTTGGATGAAATAAATGGGAAATATGAAGTGAATCCCTTGTTTTTGAAGGGAGGAAGGATGTTGGATAAGAAAAATGAAAGAATTGATCAAACGATGAAAAAACGACGTGAACGAAAGTTGAACGATTTCCTTAATCGTTGAGCCTGTCGGCTAAACGTCGGTTGAACGTCAGCTAACCGTTGGGCACGTCGGCTAACTGTCGGCTATATTTTGGCCAAACACGATTTGATCCGAAATTGATGTTTGGTGTAAGTTTTTTGGTAAATGGCCAATGTAATGTTGAAAACAGGGGAAACGATGATTGAATGGCCGTAAACAGAAAGAGTTTAGTTAGGACATGAGGTGAGTTTCTTGGATTTCTAAAACCATTTTGAAGGCTAGTGTGCCTTATTTTCCATGAAATGCTATGTTTTATACCGTTTTGGAAATCCCTGAATATGTTTAAGGTTTATCTGAGGAAGACTTGTTTTATGCCATTTTAGGTTTGTATGAACTTCATAATTGACTTGGAAACCTTAACGGATGATTAAAGCACGAATTTTGTGAATTTAGTCCTTTTGGATTAAATGTTTGGGATTTTCAGAAAATGGTAAATTTTGTAATCGTGTATTCATAAATTGACTACAATATTCTTATTGGAACATTTTATGGAAATATGTTTGGAAATTTTGAATTTAATCCTCTTTTCGGATTAGAATTCTAGATTTTTTGAAATGAGTTCCTTTTGGAGTCGACTATTTGGAAAATGATCCAAATGTCCTTATTGTAATTAGCAATAGCAATTGGGCCGGGCCGGGCCCGGCCCGCTCGGCAGCCTAAGACTGTTTACTGGTCCGATCCTAGGGCCGGTCCTAGGTACCGGGCCGGTCTGGGCCAGGGGATAAAATCCCCGGCTCGGCGGGCCGGCCCGCCTGAGAGAGCCGTTACCCAACGGCACTCTCTGCTTTTTTTTTTTTTAAATTTGATCCTTTAATTTTTTTTTTGCAATTTAGCCCCTAAAATGGCTGAAGTGGTTTTTTTTTGTAATTTGGTCCCTAACCCTCAAAACTCTATAAATACCCCCCAATTCAACCCAAAACTCATCAACACTCTCCAATTCTCTCCAATTCTCTCTTATTTCCATTCATGTTTCTCTCATTATCCTCAAATTTATTCATTTTCTCTACAAAGAGTATTAGAATAGAATTTATTTTTGTGTTAATACTTTTTCAATTCATCAAGAAAGTCTTCATATTTTGGAAGATTGTTGAGTAGCAGAATAGTGGATACAAGAAGTAAAAAGCTCAAGTGCTCAACAAAGTATTGTTATTCTTGAATTTTGGTCATCAACAAGTTAATATTTCTTAATCTTACATTCTTTTATTTTAGCTTTATTAGTTGTTTATTTGTTTTAGTTATTTGTTTAATTTTTAAATTAATTTGTTATTTATATTTTCAATTCTCTTATTTCATTATTTGTTAATGCTTTTTTTTGAACTTTTATTTGAATTTTGATTGCTTGTTTTTTTTTAAAGAAATAATGGATCCAAATCAATATCATCATTTTTCTTCATCCCAATCATCTGCACATTTTGATTTTAATATAAATCCAACTTTGAATTTAATAAATAATGAAATAGGTAATGAAGATGAAGGTCCTAGTAGGCCTAGTGTTAGTGTTTCACAATCACAACCAACTCCAATAATTAATCCCGACGCATCTAATATAGGTGAGGATGATGTTGAAACAACGGATGTTACAACTAAAGCAAAAACATCTGTGGTTTGGAATCTTTTTGAAAAAGATAATGATAGTGATATAGCAACATGTAAAATTTGTAGAGCGGTATATGCACATAAGAAGGGAGGAGGGACGGGAACATTAGTTAGACATATGAAAAGGTCATATAATGATTGGTTAGAAAACTTACTTTAACAACAACAAATAGTACTACATGAGGTCAAATGGTTGGTAATTTTCAATATGATCATAGAAAAAATAGAAATGCATTTGCTAAAATGATTGTTCAAACTAAATTACCTTTTAATTTTGCAGAAAATCCACATTATGAATAATATATGCAAAATAATTGTCAACCAGCATGGAAAAGAATTCCTAGAACAACATTAAAAAATGATATAATAAAGATATATAAAGAAATGAAAGAGTATCTAATTGCTATGTTTGATTCTTGTAATTGGAAATTTGCTCTTACTTGTGATGGTTGGACTGCAATTACTAATGAATCTTATTTATGCATTACATGTCATTGGATAGATCATGATTAGTTAGTACAAAAAAGAACTATTTGTTTTTAATTATTTGAATATCCTCATGTAGGTAGTAGTATAGCTAGAATGATTACTCAAACATGTCGTGAATATAGGATTTTAAATAAAATTATTTCTATTTCTTTAGATAATGCTTCAAATAATGATTCTGCCATAACAATTTTAAAAAATACTATGAATCCTATGTTAGATGATATTTTATTTCATACTAGGTGTGCTTGTCATATACTTAATTTATGTGTTAAAGAAGGATATAAATATATTGATGATATTGTTAATATAGTTAGAAATGTTGTTTTATTTATTAAAACATCCCCAACTAGGCAACAAAATTTTAAGGTATTATGCCGAGAACAAGGTGTATCTTTTAAAAAATTTAGATTAGATTGTAAAATTAGATGGAACTCAACTTTAGATATGTTTGAAAGTGTTATACCTTTTCAAAACCAACTTATTGAATTTTGTAATAGTAATAATTTTCAACCTCCACTAACTAAAGCTCATTTTGAAAATTGTACTGCACTTTCAACATTTTTATTTACTTTGAAAGAAGCTACTAAACTTTTATCAGGATCTTATTATCCCACTACTCATCATATTCTTCCAACACTTGCTAAGGTAGCATATATTTTTGGTGAATATATGTATCATCCCCAATATGGTTTTTTTATGAGAAGTATGTTTGAAAAATATAAAAAATATTATGAAGATATTCCTATTTTATATTGTATGGCATTGTGTATGGATCCTAGAGTAAAGACGCCAGGTTTTCATAGTATTGTTGAATATTTATATGAAACATTAGATTTTGATGAATCACAAGTAGTTAAACAATGTATGATAAAAGACATAAAAGATAAAACAGCTAAAGCTTTATCTGACATGTATCATTTGTATGAGTTTGAGTCTTCTTCTTCTAGTTCTCCTAGTTTAAGTAGGCAAGCTTTATCATCTAGTAGTCATTTTCAACCTCCGCGAAAATCTACCTCATCAATTGCATCAGTATTTAATCCATGGGGTATTATGAAACATAAAAAAAGATCGACTACTACCTACAACGAGATGGCAATTTACGAGATGCAGCCATTGGTAGAAAATGAAGATCAGCATTTTGATATTTGTGGTTGGTGGAAGGCTCATGTAAGTCAATACCCCATTTTATCAAAAATGGCACGTGATCTTTTGACACCACCAGTCTCTACAGTGTCATCGGAAAGCGCCTTCAGTGAGAGCGCTCGAACAATCGATGAAAGAAGATCTCGATTGGCTCCTCAAACTTTGGAGATATTAATGTGTTGTAGTAGTTGGTTTGCAGCCGAAAATAGGACGGCTAATTCGTGGATTATTGATGATGACTCAGATGATGAATGGGGTGAACCAAGTAGTTAGTTTAGTATTTTTGTAATTAGGAATTTAGGATAAGTAATATTATGTATTTAATTTTATTTTAGGATATTTATTATATTTTTAAATTTTAATCATTGTAATATTTTTAAGAGGTTTAGGCATCAAGTCCCCCTCTTATGTAATCTTTATTTTATTAATTAATAAAACAGGTAGGGGTCCAAGCCAAATCCCCCACCACTTCAATGTGGCTTTTTTATAATTTTAAAAAATTATGTTAAGTAGGGGGAAAAAAAAAAGAGGAATAAGCCACAGGCCGGCCCGCGGGCCACACGGGCCTAGGTCCCGGTCCGGTCCGGTCCCAGGGCCTCTGGCCCAGGGATCGGCCCGCCCCTATCCGGGCCTAGGTCCCGGTCCTCGGGCCCGGCCCGAAACCGTGCGGGCCGGCCCAGTTACCATTGCTAATTGTAATGTTTATGAAAACTTTTGGAATCTGTTATACAGTAAATGACCGAAATACTTTATTGAAACTTTTGTAAATACTTTTCAAATTGGGTAAGTGTAAAATGACCTGAATACCCTTAAAAAGTCTTTTAGAATTGGGTATGGGTAATATGGCTTGCATACCTTTGGAAATAACTTTTGTGATCGAGTATGGAAAAAATGACTCGGAATACTCTTGGAAACATGTTTTGATGTGTGAACAAAACTCTTTATTCTATTTCAGCATGATTTTGAAAAATAATCTCTCGTGATGAGATTTATTTTTGGAAATCGACTTTTGATCCTTGAAATTATTTTATTGGCCTGATGTGCCATGGAATGAATTGATTGGCTCTGTAGAGTCTATATGAATGATGATCTAACTTGCGAGTCAGTGGGATCAAATTCTAGAAAATGTGATTTTGTCCCAAAAATATTTTGATTTGAAAATCTTATGGGATCAGATAATCTTCTGGACTGATAAGTTAGACGGGGTTGGTATTTTTAACGTTGAGTACTCAGCAAGGACTTTGATCTTTGTACTAGCCTATGTTAGAGTTAGTGGCCCTAGCAACTTGGCCTAGTTCTAGGGATTGTCTTACTTCAAATGGGGTGACAGGACATTAAGATGAGTCATCCTTGCTAGTTTTTTAGCACCTGGCAATTGTCGCGTTCGCGAGCGCTTCTTGATTTTTAGTAATTCGCTAGATGTTGGGTGGGGACACTCAGTGCATTTGACTCTTTACCGCCTCAATAGTGATTGATGTCAGGATTGGGACCCCTGACTTATGGTGGCAAGTAAAAGATTGTGTACTATGGTACACTAGGTATGTTGCGGTATACCTGAGCAGAAGTACGTTGTGGTGTACTTATTCTGGTGACACACAGTTGAGTACTGAAGGCTGCGGTCTCAGTACAATGATACGTAGCGCCGAAGGCAAGGACTGCGGGACTTGCATACAGGCCAACCTTCTATTGCAGAAATGCCTGTTGTTTGAAAACTAGGGCAATAATTTAAAATTAAAATATAGTTTTTCAAAAATAATTGAGTTCTGAATAAACTCTTCTTTAGAGAGTTTTAGAATTGTTTCCAATGGACAAATAACATGCTATTCCATAAATGTTTTATGTACCTTATTCTTTCATAAAGCACTAGCACACATGGGACTCACTGGGTGATTCGTCGCTCACACGTGTCTTTTATCTTACCCTTTGTAGGATCCAGAGCTAAGCAGACCTACAAATAGACGGATGATACCACAGAATTGGTGATTTAGGTCTGGACAACTTCCTTTTGATCATGTACTCTATTCTGTTATAGATAGAGATGGCATGTATGAGATTTTCTATGTATGTATATGTGTGGCCATCAGTGTGGATTATTGTTGAGTCTAGACCTTATATATATGTATTTACTCTGTTATTTCCGTTATAAAGACCCCTTGTCCAGGAAACTAAATGGGGTAACACCCGGTGTTGATATGCTTCCGCTGTTACCTTTAGTAGGGGTGTTCCAGCTTGGTCACACTATGGCTGAAACCTTAGCAAGCAAACCTTTCTTCTTTGCTATGTACCAGCTATCTTTAAGAAGTGCAAAAGTTGGAAACTAATTTTGATGTTAGTAGCCTTAAAGCCAAGTGACCAAGTTAAACAAAAGAAAATAGCTTTCCCACTCATAGTTAATTTCAACAAAATAATATGGTTTTGTCAAACCTTCATTTATGCATAAACTTCCATTCATTAGTTCGGAAAAATTTTAGGCATTAAGCTCCAAGGATCATCTTCTCTTTCACTTCCTTTTTCTACCAAAGCATCTGCCCAAATCACTATTGCAGCATCTCAAAACAGTCCTACAATTTAGCTACAAATACTTTATTCAAAAGGTTCTAAATTGAAAACAAAACCTCAACTAACACCTAAAAACTCTCCATACTAGCACACAGAAGTAACCAAAATTTTTCTAGCAAACATGGTGTATATAATTAGTTTTTCTTTCTTCTTCTTCTTTTCCTCATATTTTCGGTCCCCTCATTTTGCAAACTGATCACTTTTCTTTTTCTAGCCATGGCAACCGAAAGCACCATTAAAACACCACAAACCACTCCTAATTTTTCTCCTTTCAAGTTAGCTTGAATTTGAAAATCAAAAGCCTTGGAATTCTCCTCCAAACATTCAACTAAATTAGTTTATAATTCCAACTTAAACAACCAAAATCGCAATCTTTGTTTTCTTCCATTTTTGGCCAGCACAAGCACAAGATTCCTTCATTTTTCTTCTGCATTTGTAGCAGCCAAAACTCCACCATTGATACACCTTAGACTCCTTCTAAACTCAGCTATGATTCCATTATTTTAGGTCCTTGAAATTTTAATTTCAAAGCCTAGCAAACTCCTAGAAAATCTCCATCCTTTAGTCTTCTTGTTCTTTATAGAAACCGAGCATCTCACCAACTTCTTTATCAATTATTTTCTTCTACTATTTCTCTACATTCTTCTGCTCCATTACTTCTCTCATTTGGTCACCATTACTAACACCATCACCATAGTTCTACCATCCTCTCAATATCTTTTCAAGTTTGAAATTGAAACACCTCAATTAACTCCTACAAGCTTTCTACTCGTGGACTAACCGAAACACACCCTTACAAACATCCTCTATTTGGCTAATCACTTGCTCTATTATTCTCTCAAGAATACCAAGAACACACACTTGCACTCTTTTGCATCCCACTCATCTCCAAGTAGCTTAAATCATTCCAAATTGCCCAAACAAGCAAAAACTCTTACAACTCTCTCCTATATTCTAGATTTTAACATTAAATCATTCAAGAAACTCCTAACCCAAAGATCAAACCAGAAGGTAATTTTGTTCAATCACTAATCTCATTTTCTCTCTTCTTTCTCTTTTTCCTTATTTTTCTTATTCTTTTGGATCGAAACTCACGTTCATATTGATTCATTTCCTTCACTTGGTTTGGATGGAATCTATCCAAAGGTGATTGAGGTTTGTACATTGAAGCAATCAAGACCCATTGATCATTAAAACGTCACTTTCAAAATCGGACCCATCTTCAAACAAGCAACTCTTGTTTTAACCTTTGTTTTCAATGAACTCATGTTATGTAAAGTGATGCTATGATGAGGTGTTGAGATGATGAATTTGGGGAGTGATTTATGTTGTCTTATTGTGATGACATTTGAGGAGGAGATGATAGTATATGTGATTTCTATGGATGGAGAATGGGAGATATTATGTTTGTTAAACGTTGCCTTTATTTCAGATATACTATATGTTTAGGTGTATGACATGATTAAAGTTGTGGTTTTCATGTGAAATCTTTGTTATGATTGATAGGTGTTGTTATGTAATGAGATATTATGCAACGTATGCAATACTATGAATAGAATTTATATATCAATATCATCTATATTATGATCTAATATGGAAATTATTATTATTATTATTCAAACTATTGATTTTAGTTTGCTATCATTTATAACTAGTACTTTAACTTTATTAATGTAATGAATGTATATCTATGTATATATATAAGTATACACATGTGTAATTTTATAAAGCTTGTTGTTTAAAACATTATTGCTATTGGAAAATAGTTAACAACTAATATTATTTTTATCATTATATTATTATTATTAGTGTTATTATGATGCTTATTAATAATAATATTATTACCGTTATTACTACTATTATTATTATTGTTATTATTTTAGTATTATTACTGCCATTTATACTTAATTATGGTATCAAAACTCTAATTTAAATATCAATTAATCTTATTTGATCCCTTATTTAGCATCAATAAACTACTATTTATTAATATCCTATATTTATTAACTAGTCAATATTTTCTAAAAGAGAATATACATGTAGTTTGCCAGATATTTTATGTGATATGAAGTTTATTATCTACTAAAATAGCATTTATATTATAAAGTACTAATATTGTTTTTATTTGCTAGATTAATCAAGAGCACATTATTTATCCATGTTGAACATTGTTGTAGTATGTTATTTAATTGTTATTGATATTGCTATCAATAGTAGTTACTATTGCTAGTAGGAAAGTTTAGGTTTTGGATATATAGTTATGAATGCATAATGTTTTGGGATGTGCTTTCATCTTTAACAAGCTGTGATAAGAACAAAGATAGCAGTTGTACCAAATTGATTGTTGACTTGCAATTACTAGTTGAACACTTTTAATGCTATGATAATGTAGGTACTTATGGGTAATTTGTCAAAAGTTAGGTGAAATATAGGAATTTGAGTTAAATATATGCTTATGCACTTGAGGTACATGAGTTGTTGGCTAATAGTAACATGCACTTTGTATTTACTCCAGACGAGGCTAGGTTTCTTTAATCTAGACATCGGGAGATTTATCTATGAGACAAAAGAATCAAGTAACTCTGTTGTAGGAGAATCATGACATTCAAAATAGGGTCATTCAAATGCAGTTGTCATGCACCCAACAAATAGAAATTTATAAATCCTTCTCCCTAAGATATAGCATAGTATAGTAGTGAGTAGGTTGTCAAACCCATAAAGAACTCAAGAGAAATATACTCTAATATTCTCTTATTATCTCAATCATATGAATAGCTCTTAAATAATTAACTTGAATGAATCTTATGATGAATTAGCATAAAGTAAATTGGGGGGGGAGGGGAGAAACAAATAGGAAAGTACTAAATCTAAAGCATAAAAGAATAAGGAAACTACCAAAACAAAATAGGAAAACAAATCCAAGCTAATTAGGAAACTAATTGTTTTCGGAGCATGTCTTGAGATTAAATTAGGAAACTCATCATAGATTAGATTATCTTAAGCAATTGGTTTAGGAACCTGTCTTAGCGACTTAAATTCCCTATCCTTATCAAATTGGATTAACCCTTAGTTAGCTATATGTTAAAATCCCTAACATTGCTCTCAATGTACTCTAATTTGATTAATTAAAGGCATTAATACTTCAATTAATTAATTATCATGGACTAATCACGAGATTGATAAGTACATAAAGGCATCACTAATATCAAATCACATACCCAGTTAGCCTCGAAGATATACAATTGATTATTACAAAATCCCCTATAGTTAGTCAAGCCAGTTAGCCTCGAAACCCAACTAGAAATAGATGCTACTTAGAAATCAATCAAAAGGTTAATTAACTTAACTTCTCAATCATACAAGTTAGGTATGTTGATCATGGATAAGAAACTCAACACAATTGCTAAGGAAAGAAAACAACCAAGAGATCAATTATCTTAGCTATTTAATTATGCCATCTCAATTATATTGGCCAATCACAAGAGAAATTAACTTAATTGATAAGAGAAGAATTTTAGAATTGCATAAATACTCAAAAGATAATCTTATGATCAAAGATTGAATATTTAATTCAATAATCTCAAAGTCTCAAAATCAATACTAAAATAATAACTTAAAAACAAGGTAGAATCTAAATTATTTGAATACAAAAGAATTTGGAAACAAGGAAGAACAAGAGAAAGTTTAAAAGATAACACTTGGGAAGCCCACAATCTCAAGTCTTCTTACCTCCTTACCTTCTCCTCATTCTTGGAGCCTTCTTTAGCTTAAAGAATTATGTTTCTTGAAGAAGTATTTTCAAGAATCTCAAGCATATGTGTTCTTAGACGACCTTGCTTTTATAGAAGCTCTCTAAACAGTCTTTGGTTGAATTTGGGAAGTTTACACCACATTTGAATCAATTTAAGCACTTTTAAAGCTCTTCAAAATGCTTGCATAGCATGTATGCACAACCGTGGCTCTTGGTCGTGCATAAAAAACTTCCAAAATTCTCATAGATGGCACGACCTCCTTGCACGGCCGTACATACTGCATGGTGCATGGCTGCCTACACGGCTGTGCCCCTGGTCGTGTAGATGGCAGGGTTGTTTTTTCCTTGTTTTTCTACAAACGTTTCAGAGCTATTTTAGTCTTTTGTTGTGCATGAGGTCATATACAGCCGTGCACTAGGCTGTGCATAGCTTCTGAGGCCTGTTCTATTTTGCAAGACTTGATGCATGGCCGTTCTTCAAGCCGTGCCCCTGAAAAGCACTTAAAGCAATTGTGAAATATGTATTCCAAGATCTCAAATGTACATATATTCATTCACATCATAAAAATACATAATTTAAGTCCTAATTCTACTTATTTTTATCAAGAGTCTTTAAGCTCTATGAAAATACATTTCGAGTAGAAAATTATTGTTTATTTCATAAAAGCATGCCAAAAATCTAAAAAAAAGTCCTACAAAAATGAGATTATTTCACGCCTAACAAAGTCTTTGCATAAATTATCTGTTGAATTAAAGTGTTCCTACAAGTCAAATGTGATGTTTACAGTAAATTTATTCTTTGAGTTGCAATTATGGATATTTTGCATCTTCTGTCAAAACAAAATAGTTTTAAGCAAGCAAAGGATTTCCAAAACAAAATTTTAAATTTTCTTAAATCAAATTTTAAACTCAGTCTTTTTAGAGCCATAATTGCAATTTCAATGTAACACACTCTACTGAATTGCTCCTAAGTGCGGTGAATGAAACGTTGAGTACTCAATAAAGGTAGGCTAGTTAGAGCTAACCTTGGAAGGCTAGGGTAAGTTGAAGCTAATGAACCTGAGGAAGCCATGCATGCAACACTGTAAAACCAGACAAACCACTAGAGGCAAAAAAATAATACATTTGCGCGTCCTTTGTCTGTTTGGCTATGAAGTAGAGGTACTGACCAATGGTGTGCCTATTTGTCATGGATTCGATTCTGGTGAAAAACCAGCGATCCTTTGCCTTCTTCTTAGCATGTACACAAAGTTTTTTGCTTTTCAGAATATTCTTCCGCCCAATCTGTGTTGGTGAAACAACCTAGGCAAAGAAAGACTTTTCTTGAACTATTGCTATTAATTAGCAAAATCAAGAAGGTTACACAAAGAAAAGGATGAACGAGAGAGAGAGAGAGAGAGAGAGAGAGAGAGCAGAGAGAACAAGCACTGTTTTTTTCACTTTTGTGTGACTTTTGACTCTCTCAACTGAGAGCTATAGCTTCTTCACAACCTCAGATAACCAAAATACTGGAGTTTTGATATTTCAAAACTTTCGGAGGCTATCAACAGAAGAGATTTGGCTAAGCCTTAACTCTTTTGTTCCATGAATAAAAATAACCTTTTAGTCCAAGCTATTAGGTCAAAATTAATTTATTATTTTTCTTGGACCCAATGAGCTTAAAAATAATAACCATTAATTATTTATTTTTTGAATCTATTAAAATAACTAATAAATAATTAATTACTCCAAATAAAAAATAATTATTTAAGCCTTTTATTAACTAGTTTAAGCCCATGGCCCATGTTAATTTTTTCTAATTATTCAATTTGGGCTTAGGCCATGAATAATTAATTAATTAAACTAGATAATAAAATTAATTTCTCTTGTTCTTTTATACTATTCCAGACTAAAAAATAAATTAGACTTTTGGAATAAAATAAAATCCTTTTTATTGTGACCATTTCCTTGATTAAATTAATTAGGACTTATGGGCTATCCAAGGACTAAAAAGATATATCGTTTTGACTACTAGAATAACCAAAATACCTTTACTACATAAATAGTTATATTTTACATTTTAAATATTTTCTAATATCATAATAATGAAATATAGACTCCAAGGACAATGCTGCGTTAGCTATGCCTTCGACCTATAGGTGAAATGACTAAAATACTCTTCTACATATTGTTGTGCATTTAGAGAGGAAAGAGTGTACTAACACCTCTCTAAAAGACATCTACTATATTTAGGCTTTTAGTCCAATGGTTTACGACTTCTTGGAATATTTTCGCTTTCCAAGGGAACTATGCCAGATTCTGTCTCTTTTATTTTGATCTCAATCATCTCAACTATATCATAGGAATCATACCAACAATCCACACAACATGATTACCAACCTATTGCAAAATGTCATGGTTGTGTTCATATCATTCATGTTTGATTCTCCACTCCTACAGCTCTTATCAAAGTAACGATATTGGCATACAAACATTATTTAGCTTCTTTGCACCCCTATCTGTCAAGCAGTTTGATCAAGAATCCATACAGATACAAGGATTTAGCCTATGCTTGTGAAAATCAGAGAATTATAAGGATGTAAACCACAACTACTTTGTAAGAAACATGAATAATCTTAATTAATTCATATCTTTAGCTCCTAGATACTCCTAAGTACTGACATTTGATTACAATTCTACTAAAAAGACTGGGGAGTTAAAACTAATGTTAGTGCACGTAAAACAGACCAAACTAAAACATTTTCTTAAAAGGTGTCTTAGTGCTTGTGCAGGAACCAATTCTCATGGTACCAACTAAAACTTTGATCTGAAAGCATAAAATTTTCTACACAATAACACATTTTAAGGATTTTAATCATTGATAACTTCATTAAAGGAATGATTGCTTTTCATTTCTTTATTGGGGTTATTGGATCATCATCCCGTAATAATTCCTCATGCTCTAGATCAATATGTAAAATTTTCCCTTTTGGTGGACTAGTCAAGCAAGAAAGTAAGAAAGACCACAATATTACTACTATAAGGAACAAGATATCAACTACCATTCCCTTTACTTACCTTTTTTTTTTCTTTTTTGGGTATGGTGGTGGGTGGTTTAAGGGTTTGGGAGAAAGAGAGGAGGTAGTTTGACAATGTCAGGAACATACTTGTATAAACTGAGATCAAGCAGGTCTAGTGCTATTCCTAGGTCTGGTTCAACATAGAGTTGAGGCTTGTGCAATTTCTCCAAAAAAAGTGATTGTATATTTTGTAAACTTGCAAATGCCATTGTGAAGCTTGAAAGATATTAATTTGTATGAAATTGAAATATTCAGAAAGGTAACATGAAAGATATTAATTTGCATGAGATGTGTTAACTTCAATATTTTCCAAGTTTCCCTTTTTAAAATTAAGTTCAACTTCTTCAGTTTTCTCCTAATTTCCTAATTTTGCTGGGTTCAATTGTTCCAATTCCTAATTATGAATTGTCTATGATCCATTGGCCATAGATTATTAAAGACCATCCTTTAGTCCTTCATGAATTATATATTTTATTTTGAACTTTAACAGCCTCCAATTCCTACTTTATTATCTAAGGCATCAAGAATGCTAGTAGAAGTGTGAGATGGAGCACTTGGTAAGAAAAAATACAGAAGTAACAAAATTGCTTACCTCTTCTTGTCTCTTCTTAAAGACATAAGCTTTGGTTGCGCTATCTGATTTGGTAGTTCATTCCAAAATCTTCAAGATTTACAAACATTTCAGTATTAGAAAAAGAAAAGAACCCCAAAAAGGGGGGGGGAAGAGCAATCTCTGCAATTTGATTTGCAACATACCAAAACACTACTACCGGCTCACTAGTGTACTGAAGAGAAGAGTTTTTTTTTTTTTTAGAAACAAATATGCAGAACATTGAGGAACAAGCAGCAATATTAATAAAAGGAGAACATCAAGGGGCACAAACAAATGGCAAGTCACCAAGAGAAAAGTAAGCATTAGTAGGAACAGGTAGAATGCTGGAATTTCTCTTTCTTTTTCCTTTTTTCCTGAGTATTACAGGTAATAATGCTGTAATTTTTTATTTTTTTTTTTGCATATTACCTCCATTTATGTTTAAGATTGGAGTCCTACAATGAGGGTAGACAACTCAAATGGGATGTTTATATCAAATTTAGCTCAACTTTCTAATTTAGATTCTGTAATAGTTAGCTTTCTCATCATTGTCTATTTATTACTTCTTTATGGATAAATTAGGATTACAACAAAAACCCAAACTAATCACATTACACAAAGCTGGTAAAAGGTTACGCACTTACAAAGTTATGGTCCCAAAAAGCCCAAAGATCCTATGTCAGTCAAAAAAATGTGATTATGAAGCAGCTTAACATAGCTACGCAAAGGTAAAACCTTTATATAAGTTGTGACAGAAAGCGCATTGTACCTCCAACTAATAATAAATTTCTAGAAAATACATCTTAATTTAATCCTGGTACTAACCTAACATGCTAATAGGAACTTATGTCTAATAATCCAAATTCTTGAGAAAAAAAAATAGTAGAGTATTAACTCTAAGTGTGTTACAGTATTACAAGTATGCAAACAATCACTGTTATTGGATCAAGGACAAATCTAAACTTTTGTTTCAACATACTTACTTTAACTTGCAAAGAAACGTTGTAGGTTTTTTCAATCGGTTTTCAATCCTCTCTCCACTTAACAAGGGAGCAATCCTCCTATCACCCATATGTGATCCAGTAATTGATCCAATGGAGTCATACCAACAACAAATTGCAGAGGATACTGTATTGATGGATATCTTCTGAAGGAAAAAATTGCATAGCAACTAAGAAAGGGAAAATTTGAAAACCATACAGTAGATAAGAAAGGGGAAAAAATTGCCCCTTTGTTGTGCTCTGGCCCCACGATCGGCACCTTTAGATCTTCTAAATAGACGGCGACAAGAAATTGCAATTCAAAGGTTCAAGAGAGACAAAGAATAGGGATTGATGGGCTTGATGGGAAAAAATCCATTAACATTAGAAATGGGAACAACTTCCGTAGCATAACATACTCAAAGAACAGAACAAAAATATTAACCATGCCCTCAAAATCCTTCAATCAGAAAGGCAGCAACTAAGAAAATATTAAATGCCAAAAGAAAATGGAGCCAAACCAATAAGAAATCGCAAAAGACATTATATTGATGGAAATCTTCTGAAGGGAAAAGTCACACAGCACGAAGAAAGGGAAAAAAAATCGCACCTTTGTTGTGCTCTGGCTCTATGACCAACACCTCAGATCTTCCCGATTGACGGCAACAAGAAATTGCAATTCAGAGGTTCGAGAGAGACACAAAGCTAGGATCAATTGGCTTGATAGGAAAATGGGTAAAGTGAAAAAAATGGGTTAATTTTTTTTTTTTCACTACTGCAGAAAGAAGGGATGGGATTTTAGATTTAGCGCTATTTTTTTTAGTCATGGTGCCTTATTTTTCTAGTTAAATTTCTTTTTCTTTTTAATTTGAACAGCTATTGTGACAATTTAATCATGTCAAAATAGATAATAGAACGTCAAAGAACAAATCATATCCCAACACATTTCAGAAAATGTCATAATATGATTCTAAAAGGATATTAAATTTTACATTGTTAGTAAATTTAACAAAACGACATAGTTTTGCTTATATCTATTATGACGCTTTCAGCTAAATGTCACAAAATTATACTTCTAATTACATCTTTAAAAAAATGTTGTAATAAATATGTCGCAATAAGCCTAATTTCTAGTAGTGTACCCTAAAGCCAATATCCAAGTCATGTTCCCTAGGGCCCTGGATAATTAGATCATTCGGACAACCACAAGGGGTGATATAGTGTAGACACTATCTTGTAAAAGTTTGTTTTAACTAACTAGTCACATATACCCAATATACAAGCATATTGATCCTTCTTAAGAACCTCAACTATAGTATATCAAAACATACGCTTCTAGCTTTGTCAAACCACCAACTTATACTCAAGATGTAGAGTACAAGTCTATGCTGTAGCAGTAGTCTGGGTTTCTATCACATAGTACTTTTAGAAACTACTACTACAGGTTCTGTTCTATATATTCGAAATACCCTTGTGTTGTGAAATGAGTAGACTACTCATTGGCTAAAGGTAAGCCATTCCTTAGTAAGAATTCATAACATAATAACCTTGCCATGATGAGATTCTCATTCTCATCATCCAGTTAAGAACAATAGTTTATATGTTAAATATCCTATAGTCTATACCTTACTATGAAAGACCTCTATTCACATGAACCATTTACTTAAACACAATGGATTTTTGTAATAAAATCGCGCACAAATATAAAAAAGATTTCACAAACAAATTCTGAGAAAAAAATGCTTTTACTAATACAAGTTAAAATTACATTAGAAACCTAGTTTAGGAAGGCATACACTCCAACAATCTCCCACTTGCACTTTAAGACTAAGTAAGTCCATAGGTGCGCATCTCTATGGCGTTTAAGTGTCTTCTAAAGACTCTCTCCACTAAAGACTTGGTGAAAGGATTTGTTAGATTATTCTCTGAGGCAATCTGTTCCACCACGACTTCCTATTTCTAGAGAAAATCCGATCAAGTGGTACTTCCTCTCTATGTACTTCCCCTTTTTTGTGGTTCCTTAGTTCTTTAGTTTGTGAGACTCACTAGTGTTGTCGTAATATATTACAACTGGTTTGTCCATTTGTGGCACGACTCCAAGTTCCAAAAGGAACTTCCGAAGCTAAACTGCTTCCTTAGATGCCTCTGAAGCAGCCACATACTCTACTTGCATAGTTGAGTCAATAATGCAAGATTGCTTGATACTCTTCCATGAAATGTCTCCACCAGATAAGGTGTAAACATATCCACCAATAGATTTTCTCTCATCTTTATTCGTCTAGCAGTCTGAGTCCGTGTATCTTGTAGGAACCAAGTCATCAATTCTGTATACCAGTCTATAATCTTTCATACCTTTAAGATACTTAAGAATACGCTTTACAGCATGCCAATGAATCTCCCCAAGGTTTGACTGATATTTGCTAACTAAGCCTACGACAAAACAGATATCTGGCTTAGTATACAACATTGCATACATGAGACTTTCCACATCATAAGTATAGAGAATCCTACTTATTCTATCTTTTTCTTCTTAAGACTTTAGACAGTCCTTTGAAGAAAAAAACAACGCATGTCTGCAAGAGATCAACGCCCTCTTGCATGAGTCCGTGCTGAACTTGGCCAGTATTTTGTCAATATATGTAGCTTAGGATAAACCTTACATTCTCTGCTTTCTATTTCTAAGAAGCTTTATCCCGAGAATGTAACTGGCTTTACCCAAGTCCTTCATATTGAATTGACTAGATAGCCAAACCTTAGTAGATGACAGTGTTCCTACATCATTTCTAATTAGTAGAATATCATCCATATACAGTACAAGAAACATCATGTTTATGTCTTCTAGTTTCCTATATACACATAGTTCATCCTCATTTTGAATGAAACTGTAAGACTTTATAGTTTCAATGAAATGAATGTTGCATGCCCTGCTAGATGTCTCCTTAAGTCTATAAATGAATTTATTAAGCTTACAAATCATATACTCTTGGCCTTCAGTAATGACACCTTCTGATCGGGATATATAGATGTCTTCACTAAGATGACCATTTAAAAATGTCGTCTTGACATCCATTTACCATATCTCGTAGTCATAATGACATGCGATGGTAATGAGGATACAAATGGACTTAAGGATGGCTACTGGGGAAAAGGTTTCCTCATAATGATCCCTTCTTTCTGAGTATATCCTGTCGTCGCAAGCCTAGCTTTGAAGGTTTCTGCCTTCCTATCTGCTCCCCTCATTCTCTTGTACACCCACTTACACCTAATAGGTTTTATACCTTCAGGTGAAGCTACAAGATCCCAAACCTGATTGAAGTACATAGACTCAATCTCCCCTTTTATTGCTTCATGCCATAGATTTGTGTCAGTATCAACAATAGCCTCCTCGTATCTAGTGGGATCTTGCTCCTGATGGTCGGAGACTAGGTTAAAAGTATCTCCAGTCCATCTTTCTGGAACTCTAGATATCTTCCCAATATGATGAGGCTCCATTTGTATAGGTTCCTAATGTTGTGCCTCTTCTTGTTCTATAATCGGGTTTGGAAACATTGATTCAGAAGATAACTTCTCTTCGAGTTCCAACCTTGTTGAACCATTAGTGGATGTACTTTGTTCATCCTCCAAGTATCTAACATTAGTACTCACGTGTACTTTTTGCTCATTGGGACGATAAAAGTAACCACTATTTGTACCTTTCAGATACCCAACAAAATAGCATAATTCTGATCTCAGTTCTAATTTGTCTCCCTTGATAAGTACATAAGCTGGACAACCCTATATCTTGAGATGATTTAGACTTGGCTTACACCCATTCCATATCTAATAGAGTGTCCTAAGTATTGACTTGAAAGGCACTAAGTTCAAAATATATGTCGTTGTTTCTAGGGTATATCCTCAAAAAGACACTGGAAGAGTAGCATGAGACATCATGCTTCAGACTATTTCCATAAATGTCTTGTTTCCTTTTTCAGCTACTTCTTTCTACTGGGATGTCCCTGATATAGAGAGCTAGAATACTATCCCATGATGTACCATCTAATATTTGAATTCACTAAGGAGGTATTCTCCACTACGATCCGATCGTAAGGTCTTGATTACTTTACCTGTTCAATGCTCCACTTCAGTTTTAAACTTGTCAAAAGAGTCAAACTTGCGTCTCATTAGATAAAGATAACCATACTATGTACAATCATCTGTGAAAGTGATGAAGTACTCAAACCCCTTTTGTTGGTGTAGACAAAGAACTACATACATCAGTGTGAACCAGACTTAATGCTTCTTTAGCTCTATCTGCCTTTTGGGTAAATGACCTTTTGGTCATTTTCCCCATAAGACACGATTCACATTGAGGCCAATTTTTCAATCTTAATGAGCCTAAAGACCTATTATGGATTAACCTCTGAATCCTAGTTGAGTTAATGTGACCCAACTTTAGATGCCAAAGATATGAGTCATGACATTGGTTTTTCTCTTCCTATTTAAAGGTTCAGATTCAGCATTATTCAATTGTAAATAGAATTAATGAAGAATAGATTTTCATATTTATGCCCAGTATATATTACCTCTCTATTTCTAGTGATAATAATACCATAATGGAAAGAAATTGAATATTCTTGATTTATTAGTTTTGCAACTAAAACAAAATTCTGTCTAAAACTAGGAAAAAATAAAATATCCTTCAAAATAACTATTCTATTACAATCAAAAGTAAGTTCCAGTTCTTCCACAACAAGGGCCCAAACTTGTGCTCTATTTCCCACACGTAGTCCATGTTTGCCCTTCTGGAGTCTTCTAATCTTCCTAAACTCCTGCAAGGAGTTATAGATATGACCAGTGGCTCCTAAATCAACAATCTAAGTGGAAGTTGATCCAACCATTGATATAGACACTAGATAGAGAATATTACCTATGGGGTTTTTCTTTGCTTGAAGATCTAGACACTTCTTTTTCCAGTGTCCCTTCTTCCCACATTTAAAGCATTTGTCATTAGGTTTGTCTTTGGGCTAGGACTTAGGCTGGTGCACAGCATTTCCTTACTTCTTTTTGAACTTTCTGGGCTTGGGCCCAATTCTTGAAAAAGAGGCCACCATAACTCTTGCCTGTGGCTTTATGACCTTCTCAGCCACCTGAAACTCCTTTATCAACTCCGTTAAACTTATGTTTAACTTGTTCATGTTGTAATTTAACTTGAACTATATGAAGGAGCTCGGTAAAGATTCAAGAACCATATTCACTTGGCTCTTGGGGTGAATGACAGCCCCTAAGACTTTTGTTTCCTTAAAAGTAGCAATCATCTCAAAAGCAGCCATCTTGGAGTTTATAATCGTTCGAAGAGCCACTTGCCTTGCAGGCTGGCTCTTATTCACGAATATTGTGGCTAGTGATGTGCTAATATCTTATACAGTAGCCATGTGCTTGAGTTTGGACTGAAGCACATTTGACATAGAAGCTAACATATAGTATCGGTCTATTTCGTCAGCCTTCTTCTATGTCTTTTTAGCCTCACGCTCCTCAGCGGTGGAACCTTCCCCGATTACTGGGCAGGTCTCGTATAAGACATACATACTTATACTTCTCAACTATGAGTATTATGTCCAGGTTCCGTTTCTAATCCACATAGTTTTGATCCGTTAGCTTATTCTCGCAGAGAATAAAGGCTAAGGGACTGAAAGAACCTCCACCAACCATTTCTGAAAGTTTTGAAAAACAAAAATAATTTTTTGCACTTTATCCTCATATTAAACTTGATAATATCTAACCCCATAACTATTATCATTAACATGATTAATTTAGCTCTTAGAAAAACTGACATAGCTTCTTGGGAAGATTAACAGTTTCCTAAGCTAAGTGTGTTAACCATAACAAATTAATTTCCCTTCTAGGTAATGATCTAGAAGATAACTCCATCGAGGGGATGGCCGTTTCTTCTCATTTTTTATGGACATACCTCGCATTATAACTTCTAACGTGGGTTGGCCGATCATAGTACGTGTCCCGAGTTATTAATTACATCATTCCATTAGTTCTAGATCCTTGTGGTATCTCCATCCTATACGGGTTCATTCCCAGAGTAATGCGAGGAGACCCACGATCTCTAATGAGGATCGTGATGGAAGTTGTGGGGCTATTGGAACCCTTCTCCTACTTAGTTTTTTAAATAAAGATTTTCTTGAAAAAATATCATTTGAAAATTTTTAATTAAGTTCTCTTTTAACTTAAAATAAAACGTTTAAATCCATAAAAATTTCTATGTCAAGGTTTGTACTTTTTGAGAAAAATTTCCTTATGGATTAATTTTACTTAAGTTAAATACTTAATAATTTCAAAAATTTTCCACTTAAAAATTCCTATAGATTTTGATCTCAAGGTTTTATTTGACAAAAATACATTTTCCTCTTGAGAAAATAAATTAAAATGGCTTTCCATTTTAACTTACAAAAATTTCTAAATCTAAAATATTTTCTATGTCAAGGATAAAAAACCTTTAAGAAAATAACCAAGGATTAATTTTTGTTTTAGTTAAAATAACCATTTCATTAAAGAAAAATATTTTTCCTTTTCAAAAAAAGTCTTTGAGAAAACGTGCGCACAGGACTTAAAATAATTAGCATGCTAGAAAATAGTAAACGTTTTCATGCTTTTCTATTTTTAATCCTAAGTGCTGAAATAAAAGAATTAAATACATTAATTAAATGGTCTTGTTTAATCCTAAAATCCTTTGCTATCATTTTTCATGCAAATATATTCAAAAAAATATTAACTATTACAATAAAAATAACTTTGCTTGGTATGAGACAAAAAATTAAAAATTTTTTTTTCTGGTCCAGTGCACCCGCCACATAGGATCATGGCCCATGGGAAGGTCCGCGGGCATGTGCACCCGCACGCTTACCCGGGAAGCATCTTGACCAGGA
Organism: Voacanga thouarsii; assembly: GCA_026120185.1. NCBI lineage: Eukaryota > Viridiplantae > Streptophyta > Magnoliopsida > Gentianales > Apocynaceae > Voacanga > Voacanga thouarsii. The sequence goes on from JANUWF010001161.1 coordinate 1,552,723, forward strand.
TGCATTGCACCCTGGTGAGGATGCTTCAACATCCATGAGGTTGCTGTGAGCATCCTTCCTTGCACGCGGCCGAGCTAAGGCAAGCTGGGCCTAGCTGCGACTTCCAGCTGCGGTTGGCCTAGGCATAGCCTCGGTTCCATACAAGACCGAGCCGCGACTTGCTCAGCTTCTGGCTGGGCTTGGCAGCTCGGCTCATCTTCCTCCTTAGATTTTTTTTTTCCATTGTTTCATTTGCCATTTTTCTCCAGACTTCTCTGCAACGCTTTGCGATCATCGTAGGTAGCCTCTTGTTACATTTTTCCACAAAAAACATAACGTCTGCCTATACCCTTTCAAATCGGGTTTACACAAAAACTTAACAAAGCATTACAAAAAAATTATAGAGGCTCTTATGCCTCAACGGTGAGATTTACAATGCATATACCCATACCAAAACAGTAAAGGATCTTAATATATTAATAGAATTAGTAGCATGCATTCATCCTACAACATTCAAAGCATCACGCTCTGATACCACTTGAAGCTAATGAACCAGAGGAAGCCATGCTTGCAACACTATAAAACCAGACAAAACACCAGACACGGCGCAGAGGAAGGTAAAAAAAAAATACCTTTGTGTGTCCTTGGTCTGTTTGGCTGAGAAGAAGAGGAACTGACCATTGGTGTGCCTACTTGTCTTGGCTCCGATTTAAGTGAAAAACCAATGATCCTTTGGCTTTTCGCTTCTCAGAATATTCCTCAACCCAATTTATGTTGGTAAAACAACCTAGGCGAGGAAAGACTTTTCTTAAACCTTTGCTATAAATTAGCAAAATCAAGAATGTTACATAAAGAAAATAATGAACGAGGGAGAGAGAGGAGAGAGAACAAGCACTATTTTTTTCACTCTCGTGTGACTTCTGTCTTTCTCAACTGAGAGCTATAACTTCTTCACAATCTCAGATAACCAAAACACTAAGGTTTTGACATTTCAAAACTGTAACACCCTACTACCTAGGCCTAACAGGGCCGAGGATATCGTCTCGTCCAAAGGACAAGGGGTCTTTATTACTAGGTCACACAAATGAAAATAAAACAATACTTTAAAATTGAACTTATTACAACCCAAAAATTTAGGGACAATTCCAAAATAAATTGATTGCTATCATCTCTCAAAGCAACACATAAAATAAATAACATAAAGTCTTCAAAGCAGCCAACAAATCTAGCTACTCATCTCCATAGCAGGATCAACCTGAAAACATGGTATAAAAGGTAATGAGATAAAAATCTCAGTAAATTCGTGTGTGCTTTGAGTGTTTCAGGTAAAAGAGTTCATGTATGCAAGTTGTAAAAATTGTATAAGAGAAAGTACTGGCAAGCATTAAATAAGGTTAAAAATAAAGAGTGGTGTTTTGCTTTCCAAACCATACATGTTCACAATAAATACAACCACTCAAATGTGTGGCCATAGGTTACCACACGATGGGCCCCACAACCACATAACGGTCAAAATACCACACTTTGTGCAGACTGACAAAAGAGTAGGTGATCGGCCTACCGGGTAAGATACTCCTCCTTCTCAACACCCAAACTTACCGGTAGTCTACTCTGGAAACACACAGTCCACATGACTGAAACTTGTTAGCTCGGACCGGCATAATCTACTAGACTGGCATCCTATCTAGGAAAGACTCACCCCTCAGAGGTGGCCACCTACTGAAAGACTTACCCTAACCCTTCAAAGACTAGTCCTAGTAGTCTACCGTTACTGAGTACTCAACGTTGATTGTCCCACTGGGAAAAAACTGATAAAACATTGCTTTATTTGGAATTAGCAATTAAGGGTTTCTAAATTCGTGTCAAAGTTGATTTTTAGAAAGAGTTTAGTGTTTGTGCAAAACTGCTTGTTTCATTTTCAAATGATTTGTTTGACTGAACAAGAAATGAAATAGTCCTTAATTGCCTTTACAAAATGAGTATACATACATTTCGTGTTTGGCTTGCCATAGTAACCTTTTTGTTATCAAATAAGTTTATGCAGGAACTTACCTGATCTTTGCTTGATCAAAATCAAGAATCTTTCAAAGCTGACCTAACCCCACCTGGAGTAAACACAAGTCATATGGTTATACTAAAGCTATATTCGATTCCACAAATAATTCTAGTTCAACTTATTACAATTATGACCCTAATGTCCTAAGCTTTAAGGCTAGATGATAAAGGCTTTTATAAAATGAGACTAGCTTTAAAATAACTAGGGGTTGTAAAATGATTACTAAGAAGTTATAGGCTGAAATAATAAATCTTGAGTGTTGTTGTTAATAAATAAATTAGGGTTTCATTGGTGAAGAATCCTAAGTTTTAGGTGATATTAATAAATGGTCATTCTTAAATAATAATTTTAAAGTAAATATTAAATTATTACTAATCTCTTAATTAATAATTAATAGATAGAAAATAAGTAAAATTAATAATAAATAAATTTTATTAAATCTTGATTAGCAAATAAATATGATATATATGAATATATGGCCTACAAGATTAATATTTTACCTATTATTATTATTATTTATATAAAAGGTTTTATTTATTGTTATTATCATATATAAATATTTATATATTACAAAAGATATCATTTATTTGTCTAAAATATCACTATTTCATTTAATATTCCAATTCCAAAACTTCCTATGGTTTTCAAAATCTTTGGAGGAAAATATAGTATTAATTTTAATTATTGTAATAAAATTGGCTAATTAAAATAACTTAGGATCAACATAGTCATGATTATAATTTTCCTGTTGCTAACAAGAATCATGAACATATACCCCAACATCAATCAACAATCTATCATTTTCATGAATAAAAGCTTAAATCCATATCTACTATCACATGGCCAAATATCTACTAAGCATAATCATACTCATGGCTTCAATGAAAATAAGAACATAATACCATATTCACCAAAGTTGACATAATATCTAGCATACTTAAACATTCATACTCCCTTAAGACATGAAGAACATGCATCGATCCACAAGGAATTTCATAAAGCTTAACCATGGCCAAACATTCTTATGCTCCAATCTCAACTCCTTCATACATAATCATATACTCAATCCCCAATCATATTCTATCCATTTCTATCAACATCTAAGAGACATAACTTTAGAATTGAAGAGAATGTTAAAGAGAAATACTTGGTTGATGACTATCTCGATGAAGATTTAAGGAGATCCACACGCTTGAGAGGCTTGAACCGTCCAAGAGAGGAGAAGGAAAATGGCCATGGTTGTAGCAACTATTTCGGTAGAGAGAGAGAGAGAGAGAGAGAGAGAGAGAGAGAGAGAAAGAGAATATTAGTATGATATGTTAAAGATTGAAGGTAAGAAGAAGAACAAAAGTTGTTCTTGGTTACCTTGATGATGTTCTTGTGACTTCAAGGAAAATTTTGGTTTTTTATCTGATTGCAAATTTTTTTTTTCTAGATTTGATGTTATAAAATCCAGAAATGGACTCTAGGGAGTATGTAGGCATGCTCTGGAGTTTTTGGGAGGGATTAGAGGTGTTTAGAGTGGTCTTAGGCTTGAAGAAAGGTAGTGTGTTTTCTTGGTGTTATTGGTGAAAATGGAGAGAATTGGAGAGAAATGCTAGACGAAGTTGCTGAAGGGGTTGGCCGAGTGATTGAGGAGGTTTTGGGATTTTGATTTTCAGATTAGAGGGAAGAGAGAAATTTGGTTGTTTGAAATTCAAATGGAGAAATTTATGGAGTGTTTTACGGTAAAAGATATGGTAATGATGTTTGATTGATGGAGGTTCCCTGGAGCTACAATGGAGCCAGCTGGTTTACTAAAATGAATGAGAGTTGATGGAGCTATAAGGCTGGCTGAAATTCTGAGTTCAATGGTGGGAGAATTTCTGGCTTTTGGAAGCTTAATCCAAGGGTGTTTTCATGGAGCAATTGCTGGAATTTTTGAACTTCAAATGAAAGTTTGATTGGAGCGATTGTAGGTGAAATTTGAGGAGTGGCTATGGAGTCTAATCGTGTAAGGTCAGTGGAGGGGGCAATGGAGTTTAGTTCATGGCTGAACAAAGGTAAACTCACAGAAGTTTGAGGTGATTTTTGGACAAGGCTTGAAGAGGGAGGAAGGCTGGAATTTTCTGGTTGAGATTCGAATTGTTTGCTGGAATTTGCTGTGCAGTTTTTCTACAAGGTTCCAGCTGATTTGCAGAGGGTTTGGAGAGGTATTTGAGGGTCCTTTAAGGCTGGTTTCCAGCCTTCTATATGGAGGAAAAGCAGAGGAAATTTACTGGTTTGAAGGGTAGAAGAAACAGCTTGTTTTTTGTCTGCTATGCATTGAAGCTGTCTAGAATTTTTTTTCTGGTTTGCACAGCTTTGTGCAGTCCGATTTTTGGCAAAGAATTTCAGTCTTCAAGCTGAGTGAGTTGGCCATTTTTTTGACAGCAATTGAGTAAGGAAGATGGCTAAGGTTTTCGAAAGCTAGGCTGCCTAAGAATCTGGAAAAATTTCAGATTTCTTCCATGGAAAAGATGAACACTATGGAGTGGAGTGAGGTCCAACCATGGGAATTAATTTCTCCTGGGAACCTTCCTTAACCCCTTCCCTATTTTCAGTCCAATATCTAACCTCTAAGAATTACTTTCGAAATTTAAAGGCCAATAAACCTTGCTGAATTTTCTGGAATCAAAACATAGATTTGGATAAATTGAACAAATTTAATTGGTAAGGAATTTAGGGTAAGCTAGGAAATAAAAGGACATGAATCCCTTAAGAATACTTTTTAGGACATAAGAATAGGATTTGGATATTCCCTTCATGACTCCCCTAGGATAACTCTCCTATTTTTACTTATGGAATGCAAGGGATGAAAAATCCAACCTTATATATATATATATATATATATATATATATATATAATAGGAGTTGCGGAAGCTTCCTGTTACAACACATTGCACATTCCTACATTGACATGTGGCACTGTTTTAGAGGGTTTTTTTCCCCTGGTGAAGAAATTTTAAGGTTTTTTTTTAATATTTGGGTTATTTGAATTTAATGAATTTAGATAAGATAGATGTAATCAAATTCAATGAATTCAGATAACTTGGAAGTAGTTATAGTTATCTGAATTCATATAAGATAGACGTAATCAAAGTTACGTCCACCATTGCCACCAGAGGTAACCTTTCATGTCTCTTGCCCGTGAAGGTATGTTTTCTGCATAATGCATGGTGCTTTATTTCCTTTTGTTTCCCAGTTTACCATTGCCACCAGAGGTAACCTTTCATGTCTCTTGTCCTTTAACGTATGTTTTCTACACAATCCATGGTGCTTTCTTTCCTTTTGTTTCCCAGTTTGATAATTCTTATTGCAATTGATTGAATTTACAGTGGAGCTATTCATTTAAATTTTTTGCATGTTTTTCTCATTCTGTTAAAAGCGGAAAAATAAGTCAATGATGCCTGTAACTTGCTTCTGTTATTGCTTAAAGAAAATAGCTTTCGGGGATGTTCTGCTATGCTAATCACTATTCAGATTTTGAAAAGTTTGATGAAATAGAGGAAAGCTAGGAAAATAGTCTGGCATTATGTATATGATGTAATTGGTGGGTGGCAAGATAAAGTTAATGCACTATGGTCTTACATTTCAATGCATACCAGTGGTTTTATTTGGAAGTTTCATCTTTCTGGCAATTTGTGAATCTTAATCTCCTGTGTAACTATGTTGTTTTGAAACTAAAGGGTCTAATTTGAGTTTTCTACACTTAAAGAAGGAGAAATGGAGAAGGTTTTGGCCGGCAGTTTCAGACTATCATGGAACTTTGGGGTTAAAGTTTCCATCAGTGACGTTTTGTTTTTTGTGTTCCAGTCCAATAAAGAGACTTTTGATTTGACTTTGGAATCTTCACAACAACCTCACCGTGCGTCTAAGGCTTCCCTTGCTGTTCCATTTTGTATTGCAATTTTGTCTTCTTTATTTTTTCCTCTTATTGGCTCCATTTTTAAAGGAAACCAATTCTGTAATATTTTTTATTTGCTATTTTTCTTTTCTGTGATTTACTGGGCAAAGCTAACTCAACTACAAGTTTAGATCAAGTTAGGATATAAGTTTCAAATGCTTTAAGTTTTTCTATTTTTCTATTCTGCAATTTCTGTTTTTCTTTTCTTTTCTATTTAGAGTATATATGAATCTCCATTTTGTCATGTCTTTTAAGATTTTCTCTTCTAAGAGTATCAATTTTCAGAAACATTCTATGCTTTTGAAGGAATCTAATCAATGGGTATTGGAGTTTGTGCTCACAACTTCCTCCTGACTTTTGTTCGGCACTCAAACTACTTTATTTGCTGGAATTATAGTGAAAAATTTTCAGTTTTTGCACTTGCGTTCACAATTCATAGAAAATTTGGCCTGTAATTGTTGATGACACCCATACTTCATATTGAAGGAAATTGAAGAAAACATATAGCTGAAAAAGGATCCCTTTGAAACATACTTTCTTAAATTTTAAAATGTGGATTTGGTTTTGCAGAATGTTCATTCATTTATGTATTTTGACAAGTTAGCATTATTTTCTGAAAATACATTCCAAAAGAAAAAGAAAAAAAAAATCCATTACATATGTAACTATTAAAATCCTTCTATCAAATACATCAAAAATTAAATTTCATAATGTATTTATAATTTTAAAAAAATAAATATATTCCTCCCATGCATCGCACGAGCAACAACATAGTTAAAATAATCATGACAAAAACTTAAATGATGGGATTTGAACTCAAGACCTTAGAGATTAATTCCAAAGCTCTAACCACTAAACCACAACAACTCTTGTTCCTATTTTCTCTCCCAAATATTCTTCCTATTTAATCCTCAAGCTATCTTCCTATTTTGACTTCAAGCAAAATTACCATTTTACCCTTCCTACTCAATAAGCATAACTAAGCCTTCTAGAATATAAATCATAATTTTAAAGCACATAAAATCATATATATATTCATGCAAGAAAATATAATATGCATCCCGACCCCCTTACTCTAGGGTTGGCTTTAGGTGGGGTTTCACAAAAACTCCTGGAAGCTATCAACAGAAGAGGTTTAGCTAAACTTTAACTCTTCTATTCCATGAATAAAAATAACCCTTTAGTCCAGGCTATTAGGCCAAAATTAATTTTTTATTTTTCTTGGACCCAATAAGCCAAAAAATAATAACCATTAATTATTTATTTCCTAGGCCTATTAAAATAACCCAATAAATAATTAATGAGCCCAAATGAGCTAAAATAACTATTTAAGTCTTTTATTAACTAGTTTAAGCTAGGTTAAATTTTTCTAATTATTCAATTTGGGCTTAGGCCCTGAATAATTAATTAACTAATTAAACTAGATAATAAAATTAATTTCTCTCATTCCATTATATTATTCCAGTCTAAAAAATAAATTAAATTTTCTAAATAAAATAAAATCATTTTATTGTGACTATTTCCTCGACCTAAAATAATTAGAACTTACGGGCTATTCTAAGGACCAAAAAGACATATTGCCTTGGCTACTAAAATAACCAAAATACCATTGCTATATAAATAGCTATATTTTATATTTTAAATATTTTTTAATATTACCATAAGAAAATATTGATCCCAAGGACAATGTTGCATTAGCTATGTGTTCGATCCACAGGTGAAATGACTAAAATATCCCTCTACACATCATCGTGCATTTAGAGAGGAAATAGTGTACTAACACCTTTCTAAAACACATCTACAATCTTTAGGCTTCTAGTCCAATGATCTATGACTTCTTTAAATATTTTTGCTTTCTAATGGAGCTACCCTAAAGCCAATATCCAAGTCATGTTCCCTAGGGCCCCGGATAATTAGATCATTCGGACAACCATAATGGGCGATATAATGTAGACACTATCTTGTATAATTCTGTCTTGACTAACTAATCACATATACCCAACATACAAGTATATTTGTCTTTCTCAAGAACCTCAACTATAGTATATCAAAACATACGATTCCAGTTTCATCAGACCACCAACTCATATTCAAGGTGTAGTGATGTGTTTGAATTTGGGTATAAAAAATCATAGAAAATAAGCATATTCCCAATCAAGTTTAAATTAAAATGTTAACCCCAAATTACACATATGAGCAAGCGTACTCATCATTAAGCATGGCATAGGGTTTAAAACGAGTGTCGATCCTCAAGGAACAAGTATGCATTAGTTACTTTTTTTTCATTGTTTAACTGACTCAATAAAGTGAAAAAGAATAAAAGGAAAAAATAAAATAAAATAAAAGAATATAGGTAACACCCCACTACCTAGGCCCGACAGGGCCGGGGATGTCGCCCCGTCCAAAGGACAAGGGGTCTTTATAACTAGGTCACACAAAAGAAAATAAAAGTAATACCTTGAAATTGAACTTATTACAACCCAAAAATACATGAACAAATCCAAAATAAATTGTTTGCTGCCATCTCTCAAACAACACATAAGGAAAATAACATAAAGTCTTCAAAGCATAGGCAACAAATCTAGCTATTCATCTCCACAGCAGGATCGACCTGAAAACATGTCATAAAAGGTGATGAGATAAAAATCTCAGTAAGTCCGTGTGTACTTTGAGTGTTCAGTGAAAATAGTTCGCGGATGCAAAATGTGAAAATTTTATAAGAGAAATATTGGCAAGCATTCAACATTAGTCAAAAACAAGAGTGGTATTTTTGGCTTTTCCAGCCATACATAATTTATAAGATCAACCACTCAAAAGAAAGGATTATGGGTTACCACACGCTGGGCCCCATAACCGGATGGTCAGTATGCCACACTTTGTGCACATTGCCGGTCAGTATGCCACACTTTGTGCACACTGCCGGTCAGAATGCCGACACTTTGTGCAGACTAACAAAAGGTAGGTGATCGGCCTACCAGGCAAGATACTCCTCCTTCTCTATACCCCAAATAACAACCGGGTGTCCATTCCGGCAAAACACAGTCACTTGACTGAAATAAAAATTACTAGCTTGGACCGGCATGACTAAGTAGTACTGACATTTCTCTAAGTTGAGTTTTATCTTCTGGAGGTGGCCTCCTGCCAGAAGACTCACTCTTGTTCTTCAAAACTAGTACTACTAGCCTACCCTTATTGAGTACTCAACGATAATTGTCCCCCTTGGGAGAAAACTGGTAAAACACAGCTTTACTTGAAAATGGCAATTAAGGGTTTCCAAAGTCCTTGCCAAAATTGGTTTTAGAAATAGTTCAGTGTTTGAGTAAAACTACTTTGAAAATTTTCAAATAATTGGTTTGACTGAATCAAGAAAAGAAACAGTCCTTAATTGCCTTTACCAAATCAGTATTCACATACTTCGTGTTTAGCTTGCCATGGTAACCTTTTACAACAAACAAGTTTTATGCATGAGCTTACCTGATCCTTTGCTTGCTCAAATTTAAAAGTCTTGCAAAGCTGACCTAACCCCGCCTGGGGTAAACACAAGACATAAGGTTACACTCAAGCTATATTCACTTACACAAATAATCCTAACCCTAATGTTCTAAGCTTTAAGGCTAGATGATAAAGAATTTTATAAAATAAGTCTAGTTTGATAAGTTAAAATAACTAGGGTTTCTAAAATAATTGCAAATAAATTATAAACTCAAATAATAATTCTTGAGTGTTATTTTTAATAAATAAACTAAGGTTTGAATATTAAGTCCTAAATAGTACTAATAAATGGTGATTTAAAAATAGCTTTATTATAAATAAATATTTAATTACAAATGACCTTTAATTAATTTTTAAATAGATAATAAATAATGAATGAATTATTTTAAATTTTAATTAATAAATAAAAAATAGATTCTAATAATATTTTATTTATTGTAAAGGATTTATTACTATATATATTATTTTTTAATAAAAGATCTCATTTATTTGATAAAGAAAATATGAATATTTTAATTTATAAACCATTCTAAATCTCCCTAGAGTTTCGAATTTTTTAGGGAAAATATAGCAGCATTCTATTCAAGGTAATAAAATTTGTTAATAAAAATAATATAGCCTTAACAAGAAAATACTTTTTCACCATGATTTTCCTATTGCTAGAAAGGATTCATGAACACCTTCTCCATCATCAAACAATATATTAATCCATTCATGAACATACACTTGAACTATCTCATACCATCACATGGCCAAAATCCTACTAAGCATAATCATCAACCATGGTTTCCATGGAAAAATAAGAACATAAAAACCTAATCACCTTTGGTGTCATGGTCTCTAACATGCTTCAAACATCCATAAAATTTCATTAAGCACGAAGAACATACATTGATTCGAAAGGAAAACACATACATCCTAGTCATATACAACAATCATCATGTCCTAACTCCGTCCTCTTAATCCACATGCATATACTCAATCCCTTATCCATATTTCATTCTTCCTATCAATATCTAAGAGACATGAATACTGAATTAAAAGAAGGATTAAAGGAAAATACTTGATTTGATGAACACTTCGATGAAGAATTAAGAAGGTCCACGCGATTGAGAGCCTTGAATGATCAAACGGGAAAACGGCCATGGTTGATAGTTGATCAACCATTTTGGTTGGAAGAGAGAGAGAGAGAGAGAGAGAGAGAGAGAGAGAGAGAGAGAGAGAGAGAGAGAGAGAGAGCATTAGAACAGTACAATCGAATGGAAGAAGATGAACAAGAAGGTTATTCTTGACTTACCTTGTTGATGTTCTTGAGACCTTCAAAGAAAAGCTAATTTTGATCCGTTTGAAAATTCTTGTTTGCGAGGTTTTGTGTTATAAATACCAGAAATGAAGTTTAGAGATTAAATGGAAGTGATTTGGAGTATTTGAAGTGATTGGAGGTGTTTAGAGTAGGGTTAGGCTTCAAGAAGGTTAGTGTGTGTTCTTGGTGTTCTAGGTGAAAATGGAGAGAATTTGGAAGAAATGCTGCACGAATTTTGGTAGAGGGCTGGCCGAATGGTATGGAGTGAATGAGGGTTTCGGTTTTCAGCAAGAAGGAAAGAGAATGATCAGATTTTTTTTTGAAATTTAAATGGAGGAAATGGTGGAGATGTTTAAGGTAAGAGGTTAGCTATGGTGTTTGATCAAGAGAGGTTTCTATGGTCTTCAATGGTGTCGGCTGAACACGGTGGTCTTGCTGAAATGATTGAAGGTTAATGTTGCTCCAAGGCTGGTCGAAATTCAGTCTTAAATGGCAGAGGAAATTCTGGTTTATTTGCCTAATACAAGAGTGATTTTAATGGAGTAAAATGCTGAAATTATTTGAAGTTCAAAAAGAGTTTGAATGGAGTGATCTTAGGAGTGTTTTGTGGTGTGGCTATGGAGTCCATATGCTCAAGGTAAGTGTGGGGTTAATGGTGTTCAGTCTACAGCTGAGCAAGGTTCAATTTTACAGAGGTTGAAGGTGATTTTCGGCCTAGGCTAGAAGGGAGCAAAGCTGGAAAATTTTGGTTTCATGCTTCAAGAGTTTCGAAGGCTGTGCAGAATTTTTGCACACCTTCAACCCGATTTGCAGCTGACTCTTGAGGGAGTTTGAAGGTCTTTCTAAGGTGGTTTTCCATCCTTAATGCTGGAGAAATATTGAGGAGTTTTGCTGGCTTGAAGATGAATCAAAACAGCTTCATTTACTTGGTTGAAAGCTGCGAAAATGACCAGAATTTTTTTCTGGTTTGGTGCTGTTTGTGCAGTCCGAAAATTGCACAGATTTTCCAGCATTCAAGCCATATTAAATGACCATTTTTCTGGCAGAAAATGAGTGGGTTTACTGGCTGAATTTTTGAAGAAATGGCGTGTAAATATTCTGGAAAATTTCCAGATTTTCCTTTACTAGAAGATGAACAACATGAAGGAGAGTTTGAAGGTGCTATCATGGTGATTGATTTTCTCTTGGAAACCCTTCCTATTTCTCCTCCTACTTTAGGCCAACTTCCCAACCTCCAAAGCTGTTTTTCGAAATTCAAGTTGGAGGAGTTATCACAGAATTTTTTTGGAATTTAAAAGAAAGGATTTAATGGTTTTGAATTATAAAGATGTTAGGACAAGCTAGTGGTAATAAAAAGGATAAGAATTCCTCTAGAATTCTTTTTAGGACATGAGGATAAGATTATGACATTCTCTTCATGTCTCCCCTAAGACAACATTGCTATTTCCATGAAATGCAAGAAAACAAAAATTCAAACTTAGTTAAGATAATCACGACAAAAGCTTAAATGATGGGATTTGAACTCATGACCTTAGAAATTAATTCACCAAGCTCTAACCACTAAACCATACTAACTCTTGTTGTTATTTTCTCACCCACACTTCCTTCCTATTTAATCCTCAAGCTTTCTTCCTATTTTGACCTCAAGCAAAATTACCATTTTACCCTTCCTACTCGATAAACATAACTAAGCATTTTAACCTATAAATCACAATTCTAATGCACGTAAAATCATTCAAAAATATACATATTCATGCAAAATAATATGATATGCTTCTCGAGCCCCTTACTCAAGGGTTGGCTTTAGGTGGGGTTTTACAATATACACATGTCAATGATGGAGAATTATGTAACTCAAACCATTATTTTGACAAACATGACCTTAAAGTACCTAATCATTATCATAACTAATCATTCTCTTAGCATCATGAAGGATTAAGATAGATTCACTTCTTTTTCAATCCATGAAATCACTATCTTCTAGACAAATTAGCATCACATATTCTGTCTCAACTAATTCACCCAAAGATGCATTAAACAAAATCCTTGATTAAGTTTTCATATTCTGGCAAACTTAAAACATGATATTAACTAATGAATCCATATTTTGGCAGACATCAATTAACCTTTAATTACCTAGTTTTTAGCAATTAACCCATTTTTCAAGTAAGTTAATAGACAACAAATATGAAATTAATGAATTGAGACCATCATCAACCCCTTTGTCCAAGCAAGTTAATGGAAAAAAATAACCAACTAATCCCGTAATTAGCATAAGTAATTAAATACCAAGAATAACAATCAATTAATCAAAAAATCAAAGTAACTCTAAAAATCATAAATACCTAAAACAATGTCAAATTACAATAAAAAAATTAATACATTATTGTTCAAGAAAAGAAAACAAAGTTAAAAGAAAGCACTCATAGACAAGCCTCTTTCTTCTTCCTTCATGGACCCTCTTATACAATCCTCCTTGATTTGATAGAATTCCTCCTTAAATTTGAGTAATTTTCTGTTTTGATCCGTGAATTCTCCCTCAATTATTTCTCTTGAGAAAATATTGGTGATGCACTCTAAAATATATCTAAGTCTCTACATTGTGCACCCCCTTTTTTCTAAGGTAAATAGCCTTTATTTATAGGCTTACAAAGTTCCTAAAAGAATCCTAAGTAAAGAAGAAGTAATTACTAAAAATCCAAAACCAAAAAGGAGTTGTAATATTCCTAATTAAATTCTAAGAAATAATAAAGATGTACACCGCCTTTAATTTTGCAATTCAGAAGTTGAAATCAATTTGGACTTTTAATTTTGTCTTCTTACACTGAAGTCATTCTTGTTATTTGGACGAAATTTGGCTTCAATTAAGCCTACACACAATTGTTGAGCTGACTGCCGCTTTTCTTTGTTCTCCTTGAATCGGCTCAATTGAAGCTGCAAACCACCCAAGCCACGAAGCGAGACAATGCCTTGCTATGCCAACGAAACTGATTTCCCTTTTTTTTTCGTCTTCTTGCTCAGTCGCACGAAGCTGCTTCTTTTTCTCGCTATCAGCTTCTCCGAGCCGCACTTCCCTTGTTGCCTTTTTATGTTGTTGTGTCAGCTCAATTGAGCCACTGCCTAAAATTGCACTTTCTCCTTTTGTCCAACAGCTTTTGTTGATTTTTCCTTTGTCCAGGACCCACCTATATTTGTTTGCTTCCTTTTTCCTTCTTTTGTTCTCTATTCTTCTTTTCCGTGTTTTCCGTGTTTGAGCCGAGAAGCTTAACCAAGCCGTGGCTTTTGTTTCCTTTTCCTTTCCAAGCTCCAATTGCAATTGCTTCCTTTGTTCCTTCAATTTCTCCGCATTTCTCTGCTATGCAGTGTAAGACTAGCACCGGCTCTACTCTCTTGGCGTGGTGCTAGGTCTGTGCTGAAAAATTACATAATTAGCTCCAAATTTCACCTATATTTGTATAAAATTACAGAAAAGTATTTTTATAAGGGAAATATCAAATAGGAAGGAATATGACTAGTTATGGTATTAAAAGTGTTTCAATTTAGCCTCAAATAACTAGAAAAATAATAATGATTTTAACACCTATCATGTAGAGTACAAGTCCACGCTGTAGTAGCAGTAGTTTGGGTTTCTATCACATAATACTTTTAGAAACCACTACTATAGGTCCTATTCTATGTATTCGAAATACGCTTGTGTTATGAAATGAGTAGATTACTCATTGACTAAAGGTAAACCATTCCCTATTCAGAATTCATAACAAAATAATCTTGCCATTATGAGATTCCTATTCTCATCATCCGATGAAGAACAACAGTTTAAGTGTTAAGTATCCTATGGTCTATATTTTACTGTGAAAGACCTCCATTCACATGAACCATTTACTTAAACAGAATGGGTCTTTTTCAATAAAATCGTGCAAAAATATAAAGAAGATTTTACAAACAAATTATGAGAAAAAATACTTTATTAATATAAGTCAAAATTACATTAGAAACATAGTCTAAGAGGGCATACATTCCAACATAAGTCTCTCAGTAGAGGTCTCCATTGAGGGATAAAACTTTTTTTGGACAAGATGATAATTCTAGTTAGTCAAGCTAGTTCGTGCTAGCAACTCAATCTATGCGGACTATTTATCTCCAAAATGGACAACCAATAAGTTACGGTATAGAGATGGAAGAGTATCTCAACTAATGGGCCAATCACTCACTTGTATTATGATGCAGGGTTTCACAATACTCGATCATGATGCAAGGTTTCATGGTCGCTTATATTTGAGTGGCTTATTTCTTAATAATATTGAGTTCTTTTATTTGAAATGCTAATAACACACCACACATTGTTCAAAATTATTTATTTGGACTTGTAGGCTTAATTGTGATTTGTTCAAAACTGCATACACGAAATATTTCTTAAATTGACATGAGCACACATAGGACTTATTAGAAAAAAATTTCTCACCATGTTTTATGACACGTTTTCAAAACGACCCTGCTTTGAAGGTTGAGTTGCCTAGAGACTTGAAGATCTCAGTTTGATTTATTACATTTCTAACTTGTGGAGCTTTGTTTATTTATTTACTCTTTTTTAGACTTATATAAGTATTGTTTTAGGTTATAATACATTTTAAACATTAGATTATTTCTTCCAATTTTCTTTTAACTGGTTATAAAAGCCCCTTGTCCTATGGACGGAGCTATATCCCTACCCTTTTTTGGGATATGTGTTAGAACTTTACATGCACCAGATATGCATTACACAACTGAAATAAAAAGTATTCTAGATAAGAGGACCGTATGTATGTGTTGAGACGGATCAAAAATAGAAAACTATACCTTTTTCAAATGTCTCTGTCCTTTAAAACCTTCCTTCATGTCTAAAGGCGTGATCCAGCAACCCCGCATGCAACAATGAATTACGACTTCTCCTAGATCGATCAAGTCAAACCACCACAACTCAAGCACAGAGCTGTTTCTGGTAGTATCCATACGAGGAACTAAAGGAAAATAGGAAAAACTATCTGCTAGAAGAGTCTCTTAGCGGCTAGGGTACACTGAGAGAAGAACAATGAGAGAAGTCGTGTGTTTGTTTTCTGATAACCAAAGAGAAAACAATTCCCTCTATGTATTTGGAAAAAAAAAAAAAAGAATGAAGACGGCATTTTTTTCTGGAGTGAAAACCAGACACGATCTCATGAATTCTAAATCAATTAGAATTCATTAATTGCAATTGAAAACTATAAGTCTTTAACTATTGCAATTTGGCCCAATATTATAACTAATTATAATATGACCACAATAACTTATTCTTCTCACAATTAACCCCACAATATTATCAAATAACACCTTAAGTACTTAATCCTCTATTGTGTATGACCTATTAGATTTTCCAGTCTATTGGTAGCGAATATGAATTAATCCAAACATCTTTGAGATTAATAATCCTTAATAATTTAGAATTAACCTATTAATTCTAATCAAGATTAGTTATTAATTTACCAATTAATAAAACCATATTCAGCAGATCATGAGTGATATCTAGCAACACATCATGACCACCCAATAAGCCAGGAAGTCAAGTGGCTTGACATGAACCCTTCAATAGCAAATTATAGTGCAATAAATTCCTTTCACCATACAATATCTCATTCAGTTTGGAGTACAGAATTAGTGCCAACACCTTCCAGAATAAATATTAATTTTGGCCCGAATATGTTAGTACTTGTACCAGAAATCTACTACTATATATATGTACTAATTGGAACTGTTTTCAATGCACAATAATCTTGGCCAAGGATTTCACGAGTAGTAATTTCAACAAGTGGCCATGAGATATTCGCTCCGACTATTAGGAGTGGTGAATCTTTTATTGACCATCTCCTCAACTACTTTTGTTTACCTTACAATATACCTAATATCCATCCCATAGGCAACCCTTGATCTGGCTCCAGAGATTGGAATCAAAGTACAATGCTTAGCAAACAAAGTACTTTGGAGATCTCAAGTCTAAGTATAGTTGCATGTTTGCTATAGCGAGATTCTATCACTGGCCCTAAATAGTTATCCGTGTGATTATCTCATAGCTAGGACATCTAATGTACTTGTTCTATTCATAAGCATCCACGTATTAATTTTGAGTATTACAATACTCACGGATATGAGACCCACCACCTGATCAGATCAGGAAGTTTAACACCAGTCTTAACACATTAATGATGTCCTATCTTATTAATACTATGACTAGGGATTATTTAAGTACTAACACAATACGGTGTAGTAGGAATCTTATATCATGATATCTATCTTGATTTCCTAAACATAGTGTTATACTTAGAACTTTATCTAACAGTTATTTTACATGAAAGTGAAGAAAACAAACTGAAAGATGAATAATTCCTTATATTATAAAACAAATATGTTATATATAATGTACAAGTGATTGCTTCTAGAGCACAATAGTAACAGTATGTAGGTAGTGAGGTGTTACATGGCATCACACAAACACATGAATAGATGAGCAACTTGACATTAATATAATCCAACGGGATGTTAACATGAAATGGGGGACACATGAATTAAGCATATATACATACAAACTAATAGCATAAGTTCATTAACATCTAACCGAAAGATATAAACATAGTCAGACATAATAATCTAACTATCATCATAACTCCAACACATCAACAACATACTAGTCACCACTCCAGTACCTCTAAACCCATATATAAATCCTAAATTATTAAGAAGTATACGTATCATTTAACAATAGTAGTTGCATATCCTCGGCAATCAACATATGTTCACCCATAGTTAATATCTATCAAACATCCAATAACATCCAATAAATTTGATGATAGGGGCTAAATATACATATATTTTGAGGGTTATTTATATTATATTTTCGATTATTTAGTGTAAAAATGACTATTAATTTCCACCATTTTTTCTATCTTTTATGTAGAAATTGGTTAAATGAAAAGATATAAGAAAGATGATGAAAAGTTGTTAAAAAGGTAAACAAGAGCAAAACAAAAGGCCATCGGGGGTTTGGTTGGTGCATGGGAAATAGCGTCGGACAATTTTGGCTCGAAGAAATAATGGAGCACTTTCAGAGCCTGGGTACATTTGACTTGGCCCTAGCTGCTAGGTTGAAACCACACTGGCTCAATTATAGCTAAATGCAAAACAATAGAATATAGTAGGTGCCAGCAGCTTTGGAGCATCTAGGGCCAGCTGGTTTTGGAATTTGACGTGGAAAAGTAGCTTTTGTGCAGAATTTAACAACTCTCTTTTGGGAATTGATTTGGGAACAAATTAGGACTCTTATATGAATTTTTTGGCAATCTAAACTCCTATAAACATAAGAGATTAACACTTATTAAATTAGTTTTCACTCTTGGATGCAGGAGAACACTAGAGAGCTCCTAGAGGATTAAAAGAACACCAAGAAAAAGAAGGAAAAAGGAGGATCAAGGAGAAATCTTGGAGAAAGAAAGGAGGTTGCTTAAAAAGGTTTGAAGTAAGTAGAAGAAGGTTACTTGTCTATGAGTGATTTCTTTTCATTTTTCTTTGTAATTTATTAACAATTTGAATTCTATGCTTTTAATTGTATTTGAGGATATTTACGGCTCTTGTGTTGAATTTCTTTTAGATCTATTTAATTCAAATTGCAAATATTTGATTACTTAATTTTAATGCATTGAATTAATTATTTTGGACTAATTAATTCACTATGTTGTTAACTCTTAATTAACTCGAGAAAGAGAGGTTAAAAGATTTAGAACTTAGTAATTAAAGAGTGATTAATATTACCTAGAGATATAGATATTTTTACTTTTATAATTTGAATTGTTCTCAATGCTTCTTAGAGTTAATTAGGGAGGTAAAGATACCATTTGATTAGACTAAAAATAGGAATTTCATGACTCAAGGGAAAATGAATTCCTCTTTTAAGCTTATTTTGGTATTTGGATTGGAAATTAATCAATTTTATGGTATTTTATTTATTTAACATAAATTTGGGTAATTTCTTCTTTACATATCTTTCTCTTTGTTCTTACTCTTTAATTATCCTTGTGACTTTTCTTATGTGAACTTGAACTATTCTTTAGTTTGTTAGATTAGTAGGTTATTTATTTTCTTTTATCTCCTTATTTTTTTGGCTAAACAATAAAAATTAGGGTAAAGTAATGTGAGATTTTAAATTCCTGTGGATTCGATACTTATTATTTCATATACTATATGATGGATATACTTCCCCATATGTATAGTTTTAGTGGTTAGTATTTTAATTAAAACTTGATTATTTGTGGCCTTTTGTTGTTAGTTTTTTCAACACTAAAAACACGCATCAAGTTTTTGGCGTTGTTGCTAAGGATGGGTGCTATAAAAAACACTTAATCTTGTTGATTTAGTCATTGTTGTATTTGTAAATATTACTAACTTTTCTTTGTTTTTATATGTTTCTTCTTGATTTTTTTTTTAATTTTTGTATCTCTTGGATGTTTCTTGTTACCAACATTTCTTTTGTTTTGTGAGTTTTGAAAAAAAAAAAAAAACCCCTCTTCATCATGGCAAGTTGTTCATAGGGAAATATGAGACCCTGGGGACAAATTCAAATGAGCTACAATGATGATAGATTGACAAGAATACAATCTCACATTGCTATTTTTAGTGAGATGTCATTAGAAGCATTAGTGAATTCTTTTGTTGCCAATAATTTATCTGTTAAGTGGCACGAAGAAGTTTTCCAATGATTGAGCCAACAAAGGTCACTACTTGCAAATCTAGTTGAGGAGATTTAAGAGGGAATTTCTAACAATAAATTGGGTATGCAATAGAGACCCCTGTAGCACCTGTGCAAATTTAGTTGGAAAACATAATTTTCGTAGAAAAACAGGGGATGGAGTATAGAGGCAAACTAGTACCAGCTGCATTGGATAAGATGGCACCAGTTTCTCAACAAAAATTAAAACTGATGCATGAAAACTTTGTCAAATATGACAAAGAAGAGAGAAGCCATAAGGAACAATTGAAAAATGTGATGAGAGAAAACCTTGACACCACTTTATGTGCTAATTCTTCGAACTTCCCTTTGTCACATGATTTTGTAGGTACCTTTTAATTCATGGAGCCTAAAGATGCCATTAATAATGTGTTGAGTTTAACATATCTCAAAGACTTGCATCTTTTAATGATGAATCATACAAAGTTTTTGGAGGATGTTGGTAACTTTGTAGTTGTAGATAATGCCTTGAATTGTAAGGATTTCTTGATCCTATCTTTAAGATCTACACTACTAGGTTCAAAAGTGAGTTTTCATGATAACAATTCTTTAGAAGGGATAAATGGTGGTTTCCATATTGAAGCATTCTTTAGCTTTAATTTTTATTTATGTGTTGAACATTAGATTGTTGCATCTAAAGGGATCCAAGGGAAGGGGGTTCGCGCATCTTTTTTCATTGCAACTAATGTTTTCCATGAACCTTATATCCAACCAAAACCTCTCTTCTTTTTACATTCCTCATTCCTACTTGTTCAATTGCACATTAATTTTCTTTATCAAGGGATGATGAGGAAGCATGATGAGTGGAGAGAGTGTTTTCATGTGTTTTTATTTCATGTCATTGTCTTGAATTCATTTTGAGTTTTCTAGTGTTATGCATTTTCCCCCTTCCCTGTAAGGAACATACTTTCAAGTTAAGTGTGAGGGAGTGGGTTATGTTCTTACTTTCTTCAGTAGAATTTTTATTAGTCTCTTGTTTTATTTATTTTTTTGTGTTATTATTTTCTTTGTGCTTTTATGTGGTTTTCTTTTGCAGGATTAAATAAATCCTTGAACAAGCTCTTCTCTTCATTCCAAGTTTTGCATTTATTGGAGCATGATTTCACTTAAGAAGTATTGCTTAACTTTCTACCCCTTTATTATTTTTGGTCCCTTTGAAGATGCTTTTATTATGTTGATTTTGAAGCTCTAAACATGAAAGAAACCATGCATGCACGAGCCATCTTTGGCCACCAAAAAAAAAAAAAAAAAAAAGAAGGCATAGAGAGTAGCGAAAGAATAAAAATAATACCTATGTGCTTTGTTTGACGCTTAACCTACGAAGAAGACGATGATATCACTGGAAAAACTCCTTCTGCAAATGATGTCTCAGGGACTGTTGAAACCTCCGATTGAAAACTAGCAATCCTTCAACTCCTCCGTGGCATGAATGCGAAACTCTTTGCTTCTTAGAATATTCCACCACCTAATCAAGTTGGTGAAACACCTTATGCGAGGAACGGCTCTTCTTGATTCTTTGCTATTGATTACCAAAATCAAGAGGACAAAAATGAAGAAAACAAATAAGGGAGACGAGAGAAGAAAAGAAAAAACTTCAGAGAGTTTCTTCTTCATGCATCTGTGTGTCTCACTCAACAGACACCTACGGCTTCTTCACAATATCAGATAACTAAAATATTGGAGTTTTGATATTTCAAAACTACCAAAGGCCATCAACAGAAGAGGTTCGACTAAGCTTTAATTCTTCTGTTCCATGAATCAAAATAACTCTTTAGTCCAGGCTATTGGGCCAAAAGTAATTTATTATTTTTCTTGGACCCAATGAGCCCAAAAATAATAACCATTAATTATTTATTTCTTGGGCCTGTTAAAATAACCTAAGAAATAATTAATGAGTTTAAATAAATTAAAATAATTATTTAAGCCTTTAATTAACTAGTATAGGTCTAGGTTAATTTTTCTAATTATTCAACCTGGGCTTAAGCCTTGAATAATTAATTAACCAATTAAATTAGATAATAAATTTAATTTCTCTCATTCCTTTATTATATTTTAGTCTAAAAATAAATTAGACTTCCTAAATAAAATAAAATCTTTTTAATTGTGACTATTTCCTTGACCTAAAATAATTAGGACTTACAGGCTATTCCGATAACCAAAAAGACACATCACCTTGGCTACTAAAATGACCAAAATACCATTGCTATATAAATAGTTGTATTTTACATTTTAAATATTTTGTAATATCACCATAAAGAAATATTGACCCGAACGACAATGCTGCATTAGCTATGTCTTCGACCTACAAGTGAAATGACTAAAATACCCCTTTACACACGGCCATACATTTAGAACGGAAAAGGTGTACTAACACCTCTCTAAAAGACATTTACTATCCTTAGGCTTCTAGTCCAATGATCCATGACTTCTTGGAATATTTTCACTTTCTAAGGGAGTTATCCTAAAGTCAATATCCAAATTATGTTCCTTAGGGCTCTGGATAATTAGATCATTCAGGCAACCACAAAGGGCGATATAGTGTAGACACTATCTTGTATAAGTCTGTCTTAACTAACTAATCACACATACCTAACATACAAGTATATTTGTCCTTCTCAAGGGCCTCAACTATAGTATATTAAAGCATGCACTTCTAGCTTCGATAGACCACTAACTTATACCCAAGCTGTAGAGTACAAATCCATGCTGTAACAGTAGTAGTTTAGGTTTCTATCATATTATACGTTTAGAAACCACTACTACAGGTCATGTTCTACGTATTCGAAATACGTTTGTGTTATGAAATGAGAAGACTACTCATTGGGTAAAGGCAAGCTATTCCCTATTTAGAATTCATAACACAATAATCTTGCCATGATGAGATTCCCATTCTCCTCATCCAGTTAAGAATAGTAGTTTATGTGTTAATATCCCATGGTCCATACCTTACTGTGAAAAATCTCTATTCACATGAGCTATTTACTTAAACACAATGGGTCTTTTCTAATAAATTTGTGCACAAATATAAAGAAGATTTCATAAAATTTTTTGGAGAAAAATACTTTTATTATAAGTCAAATTACATCAGAAACCTAGTCTAAGAGGGCATACATCACAATGATCTCCCACTTGCACTCTAAGACTAAGTGAGCCATAGGTAACCACCCATATGGCATCTAAGTATCTTCTAAAGACTTTCTCCACCAAAGGCTTAGTGAAAGGATCTGATAGACTATTCTTCGCGACAATCTATTCCACCACGACTTCCCGTCTCTGGATGAAATTCCGGATCAGGTGGTACTTCCTCTATATGTGCTTCCTCTTTTGGTGGTTCCTTAGTTCTTTAGATTGTGAGATTGCACCAGTATTGTCGCAATACATCACAACTGGTTTGTCCATTTGTGGCACGACTCCAAGTTCCAAAGGGAACTTCTGAAGCCAAATTACTTTCTTGGATGCCTCCGAAGCTACCATATACTCAACTTCTATGGTTGAGTCAGCAATACAAGATTGCTTAATATTCATCCATGAAATGGCTCCTCCAAATAAGGTGAGACATATTCATTAGTGGATTTTCTCTCATCCTTATCCGCCTGAAAGTCTGAGTCCGTGTATTTTATAGAAACTAAGTCATTAGCCATGTAAACCAGCATATAATCTCTTGTTCCTTTAAAATACTTGAGAATATGCTTTACAGCCTGCCAATGAATTTCCCTGGGGTTTGACTGATATCTGCTAACTAAGCCTACGGCAAAGCAAATATCTAGCCTAATACACAGCATGGCATACATGAGATTTCCTACAGCTTAAACATAGGGAATTCTACTCATTCTATCTTTTTTCCTCTTGAGCCTTTGGATAGTCCTTTGAAGAAAAAGATAATCTATGTCTACAAGGGATCAATGCCCCCTTGCATAAGTCCATGCTGAACTTGGCCAGTATCTTATCAATATATAGTTTGGGATAAACTTAATATTCTCTACTTGCTATTTCTAAGAAACTTTATCTCGAGAATGTAAGTAGCTTTACCTAAGTCCTTACTAAATTGACAAATAGACAAATCTTAGTAGATGACAATGTGCCAACATCATTACTAATGAGTAGAATGTCATCCATATACAGTACAAGAAAAATCAGATTTATGCCTTCCAGTTTCTTATACACACATAGCTCATCCTCATTTTGAATAAAATTGTAAGACTTTACAGTCTAATCAAAATGAATATTCCATGCTCTAGATACCTGCTTAAGTCCATAAATGAATTTCTTAAGTTTACAAACTATATGCTCTTGGCCTTCACTAATAAAACCTTCTGGTTGGGACATATAGATATCTTCACTAAGATAGCCATTTAAAAATGCTATCTTGACATCCATTTGCCATATCTCATAGTCATAATAGTATGTGATGGTAAGGAAGATACGCATAGACTTAAGCATGGCTACCGGAAAATATGTTTCCTCATAATTGATCCCTTCTTTCTGAGTATACTCTTTTGCCACAAGCCTAGCTTTGAAGTTTTCCACATTCTCATCCACTCCCCTCTTTCTCTTGTACACCTACTTACACTCAGTAAGTTTTATCCCTTCAGGTGAAGTTACAAAATTCCAAACCTAATTGAAGTACATAGACTCAATCTTATTTTTCATTGCTTCATGCCATAGGTCTACATCGGTATCAGCAATAGCCTTCTTATGTATAGTAGGATCGTGTTCCTGATGGTCAGAGACTAGGTCAAAAGCCTCTCCAATCCATCTTTTTGGAACTCTAGATATCTTCCTACTATGATGAGGCTCCACTTATACAGGTTCCTGAGGTTGTGCCTCTTTTTGTTCTATAATCGGGTTTGGAGACGTTGATTCAGAAGATAACTTCTCTTCGAATTCCAACATTGTTGAACCTTTAGTAGATATACTTTGTTCATCCTCCAAGTATCTAGCATTAGTACTCATGAGTACTTTATGCTCATTGGGATGAAAAAAGTAACCACCCATTGTACCTTTTGGATACCTAACAAAATAGCATAATTATGATCTTGGTTCTAAATTATCTCTATTAATGGGTACAAAAGCTGGACAACCCAATATCTTGAGATAATTTAGACTTAGCTTACGTCCAATTCACATCTCATAGGGTGTCCTAGGTATTGACTTGGAAGGCACCAGTTTAAAATCTATGTTGCTATTTTTAGGGCATATCCCCAAAAAGACACTGAAAAAGTAGTATGAGACATCATGCTTCAGATCATTTCCGTCAATGTCTTGTTCCTTCTCTTAGCTACTCCATTCTGCTGGGGTGTCCCCACACAGAGAGTTGGGATACTATCACATGATGTATCATATAGTTCTTAAATTCACCAATGAGATATTCTCCACTACGATCCGATCATAAGGTTTTGATTAGTTTACCAGTCCGATGCTCCACTTTTACCTTAAACTCTTTGAATTTGTCAAAAGAGTCAGACTTATGTTTCATCAGATAAACATAACCATGCCTTGCACAATCATCTGCGAAAGTGATGAAATACTCAAATCCGCCTCTTGCTCGTGTGGACAAAGGATCACAAACATCAGTGTGAACAAGACTCAATGCTTTTTGGCTCTATTCACCTTTTGGGTAAAGGACTTTTTGGTAATTTTTCCAATTAGACAGGACTCATACTAAGGCTAACTTTCCAATCTCAATGAACCTAAAGACCCATCTGGATTAACCTTTGAATCCTGGTTGAGTTAATGTGACCCAACCTTAGATGCCAAAGATATTAGTCATTGACATTGGTCTTTCTCTTCCTATTTAAAGGTTTAGATTGAGTGTTATTCAATTGATTGTTAATAGGATTAATAAAGAATAGATTTTCATACGTGTGCCCAATACATATAACTTCTCCATTTCTACTGATAACTATATTAGAATAGAAAAAAGACAGAACATCCTTGATTTATTAGTTTTTCAACTAAAACCAAATTCTGTCTAAAATAAAAAACAAATAAAACATCCTTTAAAACTATTATTCTATTATAATTAAAAGTAAGTTCCAGTTCTCCCACTACAAAGGCCCAAACTTGTGCTCCATTTTCCACGCGTAGTCCATGTTCACCCTTTTGGAGTCTTCTAATCTTCTTAAACACCTGGAAGGAGTTACAAATATGATAAGTGTCTTATGAATCAACAATCCAAGTGGAAGTTGATCCAACCATTGATATAGACTCTAGATAGAAAACTTGACCTGTGGGGTTTTTTTTGGCCTGAACATCTGAACACTCATTTTTCCAATATCCCTTCTTCCTATATTTAAAAGATTTACCGTTGGGTTTGTCTTTGGGCAAGGACTTGGACTAGTGCACTATATTTCTCTTCTTCTTCTTGAACTTTCTAGGCTTGGGCCTAATTCTTGAAAAAGAAGCCATCAAAGCTCTAGCTTATGGTTTCCTGACCTTCTCTACTACCTAGAGCTCCTTTATTAACTTTGTTAAACTTGTAACACCCCACCTTATACTTTCAATTAGCTACTATTTTTAATAGGATGAGAATTTATATCAATGGCCGAACAAAAGATGATCGGTATAATGAGACGAATATTTTGGTATAATAATATCTTGTCGGAACCTGGATGTAATTATTATATTTGTTCTACCCGTACTCTAAATTTTTGGAAGGCTATTATTATTAAAAAAAATAAGAATTATAGGTACTTTGAAAAGGAAAATCGATCAGTGCGATGAAACGCACGTTTTGGTGTGAATTATGTTACCCGGGGTATCGGGGGCATTTTCATCATTTTGACCGCACCGATGACTTTGACCGCAAATTTGACCAAGTAGAGAAGGAATTGAAGAATTTAAGTGCTACCAATGAATTTAGTGAAATTTTTGGAGTTGATTGGAGAAATAAAATATTTTCCCGTTATGGACCCGATTTTGGTCATTTCTAAAGAAAATAGAAAAATGCAATTGAAAATGGGATGTGTGGCTTCTTGGGATTGGTGGTCAAGGATAAGTGTCAAATAATAAGAGGCTGCATGAAAGATTCATGCATGCCAGACTTCTTAAATAAGCTTTGCAAAATAAATGAAGAATAATGTGTAATTTTGTGATTGGAACACATCGCTCGTAGGCCCACTTGATTAAGGTCTTAAGCAATATAATTGGCTAATGTTTAGACCAACAGAAGATGAATGAATGCTTGGAAATTGGCCAAGAATTTTGTTGGCCATGCAAGGAGAAATAAGGGAATTTTTGTGGATAAAATAAATTGGTTTATGTGCAAAGTTTCTATTAAAACACACCTATGTTGTAACCACCATATGTTTAATTAAATTAATATTTCTTGGCCAAATTTCTGATGAAGAATGGCAATGAAGAGGCTGATTTACAGCCATATTTTTGTCCAGCCTTGGAGAAATAATAACAAGAGAAAATAAGAAAGAAAAGGCTGAGAAAAACCAAAAAGAAAGAAAAAGGAGAGAGAAAGAAAGAAGTATGTGTGTTCTTGGAGCAAAATCACACCAAACAGCCTTAAATACAAGGTGAAACCCTACCTTGCTTGAATTAAAGTTGTTGTTGGGTGAATGATGATTATGATGATGTAAATTTTAACATAAAAATATTACTTTCATGTATTGATTTTGAATCAAAACTAGGGTTTGTGAACTTTTGTGTATGAACTTTATATATGCTTGTATATGTGCCGGCTGCCTAAGGGCCTTTGAATGATATTTTGCGTGAGGAAGAACTGAAGAAATATGGTAGCTTGAAGGCTTATTTTCGGTTGAAGAGGTGATGATCAAAGTAGAGTAAAAACGGAATTTACTTGGTTGGAAAAATGGTTCAAACTAGCTTTTGATTAGAAGAGATGAATTTGTGTTGAATAAGTGTGACTTTTGTGAGCTACTAGAAATCTGGAAATTTATAATTAAAAATGATTTGAAGGAGAATTGAATGAATTAATGGTTCCAATGTGTTAAAGATTAAAAGAGGACATGGAAAGCATGAATAGTAAAAATGAGGTAAAACTACTGGGGCTGTTTTTGCCCAGTACCATTCCTTGGAAACAAAAATTCTAAAAAGAGCTTATACAGAATTAAACTTAATAATCTTACGATGATTTTGGTATATTATAGAGCCAAATCGGAGTTGTGGATTGAAAGTTATGTGCAAAATAAAATCATGTGTTAAGCAGTGAAATTCCAAAAAAATGAGTCCGAAAATGGCTGAACTTAAGGATGATTAATGGTGTGATTTTGGATGAAATAAATAGGAAATATGAAGTGAATCCCTTGTATATGAAGCAATAAAGGATGTGAGAAAAGAAAAATTAAAGAATTGATCAAACGACAAAAAAATGACGTGAACGAAAGCTTAATAGTCGGCCTCGTCAGCTAAACGTCGGTTGAACGTCGGCTAACCGTCGGGCACGTCAGCTAAATGTTGGCCAAATATGAATGACCCAAAATTATTATTTGGTGTAGGTTTAACGACAAACGGCCATCGGAAAGTCAAAAGCGGTAGAAATGAAGGTTAAACGGCCGTGAACGGAAAGAGTTACTTAGGATACGAGGTGAGCCCTTTTGATTTCTAAAACCTTTTGAAAGTTAGACTGCTTCATCTTTCCATGAAATTCTATATCTTATACCATTTTGGAAATCCCTAAATATGCTTAAGGTATATCTGAGCAAGATTTGTTTTATACCATTTTGGGCTTGAATGAACTTCATAACTGGCTTGGAAACCTTAACAGATGATTACAGCATAAATTTTGTGAATTTAGTCCTTTTTGGATTAAATATTTGAGATTTTTAGAAAATGGTAAAATTTTGAAATTGGGTATTCATAAATTGACTGAAATGCCCTTATTGGAACATTTTATGAAAATATGGTTGGAAACTTTAAATTTAATCCTCTTTTGGGATTAGAATTATAGATTTCTTGAAATGGGTTCTTTTTGGAATCAGGTATTTGGAAAATGATCCAAATGTCCTTATTGGAATATTTATGAAAACTTTTAGAATCGGGTATACAGTAAATGACCGAAATACCCTTATTGGAACCTTTGTGAATACTTTTCAAATCGGGTAAGGGTAAAATGATCCGAATACCCTTGAAAAGTCTATTGGATTTAGGCATGGGTAATATGACCCGGATGCCCTTAGAAAATGACTTTTGTGATCGAGTGGGGGAAAATGACCCGAATACTCTTGGAAACATGTTTTGATGTGTGAACATAACTCTTTATCCTGTTTCAACATGATTTTGGAAAATGATCTCTTGTGATTAAGTTGACTTTTGAAAAATGACCTTTTGATCCCTGAAATTATTTTATTGGCCTAATGTGCCATTGATCGAATTGATTTGCTCTGCGGAGCCTATGTGAATGATGATCTAACTTGTGAGTTAGTGGGATCAAATTCTGGAAGATGTTGTTTTGCCCCAAAAATATTTTGATTTGAAATCTTGCGGGATCAGATAACCCTCTGGCTTGATCAGTTAGACAGGGTTGGTATTGTTAACGTTGAGTACTCAACAAGGAATTTGATCTTTCTACTAGCCTATGTTAGAGTTAGATGACCCTAGCAACTTGGCCTAGTTCTAGGGATTGTCTTGCTCCAAACGGGGTGACATGACATTGAGTTGAGTCGTCCTGGCTAGCTGTCTATGGGCGCTTTTAGATTTTGAGTCATTTGCTGGATGCCGGGTAGGGACACTCGATGCGTTGACTCCTTGCTGCCTTGATGGTGATTGACTTTAGGATTGGGACCCCTGGCTTATGGTGGAAAGTAAAAGATTGCGTGCTATGGTACACTAGGTATGTTGTGGTATAGC
This sequence comes from Voacanga thouarsii, assembly GCA_026120185.1. Taxonomy (NCBI): domain Eukaryota; kingdom Viridiplantae; phylum Streptophyta; class Magnoliopsida; order Gentianales; family Apocynaceae; genus Voacanga; species Voacanga thouarsii. The sequence goes on from JANUWF010001161.1 coordinate 1,582,085, forward strand.
TGAACAGAAGTACACTGCAGTGTACTTATTCGGCGATGCAAGGTTGAGTACTGAAGGCTCCTGTCTCAATATAATGATACATGGCGCTGAAGGCAAGGACCGCGAGACTTACATGTGGATGCAGACCGACCTTCTGTTAGAGAAGTATGTGTGATTTGAAAAAAATTGGGGCAATTGATTTAAAACTAAAATACAACTTTTCAAAAATTATTGAGTTTTGAATAAACTCTTCATTAAAGAGTTTTGGAATCGTTTCCAGTGAACAAATGATATGCTATTCCATAAAAGATTTATAAACTCTATCTCTTTGATAAAGTACTAGCACACACGGGACTCACTGGGTGATTTTCCCTCATACGTGTCTTTTATCTTACCCTTTTTGTAGGATCCGAAGTTAACCGGACCTACGAATTGAGGATGATACTACAGTGACAGCAGAATAGGTCCAGACATATCCCTTTTGGATATTGTACCTTATTACTGATGTTTAATGGAAATTTTCATGTATGAGATTCTTTGTTATATATGTGCACGAGACCATCAGTATGAGTTATTGTATGGATCTGGACCTTACATACTCTATTGATTTTTTTTTTTCGTTATAAAGACTTCTTGTTTGTGTGACTGGACGGGGCGACACCTAATTTTGATATACTTCCGCTATTATCTTTAGTAGAGGTGTTATAATTAGTATCAGAGCCTAATTTTATAGAACTATGGTATCATCATAGGGATTGATAGAACTATTTCATTGTGGAGGTATGATGGATAGGAGTGATAAGGGTAAGTGCCCAATGGATGAGTGTAGTAATGATGGGAAGAAAGAGATAGATGAGCAATTGGGTATGAAAAGATCTGGGAGGATTAGGATTATCTGCCGAGCAGGTGTGCCAGGACATTTTACTTAGATAGGATCCGGCCTTGGCCTCCCTCATACATCTTGTCTTATCGGGAGTGCGTTTGACCCTGTAGTGCCTGTCGTTACCTTATTTGCGTGAGACCTTAGTCTGAAAAGGACACCTACTCCCAAGAGGATATCATCACCACATGAGGAGATGGGTGGCAATTTTGATGAAATTGATGGCGATATTGAACCACACCATCAGGATAATGATGAGGAGGATAGTGTCCCTGATAGTGTAGTTTTGTCTGAGGATAATGAAAAGGAATTTGGCGGGGGTACTCCAGGAGTATTAGAAGATGAGATGTTGTATTTGGAGGATGTTGAGATAGGAAGAGATCAGGAGGTACCCGAGGTGAAGGTACCTGTGGTCAAGGAGTTTGAGGAGGAATTGGAAATAGACTCAGACATACTGGCTTAGTTGCACCCAGATACGGATAAAGATGAAGGATTTAATACAGTCGAATACTATACGATTTCTACTAATTCAGAACCTCCTGTTTTAGATAGTGATGATGATGAGCAAGAGGATGAGATATGGATATGTGTAGTAGGATATGTACAATTTGTCCAGTGTATATGATTGTGTGCCTGGCACACAAAGAAAGGAAAGATGTAGAGGAGGGGAGGCCCAATTGGATGATAACTTTTTTTTAGATGCTTTAACAGTAGGAAGGAATGGCATAAGAATTTCAATTGCCCTTACCTTCAAAGGATAGGAGGATGAAGTCGACTAGGAAGAAATAATCAGGGGCGGAGGTCAAGACTAGAAAGAGAGAACCTAGGCAAGCTTCTACCCTTAGAGTCGGATCTGCTAAACCAAGTAAATGCTCAAGTGGTTGTATTGAAGACAATGGATGATCATGTCACAGTTGTGAAAGGTACACTCCTTAGCTTTAAATCATAATGCTAAAATATTAGTAGATCTCAGTTCTACGCATTCCTTTGTTGCCAATATATTTCTTGACGCTATGGGGATAAAAAGGGGGAAGAAACTTTATAAGAAATGCTTGTTAGTACCCTATTGGGAAAGTAAATCAATAGTGAGAAAGTATATAAGGAATGTAAAATCTTGGTAGAAAATGAAAACTTGGAGGAGATTTTATATGTTTGCCCATAGAGGACTAAGATGCTATCTTGGGCATGGACTAGCTATCCTAGCATCGTAATCAAGTTGATTGTAGACATGTAGTACAATTTCGTCAACCTGGGAAACTTATATTGGAAATTGTAGACGAGGTTGGGAGGAAAAGTAATACTTGTATATCGGGACTCAAGGCCCAGAAGATAATTAAAAAAAAGGGTGTACTGGGTACTTGGCCTACGTAATTAATAAGCTAGGAGGGGTTAAGAATCCCGAAGAAGTTCCTATTATGAATGAGTATTTGGATGTTTTTCCAATGAACTTGAAGGAATTACCACTGAAGAGAAAAGTAGATTTTTCTATTGAGTTAGTGACATTGGCAGAACCAATTTCAAGAACTCCTTATTGAATGGCACTTACAGAATTGCAGGAGCTTAAGAAATAAGTACAAGAATTAATGGAGCAAGAATTCTTTCGGCCTAGTACTTCACCTTGGGGAGTACCTATCTTGTTTGTTAGAAAGAAAGATGAGTTGCCATAGATGTATATAGATTTGTGAGGTTAAATGCAATAATGGTAAAGAATAAACATCTATTGCTTATGATTGATAAATTGTATGATTAGTTACAAAGAGCAGGATGATTCTCAGAGTTAGACTTGAGGCAAGGATATTACTAAGTTCGGATTCGGGAAGAAAATATACTAAAAACTGCATTTAACACGATATAGGCCTTTTGAGCTTGTAGTGAGGCCTCTTTGGTGTCACTAATGCCTGCTATTTCATAGATCTAATGCACCGAACATTTCGGCCTAGTTTTGTGGCTATATTCATAGATGATATTTTGGTGTACTCCAAATATCCCTAGATCATGAACAATAATCTTCAAAAAGCATTAGGAAAGTTAAGGGAGACCAAACTACATGTAAAATTCAGTAAGTGTGAGTTTTGGCTACAAGAAGTAGCATTCTTGTGACATGTGATATCCAAAGTCATGAGTACAATAGATCATGCAAAATTCGAAACAGTGACGAATTGGAAACGTCCTGCGAATTCCAACTGAATACAATGTTTTCTGGGATTTGCAAGATATTATTTGAGATTTACTAAGAAATTTTTAAGATAGCTTTACTTTGAGTTGACTCACCTAAAAGAAAGTTCCTTATGTTTGGACTAGGAAATGTGAGGGAAAATTCCAAGAGTTGAGAAAAGGATTAAGCTCTACTCCTATTTTAACATTGCCAATGATGGACAAGCCTTATGAGGAGTACATAGATATGTCAAAGGAAGGATTGGGAGGAGTATTGATGCAAGAGAGAAAGGTGATAGCTTATATCTCTAGGAAGTGGAAAGCTCATGAGGAGAATTACATTACACATCATTTAGAGTTAGTTTCTATTATGTTTGCCCTTAAGGAGTGGGGACATTATTTGTGTGGGACTGAGTTAGAAATCTTTACTGACCACAAAAGTTTAAAGTATGTTTTTACTTAAAAGGATTTGAACAAAAGGCAAAGTTGATGGATGGAATTTTTGGAAGGATTTCAATGTCTAATTAAATATGATCCTGGAAAAGTAAACACAGTAGTAAATGCCCTTAATCGGAAGGTGAATTTGTCATCTCTTTAGACATTAAAAATTCCAGAATTAGAAGTATTTGCAGTAGATGGAGAAATAAGGATAAGTAATACTTCCATTCAACCTGCCTTCTTACAGCAGTTGAAGAGAGAATAGTTAAAAAGAGAGCAAGATAAAGATGAAGAGTTCAAAAGTTAGTGTAGAAAGAGGCGAATATAGGAGAAGATGAGTTCCGAAAGGACAATGATAGGATTAATTGCTACTGGGGTCAGTATTGTATTTTGAAATAATATGCGATGAGATAAGATGTTTTGATGGAGGCACCTTGGAGTAAGTATACCATCCATCCAGGGGCCATAAAGATGTATCAAAACCTAAAGGAAAGTCAATTAGTAATGGCCTAGAGAGTTATAATGATTATCCACTCCATCGTGAAAATGGGATGAAATTACTATAGACCTCATTACAGAATTACCTATGATAGTAGAGCAGCGAGATACTATTTGGGTGATAATGGAACGACTAAGTCTGCTAATTTCATTCCTTTTAATTAACGGAATTCCCTAGAGAAGTTAAGCAAAATCTATATGGAGGAAGTAATCAGACTTCATGAGTATCCTCTAGTATTGTGTCAGATCGAGATCCTAGATTTACCTCAAAGTTTTAGACTAAACTGCAGTAGAGGTATGGGACCACAATAAAGTTTAGCATAGATGCGCACCTACACATGGATGGACAGACAAAACGAGTGAATAGAGCTTTGAAAGACATGTTGAGGACCTGTGCTTTGGATTTTGGAACTAAGTGGATTGATAATTTAGCGTATGCAGAATTTGCATACAAATCGGAATGGCCCCGTTTGAAGCTTTATATGGAAGAAAATGTCAGTCCCCATTATATTGGGAATATTTAGGATAGAGAATGGGTGAACAAAATACTTTTGATCTTGAAGAGGTTCGATAGGCTGTAGAGATGATCAAAACCAAGTTAGAAGTGGTGCAGAGTAGACAAAAAAGTTATGTGGATCGACGTAGGAGAGATTTGGAATTTACTGAAGGGGATCATGTATTCTTGAAGTTGGCTCCACAATAACAATTAGGAACCAAAGAACAAGAAAAGAAATTGGCATTTAGGTACGCTAGATCATTTCCTATTGTCGAGAGGATTGGAAAAGTAGCCTATCGATTGAAGTTACTAGTAGAACTTAAAGTTATTCACGGCGTGTTTTATGTAGCCTAACTTCAAAAGTATGTGGATGATCCTGCCCACATTTTGAATAAAAAACCTATTGAGATAACTCTAAGCTTGAAGAATGAGGAAATTCCTATTAAGATCTTGGAGTATGCTAAAAAAGAATTGCGGAATGAGAAAATTCCACATGTACAAGTATCATAGAATCATTAATTTGCGTAAGATGCAACTTGGAAAAACGAAAGCAAAGATGTTGAAAAAGTACCCAGGTTTATTTCAAGAGTAAGCTAATTTCGAGGACAAATTTTTTTGTAAGGAGGGGACAATGTAACATCCCACCTTTTACTTTCAATTGGCTACTATTTGTAATAGGATGAGAATTTATATCAATGGCTAGAACAATATATGATCGGTATAATGAGACAAATATTTTGGTATAATAATAGCTTATCAGAACTGGGATGTAATTATTGGAATTGCTCTACCCGTACCCTAAATTTTTAGAAGGCTGTTATTATTAAAAAAAAAATAATTATAGGGTACTCTGAAAATAAAAATTGATCAGTGCGATGAAACGCACGTTTTGGTGTGAATTTTGCTACCCGGGGTATCGGGGGCATTTTTGTCATTTTGACCGCGCCCGTGACTTTGACCGCAAATTTAACCAAGTAGAGAAGGAATTGAAGAATTTAAGTATTACCAATGAATTCAGTGGAATTTTTGGAGTTGATTGGTGAAATAAAATATTTTTCCGTTACGGACTCGATTTTAGTCATTCTGAAGAAAATAAAAAATAACTATTGAAAATGGGACATGTGGCTTCTTGTGAAGAGGCTGATTTATAGTCATAGTTTCATCCAGCCTTTGAGAAAGAAAAACAAGAGAAAATAAGAAAGAAATGGTTGAGAAAAACAAAGAGAAAAAGAAAAAGGAGAGAGAAAGAAAGAAGTGTGTGTGTGTTCTTGGAGCAAAATCACACCAAATAGCCTTAAATACATGGTGAAAACCTACCTTGCTTGAATTAAAGTTTTTGTTGGATGAATGATGATGTAAATTTTAACATAAAAATATGACTTTCATGTATTGATTTCGGATCAAAACTAGGGTTTGTGAACTTTTGTGTATGAACTTTATATATGCTTGTATATGTGCCGGTTGCCTAAGGGCCTTTGCATAATATTTTGCATGAGGAAGAACTGAAGAAATATGGTAGCTTGAAGGCTTATTTTTGGTTGATGAGGTGATGATCAAAGTAGAGTAAAAATGGAATTTACTTGGTTGGAAAAATGGTTCAAACTAGCTTTTGATTAGAAGAGATGAATTTGTGTTGAATAAGTGTGAATTTTGTGAGCTACTGGAAATCTAAAAATTCAGAATTAAAGATGATTTGAAAGAGAATTGAATGACTTAATGGTTCTAAGGGGTTAAAGATTAAAGGAGGACATGGAAAGCATGAATATAAAAGCGAGGTAAAACTACTGGGGCTGTTTTGCCTAGTAACATGCCTTGGAAACCAAAATTCTCAAAAAGGGCTTAAATAGAATTAAATTCTAGAGTCTTATGGTCGTTTTGGTATATCATAGAGCCAAATCGGAGTTGTGGACTGGATGTTATGTGCAAAACAAAATCATGTGTCAAACAGTGAAATTCCAGAAAAATGAGGCTGAAAATGGATGAACTTAAGGATGATTAATTGTGTTATTTTGGATGAAATAAATGGGAAATATGAAGTGAATCCCTTGTATATGAAGGGATAAAGGATATAGGAGAAATAAAATGAAAGAATTGATCAAACGATGAAAAAACGACGTGAACGAAAGTTGAATATTTTTCTTAACCGTTGGTAGAATGTCAACTAACCGTTGGGCATGTCGGCTAGACACTGGCTACCCATCGGGTACGTCAACTAAATGTCAGTTACCCATCGGCTATTTTTCGGCCAAACACTAATTGACCCAAAAACGATGTTTGGTGTAGGTTTAACAACAAATGGCCGACGGAACGTCGAAAACAGTAGAAACGAAGGTTAAATGGTTGTGAACGGAAAGAGTTGCTTAGGACACGAAGTGAGTCCCTTTGATTTCTAAAACCTTTTGAAAGCTAGAGTGCTTCACTTTTCCATGAAATGCTATGTTTTATACTGTTTTGGAAATCCCTGAATATACTTAAGGTTTATCTGAGTAAGATTTGTTTTATGTCATTTTGGGCTTGAATGAACTTCATAACTGTCTTGAAAACCTTAATAGATGATTAAAGCATGAATTTTGTGAATTTAGTCCTTTTTGGATTAAATATTTGGGATTTTTAGAAAATGGTAAATTTTTGGAATCAGGTATTCATAATATGACTGAAATGCCCTTATTGGAACATTTTGTGGAAATATGGTTGAAAACTTTGAATTTAATTCTCTTTTGGTATTAGAATTCTGGATTTCTTGAAATGAGTTTCTTTTGGAATCGGGTATCTGAAAAATGATCCAAATGTCCTTATTGGAATATTTATGAAAACTTTTGGAATCGGGTATATGATAAATGACTGAAATACCCTTATTGGAACTTTTGTGAATACTTTTCAAATCGGATAAGGGTAAAATGACCCAAATACCCTCAAAAAGTCTTTTAAAATTGGGTATGGGTAAAATGACCCAGATGCCCTTAGAAAATGAGTTTTGTGATCGAATACGAGGAAAATGACTCGAATGCTCTTGGAAACATGTTTTGATGTGTGAACATAACTCTTTAACCTGTTTCAACATGATTTTAGAAAATGATCTCTCGTGATGAGATTGACTTTTGGAAAACGACCTTTTGATCCCTGAAATTATTTCATTGGCCTGATGTACCATGGATCAATTAATTTGCTCTACGAAGTCTATGTGAATGATGATCTGACTTGCGAGTCAGTGGGATCAAATTCTGAAAAATGTTATTTTGTCCCAAAAATGTTTTGATTTGAAATTCTACGGGATCAGATAATCTACTGGCCTGATCTGTCGACGGGGTTGGTATTGTTAACGTTGAGTACTCAGCAAGGACTTTGATCTTTGTACTAATCTACATTAGAGTTAGATGACCCTAGCAACCTGGCCTAATTCTAAGGATTGTCTTGCTCCAAACGGGGTAATAGGACATTGAGATGAGTCGTCCTGGCTAGCTGTTTAGCACCTAACAATTGCCGCATCTGCGGGCGCTTCTTGATTTTGAGTCATTCGCTAGATGCCGAGGGAGGGGGGGATACTCAGTGCGTTTGACTCCTTACCACCTCGATGGTGATTGACGTCAGGATTAGGACCCCTAGCTAATGGTGGAAAGTAAAAGATTATGTGCTACGGTACACTAGGTATGTTGCGGTATAGCTGAGCAGAAGTACACTGCAGTGTACTTATTCGACGACTCACGGTTGAGTACTGGAGGCTGCGGTCTTAAAACAATGACACGTGGTGCCTAAGGCAAGGACTGTGGGACTTGCATGTGGATACATGCCGACCTTCTGTTGGAGAAGTACTTGTGATTTGAAAAAAATTGGGGTAATGATTTGAAATTGAAATATAATTTTTTAAAAATGATTAAGTTCTGAATAAACTCTTCGTTAAAGAGTTTTGGAATCGTTTCTAGTGAACAAATGATATGTTATTCCACAAAAGTTTTTTGAACTCTGTCTCTTCAATAAAGTACTAGTACACACGGGACTCATTGGGTGATTTTTTACTCACACGTGTTTGTTATCTTACCTTTTTTGTAGGATTCAGAGTTGAGCGGACCTACGGATAGAGGACGATACCACAGTGATAGCAGAATAGGTCCGGACGTTTCTCTTTTGGATAATGTACCTTATTATTGATGTTGAATAGAAATTTTCATGTATGAGATTCTTTGTTATATATGTGCACATGACCATCAGATGGGTTGTTGTATGGATCTGGACCTTACATACTCTGTTGGTTTTTTTTTTTTCGTTATAAAGACCTTTTGTCTGGGTGACTGGATGGGGTGACACCCGATTTTGATATGCTTCCGCTGTTACCTTTAATAGGGGTGTTACAAAACTTATATTTAACTTGTTCATATTGTAATTCAATTTAAACTGAGTGAAGGAGCCTGACAAAGAATCTTGAACTATATCCATGTCTCTCGGGGTCAATGATAGCCCCCAAGACTTCTGCTTCATCGAAAGTAGCAATCATCTTGAGCATATGCTCTTTGACTAATGCTCTCTCAGCTATCTTGGTGTTTATAATTATTCGAAGAGTCTCATGCCTTACGGGTCGGCTCTTATCTGTGAACATTGCGGCTAGTAATGTACTTATGTCTTATGCAGTTGTCACGTGCTTATGTTTGGATTGGAGTACATTTGACATGTAGGCTAACATATAGTATCGGGCTATCTCGTCACCCTTCTTCCATGCCATTTCAGCCTCATGCTCTTCAGCGGTGGAACCTTCCTCGATTACTGAGCAGATCTCGTAAATGGCATGCTTATACTCTTCAACTATGAGTATTATGTCCAGGTTCCTTTTCCAATCCATATAGTTTGGAACCGTTAGCTTATTTTCGCAGAGAATAACAACTAAGAAACTGAAAGAACCCCCACCAACCATTTTTGAAATTTTGAAAAAATAAAAGAAATTCTCAGTATTGTACAATAAAAATAATTTTGTACACTTTATCTTCATATTAAACTGATAATAGCTAAGCCCATTACTATTATCTTTAACATGATTAATTTTTCTCTTAGGAAAACTGACATATCTTCTTGGGAAGATTAACAGTTTCCTAAGCTAAGTGTGTTAATCACCACAAATTAATTTCACTTCTAGGTAATAATGTAGAAGATAACTCCATCGAGGGGATGGCCATTTCTTCCCATTTTCTATGGATATACCTTTCACTATAACCTCCAACGTGGGCTGGTCAATCATAGTATGTGTCCCGGGTTATTAATTACATCATTCTATTAGTTCTAGATCCTTGTGGTATCTTCATCCTATACGGGTTAACTCCGAGGGTGATGCGAGGAGACTCACGATCTCTAATGAAGATTGTGATGGAAGCCACGGGGCCATTGGAACCCCTCTCCCACTTAGATTTTTAAATAAGGATTTTCTTGGAAAAATATCATTTGAAAATTTTCAATTAATTTCTCCTTTAACTTAAAATAAAATATCTAAATCCATAAAAATTTCTATGTCAAGGTTTACACCATTTGAGAAATTTTTTCTCATGGATTAATTTTATTTAAATTAAAAACTTAATAATTTCAAAAAATTTCCATTTAAAATTCCTCAAGATTTTGATCTCTAGGTTTTATTTGATAAAAATAAATTTTCCTTTGCTCAAAAGAATTAAAATGGCTTTCCATTTTAAATTACAAAAATTTCTAAATTCAAAATATTTTCTATGTCAAGGATAAAAAACTTTTAAGAAAATAACCAATGATTAATTTTTGTTTATGTTAAAATAACCATTTAATTAAAGAAATATATTTTTCTTTGTCAAATAAAATTTCTCAAAGATATTGGCCTTTGAGAAAACGTGCACATAGGACTTAAAATAAATAGCATGCTAGAAAACTGTAAAGTTTTCATACTTCTCTATTTTTAATCCTAAGTGCCCCAATAATATAATTAAGCACTTTCATTAAATCAATTAATGATCTTGTTTAATCCTAAAATTCTTTTACTATTATTTTTCATGCAAAGTATTCAAAGAATAGTTACTATTGTAAAAATAATAACTTCGCTTGGTATATGACCAAAAACCAAAAAAGAAAAAACCCTAAATTACAAGGGAAAAATAATTTTTTTTTTACACTCTAGCCTTGTGCACCCGCCGCATAGGATCATGGCCTATGGGAAGACCTATAGGCCAAGGTCCGAAAGCGGGTGCCTGCGGCCCACTGCTAACTTGGGAAGCATCCAGGCCAGGATTCTCCCTGCATCCCGTCTTGGCATGGCTGACCGAGGCGCACCTAGAACTGGCTACAGTTGTGAGCCGTGGCAGGCCTAGGCACTACCTCGGGTCCAGGCAAGCTGAGCAGCAGCTCAACTCGACTTGACGGCTGGGCTTGGTGGCTCAGTCCATCTTCCTCATTCTTTTTTTTTTTTTCCGTTGATTTCCAATTGAAATTTTTCCAGAACGCTCTACAACTCATCGCGATCAATCCAAGGTGGTTCTTGTTACATTTTTTTTTTCAAAAAAAAAAAAACATCACATCCACCTATACTTTTGAAATCGGATTGACATGAAGGCTAAACAAAGAATTAAAATTTTTTATAGCGAGATTTAATAACGAAACTACCCATACCAAAAACAACGAAGGATCTCATTATATTCATCAAATTTATCTTGCTAATTTTATTATCAGGCATGCAATAATCCAATGTAACCTGTCTCTAATACCAATTGAAGCTTTGAACACAAAAGAAACCATGCATGCATGAGCCATCTGTGGCAAAAAAAAACAAGTACAGAGAGCAGCAGAAAAATAAAAACAATACCTATGTGCTTTGTTTGACAATTAACCCGTGAAGAAGACAATGATATCACTGGAAAAACTCCCTCTACAGATGATGTCTTTGGGACTGCCGAAACCTCCGGTTGAAAACCAGCACTCCTTTAACTTTTCCGTAGTGCGAACGTGAAGCTCTTTGCTTCTTAGAATATTCCACTACCCAACGAAGTTAGTGAAACAACTTAGGCGAGGAACAACACTTCTTGATTCTTTGCTATTAATTAGCAAAATCAAGAGGACAAAAAGGAAGAAAACAAACGAGGAAGAAGAGAGAAGAAAGGGAAAAACTTCAGGGAGTTTCTTCTTCGTGCGTCTGTGTGTCTCACTCAACAGATACCTACGGCTTCTTCACAATATCAGATAACCAAAACACTGATATTTTAAAATTCCCGGAGGCCATCAACAGAAGAGGTTCGACTAAGCCTTAACTCTTCTGTTCCATGAATCAAAATAACCCTTTAGTCTAGGCTATTCAACCAAAATTAATTTATTATTTTCTTTTGGCCCAATGAGTCCAAAAATAATAACCATTAATTATTTATTTCTTGGGCTTATTAAAATAACCCAATAAATAATTAATGAGCCCAAATGAACTAAAATAATTATTTAAACCTTTTATTAATTGGTTGAAGCCCAGGTTAATTTTTCTAATTATTTAATCTGGGCTTAGGCCCTGAATAATTAATTAACTAATTAAATTAGATAATAAATTTAATTTTTCTCGTTATTTTATTTTATTCTAGTTTAAAAATAAATTAGACTTCCTAAATAAAATAAAATCCTTTTTAATTCTGACCATTTCCTCAACCTAAAAAAATTAGAAATTACGGGTTTTTCTGAGGACCAAAAAGACATATCGCCTTGGCTACTAAAATGACCAAAATACCATTGTTATATAAATAGCTGTATTTTACGTTTTAAATATTTTATAATATCACCATAAGGAAATATTGACCCTAAGGACAATGCTGCGTTAGCTATGTTTTCGACCTACAAGTGAATTCACTAAAATACCCCTCTACACACCATCATGCAATTAGAGAGGAAAGAGTGTACTAGCACCTCTCTAAAAGACATCTACCATTCTTAAGCTTCTAGTCTAATGATTCATGACTTTTTGAAATATTTTCGCTTTCTAAGGGAGCTACACTAAAACTAATATCCAAGTTATGTTCCCCAAGGCCTTGGATAATTAGATCATTCGGACAACCACAAGGGGCGATATAGTGTAGACACTATCTTGTACAAGTCTGTCTTGACTAACTAGTTACATATGCTAACATACAAGTATAGTAGTCCTTCTAGAGAACCTCAACTACAATGTATCAAAGCACACGCTTCCAACTTCGTCAGACCACCAACTTATACTCAAGCTATAGAGTACAAGTCCACGTTGTAGCACTAGTAGTCTTGGTTTCTATCACATAGTACTTGTAAAAACCACTACTACAAGTCATGTTCTATGTATTTAAAATACACTTGTGTTATGAAATGAGAAGACTACTCTTTGGCTAAAGATAAGCCATTCCCTATTTTGAATTCATAATACAATAATCTTGCCATGATGAGATTCTCATTCTCATCATCTGGTTAAGAACATTAACTTATGTGTTAAGTATCTCATGGTCCATACCTTATTGTGAAAGACCTTCATTCACATGAACCATTTACCTAAACACAATAGGTATTTTTCAATAAAATCGTGCAAAAATATAAGAATATTTCACAAACAATTTATGAGAAAAATATGTTTATTAATATAAGTCAAAATTATATCAGAAATCTAGTCTCAGAGGGCATACATCCTAACAAATTTTTAGCCAATGTAGACATTGTCTAGTTTAAGTATGGGAAGTAGGTTAATGATATTCTTTGTCCAAGTTTTTATCATTTTTTTTTTTTTTGTGTTTTCTTGAAATTTTGGGTTGATTTGAAAAAAAAAAAAAAAGTTGATTAATTTTCAAATTTTGAAATTTTTAGAGTTAAATTGCAATTTTTGACTATTATGGTATTGTTATTATTTTTCTTTTGGTATGAGAATTTGGTTTAAGACTTATTTGGTTGAGTTTGGTTTTGTATAAACTTATATATTTGGTGTGATATAAGTAAGTCTTGAGGATTTGGATTAACCTTGTTTATGTTTTAGTAGATGTTGTGACATTTTGTTTCTTGAGAATTGATGTTGATTTTGTGATGAAGTATAAGTATGAAATTTTTATTGATCTTTTTTCTATCATTTTCTAAGCTAGTCCTTATTATGAGTTTAAGTAAATAGGGCTAGAGGCCAGAAGAATGAAAAAAAAAATGCAATTACAAGTGCCTGAAATTGGTTGCATGCTCTTGAATAGAAAAAGAAAAATGTAGAAAAGGATGTATATGCTTATTCTAGCAAGAAAAAGAAAAGAAAAAAAAAAGAGATAATTTTGCTGAAAAGAAAAAAAAAAAAAAAGGAAAGAGAAGATGTGAGAAAATAAGAGTGTGAGTGAAAGAAAAATGATGAGTGAAAACAAATGCTTAAAAAAACTAAAGGGGCCAATATAATGAGTAAAGAGAAATCCATTCATTTGAGGCTATGAATTCCCAAGAAAATAAAGTGAGAATGTTTCTAGTTTGCTACTCAGATTGTAGTAGTTTGGAAATTGTAAAACTTGAATTGATTATTATTCCTAACTTATATGAATCACAATGTTTATATTCTTGACTTAAGGAGTAAGGTGAAACGAATTGAATAGATAAAATCTTGGTTAACTCAACTTTAATGGCCTTAGTTCTATCTATCGAAGTATATGAGTTTGTATGAACTTGGCTTTATTAGATAAGTGTTGGGTTGAGTTCTTTAGTTGAAAGAAAGATAATATCATTATTGTATTAGCCATGTTAAAATCTTTTTGATTAATTAAGATATTTGATTGGTGTGTTCAATTCGTATTTGCTTGAGGACAAACAAAGCTTAAGTGCAAGAGAATGTGATATGAGGTAAATGTACACATATTTTGAGTGTTATTTATGTCATGTTTGCTATTATTTGGTGTTCAAATGTCTATTGATTCCCATAATTTTGCTATCTTTTGAGTAGGAATTGATTAAATGAAAAGATACAAGAAAAGCTTATGAAATGTTGTCAAAAAAGTGAAAAAAGAGCAAAACAAAAGGCTATTGGTGTTGGTTGGTGCATGAGAAATAGCGTTAGCCAATTTTTGCTTCAAGAAAGGCCAAAACAAGGCACTTTCTAAGCTGGGAAGATTTGAGTTGGCCCTGGCTATTGGTTGAGTCGGCACTGGCTCAATTCTACCCAATCACGCAAAAACAGAGTATAGTTGGTGCCTGCTACTTTAGAGCAGCTAGGGTCGATTGATTTTGGGAATTTGATGCGGGAAAGGAGCTCTTGTGCAGAATTTGGCAACTATCTTTTAGGAATTGATTTGGAAACAAATTAGGATTCTGTATTGACTTTTTTGTAATCTAAAATCTTATAAATATAAGAGATTAACACCCATTAAATTAGTTTTTACTCTTGCATCCTGAAGAACCCTAAAGAACTCCTAGAGGTATTGAAAGAACACTAAGAAGAAGAAGGATCAAGGAGAAATCTTGGAGAAGGAAAAGATATTGCTCAAGAAGGTTTCAAGGAAGAAGAAAAGGGCTTAGTTATCTATGAGTGGTTTTTATTTTCTTTTTTCTTTGTAATTTATTAACAATGTGGATTCCTATCCATTTAATTGTATTTGAGGATATTCCTAAGTTTATAGTTCTTGTATTGAATTTTTTTAGATCTTTTTAATTCCAAATATTTGATTACTTGATTTTTAGTGTGTTGAATTGATAATTCTAGACTAATTAATTCACTTTGTTGTTAACTCTTAACTAACTCGAGAGAGAGGTAAGAAGATTAGAACTTGGTAGTCAAAGTGAGATTAATATTACCTAGAGATAGGGATATTATTGCTTTCATAATTTGAGTTGTTATTAATACTTCTTAGATTTAATTAGGGATGTAGAAATACCCTCTAATTAGACTAAGAATAGGACTTTCATAACTTAAGTGAGAGAGTTCACCTTTGAGACTTATTTTGGTATTTGGATTGGAAGTTAATTAGTTTAAGGGTATTTTCTTTATTTGATATAGATTTGGGTTATTTCTTTTTTATATATCTTTTCTTCTTGTTCTTACTTTTTAATTATCCTTGTGACATTTTTGTGTGAATTTGATCTATTCTCTAGTTTATTAGGTTAGTAGGTTATTATTTTCTTTTATCTCTTTATTTTATTGGTTAAACAATAAAGATTATCGTAAAGTAAGGTGGGAGTCTAAGTTCCTATAGATTCGATATTTGCTATTCTTGTACTATATAATATGCATACTTACTCATATGTGTAGTTTTAGTGGTTAGTATTTTAATTAAAACTTGATTGTTTGTGGCCTCTTATTGTTAATTTTTCCAACATTAAAAAAATACTCATAATTTGACAACTAACAAATGTTCAACCTCAAACAATATCCATCAATATCCAACAAATACATCTAATAAATTTAGTAGCAAAGATTGGGCAGGGGAAATCTTGGCATCAGGGATTGGCCAGGAGAAATATTGGTAACAAAGGTTGGCCAGGGGAAATCTTCATTGATTTGTAGACATAGGTAATTTCAGGTTGTGCTATCAGCATTCACACTCTTCATTTGCAGCGGTTCTCATTAGCGATCTATAGGACTGTAGGCAGTAGTAGTTCACGTTATCCTGTCCAGGTGAATATTAATAAACGAAACATCAATTATTGTAAGTAAAACAAGAGAATATGAAATAGATTTTCCAAATTGGCCACCTTCCCTGGTCACAAATGGGTCAATTCGACTGCACCATCTTTCTATGAATTGCATGGCCAAAAATCCGATGTCACACCTAATAACGAGTTGCATATAATTCTTATGAACATGATTAGATTAAGAACATTAATGCAACCCAAATCTGAGTATAAAGGTGGTGCGGGTTAAACACTTTATGTTCTCGTCGCATCAAGATACATAAACTAATTAAAATGTGAATGGCGTGTATATCGGGTGTACTAACAAGGACAAATATTTCAAGCCCTTATTGAAGACCCATCCTTATAAAATTGAACAAGTCACCATTAGTCACTGATAAAGCATAAGGACCATAATTGAACACTTCATAAGATAGGTAATAGATTGATTGAACTATATTAGGGGAACCGACCATAGATTTTGCAAGGGCTGAGATAAAATCTGCTATGAGCACTGAGCTAGGGTTAAGAATATCAACATGGTTCAGTGCAACAACAATTGACATTACAAACTAGATGAATTCACCTTGAATCGAACTAAATATTGTGGGTTTATGAAAGTAACAAATTAGGTAATTCAAACCTATACTGTTAAAGAAAATAATGATAACTAATGTATTAAGGTTCAAATTAAATCCTAAATAAAGCTAACAATTAACCACCCACGAAATTATGCCTCGTAATGTTGATCCCAAGCTTTGTAGAATCAAAATAGTCCCCAAATTCCTCAAAAAATTACTTTGATCTATTCCTCTTTGTCTTCCCTACTAGCAACTTATCCTTGTAGACAACAACATGAACACAGAATTAGCTTTGGCATAGAGTTGAATACTAGTGCACAAGACAATTGTTCAATTATTTAAAAAAAAAACAACGATTCCCTTACGACAGTCTTAATATAGAATATGTATTTACTATGCAGTCTCTCAACACATTTCAGTTGAGAAACTCCACTAAGAAGCCTACCACCTGCTCATGCATCAAAAAGTAATTACAATAAGTCCTCAAAAAATAGGAGCCCTAATATTCTTCATTAATTTTCTTTTCTTAATTCTTTTTGTTTTCATTCCTTCTTCTTGAACTTTTTGAACCCCAAATCTCTACCAGTCTTAGCACTCATTGCTGACATAATTGGTAGGCAAATTGCAAATTGCATATCTTTAGAGTACATAGTAAATGGGAGTAAAAGAAAATTATCATTAACAATTTAGATCTTATTTTACAACCACCAGTTTGGTAGAATATTGGTCCACTTTAGGAAACAATACTAGTTTAAAATCTACTAGTATATACTGGTATCTACTATTTGACATTATAAGCATCTAATAATAAATACAACACCATTTTAATGATATACATCAATAGAAAATGTAAAACAAATAAATGTTTCAGATCGTTAACTCAGAACTGATTCTTCAACACAAACTGCTATTACTTCTATTGCTAGATTTAAAGGCTCATAACAGATTTAACTAATTATAAGATTCAAAACATAACTGCAACCCAACCTTTCAAACAAGGCATAAGACTTAGCTGAATATTTATAATAATTTTTTGAAATTGTCATTAACAACACACAAGTAGTCATCATTGGCCCAAAGGAATGCTAGCCTATTTCAGAGAAGAATGTTGTCTTAGATACTCCCAGTCATGCTTAAAACCCTTCAAAAACCTATCTTAAAATTCATCTTTTCAAAGTTCCGTTTTTTTTTTTTTTTAGGGGTGGGGTTAACTCTGGAAAAAAATTTGAGCTTTAGAAAATAATTTAAAACATTCAAACTATTCCAAACACAACTATACATGGAATCGTTAAAAATAGAAGAAGAAAAAAAAACACCTAAAGGGAATAAGAAAAAAGAAGAAAAATGCATCTTGGAGATTTTTCACTAAAAGTAGTCTCACTAATTAACTTCAAGATCAAATGTCTAGATGAAGGTGTAATAGTCAACTAATATATCAGTAGCCTTTTGAAATATCTTTGCAATCAAAGACATAATAAAATTTCCCAGTTTATTCTTCCCATAGAATTCATAAAAAATAACCAACTCGGATTTTTTTTTTTTTAAATGCTCCTAAGGAGAAACTGAACCACTAAACAGTTAATGACCCAATTGCCAAGTAGATCATATGCTCCATAGCAAATTGGAGCTTAAAAAAAATAGAAAACAACTACCATAATTTATTTAGACCTAATGCACATGTTATATGAGTTTGCGTTTATGCATATGCTAGTGTGCTATAGGATTATATCGAAGGCTCAATCAAGTTTTAATTTAAAATACCAATTTTAACTCAAAATCACACATATTTGGGCAAGTATACCCATCTTGTAGCGTAGAGTTTAGTTAGTAAGTATTAAAGATCCTCGAGAAGGGACATCAACTACCCTTACTTCCAATTTTGTCTCATTGTTCAATCAACTAAATCAGGGAAATTAATTGCTAGTTACTACTAATTATAACTAACTACTAATAAGGAGCATAACAAAAATATACCAACCAAATTCACAAGGAAGACTCTAAAAGATCACAAAGACAAGAAATAAACATGAAAAGGAGATTAGACATATAACCAAAGTGAATTCCTCCAAATAATGATCATGTATAAAAAATCACTCTATTAATTAAATCTAAATTCAAGCATTGGCAAGGGTCCTCCAATATTATAAAACTTACTCTTTCTCAAGTAATGAATTCTGTATTCTTGGATCCAGCCTATAGATATCTCTACCACACATATCAAACCCAATGATGCATATAAATCAAAGAACCCCAAATCTCAAGCCAAAAGATGCCAAATTTGTATCTCTAGGTGACCCAACAACCCTATCAATCATAAAGTTCTAATCCCTCAATTTCTTTCTCAAGTTCATCAATGGAAAACAAATTTGTTGAATCAATATAAATGGGTACCCATCTCATACATCATTTTTCAAGTTCAATATAAGAGAATAACCCAATCAATCAATCCAATTAATCAAATTCAAGTGATAGAATACTCAAATAAGATTTAATAAACTAAAATAATAATCAAATACACAATCAAATTAGGGAATAAACCTTTAATTACAATTAAATCCAAGTGATATTAACACCCCCAAATTAAATATACAAATAGAAGAAAAGGAAAACTTATAGACAAGTACCCTTCTTCTACTTTGAATATTTTTTGAGGCTCTCCTCTTCTTCTCTAATCTTGCCTTGATTTTCTCTCCTAACTCTTCTTAATATTTCCAAGGGGTTCTCTTTGTTGTATTTCATGACTTTCTCTCAAATAAGTTAAATAAAGAGTATTTATAGGTTCTTCTTCAAAAAGCCCTAAAAATTACATAACATGGATTAATCTGCGATATTGCATGGCACTGTAGAAGGTGTTATGCACGTCGCCATACAAGCTTTCTTTTACTTGATTCAGCTTCAAATGACATCGTGACACTTGAATTGTTTGTATGTAGAAATCATGCATGATGATATAGAGTTGAAGTACACGGCACTATCGACTATCAAAATGTTTACAATCCCTGAACTTCTAATGATGCATGGTGCCATGGAAGATGACGAGGATGGCGCCATAGACTTCCAGTATCTTGACTTCTGAAGCTCTAATGTTGCACGGTAACATGCAGTGCAATTTGCACGACGACATATAGCTTCAGTTGCTCTATTTTTTATTCTTTTTTTCCCTTAAATCCACTTCTAATTTCAACTCATTGCAACCTGCATCAAACAAGAAGAAAATAACGGGTGAGTAGAAATATATAGAAAATTCAAAAGACTTTTTAAAGCACCAATATTATGTAAAATAAGAATTATCACTTCCTCGCACTTGAGCTTTTGCTGATCTTCAAGCAAAAAAGAATTTAGAAACCTTAAGCAAATAGCTTCTTTTTGAAGAATATTTTAACAATATAAGATTTTTGAAAGAATTTTGGTAAATATAGTAGATGTATCACCTCTCTTTTGATCTAAGAATCCAATCTAACACCTAATTGGCCAAGCTAATTTTTGTATAAACTATTGTATTAGGATATAAATGACTAAAGCTATCACAGTTGCATTAAACAAGTTCATACTTATTCAACATGTTTCACCATTTTTCCTAAGTCAAGAATACAAACCAAGTGATTCATATAAATAAGGAATAATGAGCTAATTTAAGTTCTCTGACTACCAAAGCTACTGCAATCATATGTAGTAAATTTTGGAATGTATGCCAAAAATGACCTATGTATTTTTGTATTTTGAAAATTAATAAAAGTTTCATTCATTAATAGTTATTTATTAATATATATTGCATATTAAGGTCTAAGTGTGTTAGTAAGTAATCTACGTGATTGGGTTATACTTTCACAGTAAGGTGTAGATTATGGGCTACTAATACATAAGTGAAAAATTGTTCTTGATCGATTGATGAAGCTGGACATTTCATCAAGGTTTAGATCAGTACACTATGATTTTTAAACGTGGAATGGTTTACCTTTAAACAGTGAATAGGCTACTTATACTAATAGTGTATACGTATTTGGAATACAGGACCATGCGATAATAATCTTTATAAAAAGTATTAAAATAAATAAAGATTGGATTATCACAGCTACTGCATGAATAAGTATCCTAAAACTTGAGTATAAGTTAATGGTCAGGTGAAGCTGGACTTGTATACATTAATGTATGATGGGTGAGGTCCTATCGCAAGACCAATAACCTTATGCGTTAGGTATATGACTTTAGTTAATTAATATAGATTTATACAATAGAGTTCTTATACTTCATTATGCGAAGAAATCACCCCCTTGTGATTATCCTGGATAATCTAAATAATCCAGAGCCATTGGAAACGTAACTAACTATGTACATTTTTGGGTAGTTACCTATAATAAGTGGATATATGCTGGAAGTCATAGAGTATCGGACTATGACATTGAGAAAGGTGTTAGTGCATTTTTTTTTTCTTATTTCAATGATGGGTGTTACGTAGAGGGGTATTTTCATTATTACACCTATCGATCGAGGACACTGCACTTGCAATATTATTCTTGGGGTCAATATTTTTATATAGTGATAAATAGATTTTTTTTTTTTTAAAAGAAGAAAGTGATGTTTCTTAAGAGCTATAGATGATACTCATGAATTACTCCTGTTATACAAAGTTATGTTTCCCAGTGAAAGAACATAATTTTTTTTTTTTTTTGGGTCAAAAGCCACCAGGAATGGTGAGGGTTTGGCAAACCCCTACCAGTGTATTTTAAAAGGTAAAAGAGACAGGAAGGGGGGCATCAACTTGACCTCCATACAATTGGAAAGGAAGAGCGAAGTGAAGCCACTTGCATCTTGTTTAGTAAAACCAATCATTTAGTTTGTCATGACAACATATCAAAATAAGATAACCAAAAGTTATCATCTTGAGCCATTGCATAATTAGCTAATTGATTCGCCACAGTGTCCCCTTCCTGAAAGACATAGTAAAAAGCAATGGAGGAAAATTTCCTAGAAGCATCTGAACTCTCCTTCGAAATTTCAACCCGTCCCAACATAAAAAAGTTCCCTTCCGATAACTACTTAACCAAATTCTTGCTATCACTTTGAACTTGTATGTGCGTTAGACCAAGTTTCCAACACTGACAAAGACCATTTACTAGAGCTTGAAGCTCTGCTTGGAAGCTATCTGAAAAACTGATCGCATTAGCAAATGCATGGATAAAATCTCCCGAACCATATCTAACTATCCCTCCAATACTTGAAAGATAAGGATTACCTTTGCAAGTGTTGTCGATATTCAATATAACCTCATCTTGTTCCCTTTTTTACCATCTAACTACCATCTGCTGTGTTGCGGAATAAAATTTCCAGGAAATAGGAAATACCCTAGAAAAATTATCAAATCCAAGAACATACTTGGCTGGGAAAGCTAACATATTAGATGCAAAAGAGCTACTCACCAAGTGAGTGAGAGCAGACTGACTGAAACACGATCCCTTATTCCTACACTTGTTACGGAATTTCCAAATCTCCCATAATGAGATTGTAAAGAATCTACACAAAATTCTACTACCGTGAAAGCTTACTTTCCACAAGAAGTTGAAGGACTCCTGGAAGTTTCGTCGTATTCGGGCAGAGTTTTTTGCGGGAGGTGAATAGTAGTAGAGTTCCAAAAGTGCCTGATCTCCCTACACTGGTAGAATATGTGCAGAAAGGTTTCCTCTACAACAAAATAGAAAAAATAGAAAGAAATGAACTGGAATCCAATCGTTTTGAGTTGAGAATCCAGTGAAAGACAACCATTCAGTAATTTCCACATGAATACTTTTAAAGAAGGTTGCAGCTCAAGCTTTTCCACATCCACTACAACAGCATGAGTAATTCCTTTGTGTTTAGCTGTATGCCATCCCTGAGCAATCATGAAAGAGCCATCAGGTGAAGTCTTCGAGACCATAGTATCAATAGAGGGAGGCACTTCTAAAAGTGGAATCAGAACTGAAACTTTCTAGCAACTGGAGGGTCCAAAATTGCATGTAACAGCCACACATGCCGAAACCCATTGGATACACATTATGACACCTTAAGGTCCGAATGAGTGACCACAGTATTTAATTTACAAGGCTTACCAACGCCTGTCTAATCATCAAACTAGAAAGATGAAGATCTATCCTTCAGTATAAAGCCAATATTAGCCCCAGCTAGATCTCGCACTTTTGAGTATTTGTTTCCAGACCATGGAAGAAGAGCTAGTCATTGATAGTAGATTTTACTTGGCCTTAACAAAATGTGCCCAAAGGGATTCTTGCTGCATAAACTTCCACCACAACCAAGACCAAAGGCAACACTCATGTCAACAAGAGAATGGATACTAAGACCATTTTCTTGCTAAGGTAAGCAAATATACAACCACGCCTTCCAGTGCCGTTTCTTCCCAAAGAAAATGTAACCCCAAAGGAAGTCAGAAAAAACTTGCTCTATAGCTACAATTATAGATAGAGGCAGATCCATAATATGTAGAAGATGTAAGGGCATAAAGAATAATACCGACTGAATAAGCTGTAAGAGTCCTTCCTCAAATAAAAATTTATACTTCCATAACTGAGTGTGCTTGTGAATTTTGTCTAATGCTGGTTGACAAATGACTCGTTTCTTCCTATCTTTGAACAACAGACACCCAATATAAGTAAAGAGAAGATGTTTCCTAGAAAAGCCTAGTTTCGGTTGAATTCGAGCAGCTACATTGGCCAGAGCTTTATCCGATATAATCAATGAGCTCTTGTCTCTATTAATAAACTATCTAGAAAAATATAGACAGTCCTGAATAACCAGGGAGATAGCCTTTAGAGCTGCACCAAAAGCATTAGTGAAAATAATAGTATCATCAGCAAAACTCAAGTGAGAAATAGGTGGACATCCCCGTGGAACATTATAACGGGTTAAAGTTCCATCATCAAGAATGGCATTCAAGCCACTAGAAAATAACTCCTGGACAATGATGAAAAGAATGAGAGAGAAAGGGGCCCCCTAGTTGATTTGAAGTAGTTAGAGGGTTGACCATTAACCAGAATAGAGAACCAGTAGTTAGACAAACAGTTACTAACCAAATGAATAATATGTTGATTAAATCTAAACTTGGCCATGACCTGAAACAAGGAAAATCAAGAAATGCGATCGAACGCTTTTTGCATATCCAACTTCAAAATGACATTGCCACCCCCTCGATTGCCTATCAAGAGAATGAACTAGCTCGAGCTAAAAGAATATTATCCACTATGTCCCGACCCTTCACAAAATAAAACTGATTTGACGAGATTATCCTAGGTAACATCCTAGCCAATCGGGATGTAAGAACTTTTGAGACAATCTTGTTGCAATAATTGCATAGACTTATACGACGAAAATCTCTAAAAGAGGAGGGAGGACTCCGTTTGGGGATCAACACAATCAATGTACTTGTGAAGCTTTTTGGAAAAGGAACTCCCACAAAAAAATCACCAACTGCCCGAACCATATCCTTATAAATCACATTCCAGGATGAAGTGAAAAAATGTCCCGAAAAACCATCTGGCCCTGGAGCACTATCGAAACCCAATCCAAACACTACCTCCTTGACCTCATCTAGTGTGGGGATAGAAGAAAACATCATATTATCTTGTTCAGGGATAAGCACTAGAATCTTTTGCAGGAGAGGGGGTGAGAAACAATCTGCACCACTGTTGCCAGTAAGTAAATCAGAAAAAAAATTCAACAACTGCATCCCGAATATCCTATTGCTGAGTTACCTAAATCCTGTATTATTAGAAATAGAGGTGATAAGCAGTTGATCTCTACGTTTTCTACAAAAAGAGTGAAAGAAAGCAGTGTTGGGGTTCCCTTCTTTCACCCGTTTAAGTCTAGACTTGTCTCTCCAAAAATCCTTCTCAGCTTTTAAATGAAAAGTAAGTCTGGCTTTGGCCTCCTGCAACCTGTCCCTATGTAGAGAAATAGTAGAGCTATCATACAACATTTCTACTTAGAGTATATCATCCTCTGCCTTCTGGACATTATCAAAAAAAATTACCAAATACTTCTTTGTTCCATAATCGAATTGCTTTTTTAACAAGTTGAAGCTTGCCCAACAAGATTTGCATACCATTCCTATAAATGACTTTCTTCCATTCCTGATGAACTACCTACTGATATGCTCGGTGAGAATCCACATTTTTTGGAATTTGAAAAGGAATACTCCGATTTGAGGGGCCACAAATTCAAGAGAAATCAACAGAGGAGTATAATCCGAATCGGTGAATCTAAGATGCTCAACCTTCGTGGAATAAACTGAGGAAGCCTAAGAGGAGTTAATAAGAGTTCTATCTAAATGTTCATAACAAGGGCGCTCTCCCTCTCTCGCCCATGTGAACCTGGTACCAGTGAAAAGTGGACTTTGAAGAAAACAAGTATTGATAAATAAAACAAAATCTAACATCGAAGCATAATTAGGTGCAGAAGTACCAGAATATTCAGAAGCTTTTTTGATGATATTAAAATCACCCCAACATCTAAGGACCTGTCGTAGTAGAAGAAATATCCGTAAGTGAGGACCAAAGTGGAAAACGTCCACCCTGGAGCAAGCTGCGTAGATTACAGTGAAATAAAAGAGAATGCCGGCCGGCATAGAAATATCCAAATGCACAAACTACCTATAATTAATCAGAATAGAGGAATCAACAAAGCCCTTCCAAAAAATCCAAAATTTTCCCAAACAATTTGAGTAGTAAAGCTGAAAACCCAGCTTTTGGGCAAACATATGAATTCTATCATAGTTACCATAGGTTTCCAAAATAGAGAAAATGTGTAATTTGTGCTTACGAATAAGCTTTTTCAGGCGCTTACCAGAAAAACAATCTACCACCCCCTAATGTTCTAGATGAGACTATTCATTTAATTAGGAAGATGATAAAAAGCTGAACAAATTTTGCCTTTCGACAGGGTAAAACTTTACGGTATGTAAAGAGATGATCTTGACTTTGATGGCTAGGATGGGCGACTGCTTACTAAGCTTCTTTTTGTCCAATGCCTCAGAAATAAATTGTAAAACATCTGACCTTACCTCAACCTCATCCATATCAAAGTAGTAGGTTTTTTTGGTATTCGAAGCTTTTTCTCAAGGTTGCTGATCATCTTGAACGGTCTCCTGTGGAGTTAAAATGAGTGTTGTGTAGTCAGTAGATTGCTGAGGATGCTGTGTATTAATAGATACAACTGCAGAGTCCTTGGCTACTGAAACCAGATCAGTGGAGCTCTTGGATCTAGCTACTGACGCAGGGCGGGGGGGGGCAATTAAGAATAACTTCCAGATTAATTCCAGTTGACACATCTAGTGGTGTCGGGAGGGATGGCTGCATGATAATAGAAGAACTGAAGTTAGGGGGTTGGGCCGATAATAGTGCTGTTTGATCACAATTGGGCACACTGATATTAGATGGTATGGCCTAGTCAATCTCAGTAAAGGCCACGCTATCATCCCCTACAGGGGTAAGTTTTTCAATCAAAACTAATGATGGCTTCTCTGTTGTCGTTGCTTTTAGGACCCGGTGTTCTGTGGTTCAGTTACGGGCATTCTTCGTATTGTCTTTTTTAGACATCGCGTGGGATCCACAAGAATCCGATGTGTGCCCTATCCTGCAACAACTGGAACAATAGGAGGGTATGTTTTCATATGTGTTGTTTTGATGGAACCCAGAAGAGCTAGTTCCAGCCTATAAACGAGATGGATTCTGCTTTAGCAGATCACCTTCTACACACACCCAGGCCACACTTGGACGAGTGAGAGTGGTTCTGGCGTCATCAATTTTGCCAACAAAAGATGCCAAGGTAAACAGGGCTAATTTAGAAAACATATGATGGGCAGATGCTCCAGAGCAATCCAAATCAGAATTGATGATGGATCTGATGTAACATGAAAACTGGGAGTCCATTTGAGAATCCTCATTCAGAAGCCAAGGAGAACCACAGACCCTTCAGCCATAAATGAAAATAATCCTTCTCCAACGCAAGTCTGATCAGAATGTGCCTTAAATCAAGCCATTCGATGTTAACTGATCCTTTCAGTCCAATAGTATGGAACTCCTTTTTGATGGCTTCCATGGATGGTTTCCCTTGGGGGAACTTGCCAACCAGGGCAAACTTGAATGGTACAGAGTTCTTTAATTTCTTCGGCTGTAAAGAGTATGACTGATTCACCTTTGTGTTGTAAAACATGTTTAACAACATCCACAACGTGATGACAATGAGAAAAGAGAGAGGCAAAAGACTTCCTACTCCAGGGGTCTGGAGCATCCAGACAGGGTGGCAGCATTGCCGCCATGGCTAGAGAACCAAACCCGAGCAAGGGTATTTGTTAGTAAGGCTTTTTAGTTATTTTAGTAGCCAAGAATAATATGTCACTTAATCTCCAAAGTAATTCAAGTAACCTAAGTAAATTTTATTTACTATATAAGCCTGTTAGGTAAAATTAATATTGGAAGAAATTATTCTAGGAGTTCAATAATTATTTATTTGGACTAAAATAATTTATTGGGCTAATTTGATTAAATTACATTATTAATTATCTTAGATAATTTTATATTGGGTCCAAGTGAATTAATTAATTAATAAGAAAGCTATTAAATTAAATTAGTTTATTAATTAATTATCTTAAATTATTTTATATTGGGTCTAAGTAGATTAATTAATTAATAAGAAATTTATTTAATTAAGCTTGGGCTAATTAGAAAAACCTTAGCCCACTAGGCTTGTGAGTGATGACTTTGTTATTTTGGAAACAAAGAATAGCCGTCACAAGTAAAAGAGAGAAAAAAAAAGAAAGAAAAAGGAAATAAAAGAGAAAAAATGGTGGTGGCTTTGAAAAGAAAAAAAAAGTTGCTTTTTTTTTTCCTTTACAAAATAGAATTGCAATGAAGGCAATTGTGGTTTTCGGTTTTTTCAATAGATACACGAAATTGGATTCCAATTTGATAGCATTTTGAAATTTCCAATTGGAATGCCAATTTCCTAATTCTTAATAGGATATGCATAAAGGAAGCAAAAAGGATAAAAAATAAAATAAAATAAAGCTTGTAATGGTTTTTTCTTGGTCAAGCAAGCAAAAACAAAAGTAAAGCGTTCATTTTTTACTTTTCGTTTTTTTTTCCGGACGCCACCATTCTTTTTTTTCTATTAGATTTTTTCCTTTGAAAAAAAAAACAACTCTCTCAATATTATTCCAAGAAAATTATTCTTTTATCTATTATTATACTTTTACTAGTAGATAACCTATAAGAGGTTCAAAAATACTTCGGAAGATTGAAAGCTAACAATTTTTGGTGCACGAGTTTGATGCAAATGAGTCGACATTTAGCCAGTATTCTTGGGAATAAGTAGTTGTGACAAATCAAAGCATTCCGCCAAATCCAAATCCTCCAATTATTCAATTTAAGCAATCTAAAAGTAAGTATTCCTATATTTTGGCTTAGAAAAAATTATAAATTGCTATTTTCTACTGTGTTTTTATTTTCTGCAATCCTTCAGTAAATAGAGGATTGATCCCTACTTTCACTTTTGTTTATTAATGTAAATGCTTAGTAGCCATAAATAATTGAAGATCTTTCTATTTTTATATTACCCTTATTAAACGTTTTTTTTCCCCCTGGATATGGCAATGCAAAAGCCTAGTAATGATATGTGAATGATGATTTTTTCAATTTTTTCTTTACCCTACTTTATTCTCTTATTTTCTTCCCCCAATCCATATTTACTTAAATCTAGAGTTAGGACTAGTTAGTAGATCATAAAATATAAATAAACCAATATTCTCAATTTATACCTCATTATAAATTTCTCCTCCATTCCCAAGATAAAGAATGTGATAGGAATCCATCCAAGCAATATGCCAAAGCTAAAGAAGAAGGGGGGGGGGGGGTGGAACTACAAGCCACACTTCATGGCACTATGGAAGAATCTACGATATGGAGGCTTACAAGGGAGAATTCTAGCAAAAGTAATCAACAAGACAAAGAACATAAAGAGTGAGAAGAGATGGGTACCAAAGAGAAGGCCCAAGAAAGCTGCATTTACCCTACAATTTGTATGGGAGACCAAAGGAGCACAAAAGAAAAGTTGACGACAAGAAAAACGAACTAGCTATGAAGGACAGTGCAAACCGATGCCAGGCTAAACAAGGCTACCCGGTGCTGGGTCTTCTCACCTCTTGGCCAATTATTTTTCAGATCCAACCTAGCGCCGAGTTCAATAGTACACTTGATGCTGGGTCACGTCGAGTCATGCCCTATTTTGCTCATTTTTTCTACTTTTGTTCTATTTTATTCCCAACTAAATTTCCATGAATTTTATTATGTAATAGGGATATTTTGTACCTTTAAAAGGCTTGGATGATTGAGATTTCATCTCACCTTAGTTAGGTTTAAATGCCTATATATATATGGTATTATAACATTCCAAATGAAACTTGGATATTATTATTGAGATCAAAAGACACTCTTGAGAGAGTTCTTTGATGGTTCTTTTATGAATGCCAAGACCAATCTTAGAATTCCATTCCTTGCCTTTGATTTATGTCTATAAACTCCTAAGGATAGATCAAACTAACATTTCAAAATAGAATCATAGTTTCTTGCTAATTTAAGGGTCTAGAGTAAATGATATATTTAGTTGCCTAGTTCATCTTCTTCGAGTGTTCTTAGCTCTTTAGTTGGATTAAGGGTTCTTGGGTATGAATTAATAGACTTGATTCTCATTTCTAGAGTTTTAAGTTCTCTATTTTGTCTTAGGGTCCTAGTATTTGAATTAGTTATATTATCTCTTCACAAATTTCATTGTTTTGAACTCTTAATTGGGTCTTGCATAACCTAAACTTAGCCACAAAATTTACTAGAAATAATTTGGTATCAGAGCGAGGAAGTCTTGATTCTTATCAAAGCTTGAAGACACTGAACAAACCTTCAAAATTTATCAATCTCGTAACTCAAAATTGTACTATAAAAGGTCAAGTTTTCTTTGATTTTTCTTGTGTTTTATACGTTAAACGTGTGCCTTGTTAATAGTATAACTATTCGGGATTACAAATTTCTTGATGTTTGTTGATTTAGGGGCTAAAATTGCTTAAAATTTCTGCTATATCTTAAGTTTTGAACTTTTCTTACAAAGTTTTTAATATTTTGCTTGAGTGAGTTTTTCATTTAAAATTGTGGCTTAAACTTTTGTGAACACTTTCTATAGTTGATTATCTATCATTTTCAATTATTTTGAGGACATTGCTTGTCCATTTGAGATCATTTTAGTTGATAAATTATTGCTTTTTCTCTTGAATGCTCTATTCCTTAAACTTCTAATGTTACATTGAAATTTTTGTTAGGTCTCGTCTATTCACCCATTCCCATTCCCTAATCAATTTTGTTGAGCTTCTTGAATTCATTAAACCTACTTGATTGTTATAAACTCTTTGAGGCTCATTGTTGTATGTTTATCAACTTCCACCATTAGTCATCTAGTTGGTTGTCCTTAGAAAGTTAGTGGACTTGTCAAAGTTTGGACTAATTCCTAAGCAATTGGGGAGACTTTTGTAGGAGAACTTGTTAAGTACTTGAGTGAATTGGAAAAGGCAAGAGGGTGAGCCTATTGATATAAAAGCCAAAGAGAGTTAAACAGGAGGGTAAGTGCAAACACGTAAGAGAGTGCTTGTGAGGAAATTACTTCTTCTATCTAAACATTCAAAGTAAAATCCCAACAAAATATCCCAAGACTATTTTGATATTTAAGCTGCCTTTGAAACTCTCTGATAGGGGCTAAATTAGTCATACTTTTCCTAATTATTTGAGGTTCTTTTGTGAAACTTTTTACTCAATAACTAGTCATATTCCTTCATATTTGAGATTTTACCCTTGAAAAGGTATTTTGTTCATTATTACAGGTTTTTGGGGTAAAACGAAGCAAAAACGTCGCAAAACAGAGGAGAGGCAACGCCGGCTAGGGCACTGGAGCCGGCACTGGCCATGCCCTGATGACACGAACTTTGAAGTAACAAAAAATTGTCAAAATGGACCAAAACAGAGTGGAACCGGCACTGGCTCCAAGAGCCAAGACAGCGCTGGTTACATGCTGGACTACATAGTGCGAAATTTGAAAAAAAAAAATCGACAAACGAGTGGAGAACCAGAACACAACCGGTGCTAGCTCCGAGAGCCAAGGCAGCACCGGCTATGCTCTGAGAAAAAGGCAAAATTGTGATTTTTCTACGCAGTTTTTGATAATCTGTGGAGGTTTAGTATCTTCCAACTTCTACTTGACCAAGAACATTACACCAACGAGTTTAGGCACTTCCCAAGCCTATAAATAGATGAAAAACACAAAGGAAAAAATGAGAATTCATTGATCATCACAGAAAATCACTCAAATCAAAGGAGGAATTCTTCAAATCAAGGAGGATTGTACAAGAACGTCTTCAAATGAAGAAGAATGAGGCTTGTCTATGAGTGCTTTTTTTTACTTTGTTTTCTTTTTCTTGAACAATGATATGTTAATTGTTTTATTGTAATTTGACATTGTTTTAGATATTCATGATTTTTAGAGTTTTTTTATCTTTTGATTAATTGATTGTTACTCTTGGTATTTAATTACTTGGGTTGATTACGAAATTGATTGATTGTTTCTTTCCATTGACTTGCTTGGGAAAAGGGTTGATGGAGGTTTCAATTTGATTAATTTCATATTTGTTATCTCTTAACTTGCTTGGGAAAGGGGTTAATTGCTAAGAACTGGTAATTAAAGGTTAATTGATGTCTGCCAGAGTATGGATTCATTAATTAATTTCATGTTTTAAATTTGCCAGAGTATGGAAATTTAATCAAGAATTGTGTTTAATGCATCTTTTGGGTGAATTAGTTGAGACAGAGTATGTGATGTTAAGTTTTTTAGAAGATAGTGATTTCATGGATTGGGAAAGAAGTGAGTCTACTTTGATCCTTCATGATGTCAAGAGAATAATTGGTTGTGATAAATATTGGATACTTTAAGATCATGTTTGTCTAAACAATGGCTGGAGTTACATAATTCTCCATCCTTGACATGTATATATTTTATTTTATTTTTCTTTTTTCTTTTGTTTTTACTTTATTGAGTCAGTTAAATAATGAAAGAAAAGTGATTAATGTATACTTGTTCCTTGAGGATCGACACTCGTTTGAACCCTATGCTATGTTAATGATGAGTACGCTTGCTCAAATGTGTAATTTGGGATTAACGTTTTAATGTAAACTTGATTGGGAATGTGCTTAGTTTTTATATAATTTTTATACCCAAATAAATACGCATCACTCTCAATGTGAAAATAGATGAGATGAGGAGAAATATATCCAAGTTGCAAACCAACTAAGGCCAAGCCTCAACCGTTGCACAAAGAAGGGGTTATAGAGAACAAGATAGCCCTAAGATGAGAGAGGGAAACGATGTCACACCATTATTGTATGAGCAAGGAGAGGAATGGGGTGAACATTTCGTAAGAAGTCATCCACCTACACTATTGAAGGGAGGTAGGCAAGGGTTGAGAGGAGGAAGAGGAAGAATACAAGGTAGACATGATAGACAAAATGTGAGAGGGCATGAGAGGGAGTTTGAAAGAATGGAAAATTGAGATGAGAGAGTCCATAAGGAAGATTGTAGAGGACAAAATCGGGGAAATGGGATTAGAGTGAGAATGCGAGAAGAAGATGAGAGAGATCGAGAGTTGAGGCATATCAAAATGAAAGTACCCCTTTTCTAAGACAAAAGTGACTTGGAGGCTTATTGGGAGTGGAAAAGGAGGATGGAGATTTTGTTTGAGTGCCATTAATATAGTGAGTGAACCAAGGTTAAATTGGCTATTTCAAATTTCCTTGAGTATGCTTTAGTGTGGTAAGACCAAGTAGCATCCCAAAGAAGGAGAATAGGGGATCAACTGCTTGCCACTTAGGAATTGTTGAGGAACTTGATAAGAAGGAGGTTTGTACCCCCACACTATTATAATGAGCTTTATCAAAAATTGTATATGCTTAGGCAAGGAAATAATAGTGTAGAAGATTTTCATAAGGAATTGGATGTAACATTGATGAGGGCTAATATTTTTGAGGATGCGAGGGCTACAAAAGCAAGTTTTTTTGAGCGGGTTGAATAGGGAAATAGTAAATGTGGTTAGGTTACATTCTTATGAGACTTTGGAGGAGATGGTGTATATGGCCATTAAAATTAAGGGACAACTCAAAAGAAAGTCACATTTCAAAGAAACTATCTACACCAATCCTATTTTCAACCACCAACCTAAAAAGAGAGAAGAGCAACCAAAACCACCAAGGCCACCAAGAGAGCCCTACAAGCCTTGAGAAGAATGGGCCAAGGAAAAGGAGAAAGGTATTGAGAGACCTCCAAGAACTAGAGACATCAAATGCTTCAAATGCCTAGGCTATAAACACACCATATATGAGTGTCCAACCAAAATATTAATGTTCACCAATACTTAAAGAGAGATAACTAGTGGAGAGGAGGATTGTGGATATGAGAAACGAAATGAGGGACACAATAGTGATGATAATTCTAGTGATGAAGGAATTGTTGTGCAATCCCTTTACTCTTTAGGTGGTGTTGCAATTAAAGAAATAGGAACTTGTGTTGAAAGAGATGTTTTTAATGATGAAGTGAAGAAGAGCATACAAAGAAACAATATTTTCTACTCTCATTACTTTATGAACCAAAAGTCATGTGTTTCTATCATTGATAGAGGGAGCTTTACCAATGTTGTGAGTGCTAGTCTTGTGAAAAAATTAGGTTTATATGTGATGAAATACCCCAATCCCTATAGATTACAATGGTTCCATGATAATGGGAAGCTGAGGGTGAACAAATAAGTGTTGTTAACAATTGAAATGGGGAAGTATCAAGTTGAAATTGCTTGTGATGTAGTCCCTATACAAGCTAGCCCCTTAATTTTGGGAAGGGCATGGAAATTTGATAGAAGTGTGTTGCATGATGGAAGGAGAAATTCCTACTTGGTTACCAAGGGAAGCGAGCTATATACTCTTCTACCCCTACCCCTAAGTGAGGTGAGAGAAGTGCAAAGAAAAATAAGGGCAATGAGAAAAAGAAGAGTGTAGTAAGAGACCTTCCAAAGAAAGAGAATGAGAGGAAAAATGATGAGGAAAAAGAAAGAATGCAAAATGAGATCTCAAAACAAGAGGAAGTAAAAGAGAAAAGTGAAAAAAGGAGAGAAGATGGAGATAAAATGAGAGTGGCTCTTTTGTGCTTGAAATATGACAACAAAGAGGAAGAAGCTAAAAAAAGAAGAGGGAAGAAGAGGGAACGAATGCACTTTATGTGGGGAAACATAGGCTAAGGTGGGCTAGGGAAGTTAAAGTTCCCTAGCCCGCTAACAAAACCAAGCCTATACATATACACTAAAACCTAATGGCGTAAGGATATTGTACTTACCTAGGTCGTGAGCATTCTGGACACAAGTATACATAAACAAAACTTGGTGGACTTGGAAAGTTCAAATTCCCTAGGCCGTGAGCATTCTCGAAACAAGAATATATGCTAACAAGATCTTGCAGCCTAGGGAAGTTAAAGTTCCGTAGGCCATGAACATTCTAGACAACTTATTTGTATGAACAAAAAGTGGTGGCTTAGGGAACTTGAGCCGCCTTCTTCTGGACAAAATTATGTATGTTCTTCCTTTCTTCTATTTTTGCTTCATTTCCTTCTTGTTCTTTTTTCTTTCATCTTCACTTGATCCTTTCCATTTCTTAGCAAAACAAGGTGAGAATGTAGTGGTGAGTGGTTATTTAAATAAAAATTTATCTCTATTAAAGCACAAAAATAGTAGAAAATAGGAATACGATAAAGCCTCATCAAACACCCCCACACTTAAATCTTTGCTTGTCCTCAAGCAAAACAAAAAGTACTACAAGCAAAAAGATTTTTCACATCATAAAATGGGACTTTTGAACATAAGTAGGCCAAGATGGTAGAGATGCTATTTCCCTCTTGAGTTAAGAATTAAGTCCAACACCCAATTAGCTAAGCCGATTTTTGTGTAAACTAATAAATTAGGAACGAAATAATCAAAGCCTTCGAAGTTAAGTTAAACAAGTCTATGCTTATTCAAGGTGTTCCATTTTGATTCTATGGGTTTTGATGGAGAGTAGAGTGATTTAAATAAGCTAGGCCCAATAAGTTAAATCTAAGTTCTATGATCTCCCAACCACCAAAATCCAAAAAGGCAAATGAAGGATTGGTCTATTAGCTCACTTTATTCTCCCAATTCTTTTTGTTTTTTTTTTTCTATTTTTCTATTTTTTTTCTTTTTCTTGTAGTAAGGTGATGCAAGAGCCTATTAAAGATGTATAATGATGATTTTTCAGCTTTTGCATTACCGTGCTCCAGAAATTTTTCTGTTTTTTTTTTTTTTTTTGGTGCTAATTAGACAAGGTAGTACAAAGGCCTAGTAAATATATAGATAAAGAATTTTCAGCTTTTGTAAAATCTTATTTAATTCTCTCATTATTTTACCTTAATCCTCATTTACATGCCCAGAATAAAGATAAATTGAGCAATCATAGAACAAAGATTAACCTAAAGTTTCATGCTTATACTTTATCACAACCACTACCTCAATTCCTAAGAAACAATATGGTGCCACTTTTACTAAAGCCTAAATAAAGTTAATTTAAATTCTCAAGATCTAACTCTTTCATTCATAATGTACAAGTTTACGCTAAAATAAACTTATCCAATAGGTGTTAAATTCAATTCTCAAGCTATAAGAGAGATAACAATAATACCATTAAGGCCCAACGAAGTCCAAAAATTGAAAATATTTTTTCCCCAAAACCATAAATCCTAAAAATCAACAAAAAAAAAAAAGGCCCAAAACATGCACAATAGCTCATAGCCCCAAAATCATAAACAACAACTCCTTGTAAAATAAACTTGAAGAGAGTACAAACCTAACCCCTCCCCCACACTTAAATTAGACAATATATTTGTTGGCATAAATATAACAACAACCACATCCAAATTGGACTAAAATAAAGAAAGAGGGTTAGTACTACTCTGTAAGTGATCACAACTTTATGGAGAAGTGTAATCTTCGAGAATAAGAAAAGAAGACTGCCAAAATAGGTTAAATATAGTAAATGTCAATCATAAGTAACAATACTATAACATAACCAAAATAGAAATCCGAATCAAATATATACAAAATAGAATCCAAAAAGAAGGAAGGAAAGGAAACACTAATGTAAATGAGCCCCAAAAACTAAAAACCAAAATCAAAGGTCTTCTACATCGTGTAAGACGTAGTCCACTTTCTCCATGCTTCCTATGTCTTCTCCCTGGTAGATTTTCAACTGGTTCCCATTCACTTTAAAGACTCTATTTTCTGGTGAGATAGCTCCATTCTCCAAAGAGGGAAACCGGTCACTACAAAAGGTTTGGACCATCTCAATCTCAGTTTTCTTGGAAATAGCCTTAGTCTTGAATTGAACAAAAGCACTTGATCACCCTTCTTGAATTCGTGACTTTGTATGATGTGCTTGTCATGCCACTTTTTCATTTTCTCCTTATAGATTCTTGAATTTTCATAAGCCATATTCCTCCATTCATCTAGCTCATTCACTTGAAGAAGTCTCTTAGTTCCTGCAAAGTCAAGATCAAAATTAATCAGCTTGATGGCCCAAAAGGCTTTTGCTCTACTTCTACAGGTAAATGATATGACTTTCCATAAACTAACCTATATGGAGTGGTTCCAATAAGTGTCTTATATACTATCCGGTAAGCCCAAAGAACATCATTCAATTTCACACTTCAATCTTTCCTAGCATGGTTTATCACATTTTCTAATATTCTTTTCAGCTCTCTATTGATTACTTCAACTTGGCCACTAGTTTAGGGGTGATACGGAGTAACTAGTTTGTGAGTCACATCTAACCTATTTAGCACTATTTCCAATTGATTATTGCAAAAATGGGTGCCTATATCACTTATTGGCACTCTAGGCACTCCAAAGTGAGTAAATAGTTTTTTCAAAAACTTAATCACCACTCTAACATCATTTGTTGTGAAACCCCACCTAAAGCCAGCCCTTGAGTAAGGGGGTCGGGATGCATATCATATTATTTTGAATGAATATATATATTTTTGAATGATTTTATGTGCTGTAGAATTGTGGTTTATATGTTAAAAGGCTTAGTTATGCTTATTCAGTAGGAAGGGTAAAATGATAATTTTGCTTGAGGTCAAAATAGGAAGATAGCTTGAGGATTAAATAAGAGGAATATGTGGGTGAGAAAATAAGAACAAGAGTTGTTATGGTTGAGTGGTTAGAGCTTTGTGATTTAATCTCTAAGGTCATGAGTTCAAATCACATCATCTAAGTTTTTATCATGATTATCTTGATTAAGTTTGAATTTTGTTTTTTTGCATTCCATAAAAATAGGAATGTTATCTTAGGGGAGATATGAAGAGAATGTCTTGATCACATAAGCATGTCCTAAAAAGAATTCTAGAGGAATTCTTGTCCTTTTTATTACCTCTAGCTTTGTCCTTACATCTTCATAATTTAAATAAACCAAAAACCATTAAATCTCTTCTTGAAAATTCCAAAAATTCTGTGATAATTCTTCAGCCTTGACTTTTGAAAATTAGTCTTGAAGGATAGAAGATTGGCCAAAAAAAGGAGGGAAGTTAGGAAGGATTCGCAAGAGAAATAAATCATCATGGTAGAACCTTCAATCCTACCTTCATGTTGTTCATGGTTTTAATGAAGAAAAATCTGGAAAATTCCAGCATTCTTGACAGTCCAGCTTTCAAAAAAATTCAGCCAGTAATCCTAACCATTTGCTGCCTGAAAAAAAGTCATTTCATGTGGCTTGAAGACTGAAAATTCTGTGCAAAATTCGGACTGCACAAACTGCACAAACCAGGAAAAAATTCTGGGCAGTTTCGCAACTCTCAACCAGAAAATGAAGCTGTTTTATTCCATCTTCAAGCCAGCAAACTTCTCTGCTTTTCCTCCATAAAGGAAGCTGGAAGACCACCCTTTAAAGACCCTCAAACACTCTAAGAAAACCAGTTGCAAATCGGGCTGAATAAATGCAGAAAATTCTGCATCAAAAAGCATTTCCATTTGAAACCTTGAACAAGTTGAAATTAGAAAAAAAAAAAATTCCAGTTTTGTCTCCCTAGGCCTAGATCGAAAAACACCTTCAAACCTCTGCAAATTGGACCTTGTTCAGCCATGGACTGAACACCATTAACCTCCACACTTACCTTGAGTACTTGGACTCCATAATAATACCTCAAAAACCTCCTAAGATAACTCTGTTCAAAACTCATTTGAACTTCAAAAAAAAAATTCCAGAATTCTTGCTTCATTAAATCACTCTTGTATCAAGCTTGCAAACCAGAATTTTCCCTGCCATTGTAAACTGAACTTTGGCCAGCCTTAGAGCTATATTAACTTTCATTCATTTCAGCAAAACCAAGCAGTCCAGCCCGCACCATTGAAGAGTAAGAAAACCTCTCTCAACCAAACACCATTAACATATCCTATACCTCAAACCACTCCTCAAATCACTCCATTTGAATTTCAAACAATCAGATTTTTCTCTCCCTCTCTAAGCTGAAAATCGAAACCCCTGAATCCCATAGACCATTCGGCCAGCACTTTCGTCCAGCATTTTCCCTCAACTCTCTCCATTTTCACCAAGAACATACACTACCTTTATTCAAGCCAAAGATTACTCTAAACACCTCCAATCCCTCTCAAAAACTCCAGAACACTCCTACATACTCCCTAGAGTTCATTTCTGGAATTTATAACATCAAATCTCGAAAACAAAAATTAGCATTCGGATCAAAACCAGTTTTTTTTTCTCTTGAAGTCTCAAAAACATCATCAAGGTAACCAAGAACAATTCTTTTATTCATCTTCTTCCCTTCAATCTTTAACATATCATGCTAATGCTCTCTCTCTCTCTCTCTCTCTCTCTCTCTCTCTCTCTCGGCCAAAATGGTTATGACAACCATGGCTATTTTCTCTCCTCCTTTCTTTGACAATTCAAGACTCTCAAGCGTGGACCTTCTTAAATCTTCATCGAAGTAATCATCAACCAAGTATTTTCCCTTAACCTATCTTCTAATTATGAATTCATGTCTCTTAAATATTGATAGGGAGAATAGAATATGAATGGGGGATTGAGTATATGCAGATGTATGAAGGGGTTGATATTAGGACATGAGAGTGATTGATCATGTTTAAGCTATATAGATTTTCTTGATAATCAATGTATGATCATCATGTCTTAAGAAAATTATGGATGGTTAAAGTATATTAGATGAAATGACACATTTGGTGAATAGGATTTTCATGTTCTTATCTTCATTGAAGCCATGGTTATGATTATGCTTAGTAGAGATTTGCCATGTGATAGCATGTGTAGATTTAAGCCTATGTTCATGAATGGATTAGTTTGTTGTTTGATGTTGGAGAATATGTTTATGATTCTTGTTAGCAGTATGAAAATTATGATCATGATCTTGTTGATCCTAGGTTATTTTAATTAACAAATTTTAGTATCTTAATTAAAATTACTACTATATTTTTCCTCTAAGGATTTTGAAATTTCTAGGAAGCTTGGGAAATGTAGTATTAAATGAAATATTGATATTTTACTAGTCAAATAAATAATATTTTTCATTAAAAATAATATATGTATTAGGGTTGTGATTGTAATAAGTTGAACTAGGATTATTTGTATAAGTGAATTTAGCTTGAGTGTAACCTTATGTTTTGTGTTTATCCCAGGCAGGGTTAGGTCAGCCTTGGAAGACTTTTGAATTTAAGCAAGCAAAGAATCATGTAAGCTCCTACATGGAATTTTGTGAAGACCAAAAATTACTGTGGCAAGATAAACGCGATGTGTGCAAAAATTAATGTTGTAAAGGCAATTAAGGACTATTTTTCCTATTTATTTCAGTCAAGCAAATCATTTGAAAGTCAAACAAGCAGTTTTACACAAAATGCTAAACTTTTCCTAAAACCCAACTTTGACAAGAATTTTAGAACCCTTAATTGCTATTTCCAAATAAAGCAATGTATGATCCATTTTCTCCCAAGTAGGACAATCAACATTGAGTACTCAATAAGGGTAGACTACCAGGACTAGTCTTTGAAGGGTTAGGGTAA
This sequence comes from Voacanga thouarsii, assembly GCA_026120185.1. Classification (NCBI taxonomy): domain Eukaryota; kingdom Viridiplantae; phylum Streptophyta; class Magnoliopsida; order Gentianales; family Apocynaceae; genus Voacanga; species Voacanga thouarsii. The sequence continues at coordinate 1,621,873 of JANUWF010001161.1, forward strand.
GTCTCTCAGTAGGTGGCCACCTCTGAGGGGTGAGTCCTTCCTGGATAGGATGCCAGTCCGGTAGGTCATGCCGATCCGAGCTAGTAAGTTCAGTCATGTAGACTGTGTGTTTCCGGAGTGGACGACCGGTAAGTTTGGGTGTAGAGATGGAGGAGTATCTCACCCGATAGGTCGTACACCTACCTTTTGTCAGTTTGCACAAAGTGTGGCATTCTGACCATTGCTTAGTCATGGGGCCCAATGTGTGGTAACCCATGGCTACCCATTTGAGTGGTTGTATTTATTGTGCACATGTATGGTTTGAAAAGCGAAACACCACTCTTTATTTTCAACACTTATTTAATGCTTGCCAACACTTTCTCTTATAAAACTTTTACAACTTGAATACATGAATTATTTTACCTGAAACAATCAAAGCACACACGGGCTTACTGAGATTTTTATCTTATCACCTTTTATACCATGTTTACAGGTTGATCCGGCTGTGGAGGTCAATAGCTAGCCTTGTTACCTATGCTTTGATGACTTTATGTTATTTTCTTTATGGGATGTTTGAGAGATTGTAGCAAACAATTTATTTTGGATTTGTTCCTGTATTTATCTTTTGGGTTGTAATAAGTTTAACTTTAAAGTATTTATTTTATTTTATTATTTATGACCTAGTTATAAAGACCCCTCGTCCATTGGACGGGACGACATCCCCGGCCCTGTTAGGCCTAGGTAGTGGGGTGTTACAAGTGGTATCAGAGACTGGTTTAGGCAAGTATTGGTAGTATATGTTTTGATTTATTAAGCTCAAATCTTTTATCTGACCTATCTTGTTTATGCTGTAGGATAGTTAGAATGATTAGAATCGCAAGGAAAGGGCAGCAATGGCATCCTCCCATTCCTATCTACCCGGAAGACCTACCAGTGCCTTAGCCTGCACCTCAGCCTACACCGTAGCCAATTATTCCCCTGGATGATAGCAGTGACGATGAGGTCCAGATCATTGAGCCACCCCCAATACCCGTGATAGACTTGGTTACTGACAGTGAAGATGAGGAGATCGATATGGAATATGTTCCCCTCCCTCCTAGTCCCATAGTTGACTTGATAACTGATAGTGATGACCCGGGGGAGATAGATTATGAATCTCCACCTAGACCTTCCTTTGTAACCCCACTCAATCAGGTTGAAACCGGGGAGAGTTCTAGGAGACCCGGGAAGGAGCCAATAGATGGGCTTGCAAATGGGGCTGGGATAGACCTCACTAGGAATTCTGGGGGATGGTTACATGAGGCCGACTGTGAAGATTCTGATAAGGACTAGCAAGGCTAAGTGTTGCTACCATTGGGATGTTTTATTTACTGCTTTCAATAAATTCCTATGCTAAGGATTTTATTCATGGTTACTGCTTTAATTCTGAATTTATGCAAATAAGAGTACCTGGAGTACTCTAAATCTTGAGAAAAATCTATATGCAATTCTTTATACAAAATTTGCATCTAATTTTCTTCCGCTTAAAGTTGAGTGTGAATGCATGCTCAATTTGGATATTTTATGTATAAACTCATTATCTGGGGCATGGTTTAGAATGGCACCCAAGCGTCGTGCAGCCACATCCAGCAGAAGGGTTCCTGTGGCAGAGCCCGTGTCCCCGGAGTTTGAAACAACTCAAATGCTATCACCAAACCAAGGAGATGAGAATGAACTGGAGCCAGAAATGGGGTCGGAAGAATCGGTTAGCGTAACTATGATGCAAGCGTTCCACAAAGTGACCGAGATTCTACAAATCCTGACTGAGCGAAGGAATCCGAAAGGGGAAGATGAGGCATTGTAGCGGTTTCTGAAATTTCAACCACCTATCTTCTTGGGAGAGGCCGAACAAGATCAGAAAGAAGAGCAATGGGTGGAACAAATGGAGGACATCTTTGCTATGCTCCAGTACACTGAGAAACGAATGGTGAAGTTTGCTGCGTTCTGACTGAGGGGTCTAGCTCGGGTATGGTGGCAACGGGTTCAGGACGACTGGGAGATGATTGACCAAGACTGGACATGGGCTAATTTTGTGGAAGCATTCCGAGTAGAATATATCCCTTAGTGGATAGTTGAGAAGCGGGAAGATGAGTTCCAGAATCTAAAGCATGAAGGTATGACGGTAGCTCAATACGCAGCTCGGTTCATGCAACTGTTAAAGTACTGCAAGAGGCTGGTGGGCACTGAACAGAACAGAACGAGGCAATTTGTTAAGGGTTTAAGGCAGGAGTTAAGAAGGGCGATGGCACCCTCTCCACCGATGACTTATTCGGGGGCTGTGGACGCAGCCACCCGTACTCAGAATGAGGATCGCAACCGAATGGCACCAAGACCTTTCGTACCGTCAAGACAGTCGCCGAGACCTTTTCAGAGGCAGCAGCCTAACAAGCGCCTTGCCAACCAGTAGTGGCAGGATAGGGGAAAACAAGCCCGAACAACACCGGTTGGTCCTGCGCAGAATCTTCCATTATGCCGGCACTATGGAAAAAAGGGCCACACTGAGAAAAATTATTGGTCCAAAGGAGGTGAGCGGAAATGCTACCACTGTGGAGACTCGAATCATCTGCGGAACGCTTGCCCTAAACTTCCCCGAGTCGAACAAGGGAACCCAGCTCAGATCCCAGGGCCCAATCGAGCCAATACCACGGGAGCTTCCGGGAGTGGAATGCAGAAGCTGCAGGTGAAAGCAAAAGTTTTCGCTCTCAACTGGGAGGAGGTTGGAGCTGATGCAATAGTGGTGAAAGGTATGTTTACTATCCAAGGTCGTTCCGTTAATGCATTGATAGACCCTGGATCTATCCATTCCTATTTAAACAAGAATTGTGCATATCATTTGGGTTGGGATGGAGTAGAACTGCCTTTTACCTTGTTAGTAAGTACACCTTTGGGGAAAATGGTGCAAGCGGATCGGTATGTGCAAATTGTAAAGTTGAAGTGGGGAGAGAAAGCTTGGAGGGAGATTTAATAGTCTTAGCTATTGATGATTATGATTTGATATTGGGAATGGATTGGCTAGCGAAGCATGGGGCTAAACTAGACTGTAAGAATAAGTTAGTTCAGTTCATTAGACCAGGATGTGATGTGTTCGAGTTCAATGGCAAGAAAGTAAAAGAATTGAAGTTTTTGATAGCTAGGGCTAAAGCCCGAAAATTGTTGAGGCAAGGATGTCAAGGATATTTGGCTTATGTGATAAACAAGCCGAATGACCAGTGCACTCTGGAGGATACTAAGGTGGTAAAGGATTTTCCTGACGTGTTCCCTGCGGAACTCACATCTCTACCTCCCAATCGAGAAGTTGAGTTCACCATTGATCTAGTCCCAGGAGCAGAACCGGTGTCCCGAACTCCGTATCGGATGGCACCGACGGAGCTGAAAGAATTGAAGGAGCAGCTAGAAGAGTTGGTGGGACAAGGCTATATCAGACCTCGCACGTCACCTTGGGGAGCACCTGTGCTATTTGTGAAGAAAAAGGACGGGACTCTAAGGTTGTGTATTGACTACCGGGGCTTAAACAACCTGACCATCAAGAATAAATATCCCCTACCGTTAATTGACGAGTTATTCGACCAGTTGCAAGGATCCAGTTATTACTCCAAATTGGATTTGAGGCAAGGCTACTATCAAGTGAGGATAAAGGAGGAAGATATTCCTAAGACGGCCTTCAATACAAGATATGGTCACTATGAGTTTATGGTGATGCCTTTCGGGGTAACTAATGCACCCGCAGTATTTATGGATTTGATGCATCGAGTGTTCCAACCCTACCTGGACAAGTTCGTGGTGGTCTTCATCGACGACATACTCATATACACCAGGAGCCCGGAAGACCATGCAAGGGAGCACAAGCTTTACGCCAAGTTTAGCAAGTGCGAGTTTTGGCTAGATAGTGTGGCATTTCTTGGTCACGTGGTGACCAATGATGGGATCAAGGTGGACCCAGCGAAGGTTGAAGCAGTTTCGGACTGGAAGCAACCAGAGAACATACAGAGATTTGAAGCTTTTTGGGATTGGCTGGCTACTACAGGAGATTTATTAAGGGGTTTTCAACGCTAGCATCTCCTATGACCCGGCTGCTGAGAAAGGACATACCCTTTGTCTGGAATGAAAAATGTGACAAGAGTTTTCAAGAGTTGAAGCGGTGGTTAATGACAGCGCCTGTGTTGAGTCTACCAGAGGCAGATAAGCCTTATGCACTATATACGGATGCTTCGAATGAAGGCTTGGGAGCAATTTTGATGCAAGATGGGAAGGTGATCGCCTATGCTTCTCGAAAATTGAAGCCGCATGAAGTCAATTATCCCACTCACGATCTGGAGCTAGCTGCCATTGTGTTCGCTTTAAAGAAATAGCGGCACTACTTGTATGGAGCGGAATATGATGTGTTCACTGATCACAAGAGCCTGAAGTACATCTTCACCCAGAAAGACTTGAATTTGCGGCAGCGAAGATGGATGGAATTTTTGGAGGAGTACCGTTGTCCTATCAACTACCACCCCGGGAAAGCCAACGTCGTTGCTGATGCCCTGAGCCGGAAAGTCAGAATGGCCAGACTAAGAGTACAAGAGGTTCAAGTGGTTCAGGATGTGTTGGATAGAAGAGCAGAAGTGCAAGAAGAGAGGATTATTATTAGCAACTTGAAGTTGATGCCAGATCTAAGGCGGGAAATTATTGAAGCCCAGAGGAGTAATGCGGAATTTCAGCTTTTCAAGGATAATGAGCTTAAACAGCAAGACAGTGAATTCCAATAGGACGAAGCGGGAGTTTTGTACTTCTGAGATCGTTTGTGTGTACCCGAGGAGTACCAGTTGAAGGACAGAATTTTAGAAGAAGCGCATAAGAGCAAGTACGCCATTTATCTGGGAGAGGTGAAGATGTATCAAGATCTAAAAAGGACTTATTGGTGGCCCGGGATGAAGCGAAACGTGGTTAAGTATGTCTCAACGTGTCTAACCTGTCAGAAAGTCAAAGCGGAGCACAAAAAGGTGGCGAACTATTACAACCATTTCCAGTACCGGAATGGAAATGGGAAGAGGTGACCATGGACTTCGTTACCGGACTCCCTATGGCAAGGACCCAAAAGGATGCTATATGGGTAGTGGTGGATCGATTGACCAAGTTAGCGCATTTCATACCCGTGAATGTAAGGGATTCAATGGAAAAATTGGCTCAGACCTATGTGCGGGAAATAGTCAGACTGCATGGAGTGCCTTCAAGTATTGTGTCCGACCGTGATCTGAAATTTACATCCTGATTTTGGGGCAAGTTTCAAGAATCGATGGGTTCTAGTTTGAAGTTCAGTACGACGGCGCATTCACAGACTGATGGACAGTCAGAAAGGGTTATTCAAATATTAGAGGATATGCTGAGAGCCTGTGTATTAGATTTCGGGGATAAGTGGATCGAATGTGTGTCGTATGCAGAGTTGTCATACAATAACAGTTATCAAACCTCGATTGGAATGGCTCCGTATGAAGCACTATATAGACGTAAGTGTTAGGTACCGCTTTACTGGAGTTGGTCGGAGGATGGTCACATAAGCAAATTGGGAGAAGTCTATGTTCAAGAAATGGTGGACAAGGTCAAGTTAATTAGGGAAAGGTTGAAAGCAGCCCAGAGTCGACAAAAGAGTTATGCAGACAATAGGCGGAGAAAGTTAGAATTTCAGGTGGGGGACGGTGTGTTCCTAAAGCTGACACCAAATAGGGGAATTCTGAAGCATTCAAAATGGGGAAAGCTGAATTTGAGGTATTTGGGACCGTTTCCAATAAAAGAGAGGATTAGGCCGGTAGCGTATCGATTGGATATGCCAGATGGGTTGACGGGAATTCACGACGTATTCCATGTATCTCAGCTGAAGAAGTACAATGCCGATCCCGGACATGTTTTGAATGATGAGCCATTAGTGTTGCAATCCGACCTGAGCTATGTGGAGAAACCCATAAAGATATTGGACCGAAGTGTCAAGACTCTCCGGAACAAGCAGATTCCGATGGTAAAGGTGCAGTGGGAGCATCATGGCACGTGAGATGCCACATGGGAAACAGAAGAGTGGGTAAAGCGGAAGTATCTCGATCTGAGATAGAGGTACGCCAGAATTTCGAGACGAAATTCTCCTAAGGAAGGGAGGATGTGAAACCCCACCTAAAGTCAACTCCAGAGTAAGGGGGTCGGGATGCATATCATATTATTTTGCATGAATATATATATATTTCTGAATGATTTTATGTGCTGTAGAATTGTGGTTTATAGGTTAAAAGGCTTAGTTATGCTTATTCAGTAGGAAGGGTAAAATGATAATTTTGCTTGAGGTCAAAATAGGAAGATAACTTGAGGATTAAATAAGAGGAATATGTGGGTGAGAAAATAAGAACAAGAGTTGTTATGATTGAGTGGTTAGAGCTTTGTGATTTAATCTCTAAGGTCATGAGTTCAAATCACGTCATCTAAGTTTTTATCATGATTATCTTGATTAAGTTTGAATTTTGTTTTCTTGCATTCCATAAAAATAGGAATGTTGTCTTAGGGGAGATATGAAGAGAATGTCTTGATCACATAAGCATGTCCTAAAAAGAATTCTAGAGGAATTCTTGTCCTTTTTATTACCTCTAGCTTTGTCCTAACATCTTCATAATTTAAATAAACCAAAACCATTAAATCTCTTCTTGAAAATTCCAAAAATTCGGTGATAATTCTTCAGCCTTGAATTTCGAAAATCAGTCTTGAATGATAGAGGATTGGCTGAAAATAGGAGGGAAGTTAGGAAGGATTCCTAAGAGAAATAAATCACCATGGTAGAACCTTCAATCCTACCTTCATGTTGTTCATGGTTTTAATGAAGAAAAATCTGGAAAATTCCAGCATTCTTGACAGTCCAGCTTTCAAAAAAATTCAGCCAGTAATCCTAACCATTTGCTGCTAGAAAAAAGGTCATTTCATGTGGCTTGAAGACTGAAAATTCTGTGCAAAATTCGGACTGCACAAACTGCACAAACTAGGAAAAAATTCTGGGCAGTTTCGCAACTCTCAACCAGAAAATGAAGCTGTTTTATTCCATCTTCAAGCCAACAAACTTCTCTGCTTTTCCTCCATAAAGGAAGCTGGAAGACCACCCTTTAAAGACCCTCAAACACTCCAAGAAAACCAGCTGCATATCGGGCTGAAGAAATGCAGAAAAATCTGCATCAAAAAGCTTTTCCATTTGAAACCTTGAACAAGTTGAAACTAGAAAAAAAAAATTCCAGTTTTGTCTCCCTAGGCCTAGACAGCAAAGCACCTTCAAACCTCTACAAATTGGACCTTGTTCAGCCATGGACTGAACACCAATAACCTCCACACTTACCTTGAGTACTTCGACTCCATAATCATACCTTAAAAACCTCCTAAGATCACTCTATCCAAAACTCATTTGAACTTTAAAAAAAAAAAATTCCAGAATTCTTGCTTCATTAAATCACTCTTGTATCAAGCTTGTAAACCATAATTTTCTCTGCCATTGTAAACTGAATTTCGGCTAGCCTTAGAGCTATATTAGCTTTCATTCATTTCAGCAAAACCAAGCAGTCCAGCCAGCACCATTGAAGAGTAAGGAAACCTATCTCAACCAAACACCATTAACATATCCTATACCTCAAACCACTCCTTAAATCACTCCATTTGAATTTCAAACAATCAGATTTTTCTCTCCCTCTCTAAGCTGAAAATCGAAACCCCTGAATCCCATAGACCATTCGGCCAGCACTTTCGTCTAGCATTTTCCCTCAACTCTCTCCATTTTCACCAAGAACATACACTACCTTTATTCAATCCAAAGACTACTCTAAACACCTCCAATCCCTCTCAAGAACTCCAGAACACTCCTACATACTCCCTAGAGTTCATTTCTAGAATTTATAACATCAAATCTCGAAAACAAAAATTAGCATTCGGATCAAAACCAGTTTTTTTTTCTCTTGAAGTCTCAAAAACATCATCAAGATAACCAAGAACAATTCTTTTGTTCATCTTCTTCCCTTCAATCTTTAACATATCATGCTAATGCTCTCTCTCTCTCTCTCTCTCTCTCTCTCTCTCTCTCTCGGCCAAAATGGTTATGACAACCATGGCTATTTTCTCTCCTCCTTTCTTGGACAATTCAAGACTCTCAAGCGTGGACCTTCTTAAATCTTCATCGAAGTAATCATCAACCAAGTATTTTCCCTTAACCTATCTTCTAATTATGAATTCATGTCTCTTAAATGTTGATAGGGAGAATAGAATATGAATGGGGGATTGAGTATATGCATATGTATGAAGGGGTTGAGATTAGGACATGAGAGTGATTGATCATGTTTAAGCTATATAGATTTTCTTGAGAATCAATGTATGATCATCATGTCTTAAGAAAATTATGGATGGTTAAAGTATATTAGATGAAATGACACCTTTGATGAATAGGATTTTCATGTTCTTATCTTCATTGAAGCCATGGTTATGATTATGCTTAGTAGAGATTTGCCATGTGATAGCATGTGTAGATTTAAGCCTATGTTCATGAATGGATTAGTTTGTTGTTTGATGTTGGAGAATATGTTTATGATTCTTGTTAGCAGTAGGAAAATTATGATCATGATCTTATTGATCCTAGGTTATTTTAATTAACAAATTTTAGTATCTTAATTAAAATTACTACTATATTTTTCCTCTAAGGATTTTGAAATTTCTAGGAAGCTTGGGAAATGTGGTATTAAATGAAATATTGATATTTTACTAGTCAAATAAATAATATTTTTCATTAAAAATAATATATGCATATGTATAATATTAAATATGATCTTTTTTTTTATAAAAATACTATTAATAAATAAAATATTAATGACCTTGTAGGCCTATAGCCATAAATATTATTCATATTTAAATTTGTTGTCATTTATTAAACAAAATTTAATATAATTTATTTTTTTTATTTATTACTAATTATTTATTATCTATTAAAAATTAATTGTATATTTATTATTTATTTAAGTAACATTATTTTTAAATTACCATTTATTAATATTATTCAGGACTTAATATTATTCAAAATTCAAACCTTAATTTATTTATTAATAACGCTCAAGATTTATTACTTGAGCCTATAACTTATTAGCAATTATTTTTACAACCCCTAGTTATTTTAACTTATCAAACTAGACTTATTTTATAAAATTCTTTATCAGCTAGCCTTAAAGCTTAGGACATTAGGGTCGTGATTGTAATAAGTTGAACTAGGATTATTTGTGTAAGTGAATTTAGCTTGAGTGTAACCTTATGTTTTGTGTTTACCCCAGGCGGGGTTAGGTCAGCCTTGGAAGACTTTTGAATTTGAGCAAGCAAAGAATCAGGTAAGCTCCTGCATGGAATTTTGTGAAGACCAAAAATTACTGTGGCAAGATAAACGCGATGTGTGCAAAAATTAATGTTGTAAAGGCAATTAAGGACTATTTTTTCTATTTATTTCAGTCAAGCAAATCATTTGAAAGTCAAACAAGCAGTTTTACACAAAATGCTAAACTTTTCCTAAAGCCCAACTTTGACAAGAATTTTAGAACCCTTAATTGCTATTTCCAAATAAAGCAATGTATGATCCATTTTCTCCCAAGTAGGACAATCAACATTGAGTACTCAATAAGGGTAGACTACCAGGACTAGTCTTTGAAGGGTTAGGGTAAGTCTCTCAGTAGGTGGCCACCTCTGAGGGGTGAGTCCTTCCTGGATAGGATGCCAGTCCGGTAGGTCATGCCGATCCGAGCTAGCAAGTTCAGTCATGTAGACTGTGTGTTTCCGGAGTGGACGACCGGTAAGTTTGGGTGTAGAGATGGAGGAGTATCTCACTCGGTAGGTCGTACACCTACCTTTTATCAGTTTGCACAAAGTGTGGCATTCTGACCGTTACTTAGTCATGGGGCCCAATGTGTGGTAACCCATGGCTGCCCATTTGAGTGGTTGTATTTATTGTGCACATGTATGGTTTGAAAAGCGAAACACCACTCTTTATTTTCAACACTTATTTAACGATTGCCAGCACTTTCTCTTATGAAACTTTTACAACTTGCATACATGAATTATTTACCTGAAATACTCAAAGCACACATGGGCTTACTGAGATTTTTATCTTATCACCTTTTATACCATGTTTACAGGTTGATCCGGCTGTGGAGGTCAATAGCTAGCCTTGTTACCTATGCTTTGAAGACTTTATGTTATTTTCTTTATGGGATGTTTGAGAGATTATAGCAAATAATTTATTTTGGATTTGTTCCTGTATTTATCTTTTGGGTTGTAATAATTTTAACTTTAAAGTATTTATTAAGGGTTTAAGGGTTTCCACTTGAAAAAATGGAACAAAACATAGTTCCACTTGAAAATGGCAATTAAGGGTTTCCAAAGCCTTTGTCAAAATCAGTTTTAGAAAGAGGTTTGAGTTTGAGTAAATCTGCTTATTGATTTTCAAATAATTTTTTTGATGGAAAAAAAAATAAAGACAATCCTCAATTGCCTTTAGAGAAATGAGTGTCCATGCACTCTACATTTGGCTTGCCATAATAAATATTTTGCATCAGACAGGTTTTATGCAGGAGCTTACCTGATCCTTAGCTCAAGATAAAATAAAGATCTTCAACCGCTAACCCAACCCCGCTTGGGGTAAATATAAACCACAATCAAACTCAAGCCAAAATCCACTTTCACAAATAAAACTAGCTCACTCACTACTACCATGATCCTAGTGTCCCAAGCTCTAAGGCCAAATAAATAATAAAAAGGTTTATAAGCTAAATCTAATTTGATATTTAAAATAATTAGTGTTTTGGGAAATAGGTACTAATAAGTTAAAGGTTTAATTCTTGCTAAGAATAATTTAGAGTCTATTTGATGTAGAGTCCTAGGTGATATTAGGTAAAATAATGATTTATTAATAATTTATTGTTTGAAAATAATTGCTAACTAAAATTAGTTGAAAATAAATTTTAATGGGTCTTGGTTGAAAGGTAATAAATAAATTTTAATAGGTTTTGATTAAAAGATAATAATTGAAAGATAATAAATTTTAATGGTATTTATGAATATAAGACTTACAAAATTAATATTTTGACTTATTATGATCATTTATATAAAAGGCTTCATTTGATATTATTATTATTATATATAATATCTATATATTTTATTTCATTAATAAAAGCTATCATCTATTTGACTAAAATATCCTTATATAATAATCCAAATCTACCTTCCTAGGATTTTCGAATTTGCTAGCAAAAATTATAATATTAAATATTTTATTGAAGAAATAAAATTTGCTTATGGACAACTAGATCATGATCATATTTCCATTGCTAACCATAATCATAAACATATACTCCCTCCAATTTATCAAATCTTCCAAATCATGAATAAAAGCATAGATCTAAATTTATCAAGGCATGGTCCAACCTCTACTAGCATAAACATAATCATGGCTTCAATAATCATACATGAATATAAATCCTATTCATCATGGATGACATAATCCCTAGCATACTTGCTCACAAATACTACCTATGACATGGAAACATGCATTAAATCCTAAAACACCATACAATCAACCAAGATAATCAACTCATGCATAAATCCCATCTCCATCATATACACACATTTATTCATGCTTCAATCTCTACTCATCACTACAATACATGCTCAAATCCTATTCATAATTCATCATCTACCAATATCATCCTCGAGACATGAATCTAGAATTTAAAAGGAGGGTTGAAAAGGCTTACTTGATTGATGAGTACCTTGAAGGAGTTTCGAATGGATCTCAACTCCTAAATGACTAAATCCGTCCAAGGGAGATGAAGAAAGCATGGCCATTGGTGAAGAAGTCATTCGGCCAAGAGAGAGAGAGAGAGAGAGAAGAGAGAAGAAGAGAGTCCATTAGCATGTTTATTCATATATATATATATATATATATATATATATATATATATTCATTAGAGATCAAAGATTAGTGAAGATGAAGTTGATTGAACAAACCTACTTTGAAGGTGTTCTTGAGCCTTCACAAAAATTCTGATTTTTGATCTAAAAGAGCAAGTTGGATGTTGGAGTTTGATGTTAAAAATGGTATGGATGGACTCACGATAGTGAGTAGATGAATTCTAGAATTTTTTTTGAAGAAGATTGAAGTGGTTTGGAGAGGTATTAGGCGAGAGAAGAGAGTAGGTGTTCTTGGTGTTCTATATGTGCTTGAAGGTTGAAGAGAATGGAGGGATTTTGGATTGGAAGCTGCCGAAATTCAGTGTGTGTGCAATGGCCGAATTGTTTGTGTAGTTTAGGTAGATGATTTTTTTGGTTTGAAAGGAAAAGGAAAGGCTGGTTGTTGAAATCCTAAAAGAATATTTTTGGGAATCAAATTTGGAAACAAAATATAGCAAGAATATCTTTGATCAATGGAGAGCTTTTTGGAGCTGCTATGGCCGACTGATTGCTCTGTGATTTGGATGGATGAAAGCTAGTTGAAGAAGGTTAATGGTAGTCGAAAAGAAGGAATGTAATGGTGAAGGAAAGGTCTGGTTGTTTCAGGGACATTTTATGGAAGGTTGCTAAATTAAGATTGTTGAAATTTTGGTATCCAATCAAGGCATGATTGCGGTAATTTGTTGGAGATATTTTAAGGAAGCCATGTCTGGTTTTCATACAGAAGCTTGGGGAAGACAATGGAGTTCAGTTCATGGCTATTAAATAGTGGTTTGTGCAAAAGAGAGATGGAGTTTCGGCCAGGGCTGGATTAGGAAACAAAGCTGGACAGAAAATTCCTGTACAGATCGCCATTGCTAGAATTTTTTTCTGGGCAATTTCGGCTGCCATTTTCTAGTCAGATTGTAGAGAGTTTGAAGGAGATTTCAGAGGTCTTTCATGGTTGGTGTCCAGCCTTCTTCATGGAGGGAAAATGTGGCTAAGCAGTTGGGAGAAAAATGGAAGAAAACAGCTTGGTTGAAGACCTCCAAAGCTGCGATTTCAACCAGAAATTTTTCTGGTTTTGCACAGCATTTGTGGAGCCCGAAATTAACCAGAAAATTTCAGATTCCAAGCTGATCAAAAGGGCCATTTTCTAGCAGCATTTGGAAGGAAATAATGGCTGAGAATTTCGACACTTTGCGTGCACAAGAAGCTGGGAAAAATTTTAGATCATTACATGAAGGAAAATGAACCTAGCTAGAGTGGAGATTTGAAGGCTCACTAGGGGAATTAATTCTCTTGGAACTTCCCCATCTCTTCCACATTTTTGAACCATAAGATGTATTTCCCTTAGACATTTTGAACCTTCAAGGCCACGGCACTTTATTGAAATTTCTGGAATGAAATTGGCTAGAACAAATTTGTCTAATCTAACGAGTTGAGAATTAGGAAACATTAAAGATCAATAAGAAATTAATTTCTTTAGGAATTTTTGTAGGGTACAAAAATAGGATTAGGATACTCTTATCATGTCTCCCCTAAGACAACACCTCTACTCTACTCTAAAGCACTTAAGGCTGAAAATACCACCTTCCCAAACAAAAATAAAATTTAATCATGCTAAAGCTCCAATGATGGAATTTGAACTCAAGACCTCAAGAATTAATTCTAAGGCTCTAACCACTAAACCATAACAACTCTTGTTCTTATTTTCTCTCAAAAAATATTTTTCCTATTTAATCCTCAGGCTATCTCCCTATTTCCACCTCAGGCAAAAATTATCATTTTGCCCTTCTTACTCAATAAACATAATCAAGCCCTCGAGACTATAACACACAAATCCAAAGCACATACAATCATATAAAAATATATTTAAACAAGCAGTAAAATATGATATGCATCCCAACCCCCTTACTCTAAGGTTGGTTTCGACTGGGGTTTCACATCCTCCCCCCCTTAGAAGAATTTCGTCCCAAAATTCAAGCATACCTCTATTTCAGATCAGGATACTTCCGCTTAACCCACTCTTCTGATTCCCATGCGGCATCCTGCATGCCATGATGTTCCCACTGAACTTGACCATTAGTATCTGCTTGTTCCGAAGACTCTTGATACCGTGGTCTAATATTTTCACGGGCTTCTCCACATAACTCAGATCGGATTGCAACACCAATGGCTTGTTATTCAGAACATGGCCGGCATCAGCATTGTACTTCTTCAATTATGACACATGAAATACATCGTGAATTCCTGTCAACCCACATCAAAAGAACCCTAGTATAAAAGCTATTTTGCCCCCATTTTCACCACCAAGACCCACATTTTCCACTTTGTTATTCAAGAAAATACTACTCACTTGGTGTTTAGAAGGATGTCAATAGCTGTGTTAAGGATTGAACAAGAAGTTCCCCAAGGTAAGCATCTAACCTATCTTCTTTTCTTTCTTCTTGCAACTGAAAAAGATACCCACATGTTCTTTCATTTTCTCCTCCAAGAAAACTCAAGAGATGACTGAAGATCTTCAAGACCAAAGCTTCCCTTTGTTGCCTTTCATCATCCTGAAATGTTTAGCAATACTTTCTCATGCATTAACACTTCAGTTAGACTTTACTGTTAATTGTTTAACTGTCAAAATTTCAAAAGGAGTATCTTCCATTTGCTTCAAACTCCGCTAAACAAAGAAACTAACTAATTTTTGGTTCTCTAGTTGTGTTGTAAGGAGTTCATTGTATTCATTGACAATCTGCAAGTCCACATGTCAAAAGATCTGAAGGAATTTAAAGGTGTACAAATGTAAAACGGAGTCGGACCAAGTGAAAATTTGATTAATGTTTAGAGAAAATACAGCTTCAACTTTAGTGATCAACTTTACTGTTGAAGTCCTTTTGCATAAAGAAGCCATTTCCCCCTCTATTATGTATGTAAACTGAAAATCCGAAGCATTCTGTCTAGAAATTGTATTTTGTTATATATGCTTATATGGAAATTGCTAATTTCCTAGTGATAAAATTTCTTTATTAAAATAGTATTTCTTCACATAATAAAACCCCTTATTCACTTCCTTATCTCTTTTCTTCAAATGAATACAGGATTTACATAAGTCTTCTCAACTTTTCATTCATCCCTTGAACATTATTGAAACTACAAATTAATTTTATTTTTTGAAATTAATTTTTGGATTTTCAACTTTATCACACTATCTTGATTTTTGCATAATTTTTCAGAATAGATATTTGATTAACCTCAAATTTGCTTAAAATGCTCGTAAGACATTCAACTTTATTGAAACTCGTGATCATTGCAGCACTGCTGAGTGGACTTGGAATGAAGCAATTGGTTTTTTTGCTGATGATTTGTTCCTCTTTAGGGGGGCTTTACTTGCGTTGTTGATTAATTTTTTTAAGGTTATTTGTGTTTTGTGTACCATTTACAATGAATGTTGGGTGAATTGAGGTGGTTTTGTGATTGGAAAATATTCAAGTTATAAGGGAAACTCTGTCAAATTTTTTTAAAAAAAATTGAGGTGGCTTAATGCCAAGAAATTGTTTAATGACTCTGTCCATATGTTCTTTTCTTGTTTTAACTTCCTTATATAGAATACTTTATTGTCATGATTAATTGTTATGAGATTATTTCTATTTTTTGTGTTTTTTACAATAAATGTTGGGTGAATTGAGGTGGCTTTATGCCTGAAAAACGTTCAAGTTATAAAGGAAACTTTGTCAATTTTTTTTAAAGGATTTAGAATACACAACTCGATAGTTGATAGCATTTCTTTGGTATCATTATTCAATCTTTCTTCCATAATTCATAATGAGTATATTAGGGTCCTTGACCTTCATAATCACCATTGTTCTTCATTTAAATTATACAAGTGCTAATAAGCTATATGATTATTGCCTAAATATAGATGGATGATCATAGTTGGATGTACAGAAGACATGTACAGGGGATTAAAAGAATTACATATGAGTTTGAACAAGGGGTCAAGTGATTCACTGCATATTATTTGTCAACTGGTCCAGCCTCAGTTATAAGGTGTCCACGTGGAAAGTGTAAAAATAAAGTGTACCTTTCTTCTGATGAAGTGGAGCTGCACCTGTACAGATTTAGATTTGTTGCTAATTACCGAAGATGGACTAGTCATGGTGAGGGTATTAATCCTTCGCCAATCGCAGTTACCGGAACTTGTACGACTGCAATCGAGTCAAGCTCTAATAATCGATTTTGAGATATGGTGATTGATGTAGTGAGACATCAATTTTAAACTGAACCTTCACCATCTGAGAATGTTGAGGAACCACATAACCCGGATGCGTAGAAATTTTATGACATGTTGAGAGCTTCAGAAACTCCTATATGGGATGGATGCAAGAATCACAATACATTATCAGTTGTTTCTCAGCTTTTGAATATTAAATCTGAAAATAACGTTTCGAATAAATGCTTTAATCAGGTGATGCAATTGATGAAGAAGGTATTACCAAGTAGTAATGAGCTTTTGGATGACTTCTATCAAACAAAGAAGTTGGTATCCAGTCTAGGGCTACCTGTTCATAAGATAGATGTTTGCCCAAATGGATGCATGCTCTATTGGAAGGATGACAGTGATAGGAGGGACTGCAAATTCTGTGGACATGGCAGATATATGGAAAAAAAGAAAGTTGCAAAATACAAACAATAGAAAGACATCCCTTTCAAAAAGATGTATTACTTCCTATTAACACCCAGATTGCAGAGACTATTTGCAACCTCCATAACAACAGAGCACATGAGATGGCATGCAGAGAGTCGACAGGAAGAGGATGTTATAAGCCATCCATGTGATGGTGAAGCTTGGAAACACTTCGACCATAGTCATCCTAAATTTGCAGCTGAAGTTCGTAATGTGCATCTTGGGTGATGCACAGATGGATTTTCATCATTTGGAATATCGGGAAAACAATACTCTTGTTGGTCTGTTATTGTTACTCTATATAATTTACCTCATTCGATGTGCATGAGGGATCCATTTATGTTTTTGACCGTCATTGTCCTTAGACCTAGGAATCCGAAGCATAAAATTGATGTCTATCTACAACTTTTGGTAGATGAATTAAGGATGATGTAGTTTAGTAGAGTCTCTACATATGATATTTCAAAGAAACAGAACTTCTGTCTGCGAGCAACACTTCTTTACAATAAACGACTTCTCGCCATATGGGATGCTAAGTGGTTGGAGCACAACTAGAATATTAGCATGTCCATATTGTATGGAGCAGACAAAATCATTTCACTTGCAAAATAGAGGTAAACAGTCTTGGTTTGACTGCCATCGCCACTTCTTGCCCTTAGATCATCCATACAGAAGAGACGCTAGGTCTTTTAGAAAGGATAAAGGTCATAAGACTGCACACCCTGTACAACGCGCTTATGGAGATGGTATATGGGATAGAGTGTGCCATTTACCAAAAATAATCGAGACAACTGTGGAGCTTGGTAGGGATTATGGCAAAGACATCTACCATAATGGGGCTAAAAGGAGTATCTTTTGGGATTTGCCATATTGAAGAATAAATTTAATTCGTCATAATATAGATGTGATGCACAATGAAAAAAATGTGTTCGATAATATCTTTAACACAGTCATGAATGTAAAGGGAAAAACAAAAGATAATGTAAAGGCGCGGCATGATCTAGAGGTATATTGTGATAGACCTGAATTATATGTGACTGGATTGGGTGATGTGAGGGCATTAATGCCAAAGGCTAAATACTCTATTACACCTTAACAAAAGAGATTTCTACTTAAGTGGGTTAGAGATTTGTGACTTTCGGATGGATATGCTTCGAATTTAAGCAGGTGTGTTGATTTGAATGAGCTCAAAATGTCAGGTATGAAAAGCCATGACTGCCATGTGTTTATGGAAAGGTTACTTCCAACTGCATTTAAAGAATTACTCTTGGTGTCAATTTGGAATGTTTTAACTGAAGTCAGTCTGTTTTACCGTAACTTATGTTCGCCTAAACTTTCTAAAGCTCATATAAAGCAATTGGAAGATAATATTGCTTTACTCATCTGTAAATTGGAGAAGATCTTTCCACCCGGCTTCTTTGACGTGATGGAGCACCTTATGGTCCACTTACCATATGAGGCAAGGGTTGGTGGCCCTGTTCAATATAGATGGATGTATCCATTCTAGAGGTAAAATATTGTGTATTATTATATCCATATATACATCCACTATGTGAATTAGTTCTGACTGTAAAAAATGAATTAGGTTCTTATATCATTTGAAAACTAAAGTTAAAAATAAGGCGAGAGTGGAGGGATCAATTTGCAATGCTTATTTAGTTGAAGAGGCATCTACATTCTTCTCCTATTATTTTAAGACACATGTGCAGACTCGACATACAACTATGGCTCGGAATGATGAAGGCGTTCTCGATACAAACTCAAGTGATAGTGTGTTGTCTATATGCACCGTTCCAAGGAGGGTTTTGGGAAATATTTAGAATAGATATCTTACTCCGGATGAATTTAAGGCTACCACAAATTACATATACCTAAACTATAAAAAGGTTCAACCATACATTACATAAGTATACTTATTGCACATTTCTGGATTTTATACGGTAATACTCAGAACAAGTATCCTTATGTGTTCGTTTTGGTCATTTTAGGAAATTCAAAAATGACTTGCAATTGCATGTGCCGAGTATAACAGACCCTGAAGTTGATAGGAGAATAGAGTTGGAGTTTGCTAGATGGTTCAGGACTTATGTGAGTTGAGCAAATCCAAAATAGGACTTTAAAATAAATTATATTGACAATGAAGGTGCATTAACACTTTGTTTTTGCTGGTTCATGATCTACAAAATTAAGTTACTGATCAACATTTAAAAAGCTTGGCCTGGGGACCTTCAAGACAAGTGAAATGCTTCCATGGCTATTTCATAAATAGTTTTAGGTTCCATACACATGATTGGTCATTTGGGAAAAAAATAATTAATAGCGGAGTTTATGTCAAACACGATGGAGATGGTGGCAATAATTATTATGGAGTGTTGAAGGAGATTGTAGAACTTCAGTTCACTGGGACTCCTTGTTTAAAAGTTGTCCTATTCAAGTGTGATTGATTTGATCCAACGCTAAATCAAGGAGTTAAAATTCATCCTCACTACAAACTTGTTGACATCAACTGTAAGAGGAATTACCCAAAATATGATCCATTTGTGTTAGCTTAACAAGTAACTCAAGTGTATTTCCTATCCTACCCGAGGAGAAAAAGACTAAAATCTGATTGGGTAGTTGTTTGTAAATCGAAAGCTTGATATGTCATTGATGCACTTGTTGTTGAGGTACTATATCAAGAGGAAGTAGATGACACGCTAGCAATCAATTTGTGTATTGAGGATGACAACTTTGGAAGATTAGCAAATGAGTCTGGTATTGGAGATACAATCGATATTGTTAATTCGGATTTAATGATGGAGGAAGTACAACTGAACAATGAAAATGATGATGAGGAAGAAGAATGGGAGATAGGATCCCCTATAGACGACGATGTGGAAGGCTACTCATCCAATGATGACGGAAGTCCATAGACTAGGACCAAGTTTAACTAATGTATAGAAACAATTATTAGTTATGCTATCGTTACATTTCAAGCATTTTACTTTGCTTTATACTTTTAAATTTATTATTTTTTTCTTCTCCCAAAATATGATCATTTTCATGTTTTTAAATAATTCCAATCACATATGACCTCCGATGCCTCACCCAATGATCAGTCAGCGACTCGTGAGTCGTCGAGAGCGGATGAGACACCGTCCTTGAGCATCGCGCCACGTATACCTGCTCCACAGCCGTTACCCCCAGACAAGGAGCGATCAGAGCAAGTTCCTACCCCAATCCCAGGTTCTTTGGGATCCATAGTTAGCACTTATGTACTAAGGATACGCGACTGGTGATTGAGCTAGTTGGTGACTTGTGAGTCGACTACATAATTGCTTATTATACGCTTATCTTACCTTTCAAAATTATAACTTTATCTTATATTAAAAAATCTATTTTCTCAGAAGAGGTTCACACATTCGGTTTGATGTGTGAGGGAAATAGTTGAGATTTTTAAGCGACACTATATTGGAGCCTATGCTACCTTCTCACAGGTTTTGATTGATGTTCGGAACATGTGGTTCAATCTTTGAAGTGTGAGTTCGATTTGTAATTATTACTTGTAGTATTTTTAATATGTTTTCTTACTTGTAATTACTTGTAACGGCTACTTTGATTTTGCAGTCTTTCTTCTGTTGCTGCCCCGAGCACGCCACATAGATCTAGGCTAATTGCGAGAAGATGTATAAGGCTAGACTTTTAGACATATTTTCGAAGGCTCAGAAGAAGTATGGGGGTAGCTGCCCCAAGTGGATTTCCCCAGACCATTGGGCTACTTTATCGGAGCATTAGGGGTCCGATAGGTGGTAGCGTATCTCTTCCGCTACTAAGTGGAATAGATCCATTGGTGAGGCATCACACACAGGAGGATCCATTTCTTTTACAAAGCATGAGGAGCGGATGGTAAGTATAAAATTTTTTATTGTTTGATATATCCACTATTTTACACTTAGTCCATCATAAAAACTAACATCTAGTCGTTTCTTGTTACAATGATAGCGGAGACAGTTAGGTCCTGACTTCAGCTACATCGACTTCTTCAGATGCACCCACTATTTCAGGACGAGCTGAGGAAGGGCCAATATGTTAGTGATCGATCACGCCATACGCTAGTAAGAATACACAATCTTATACATTTTTAAGTTTATTATTATATATATTTTGATCTCTAATTTTAAATATTTTATGCGTGTTTCCTTACTGCAAATTCGACAGGATACTGTCACTGCTATTATTGAGCATCATACACAGTTGGGTTCTCAGACAGATTCTACGAGTATAGTCGCACCAAGTAGGATGCCTGACGAGAAGACACTATTCGTCAAGGTGGATGACAAAGCGTGCAAGAAGGGACGAGAATACGGATTGGGCTCCGAGTCTTTGAGGGTGAGACGGAGGTTACAGTAGCCATCTACATCTGAGTCATCGACTTCTTTTACCTCGTTAGATGTGAGCCAATTACAGAGAGCATTACACACGGAGAGGAAGAAGTGGAAGAGGGTTGAGCATCAGGTATAGGTATATCGGAGTCACAGCTAGAGCTTGATTGAGTGCCTAACGCTTATGTCTCAGAATTTGAATCTACCTTCGCTACCACCGATACTAGTTGTTCAAGAAGATGATGCTAAGGATGAGAAGGACTTCATCATCTGTGAAACCCCACCTACAGCCAACCCTAGAATAAGGGGGTCGGGATGCATATCATATTATTTTGCATGAATATATACATTGTTGAATGGTTTTATTTGCTTTAGAATTGTGGTTTATAGGGTAAAAAGCTTAGATATGCTTATTGAGTAGGACGGGTAAAATGGTAATTTTGCTTGAGGTCAAAATAGGAAGTTAGCTTGAGGATTAAATAAGAGGAATATGTGGGTGAGAAAATAAGAACAAGAGTTGTTGTGGTTTAGTGGTTAGAGCTTTGGAATTAATATCTAAGGTCATGAGTTCAAATCCCATCATCTAAGTTTTTATCATGATTATGCTTAGTAGAGATTTGCCATGTGATAGCATGTGTAGATTTAAGCCTATGTTCATGAATGGATTAGTTTGTTGTTTGATGTTAGAAAATATGTTCATGATTCTTGTTAGCAGTAGGAAAATTATGATCATGATCTTGTTGATCCTAAGTTATTTTAATTAGCAAATTTTAGCATCTTAATTAAAATTATTACTATATTTTTCCTCTAGGATTTCGAAATCTCTAGGAAGCTTTGGAAATGGGGTATTAAATGAAATATCGATATTTTACTAGTCAAATAAATAATATTTTTCATTAAAAATAATATATGCATTCGTATAAAATTAAATAAGATCTTTTTATATAAATGCTATTGATAAATAAAATATTAATGACCTTGTAGGCCTATAGTCATAAATATTATTCATATTTAAATTTGTTTGTTATTTATTAAACAAAATTTAATCTAATTTATTTATTATCTATTTAAAAAAATATTAAAAATTAATTAAAAATTAATTGTAAATTTATTATTTATTTAAGTAACATTATTTTCAAATTACCATTTATTAATATTATTTAGGACTTAATATTATTCAAAATTTAAACCTTAGTTTATTTATTAATAATAACACCCAAGATTTATTATTTGAGCCTATAACTTATCAGCAATTATTTTTACAACCCCTAGTTATTTTACCTTATCAAGCTAGACTTATTTTATAAAATCCTTTATCATCTAGCCTTAAAGCTTAGGACATTAGGGGCATGATTGTAATAAGTTGAACTAGGAATATTTGTGTAAGTGAATATAGCTTGAGTATAACCTTATGTCTTGTGTTTACCCTAGGCGGGGTTAGGTCAGCCTTGGAAGACATTTGAATTTGAGCAAGCAAATGATCAGGTAAGTTCCTGCATGAAATTATTTGAAGACCAAAACTTACTGTGGCAAGCCAAATGTGATGTGTATGGACATTCCTTATGTAAAGGCAATTAAGGACTGTTTTTCCTTTTTATTCCAGTCAACCAAATCATTTGAAAGTTAAACAAGCAGTTTTACACAAAATGCTAAACTTTTTCTAAAACCCAACTTTGATAAGAATTTTAGAAACCCTTAATTGCTATTTCCAAATAAAGCAATGCATGATCAATTTTCTCCTAAGTGGGACAATCAACGTTGAGTACTCAATAAAGGTAGACTACCAGGACTAGTCTTTGAAGGGTTAGGGTAAGTCTCTCAGTAGGTGGCCACCTCTGAGGGGTGAGTCTTTCCTGGATAGGATGCCAGTCCGGTAGGTCATGCCGGTCTGAGCTAGCAAGTTTCAGTCATGTGGACTGTGTGTTTCTTGAATGGACAACCGGTAAGTTTGGGTGTAGAGATGGAGAAGTATCTCACCCGGTGGGCTGTACACCTACCTTTTGCCAGCTTGCACAATGTGTGGCATTCTGACCGTTATTTAGTCATGGGGCCCAACGTGTAGTAACCCATGGCTACCCATTTGAGTGGTTGTATTTATTGTGCACATGTATAGTTTGAAAAGCAAAACACCACTCTTTATTTTCAACACTTATTTAATGCTTGCCAACATTTGCTCTTGTGAAACTTTTACAACTTGCATACATGAATTATTTTACCAGAAACACTCAAAGCACACACGGGCTTACTGAGATTTTTATCTCATCACCTTTTATACCATGTTTTCAGGTTGATCCGGCTGTGGAGGTCAATAGCTAGACTTGTTGCCTATGTTTTGAAGACTTTATGTTGTGTTCTTTATGGATGTTTTGAGAGAGTGTAGCAAGCAATTTATTTTGGATTTGTTCCTGTATTTATCTGTTGGGTTGTAATAAGTTTAATTTTAAAGTATTCGTTTTATTTTATTATATGTGACCTAGTTATAAAGACCCATTGTCCTTTGGACGGGGTGACATCCTCGGGCCCTGTTGGGCCCCAGGTAATGGGGGTGTTACATCATCAGTCCTCCAGATTCACATCTTGATCATCAGCCGGGCCCTTCCAATCCACCCCTACCCCCATTCCCTCCGTCAGCTCCAGCAACCGCACTAATTCCTGCTTCATAGTTAAGACATTTAGACTACATTTTTATGCATTATTCATATTTGTCATTATTATATTTATTTAGGACATTTAGACAACATTTTTATGCATTATTCATATTTGTCATTATTATATTTATTAATTATACTATTCGATAGGTTTTTTTTATTTAATTGAATATTGGCATTACTTTGACAAATGAATTTTCTTTTAATACAGGACATTTTTTAAAATATTTTTAAAATATTTTAAAATTATACAATATTAGCGAGGGATTAGAAGGGGGTTGGAGAGAAAAAAAAAAATAATTTTCGTCACTAATCCCTCACTAACAGTGAGCGATTAGCGATGGAAGACCGTCACTTTTAGCGAGGGATTAGTGACGGATGCAAATACTGGAAAACTATCCGTAGCTAATCCGAAGCTAATTTGTAAGGGATTAGCAACGGATATATTTAAACCATTAATTTAAAAAGGAAATTTCGTAGCTAATTCCTCACCAATTAGCGAGGGATTAGAGACGGAAAAATTCCCTAGTACGAACATTTTACTTTTATTAATTATTAAGATAATCCATTGCTAATCCCTTTCTATTTAGAAAGGGATCTGCGATGGATTAAAAAAAATCCCTTGCAGATCCGTTTCAAAATTCATTGCTGAAGGTCGTTGACTACTAACTAATTCCCTCGCAAATCCGTTGCTAGTTGCGATGAAAATTTTAATCCGTCGCAAAAATTTATCTTTGTGAGGAAGAAATTAGCGTGGGATAATTCCCTCGCTAATCCGTCACTAATTTTGTTTAGTGACTGATTAGCGATGGAATTTTCCCTCGCTATTTCTCTGTTTTCTTGTAGTGGAACAAATTTTATCCTTAAATATTATATGAAAACCATTCATGTCCAAACAAGCGTCTAAGATAATATTCTTAAGTAAAATAGTTACATAAAAATAGTTTATAAGTTCTAATTCTAATCCAGAAGGTAAGCGTAGCTGATAAGCCCCAACAACAAGTGCAGCAACCTTTACTCCATTGGCAGTATGTAGGTCCACATGGCTCTTCTCAAGCCTTTCTACTGTTCTTTAGTTCTCACAAATTATTGTATAAATGAGAACCATATCCAGTATCTAATACCCATATATCATATCTAAAGGTAATATTAGTCTCAATCATAAACATACTAGGAGTGAAAGTAGAAGCACCTATGAGCTACTCCTTCTCCTTCCAATCCTTAATGGTCTCTAGGTAGGCCTTGCAATTGCGCCTCTAATGGCCAATCTTGCCACAATAAGGACATAAGCCTTTAGAAGCTGCCTTCTTCTTCTTTATGAAGGTTTGCAAAAAAATTAAATATGTAGTGGAAGACAGCAAATTAAAATTCTTTTCGAGCCAAAATCTAGGAATACTTACTTCTAGGGTGATTAACTTTAATAACTGAAGTTAGATTCAAGTTCGATGGTGCTTGTTGAATAGGAATGTCTACTTGTTTTGTGAGAATATCAGCTAACTTTCGGCTCCTTCGCAATAAATACTTACCACGCTTGATAACTCTTGACCTTTCAGAGTATATTCTCTAACCACTATGGACCTCTACTGGTGAAAGTAGAATTAGGGTGATGAAAAATTGGAACAAAACGGAAGATTTTAAAATGGTTAAGAAAATGAAGAAAAAACCAAAGGAAACATAAGCTTCTATTTTTCTTTGGAAAACTACCAAAAGCTACTTTTTCAATTTGGAATTCGGTTAACTTACTCCACGACGCACAAGATGCCAATTAAATAAAATTAGCTTTCCTTTTTTATTTTTCAAAAACAAAGCCACATTTCCTTTTCATCCTTTCGTTTCTATATTTTTTTTTTCTTTGCACATGGCGGCTTCTTCAAAACCCTAAATGGGCTATGTAATATTAATTAGTCCAATGAGTAATTAAATAACTCTCTTATTAATTAATTAATCCACTTGGGCCGAATAAAAAATTACCCAAGATAATTAATTAATAAACTAATTAATTAAATTAGTTCTTTTATTAATTAATTAAACTACTTAGGCCTAATATAAAACTATCCAAGATAATTAATTAATTAATTTAATTAGCCCAATTAATTATTCTAGCCCAAATAAATAATTAATTAGACTGTAGAATAATTCTTCCAATAAGCCCATATAGCAAATAAATTTACTGAGGTTTTTTGAGCTACTTTGGGAATGAAAAGACATATTATTCTTGGTTATTAAAATGACCAAAATATTTCTGCTAACAAATAGAGGTATTTTAATCATTTTAAATATTCCATTAATCACTATATGGAAATATTGACCCCGAGAATAATATACAAATGTAGTGTCTCTGACTTACAGGTGTAATAACGAAAATACCCTTCTACGCAACACCTGTCATGAAGATAGGAAAATAGTACTAACACATTTCTCAACGACATCTACCATCCTTAGATAGCTAGTCCGACAATCTACGACTTTCAGTATGTATCCACTTATCACAGGGAGTTACCCAAAAGTGTACATATTTAGTTATGTTTTCCAGGGCCTTGGATTATTAGATTATCCCAGACAATCACAAGAGGGTGATTTTTTCACGTAATGAAGTATAGAAACTCTATTGTATTATACACCCAACGTACAAGGTTATTGGCTTTGAGATAAAACCTTACCCAACATACATCAAAGTGTACAAGTATAATTTCACCAAATCACTAGCTTACACTCAACTCCTAGGGTGCTTGTCTACACAGTAGCTGCACTAAACTAATCTTTACTTATGTTAGTACTTTGATAAAGATTATTCTAGTTCTACGTATTCTAAATACACTTATACTATTGGTGTGAGTAGACTACTCATTGAGTAAAGATAAACCATTCCCTATTTAAAAACCGTAGTGTAATGATCTAAACCTTGATAAAATACCCAATTTCATCAATTGATCAAGAATAATTTTTCACTTATGTGTTAGCAGTCCATAATCTATATATTACTGTGAAAGCACAACTCAATCACATAAATTACTTACTAACACATTTAGACCTTTAATGTAAACATACAACTATTGATGAATGAAACTTTTATTAATTTTCAAAATATAAAAATTCTTAGTACATTTTGAGCATATTCTAACAATCTCCCACTTGCATTAAATGGACTATGATAGTCTATACGCACCTACCCTTATGACGTCCAAATGTCTTTTAAGCACATTCTCTGTCAAAGGCTTGGTAAATGGGTCCGCCAAATTGTTTGCTAAGTGATGCGTAACTTTTAGGTGTATAAGAATCATCAAATTTAAATTCATACCTTAGTCAAGTTTTAATTAAAACATTAATCCCAAAATACACATGTAAGCAAGTATACTCATCGTAAGCATAGTCAAGGGAATTAGCGAGTATCGATCCTCAAAGGAACAAATACACACTAATTACTTTTCATTCATTGTTTAACCGACCACAATAAAGTGGAAAAATAATAAAAAGAAAAATAAAGAAATATATATACAACTCAAGAATGTAGGAATATGCAATTTAGACAATTATCCTAGAAAATATGATAATGAACCAATTAGTAATTCTCTCAATTAATTATCATCTTGGCATCATGAAGGAATGTAAAGTAAAATTCAATCATTTATCAAGTCATGAATCTACTTAGATAAATTTCACTTTGTTTGTCAATCTATGGAATTACTATATTTTGATTCATATTAACAGATTTGTCAATCAAGCTAACATAACCAAAACATGCATTAAGCTCATTATTATATTTTGAGTTAATTAGAAGATTTGTCAATCAAGCCATCCTAACCAAAATATGCATGAATCTCAATTCCTTAAAAACATAAAATTAGCTAATGACCATTTGGTCGAGGTGAAATCGACTAATCTTTAATCACTTAGTCCTAAAATCCTAACTTCGTCATTCAAGTACATTAAGATTTGGCAATTATGAAATTAATGCAATAGAACTCCTAACATCATTTTGTCAAAATCATTTAGAAGAACTCGCATCAATAACCAATTATAACAAGTAATCTAATACAAAAGATGATAAAGAATTGATCAAATAACTAAATCAACACAAAATCATGAATCCTAAAATAATGTTAAATTACAATAAATACATTAAATACATTATTGTTTAAAGAAACGAAAATAAAGATAAAAGAAAGCACTCATAGACAAGCCTATTTTTTCACCCTTGAAGACTCTCTTGAACAATCCTCTTTGATTGGGTGAATTTCTCCTTCAATGAGTGTTTGAAATTTTAGCTCTTGGATCTACCTCACCTGCTCGAGTAATTTCTCTAAAGAAAATATTGGTGATGCACTCTAAAAATATGTCTAAGTCTTTACATTGTGCACCCCCCTTTCCTACGTACATTGGCCTTTATTTATAGGCTTACAAATTTCCTAAAAATTCAAAACAAAAAAAAAGTAGTAATTTCCTAATAGTATTCTAAATAAAAATAAAGGAAGTCCACGAGTTAATCTATGAAGCAATTAGAAACTTGGTTTTGTCTTTTTGTTCTGAATCACATTCGTTTTCTTGAATTTGGCTTCACCCGAGCCATTCTTCTTTTCTACGGAGCCAACGGGCCGCCAAAGCCATCCCAGCCGCTTTCCTTTTTGCCATCGGCTTCTTGCTGAGCTGCACTTTCTTTCTTCTCCTTGTGCGTCGACTGAAGCTACTTCTTTTCTTCTCTTTTGGTTGCCTTCTTACTAAGCCGCAACTTAGCCGAGTTGTGGCTTAGCCTTTAGGCATCCTTCCTAGGATGTCTTACATCCTAGGCATGATAGATTTTTGTCTTCTTCTTCTTTTGCTTTATTTCTTTATTTTTCTTGCCCATCTATTTTGTTGCTTCTCATTTCCATTTTGTTTTCTTTTGTTCATTGAGCAGACCGAGTTGTGCTTTTGAGCCGCCATTGTTCCTTTTTCAATTTCTAATTGCACCTTCCTCTGTTTCATCTTATTTTTTTGCTTTCCTCTATTTTTCCAGTATAGGACCGACACTAGATCCATCTTCTTGGCCTAGGGCTAGGTCTACACTAGAAAATTACACAATTAGCTCCAAATTTCACCCATTTTTGCATAAAATTACAGAAAAGTGTTTTTATAAGTAAAATATCAAATATGAAGAAATATGACTAGTTATTGTATAAAAAGTATCTCAAATTAGCCTCAAATAACTAAGAAAATAATAATGATTTTAGCCCCTATCACTAAGAAAATTTGATCAACCTATAGTTTCTTAGTGATTTTAGCCCCTATTTCTGGATGAACTCTATTAAATGATACTTCCTTTCAATGTGCTTGCCTTTCCTATAGTTTCTTTACTCCTTACATTTTGACACAGCTTCAAAATTATCACAATATATTGTTATAAGTCTGTCTATGTATGGCACAACTCCAAGCTCTATGAGGAACTTCCGGAGCCAAATCGCTTTTTTAGAAGCTTCTGAAGCTGCCACATACTCAGGTTCTATGGTAGAATCAGCGATGCAAGATTGCTTAACACTCTACCATGAAATAGTCCCTCCAGACTAAGTGAAGACATATCCAATAGTGGATTTTCTTTTATCTTTCTCTGCCTAGAAATTTGAGTCCATGTAACCGGTAGCAGCTAAGTCATCGGTTCTGTAAACTAGCATATAATCTCTCATTCCCTTTAGGTACTTGAATATATGCTTTACAGCTTGCTAATATTCTTCCCTAGGATTTGACTAATACTTGCTAACCATGCCACTGCAATGCAGGTATTCGACCTAGTACAAAGCATAGCATATATAATACTTCCTACTACCGACGCATAGGAAATCCTACTTATCCTCTCATTTTATTCTTGTGTCCTAGGACACTGTTTGGAAGATAAAGTTAATACGTACCTAAAGGGTATGATTGCCTCTTTGCACTAAGCCATGCTAAACCTAGCCAGCATCTTGTTAATATAAGCTAATTGGGATAAGCCTAACATTCTTTGCTTCCTATCTCTAAGAAGCTTAATACCAAGAATGTAGCTAACTTCTTCCATATCCTCCATGCTAAATTAACTTGATAACCAAACTTTTATAGATGACAATGTCCCTACATCATTTCCAATGAGTAGAATGTCATCTACATAAAGTACCATAAATGACACATTATTCCCATCTGACTTTCTGTATACACATGGTTCATCCACATTTTGTATGAAATTATAAGACTTTGCAGTCTTATCAAAATACATGTTCTATACTCATGATACTTGTTTAAGTCCATAAATGGACTTCTTAAGGTTGCAGACCATATGTTCTTAGCCTTTCGCAATAAAGCCTTCATGCCGGGACATATATATATATTTGCTAAGATAGTCATTAAGAAAAGCTGTCTTGACATCCATTTACTATATCTCATAATCATAGTGACATGTGATGCCCAAGAGAATGTATATGGATTTAAGCATGATATCAAATGAAAAGGTATCCTCATAATCGATCCCTTATTTATGAATATAAACTTTTGCAACCAACTTTGCTTTAATGGTTTCTACCTTTCCATCTGTACTGCTCTTTCTCTTGTATGCCTACTTGTACCCTATGGGTTTAATCCTTTCAGATATAGTAACAAGATCCTAGACTTGATTGAGGTACATAGACTCAATCCCAACATCCATTATAGTTTTCCATTTGTCCGCATTAATATCAACAATGGCATCATCGCATCTAATTGGATCTTGTTCCTGATGGTTGGAGACTCCCTCAAAGGCCTCTCCAGTCCATCTCTCAGGAACCCTAAATATCCTCCTACTATGATATGGCTCACTCTATATGGAAACATCTGGTTGTGTCTCTTTTGGTTCCTCAACTGGGGTACTAGAAGTTGAGGTGTCAATCAACTTCTCTTCCAATTCCATATTACGTGAAACCTTAGTAGATATACTTTGTTCATCTTCCAAGTACCCAGCATAAGTACTAATAAGTACTTTTTACTCTTGGGAATGATAAAAGTATCCACCCCTTATTCCTTTTGAATACCATATAAAGTAACACAATTCTGATCTTGGGTCTAGCTTGCTTCCTTTAGTCAGTATAGAAGCTGGACAATCCCATACTTTGAGATGATTCATACTGGGCTTTTGGCCAGTCTACATCTTATAGGGTGTCCTAGGTACTGACTTGGAAGTCACCAAGTTCAGAATATATGATGTTATTTCCAGAGCATTTCTCTAAAAAGAAATAGGAAGAATAGCATGACTCATCATGCTTTGACCATTTCCATCAATGTTCTATTTCTTCTCTCAACTACTCCATTCTATAGGGGAGTCCCAGGTATAGTTAGTTGAGATACTATACCTTGATGTGCCAAAGAGTCCTTGAATTCACCAAGGAGATATTCTCCATCACGATCCAATCTTAGCTTTTTAATTAGTTTACCTATTTGATGCTCCATCTTAGCTTTAAACTCCTTGAATATATCAAATGAATCAGATTCATATCTTATCAAGTAAACATAACCAAAACACGAGTGATCATATGTAAATGTGATAAAGTAATTATAAACTTCTCTAGCCGGTGAAGATATAGGACCACAAACATCATTACGAACTAACTCTAATATTTCCTTGGCCCTTTTCACCTTTCAAGTAAAGGATCTTTTGGTCATTTTACCTTTAAGACAAAATTCACACTGAAGACATTCCTCCAATTCCAATGAGTCCAAAAACATATTTTAGATTAACCTCTAAATCCGATATGTCTTAACCTTAAGTGTCATAAATATGAGTTATTTGATGTGGCCTTTCTCTTTTTATTATTAGATTCCATTTGAGTATTATTTATTTAACAATTAATAGAATTAATATAGAAAAGATTCCCAAATATGCTTCCAGAACAAATAGTATTTTAATTTCTATTGATTGAAATACTGGAATGGAAAGAAATAGAATATCTTTAATTAATCAATGTAGAAATTGAAATCAAATTCAGTTTAAAACTAGAAACATATAAAATATCTTTCAAAATTAAAATCCTATTACAGTCAAATAATAGCTCTAAGTAACCTACTGCTTTGGCCCGCACTTATGCTCCGTTGCCTACTCTAAGTCTATGCTCTCCTCTACTGAGTCATTTTATCTTACTGAACCCCTATAAGGAGTTACATATATGGTTAGTAGCTCTGAAATCAACAATCCTAGTGGACGATGATCCAACCATCAAACTAGACTCTAAATAAAGAGTAATACCTGAGAAGGACTTGGCCAAGAAGTTCAGATAATCCTTTTTTTGTTTGATAATGCATCCTTTAAGAACTTAGCCTAATTGGGCATTTGCACTAGAGATTCAATCCATGAAAGATTGATATGCACTTGCTTAAACATTTCAAAAAATTTATGAAATTGTTCAACATCCTTCTCCTTCTTGAGTATTCCTAGATATGGCTGATAGGGGCTAAATTAGTCATACTTTTTCTAATTATTTGAGATTCTTTTGTAATACATTTTGCGCAAAAACTAGTCATATTCTTTCATATTTGAGATTTTACCCTTGAAAAGGTATTTTGTTCATAATTGTAGATTTTAGGGTGAAATAAAGCAAAAACGTCGCAAACCAGAGGAGAGGCGGCGCCGGCTAGGGCCCTAGAACCGGCGCCGGCCATGCATTGGATTGCACAAACTTTGAAGTGACAAAAAAATTGTTGAAACAGAGTGGAATAGAACTAAGGCGGTGTCGGCTGAGAAGCTGGAACCGGCGCCGGCTGTATTCTGGACACGTTGTGCAAAATTCAGAGAAAAATCGGCGAACGAGTAGAGAAGCAGAACACAACCAGCGTCGGCTCTAAGAGCCAAGGTAGCGCCGGCTGTGCCTTGAAGTTAAGGCAGTGCTTGATTTTTTCTACACGATTTTTGGTAATCTGAGGAGTTTTAGTATCTTCCAACTTCTACTCGGCCAAGAACACTATACCTACGAGTTTAGGCACTTCCTAAGCCTATATATAGATGAAAAACACAAGGGAAAAGAGGAAGAATTCATCGATCATCATAGGAAATCACTTAATCAAAGGAGGAATTCTTCAAGTTCAAGGAGGGTTGTGCAAGAAGGTCTTCAAAGGAAGAAGAAGGAGGCTTGTCTATGAGTGCTTTCTTTTACTTTGTTTTCTTTTTCTTGAACAATGATATGTTAATTGTTTTATTATATTTCAACATTATTTTAGAGATTCATAATATTTAGAGATATTTGATCGTTTGATTAATTGGTTGTTCTTCTTGGTATTTAATTACTTGGATTTATTACAAGATTGATTGGTTGTTACTTTTGATTAACTTGCTTAGAAAAGGGGTTGATGGTGGTTTCAATTCATTGATTTCATATACGTTGTCTCTTAACTTACTTGGAAAAGAGGTTAATTCCTAAGAACAAGGTAATTAAAGGTTAATTGATATTTGTCAGGAATGGATTCATTGGTTAATTTCATGTTTAAGTTTGCCAGGAATGGAAATTTAATCAAATGATTGTATTTAATGCATCTTTTGGGTAAGACTGGTGGAGACAGGAATGTGATGCTAAGTTACCTAGAAGATAGGGATTCATGGATGGGAAACAAAGTGAGTCTATATTAATCCTTCATGATGCCAAGGGAATAATTGGTTGTGATAAAAATTAGATACTTTAAGATTATGGTTGTATAAACAATGGCTTGAGTTACATAATTCTCCATCATTGACATGTATTTATTTTTATTTTTATTTTATTTTGTTTTATTTTATTTCTTTTTCACGTTATTGAGTTAGTTAAACAATGAAAGAATGGTGATTAATGTCTACTTGTTCTTTGAGGATCAACACTCGTTTGAACCCTATGCTCTGTTAATGATGAGTACGCTTGCTCATATGTGTGATTTGGGTTGAACATTTTAATTTAAACTTAAATGGGAATGTGCTTAGTTTTTGTATGATTTTTATACCCAAGTTCGAACATATCAAGTTTTTGGCGCCATTGCTAGGGAACATAAGCATGAAAACTTGGATTTTATTAATTTAACCATGTAAATATGTAAGATATGTATGATTGTTCTTTCAGCAAAAAGGTGCTATCTTTTGTATTCCTGGTGTTTCTGAAGATGCCATTAAGTTAAGACTTTTTCCTTTTTCCTTGAGAGATAGAGCTAAATCGTGGTTAAAGTCTTTACCTACAAGTTCCATCACTACTTGGAATGCCCTAGTTGAAAAATTCTTAGCCAAATATTTTCCTCCAACTAGGACAGCCAAACTTAGGAATGAAATCTTCACCTTCTAACAATTAGATTCTGAGCCCTTATACGAAAGTTGGGAAAGATTTAAGGAGATGTTAAGAAAATGCCCACACCACGGATTTGAGCTAGGAATGCAAATGCTTATCTTCTTGAATGGCCTCATGTTCGCAACATAGCAAGTGGTGGACTCTTCTGCAAGGGGTTCCATCAATCATAAGACCCCGGAATAGGTATTTGAGCTTATTGAAAATTTGGTTTCTAATAACTATTCTTAGGGAAGTGCAAGGTCAAGAGCTCGTGTGCAAGGAGTGCACAAAGTGGATGCTGTGGCAGTATTAAAGGCTAAGGTAGATGCCTTAACTCAAAAGATGGAACAGTTAGTGATGCCTCAAGGCTAAGTTTTAAATGTCAATTGCGATTTCTGTGGAGAAGGACACCCTAATCATCAATGCCAAAAGATGGGGTCAATCCAAGAAACTTCACAGCAAGCAGCCTTCGCAGGTAATGTCTAGCTAGGTAATAATCCATATAGCTCTACCTATAATCCTGGCTGGAGAAATCACCCTAATTTCTCTTAGAGCAATAGGAATCAACCTAGGCAAAGTTCTTTCAATTTTGCCAGTAACCAAAGGAAGCAAAACCCCATGAACAACACAGCAGCACCTTCAAAACCACAATTGAAGAGTTGATTGGCCAATTGGTAAGTACCACGGAGACTAAGTTCCAAGGGGTCGATGCGACAACAAGGAACCTAGAGGCTTCCATGTGCAATTTGGAGAACCAAATTGGTCAACTAGCCAAACTCTTGGGGGATTGTCAAGTAGGGACACTACCAGGGAATACTGAAGAAAATCCACGGGATCACAACCATGGAAAATCTTGAAGCAGTTTTTTTTTTTTCTCTTTTATTTACTTTCCGTTTTTGGTTATGAAGACCATTTTCTATTTATGTTATTTTGATTGATTATTCTTATTCCAGTGCATTATTCAGCATTTGTGTGTTTTTCTGCATTTAAATATAAAAAAAAAATTAGGAGACAGGACAGAACCAAGCCGATGTCGGCTCCAAAAGCCGGGATCGGCACCGGTTCTTGTCCGGTGGAGCATACTTAAAAGGCCATTTTGGCCACTTTTGTCTTCAAAACCTCCATTCTCCCTTGCAAATTCTCTCAAGTCCGCGCTAGCTTCACATTCCTCATTGCCCAAAATTTGATTTTTCAACTCCCAAACACCTCCATGACATCTATTGACATCTTTTTTATTGATCCTACGGATCAAAAACAGCAAAAGCTTCGATTTTTCACAACAAACCCACATTCAATCCACAAGCAAAGAGAGTAGATTTTTAGAAAAAACTTGCATCTTTTTCTTGCCCATGCATATAAGAGCATAAAGGTATGATTTTTATTTCATTCCTACGGTTAAATTGATGGAGATGATTTTTTCTAATTCTAAGGACAGTTTTGGCCAAAAATTGGGAATTATGTATGCTATGATTGAACTGTGCATTCCTCCTTGAGCTTCATGCATTGGATTACATTAAGAATTATTGAGCCTTCATTTCTTGATTCATCTTATGATCTTTCAAGAATTCATATAGCTCAGGCTAGAATTGTGGTTATTGGTGATACTTGAATTTATGGAACATGCACTGTTGCTCACATAATACCATGATGCTGCCTTCATTCAAATGATCATGTTTACTAGCATGCTTTGAGAATATCAGCACAGTTATGCTTTACAGTGAACTTTACATGCATTGTGCAGGCTGTGTTGAATTGATCGAATATGATTGATTAAATTGGTTGTTGGAGTTGATATATATTGAAGGAGTTTGGGTTTTGTGGACTGTGAGCTTGGTTGAGGGTTGTGTGCGATTTGAGGAATATCTGTGTAAGGGTAGCTATACTATATTCAGTCTTTGAGCTTGCTTGTTCTCTCTTCTTATTGCACCTATTCCCTACTTGACCATGTCTAAAGCAAGGAGTCAATCTTCTAAAAGGGTGAGAACTTTCTCGTCCTCAGTCCTATCATCCGTTAATCCCTTGTCTTTTCGACCTACTGAGTTTATGGATGCCTCTTGTAAGGAATGGTACAGTAAGAGAGCATCTAATAAGATTATTGTCGAGCATACTTTCTCACCCATCTTAGACCGTGCACTCAAATTCGGTATGATGTTTAGAAGGCTAGGATGGGGGTCGATAGTACAATTGAAGGGAAAGTATTATCCCATGCTTATTAAAGAATTCTGTGCTAATATGTTTGATAAGGGTAATAAACATCTCTCCCGTATTGAAACAAGAGTGAAAAGGGCCCCTATTGTCATCACGCAAAACCAATTAGCTAACCTCCTCTAGGTTTTCAACGATAATACTTGGAAATGGATTGATGTGAATAATCAAAAGATTCTTTCAGACCCAAATTGGGATGTTAGAGGGACAAGAGTGACCCTAGGCTTATATAAGCATAATGCATTCCAAGCTAATAGCTTCTATTCCAACAATGATTTGGCAGCCAACTTTCGCGCTCTAGTTTACATGTTTGGGTTTAATGTTATCCCCCGTGCTAGTGGTTTCAATGAGACTAGGCTTATTGACACTTATATTTTGCATCGGATGATGAACACATTACCTATCCCTCTTGCCCCTTTGATTATCTAATCTATTAGGAAGGTTGTTCATCACCGTCTTTCCACAAAAGCCTTTGTTTTTCCCTTGGTTATAATGAAGATTTTGAAAGACTTTGGGGTGAGTCTTGAGGGAAAACTCATGGAGGCTACCACGGAGCACGATGTGGTCACTGAGCAAACTCTTATGAGTTGCGGGTACAAATACAGCTAGGAGTTGAAGAAGTGGCTCACTCCATTCGAGGTCCGACATCCCGGTCAGGTAAGGCCACCTACAGCGGAGGAGGAGCAGCCACCACCACCAACACGTGCACAGGCTAGCAGCTCTTAGTCACACTCCCGGATTGACTTTGAGACAACCGTGCTGGGATGCCTCGACCAGCAAATAGAGGTGCTCCTACGCTTGCAAGGTACTATAGAGGACATGGCGAGACGGCAAGCTACTATAGAGCAGCAGTTGGTCGAGTTGAGGTAGCATTCTTCTGGGCCACATGGTGGTGCGGGCACCTCTACCCCGGCTAATGATGATGAGGATGATGATGATGATGGAAAGGACTGATGATACTTGTCTATATTTTCTCAATCACTCTTGTTTTTCCTTTCTCTTTTTATGTTTTTTTTTTAGTTAGTTTTATTTTTCTTTGTACTATTTTCTTTCTTTTGTTTTTGCTTTTTTTTTTCTTTTCTAACTTTTATGCTTTGGTGTTTTCTTTTGTATTTTTCATTTGTTAGGTACTTTGCCAATACCTCATTCTGCAAGCATTCGGATCTTGTACGCCACAATGCGCAATGAATAGAAGTTTATTTTTCTTATCTCTTTTCCTTTATATTTTTGGTCCCTTGGCTTTGGTTATTCCTTGTTATATTTATTTGGCCATTGAGGACAATGTCCAGTTTAAGTGTGGGGGGAGAGATTTGATTGACAAGTCTTCTATACATATTCTTTCGCCTTCTTTGAGCAAAATTGAGCAAAATTTTTGCAAAATGTTTTCTGATTTTCTTTGCGATTTCAAGCTATATGTTTAATGCATGTCTTTGTGATGGTTTATAGAGCATATATTCTAGATCATTTATGGCTTATGCATGACTTTTTGCACTCATTTGGACAACGTAATTCTTGATCAAATACTTTGCATTGTTCTTAAACCTGGGTTTTCTCTAAAATTCATAGAGCATTCTAGAACTTACTTGAATACCTCTCGAGGTGAAATAAGAAAGACAATCATGGTATAACTTAGGGATGACAGTAATAGGCTTTCTTTGGATAGTTTGAGCTTTTCAAGCCTACCTATTTTCATAACATCCCTAGTGCCTATTTTCAGCCTAAATCTTTGATTTCTTTCTTAAAAACCCATCACAATAT
The DNA here is from genome assembly GCA_026120185.1 of Voacanga thouarsii. Lineage (NCBI taxonomy): Eukaryota > Viridiplantae > Streptophyta > Magnoliopsida > Gentianales > Apocynaceae > Voacanga > Voacanga thouarsii. The sequence continues at coordinate 1,659,737 of JANUWF010001161.1, forward strand.
TTAGTCCATTGCTTGTGCTGAGAGTTTGAATATTTTTTGAAATCTTTATGCTCTTGATGGTTGAAAATGTATGTAAGGGAATGTTGAGAAAGAATGCTGGGATAAAGATCATGACTTGTTACTTTCAGTCATGGATCAATATTGAGTTGAGCTGGAAAAAGAAAAGAGAGACTGAAAGAAAGAGAATAGAAAAAGAGGGAGTGAAAACAAGAAAAGAAAATAAACAGCTGCTAGAAAGAATGGAAAGAAAATGAGAAAGAAAAGAACAGCAGCAGTATAAACAAAAGAGGAGTGAAAGAAAAGAAAATTGAGAGAGAAAGAAAAGAAAGATCACAAGAGGAATGGTGATTGAGCTAAGAAAAAAAAAAGGTTAAAGTTCATATTAAAATTTGACACCATTATTGGAAAGTTGAGTGATTTACTTTGTGCACTCCTTGCACACGAGCTTTTGACCTTGCACTTCCCCAAGAATAGTGTGAAACCCCACCTAAAGCCAACCCTAGAGTAAGGGGGTCGGGATGCATATCATATTATTTTGCATGAATATATATATTTTTGAATGATTTTATGTGCTTTAGAATTGTGGTTTATATGTTAAAAGGCTTAGTTATGCTTATTGAGTAGGAAGGGTAAAATGATATTTTTGCTTGAGGTCAAAATAGGAAGAGAGCTTGAGGATTAAATAAGAAGAATATGTGGGTGAGAAAATAAGAACAAGAATTAGTGTGATTAAGTGGTTAGAGCTTTGTGAATTAATTTCTAAGGTCATGAGTTCAAATCCCATCATTTAAGTTTTTATCATGATTATCTTAATTAAGTTTAAATTTTTGTTTTCTTACATTCCATAAAAATAGGAATGTTGTCTTAGGGGAGACATGAAGAGAATGTCCTAATCTTATCATCATGTCCTAAAAAGAATTCTAGAGGAATTCTTGTCCTTTTTATTACCTCTAACTTTGTCCTAACATCTTCATAATTTAAATGAACCAAAATCCATTAAATCTCTTCTTTTAATTCCAAAAATTCTGTGATAATTCTTCAGCCTTGAATTTTGAAAATCAGTCTTGAAGGATAGAGGATTGACGAAAAATAGGAGAGAAGTTAGGGTGGGTTCCCAAGAGAAATAAATCACCATGGTAGAACCTTCAATCCTACCTTCATGTTGATCATGGTTTTAATGAAGAAAAATCTGGAAAAATTCCAGCATTCTTGTCAGTCCAGTTTTCAAAAAATTCAGCCAGTAATCCTAACCATTTGCTGCCAGAAAAATGGTCATTTCATGTGGCTTGAAGACAGAAAATTCTGTGCAAAATTCGGACGGCACAAACTGCACAAAACCAGAAAAATTTCCTGCACAATTCACTGCATTCTAAACTGAAATTGAAGCTGTCTTTTGTCATTGATTCAGTCGAGGCACCCTATGTTTTTCTCCAGAAAGAAACCTGGAAAACCACCCTTAAAAGACCCTCAAACACCCAAAAAAAAAAAACCAGTTGCAAATCGGGCTGAAGAAATGCAGAAAATTCTGCATCAAAAAGCTTGTCCATTCGAAACCTTGAACAGGTTGAAACCAGAAAAATTTCCAATTTTGTCTCCCTAGGCCTAGACTGAAAAACACCTTCAAACCTCTGCAAATTGGACCTTGTTCATCCATGGACTAAATACCATTAACCTCCATACTTACATTGAGTACTTGGACTCCATGATCATACCTCAAAAACCTCATAAGATTACTCTATTCAAAACTCATTTGAACTTCAAAAAAATTCCAGAATTCTTGCTTCATTAAATCACTCTTGTATCAAGCTAGCAAACCAGAATTTTCTCTGCCATTGTAAACTGAATTTTGGCCAGCCTTAGAGCTATATTAACCTTCATTCATTTCAGCAAAACCAAACAGTCCAGCCGGCACCATTGAAGAGCAAAGAAACCTCTCTCCATCAAACACCATTAACATATCCTATACCTCAAACCACTCCTCAAATCACTCCATTTGAATTTCAAACAATCTGATTTTTCTCTCCCTCTCTAAGCTAAAACCGAAACCCCTAAATTCCCTAAACCAATCGGCCAGCATTCTCCAAAAATTCATCCAGCATTTTCCCTCAACTCTCTCCATTTTCACCAAGAACACCAAGAACACACACTACCTTTATTCAAGCCAAAGACTACTTTAAACACCTCCAATCCCTCTCAAAAACTCTAGAACACTCCTACATACTCCCTAAAGATCATTTCTAGAATTTATAACATCAAGTCTCGAAAATAAAAATTAGCATTCGGATCAAAACCAATTTTTTCCCTTGAAGTCTCAAGAACATCATCAAGGTAACCAAGAAGCAAAACACCACTTTTTATTTTCAATACTTATTTAATGCTTGCCAGCACTTTCTCTTATGAAACTATTACAACTTGCATACATAAATTATTTTACCTGAAACACTCAAAGCACACATGGGCTTACTGAGTTTTTATCTCATCACCTTTTATGCAATGTTTACATGTTGATCCGGCTATGGAGGTCAATAGCTAGACTTGTTGCCTATACTTTGAAGACTTTATGTTATTTTCTTTATGTGATGTTTTGAGAGAATGTAGCAAACAATTTATTTTGGATTTGTTCCTGTATTTATCTTTTGGATTGTAATAAGTTTAATTTTAAAGTATTTAATTTATTTTATTATATGTGACCTAGTTATAAAGACCTATTATCCATTGGACGGGGTGACATCCCCGGCCCTGTTGGGCATAGGTAGTGGGGTGTTACAAATAGATATTAGAAGTCAAATTTTCAATAAGCTCAAATACCTGTTCCAGGGTCTTATGATTGATGGAACCCCCTGCAGAAGAGTCCACCACTTGTCATGTTGCGAACGTGAGGCCATTCAAGAAGATAAGCATTTGCATTCTCAGCTCAAATCCGTAGTGTGGGCATTTTCTTAACATCTCCTTAAATCTCTCCCAACTTTGATATAAAGGTACAGAATCTAATTGTTAGAAGGCAAAGATTTCGTTCCTAAGTTTGGCTGTCCTAGTTGAGGGAAAATATTTGGCAAAAAATTTTTCAGCTAGGGCATTCTAAGTTGTGATGGAACTTGTAAGTAAGGACTTTAACCAATATTTAGCTCTATCTCTCAAGGAAAAAGGAAAAAGTCTTAACTTAATGGCATCTTTAGAAACACCATTCATCTTGAAAGTATCACAAATCTCAAGAAAACTAGCTAAGTGAGCGTTGGGATCTTCTTCAGGTAGCCCGTCAAATTGAATAATATTTTGCACTATTTGGATAATATTGGGCTTTATTTCAAAATTATTTGCATCTATCCTACGTCTAGTGATACTCGAGCCTGTACCCGAGATTGCGGGTTTTACAAAGTCATCCATAACTCTCCTGTTATTCCCAGCATTGTTCTGTTGAGCACCATCCATCTCGACGATCAGGTTCTATTGAATTGTTCGACGAATTTTTGATATCATCCTCTCAATTTCAGGGTCAAAATCGACTATATCACCTTTAGATTTTCGGGTCATGTACCAAGGGTAACACCTAAGAAAACAAGAAGCAAGTTAGATACATAGTTAACGATTAAAAACAAACTACAAGGTTACAAAGTTAGTAAAGAGAACATAGTCAAAGTTAGTAGGTTAGGTTAGGCTACAAGGGTGTACAACAATACATGAAATACAAAAGATAGCACCTTATTGCGGAAAGAACAATTATACATATCTACATATCTACATATTTACATATTTATATATTTACATGGTTAAATCAACAAAATCCAAGCTTTCATGCTATTGTTCTCTGTCAATGGCGCAAAAAACTTGATATGTTCGGACTTGGGTATAAAAATCATACAACAACTAAGCGCATTCCCAATCAAGTTTAAATTAAAACGTTCAATCTAAATCACACATATGAGCAAGCGTACTCATCATTAACCAAGCATAGGGTTCAAACGAGTGTCGATCCTCCAGGAACAAGTAGACATTAATCACCTTTCTTTCATTATTTAACCGACTCGATAAAGTGAAAAATAAATAAAGAAAGAAAATCAAAATAAAAATATATACATGTCAATGATGTAGAATTATGTAACTTAAGCCATTGTGTAGACAAACATGATCTTAAAGAACTCAACCATTATCATAACTAATTATTCCCTTGGCATCATGAAGGATTAAGATAAACTTACTTCGTTTCCAATCCATGAATCCCTATCTTCTAGGTAACTTAGCATCACATTCATGTCTCAACCAGTCTTACCCAAAAGATGCATTAAATACAATCCTTTGATTAAATTTCCATTCCCGACAAACTTAAACATAAAACTAACCAATGAATCCATTCTTGACAGACATCAATTAATCTTTAATTACCTTTTTCTTAGCAGTTAACCCATTTTCCAAGCAAGTTAAGAGACAACAGATATGAAATCAATCAAATTAAAACCACCATCAACCCATTTTTCAAGCAAGTCAATAGAAAGTAACAGTCAACCAATCTTGTAATCAGCATAAATAATTAAATACCAAGAAGAACAATCAATTAATCAAAAGATCAAATACCCCTAAATATCATGAATATCTAAAATAATGTCAAATTACAATAAAATAATTAACATATCAATGTTCAAGAAAAAGAAAACAAAGTAAAAGAAAGCACTTATAGACAAGCCTCATTCTTCTTCCTTTGAAGACCTTCTTGCATAACCCTCCTTGAACTTGAAGAATTTCTCCTTTGATTGAGTAATTTTCTGTGATAATCAATGAATTCTCTCCCTTTCCCTTGTGTTTTTCATCTATTTAAAGGCTTAGGAAGTGCCTAAATTCGTAGGTACAAAGTTTTTGGCCGAGTAGAAGTTGGAAGATACTAAAACTCCTCAGCTTACCAAAAACCGAGTAGAAAAAATCAAGTACTGCCTTAACATCAGGGCACAGCTGATGCCGCCTTGGCTCTCGGAGCCAGCTCCGGTTGTGTTTTGTTCCTCAGCTTGTTCGTCAATTTTTCTTCAAATTTTGCACAATGTGTTCCAGAATGCAGCCGGCGCTGGTTCCAGCTTCACAGCTGATGCCGCCTTGGTTTTGTTCTGCTCTATTTCATCAATTTTTCATCACTTCGAAGTTTGTTTCAACAATGCATGGCTGGCACCAGTTCTAGGGTCCTAGCCGGCACCACATCTCCTTTGTTTTGCAACGTTTTTGTTCCGTTTTACCCTAAAATCTAAAATAAAGAACAAAATACATTTCCAAGGGTAAAATCTCAAATATGAAAGAATACGACTAGTTATTGAACAAAATGTATCACAAAAGAACCTCAAATAACTAGGAAAAACATGACTAATTTAGCCCCAATCAGTACGCTATTTTTGTGCTTAAGAATGATGTATTTTCTTTAGATCTATGATTCTTGTTCTTGGGTATTTGGTTATTTAAGCTTATTTGGTTATCTTGGTTGAGTTGGATTTTAATTGATTTATTTAAATTGAATATTCTTCTTTAATGATTTCGAGAGAGGGGGTTGAGGTTATAACACCCACTTAACTAATTTAATATTTTCTATTTTCAATTAACCTAAAAGGGAAGTGGGAATTAGGGCTAAGAAACAAAGGTTTATGAAATTGCCTAGAGATAAGGATTTTATGGCCTCCAAATGATTTGGTCAGGTGAATAATGATTAATGTACCTTTAGGCTTGATTGGTTAAGTAGAGATACGAATTAATCAAATTTAGGGGTAACTCGAGAGAGTGTGAGATTGATAATTGACTCACTCCGGTTCCTAAAATTAGGAATCATGGGCCCAAGGGATGCTCATTTTTTAGGTCTTGAATGGGGAATTCCTTTTGTTACATGAGTTATTCTCTTTCTTATTCCTTAAAGAAATTGAGACTCTTTTTTGCAAAAGAATATAACCTCTCTCCTATTGTAGTTAGTGTTATACCTTACATTTATATTTGGCTAAACAATGAGAAAATAAGGAAGTAGAAATAGTAGCCATGTTCCCTAAGGTTCTTCAATACTTGCTAATAATACTAAACAACACGATAGGTGCACTTGCTCATATGTGTATGTCGTGTGATTCTAATTGGCATTTTAACTATTAAAACTTATGTGTTTGTAGGGTATAATGACTTGAATTTTCTATATGTACAAATATGTGCATAACCTGTGCTGCTAGTATATTAGATGCCGCAGTTAAAAGCCCTACAAGAGAAGGTTGTCCACTCTCTTGTGGCACATCCTTAGGGACGTGTGGTGCTAGAAGTTATAGTGCCCGGCTAGGAGAAGGTGTGCACTCACTATTTTCTTCACCTGAACTATGTCCTATCGAACGAGATAACTATCTTCTGGAAGCCATAACTAGTTTAATGCAATATATAATAGAAGAACAAACACCACGAGATCTAATAACTCTTATATAGTGATAATAATTAATTCACAAAAGATTACAAATATAAATAACATAGAAAATTACAAATAGATAAAAACAATGAAGTAAAGCATGCAAAGAAATGTGAGAAAATTCACTAAGTCTATAAAGCATAAACTAAGTGAAGTGAAGTCATCATCAAACTAAGTACTCTATTCTTTAATAAAAAAATGCATCTTGGGGAGTAAATTAATAAGCAAATGTCCAAACATATGAAGTAATCATTACAAACCATTTTTATTCACTTAGATCATCTTCTAATAAATATTCTCCATCATCTTCATCAGTTTCGGTATATGTTTCCCATTCATCCTCATCTTCATCTTCATCCTCATTATTCTCCTCTCCTAACATCCCCTCATTATCATCTAACTCCTCATCTAGGCTTGAGGTTATGGTTTTGGGTTTTGAATAAGATTCTTGAAGTTTATTGATTTGATATGTGTTTTAGGATCTTATGCCATGTCTAAAAAAAATGTATAACACAAGCATGAGCCTTAGCTACTATTAATAATAACCAAACACTTCCAAAACGTCTAAACAAAAGATAAAGCAAACAAAAGTCTATAAGATGATAATATAGATTCTTCGAATGATTACATTTAAAATTATAATAAGATAATTTGAAAGATTCTTTTGGCATCTTTTGTGTGTATATTTAACTCTGGGATGGAAAAATGTAAGTGATTTTGAATTCAATGTGAACTCAAGAGATTTTGGTTGTTCCTGGCTTATATGCTGATAATTTAAGTATGCTAATTTGATCTTTTAACTTGAGATAATATATTAGGATTGCCTAAATCTAAGAACTCAATTATTTTATGGGATGAAAAAAATAATACGTGGATATGCAGAAAATGGCAATATGGTAGAATTAAGAGAGATGGAGAATGCTAAAGATGAGGAAATGAAAGTAGAATTTGAGAGGTGGAAATCTAAATTATATGCAAGTCTTGTTTTTTCCTTTGGCAATTAAAAAATTTCCATAAAGCAAAAGTACTCAAATTTTTGAAAGTCTCCCTTTATAATTAGACAACTTCCGGGCACTAAAACTACTAGAATTGCAACCACATTGATATCAACACAATTTTTGCACCTTCAGACAATTTTCATATCATTTCACACACAAACTCACTTCCTTACATGCATAAACATAGTAACTTTATAACCTATCTGAAGGGTAATGATAGGGCCTAAAGTACTCATATATTTCCTAGTTATTTGAGACCATTTTATAATACATTTTATGCAATAACTGGTCATATTCCTTCATATTTGAGATTTTATCCTAGGAAAGGTATTTTGTGCATTATTTCAGAATTTAGGGGCAAAATAAGGCAAAATCATCACTAAACAAACTAGAGGCGGTGCCGGCAAGGACAGGAAAGGCGGCGCCGGTCACATGCTGCTGGCACACACTTTGAAATGATAAAAAAATCGATGGAATAGGGGCTAAACAGAACACAACTAGTGCCGGTTGGAAGCCCAGAGAAGGCGCCGGCTGCAACCTGGGAAACTTGGCACAAAAATCGAGAAATCGATGAACAAAAAGAGAGACAGAATGCAACTGGCGCCGGCCCTAGGCAGGACAGGCGGTGCCGATTGTGCACTAGTACAGAGGCGGTGCCTCGATTTTCATGCGCATTTTTGGTAATTTTCAGAGTTTTAGTATTTTTCTACTTTTGTTCGGCCAGAAACCCTAGAGGGACGAATTTAGGCACTTCTAAAGCCTATAAATAGAGGAGAAACACAAGTTAAAGGTAGGAATTCACGGAACAAAACATAAGATCACTCAAATTCAAGGAGGAATTCATCAAATCAAGGACGATTGTACAAGAGAGTCTACGAAAGAAGGAGATGGAGACTTGTCTATAAGCGCTTTCTTTTAACTTTGTTTTCTTTTCTTGAACAATGATGTATTAATTGCTTTATTATAATTTGACATTGTTTTCGGTATTCATGATTTTTAGAGTTACTTTGATCTTTTGATTAATTGATTGTTTTTCTTGATATTTAATTACTTATGCTAATTACGAGATTAATTTGTTATTTCTTCGATTAACTTGCTTGGAAAAGGAATTGATGATGGTCTCAATTTATTAATTTCATATTTGTTGTCCATTAACTTGCTTGAAAAATGAGTTAATTGCTAAGAACTGGGTAATTAAAGGTTAATTGATATATGCCAAGTTATGGATTCATTAGTTAATTTCATGTTTTAAATTTGCCAGGATACGGGGATTTAATCAAGGATTGTATTTAATGCATCTTTTAGGTGAATTAGTTGAGACATGATTTATGATGCTAATTTGTTTAGAAGATAGTGATTTCATTGGATTGGAAAAGAAGTAAATCTATCTTAATCTTTCATGATGCTAAGAGAATGATTAGTTATGATAATGATTGGGCACTTTAAGGTCATATTTGTCAAAATAATGGTTTGAGTTACATAATTCTCCATCCTTGACATGTGTATATTCTTTTAATGTATTTTATTATCCTTTTTATTCCTTTTCACTTTATTGAGTCGGTTAAACAATGAAAGAAAAGTGATTAAGGTATACTTGTTCCTTGAGGATTGATACTCGTTTTAAACCCTATGCGATACTTAATGATAAGTATGCTTGATCATATGTATAATTTGGGATTAACATTTTAATTAAAACTTGATTGGGAATGTGCTTATTTTTATATGATTTTTTATACTCAAATTCATACACATCAAGTTTTTGGCGTCGTTGCCAGGGAATAATATCATGAAAGCTTAGATTTTGTTGATTTAACCATGTAAATATGTAAATATATAAATTTCTAAATTTGTACAATTATTCTTTTTGCAAAAAAGGTGCCATCTTTTATATCTTGTGTATCTTTGTAATCTAATTTACTAATTTTGACTAATGTTTAATTAACCAATTTGTTCTTTTAATTTTGTTTGAATTGTGAATTCCATTATCTAACTTTCTTCTTGTCTTTTCTAGATGTTAGCCTTGGTACATGACCTAATGATCTGAAGGCAATATAGTAGATTTTGATCCTGAAATCGAAAGGACATTGTCCAAATCCGCTGGACAATCAAAAGGAACTTACTGGCAGACATGGATGGTGCTCAAAACAATAATGCTGGAAACAGCAGGAGGGTCATGGATGACTTTGTGAAACCTGCAATCTCGGGTACGGGCTCGAGTATCACTAGACCTAGGGTGGATGCGAATAATTTTGAAATAAAGCCCAATATCATCCAAATGGTCCAATTTGATGGGCTACCTAAAGAAGATCCCAATGCCTACCTAACTAATTTCCTTGAAATTTGTCATACCTTTAAGATGAATGGTGTTTCTGAAAACGCTATAAAACTAAGACTTTTTCTTTTTCTTTGAGAGATAGAGCCAAATCATGGTTAAAGTCTTTACCCATATGTTCTATTACCACTTGGAATGCCCTACCTGAAAAATTCCTTGCCAAATATTTTCCTCCATCTAGGACATCCAAACTCAGAAACGAAATTTTTGCCTTCCAACAATTAAATTCTGAACCTTTGTATGAAAATTGGGAGAGATTCAAGGAGATGTTGAGAAAGTGCCCACACCACGGATTTGAGCTAGGAATGCGGATCCTCATCTTTCTTAATGGCCTTACGTTTGCAACACGATAAGTGGTGGACTCTTCTACAGGGAATTCTATCAATCATAAGACCCTAGAACAGGTATTCGATCTCATTGAAAATTTAGCTTCTAATAACTATTCTTGGGGAAGTGCAAGGTTTAGAGCTCGTGTGCAAGGAGTGCATAAAGTGGATGCTATGGAAGCTTTGGAAGCTAAGGTGGAAGCTTTAACTCAAAAGATAGAACAAATGGTGATGCCTCAAGGCCAAGTGCTAAAAATAAGTTGTGATTTCTGTAGACAAGGGCACCCAAATCATGAGTGCCAAAATATAGGTTCACTCTAAGAAACCATGGAACAAGCAGCCTTTGTAGGTAATGACCGTCCAAGTAACAGTCCCTATAGATCTACTTACAATCCTGGTTGGAGAAATTAGCCTAACTTCTCTTGGAGCAATGCAAACCAACCTAGGCAGGGCTCTTTCAACTTTGGGGGAAATCAAAGGAACCAACCTCCTTTGAAGAACAATTCAACACTTCCAAGCTGCCATTAGAGGAATAGATTGGCTAATTGGTAAGTACAATGGAGACTAAGTTCTAAGGGGTTGATGCTACAACAATGAACTTAGAGGCCTCCATGCGCAACTTGGAGAGCCAAATTGGCCAACTGGCTAAATTACTTGGGAATCGTCAAGCAAGGACATTACCAGGGAACACCGAAGAAAATCAACATGATCAAGGCAGTGTAGAGCATTAAAGTCTCTCTTGCTTTAAGTTTTTGTGATTTGGAACAATTTTTTATTTTCTTTGTTTTGTTTCATTTTTATTTATTTCTTTATGAATTGAATTGCATTATCCATCACTGCTGTGTGTTCATTATTTTGAGTTTGCTTTTCAAAAAAAAAAACTAAAGCTTGGACAGACTAGAACCGGCTCTGGCTCCTGTCGCGGGAAGCACTCAAAACAGGCCAATTTGGCCATTTTTTCTTTCAAATTCTCTTTAACCCGCGCGGGCTCCACATCTTACACCTTTCAAACTTTGATTTTTCACCTTCCAAACACTTCTAGAGTATCAATCTATCATTCCTTTGTTGATTCTATGGATCAAAATGCTCTAAATCTTCTGTTTTTCACAAAAACCTAATCTTCAATCTACCTTCAAAGAGCTTTGATTTCTGGAAAAAGGATGCATATTTTGCTTGCTCATGCATAGGAGAACATAAAGGCATGTTTTTTCTTAAATTCCCACGGTTAAAATGTTGTAGATAATTTTTTCTAATTTTAGGTATATTTTCTGCCAAAATCTGGGATATTTAATGCTCTCTTATATTGTGAATCAATTTGTGAGCTTCATGACATTGGATATATTATGAGTTGATGATTCTTGAGAACTTTTTTCATTCACATGATCATTAGGGAGTTTGTGTATTCGCTTAAGGGTATGGTTATGGCTATTATAATTATTGAGTAACTAGTTGCACATTGGCCTTAAATTATCTTACACTTGATCACTATAATGCCATAATGATTCCATAATTCACATGATCATGTTATAAGCATTTAGATACATTGGGTTTGTTCAGCACATTTATGCTTTCCAATGAGATATTATTCTTATTCTTGCAGGTTGTGTGAAAATTGTGGTGGATTAATTGGAAGAGGTTGAATTGGTTATTGTGTGGGTAAAAGGTATACTTTAAGGAGTTTGGGAATTATGGTGTGAACTGGTTGAAAGTTGAGTGTGGTGTTGTGCATTGTGTTTGAAAAAGGGGAGATTATATTCTTCTGAAATCTTTGAGCTGCCTAGTACTTTTACTCCTATCTTCACTACTATCTACTCGCTAATATGTCTAGAGCACGGGGCCAATCATCCAAAAGGACTAGAGCTTCTTCTTTATCAGCCCCTTCGTCTATAGACCCCATGTTCTCAGGCCAACAAATTCATTAATCCATCCTATGAGGAGTGGTATGATAGGAGGTCCTCAAATAAGATTATTGTGGAACGTACCTTTGCATCTACCCTAGACCGTGTTCTTAAACTAGGAATGATGTTTAGGAGACTAGGGTAGGGACCTATAGTATAGCTTAAGGGGCATTATTGTCCGGTGCTCATAAAAAAATTCTATGCTAACATGGTTGCAAAGGACAATAACCGTCTTCCACACATTGAGAAACGAGTGAAGGGAACCCCCATTTTCATCACAAGAAACCATTTAGCCACTCTTCCTCATGTGTATGATGATGATTCTTGGCTTAGGATAGATACCAATCATCAAAAGATTCTTTCTGACCCTAATTGGGATGCCAGTGGAACTAGAGCTACTCTCAGGTTGCGCAAGAAAAATACTTTCCAAACCAACAGCTTCTACTTTAACAATGATCTTGATGCCAACTTTTAGGCTCTAGTATACATGTTTGCTTTTAATGTCGTACCCCGAGCCAGTGGATTCAATGAGACACGCACTATTGATATGTACATCTTGCATAAGATGATGACCACTCAGCCTATCCCTCTTACCCCATTGATCATACAATTCATTAGGGATGTCATTCATCATCATCTCTCAACCAAAGCCTTTGTCTTTCCTCTAGTAATAATGAAAATTCTGAGAGATTTTGGTATTAGTACTGAGGGGGAATTGACTGAGACTACCACTGAGCATGACCTGGTCACGGAGTAAACATTCATGAGCTATGAGTACAAATATAGCCAGGAGATGAAGAAATGGCTAACTCCCTATGAGGCAAAATATCCCGGACAAGTTCGGCCACCACCTGTGGAGGGGCAACACCCATCACCACCATCGCGAGCACGAGCTAGTAGTTCACAGTCCCAACCAAGGACTGACTTTGAGACTGTGGTGATGGGACAGTTAGCTCAATAGATGGAGATGTTGCTACACATGTGAGACACCATTGATGACATTGCCCGGAGGCAGACTATTTAGGAGCGGCAATAGGCTCAGTGGATGCAGCGTTTTCTGGGATAGCATGGCGGTGATGGTACTTCAGCACATGATGATGATGATGATGATGATGATGATGATGATGATGATGATGATGATGATGATGATGGGGAGGATTGAGATGATTTTTCTGCACTTGTTCCTACTTGTCACTTCCTTTTTCCTTTATATTTTCATGCCTTTTCTAGTTATTTCTTGTACTTTTCTTTTTCGTACTATTTTCTTTACTTTTTGCTTATTTTTCTTTTCTAGTTTTTATGCTTTGGTGTATTTCTTTTGTATATTTTTCTTTCTAGGTACTTCAACAATGCTCCTTTCTGCTGGAATTCAACTTTTGTAGGAGAATGCACAATGCACTGGAAGTATTTTCTTTCTTCTCTTTTCCCCTTTATTTTTGGTCCCGCGGCAATATTACACTACAGGAAGAGGGACCTTTAGTGACAACGTAATATTGTCACTACATCCACAAATATTGTCACTAAAGACATTTAGTGACAAAATCTTTGTTGTCACTTCAATGTCACTAAAGCTATGTCACTAAAGGTGTGTAGTGACAATTACTTATTTTTGTCACTAAATGTTACCTTTGAGTGACAATATTACGGTTGTCACAGAAGTAATCAAGTATTAGTGACAACATTCCACGTCACTAATTTGTTTCAAAGATCGTTACTTTTTGCCAATATATTGTCACTAATTGATTACTCATTAGTGACAACATCCTCCTTGTAACTAATTGGTCATTCATTAGTGACAACCTTCACCTTGAATAACATTAATGACAAGAACTTATTGTTGTCACTAAATGTTGACATTTAGTGACATTATTCCGGTTGTTACTAATATAGTCAATTATTAGTGACAACTTTCCTCGTCACTGATTTGTTTAAAAGATTGTCACTTTTACCATTATATTGTCACTAATTGGTCACTCATTAGTGACAACATCCGCCTTGTCACTAATTGTTCATTCATTCATGACAGCTGACAGCGTCCGCCTTGGATAACATCAGTGTGACAACCATATTTCTTGTCACTTGTGTTCTATTAATAGTGACAACCGTATTTCTTGTCACTTATGTTCCATTAACAATGACAACCCTATTTCTTAATAGTGACAACCTTTATTATCAATATTCTTAGGAAAGTTAGTGACAATATTAATTTGTTATCACCAATTTAAGCCCCACCTCATGTCTATATTTCCGTACTTTCATCTCATTCCATTCCTCCATATGCTACTCTTTTTCCTTTCTTTCCTGTCAATATTATATTATATATAGTGACAACATTTTACTACATCATTTTATTTATTTATCAACAACTAGTCCTTATCAATAAGTAATATATTATCTTATAATTTTTGTCATTGTGTAGATCAAGATTCCCTGGACATGATAAACCAAGAATAAAAATTTACAATAACAAAACTGAAGAAAACATGAATACCCAAAATATATAATATTATATTTTATAATAATATCACTAAGTAGATCTTTTTATGAATACATCTATAACATCATTCACAAAAAACAAAAAGATGTACAGTTAAGTCTTTTTCAATTTTCATATCCAATATATTTTGACGTGGGTTACTATCCAAAAATATACACCAACCATGGGCACAAAATATATAAGTGAGATTTAACTTGATACGCTAGCCACCTCATAGTTAGCTATTCCATGGCTCATATCATAACCCCAAAAATCTGCAAAATTAACAAGTTTAAAGAAACAAGTGAGCTTAATTATAATGTCAAAGTTAAAAAAAAGAAAAATTAAATGAACAGAAATATCACAACATTTCCTTTCTTTTAATGCAAAATCATTTGAAATATTATGCTCTAAGCATTTTAACAACCAAGCAATCAAATGTGTATAAGGATAATATGTTACTAAAAAATCAATAAAGTAACAATCCTCAATCTATGGACCTATGCTGGTGATATTACAAAATCAATTGTCCTCCTGCCGGAGCAAATGCTACAAAAATGACTACAGTAGCCTTTGTTAAATCTAATCAAATCTCATCATCACTCTCTCTCCTACTATGGGTCCCACGTGTACTTAAAATTTTGGCAAAACTACCATTCTCTCATCTTTCCTCACTCTCCCTGCTTTACTCCTGCTTCATAAATATTGTAATCATGGCTACCAACACTTCTAACATGTTTAGTTTTATATCATGTTCATCCTAAAAGAACAAGTTGTCAACTGATGTTTTTCAAACCAGAAATTGCAAATTCACACTGAGGTAGTTAAATCTCACCTCTTACAATGTAAAGTGAAAAGGAACACAGTATGAATGCATAAAGCAGCCAGTTATAGACCTCTGCATAATGTATAGTTGTTAGTTAAATCAAATAGAAAGATTAGAAACAAGTTATGCTGCCATCAAATACAATATGTAGACCAAACAGGCCACCATAATACAACAGCCAGGAGCATGCATCTGGTATTTTCTGCCACCACAAATGGCGAAGTAATAGCAAATTACTCATGTACATTTTGCAACTAAAACAGTGATCTTGTCTACCCTCATTCCATGCATATAGAAACAACAAAAGAAAACAGAGAATGAATATCCATAGCTAGCAATAAAGTTATTTCTTAAAAGAAATATGACGGTACAAAAATATATTTAAGTCACAGCTTATTGACTTACATTGCAATGTAAGTTGTTCTACTCTGGAGCCCTTCCCAATTGCTCAAGAACTTTTGCCATAAGCTCATTTATCTTCCTTTGATCCTCTTTCAAAGTTGCAATTTCTTCTGCCATTGTTGCAGCTTTCTACTCAGCTTCTTGTCTAAGGCGTCTATTCTCCGCCAACTCGGTAAAATATTGTTCTTCATTAAAGGAACTTTGTTTCTTGGTTACACCTCTGCCACGTATATGCCCAAGTGTATAGCTGATGGTTTCCTTGCAAATGTCAGCAGTGCTCATTGTTGTTGTTTGTTGCATTTCATTCATTTTCTCCTAAACAGAAAAAGAAAAGAAAAAGAAATTGTCATGGAAAGTGATAAATCCTAACATATGATAGTTAAGAAGACTTAGAACTGTTTTGCAAACCAGATTCTCCTTCGCTTTTTCATTTACAAAGTCTTTCTTTTTCTTGGAAAATCTTGTAACTTGGTAAATTTCAATGTCATCAAGTTCTATTCCTTCCTTCCTTTTCTGCAAAAAAAAAATAATAATAAATAAATAAAAAATAAAAAAAATTACAAAATGCAGTATGAGTTAGCTTATTCTATCTTATCCAATTGTTATAGATCATAATAAAACATGAAAACATTTTACCCTTCTCATCCTGCAATCGTGCAATGGATTTTGTCCCAGCTGTATGTGGTATAGTGTTCTTGGCACGAGCTTCACTATTCCTCTTGCTCATTTTCTTTTACAAAGTAGAGAAATGTATAAAGTCAACTTCTACAAAAGCATTAGTTTAATATTCATAGTCTAACTACTACAAGAGCATACCAGAAACACTTCTGTACAGAAGTATTCACAAAGCCATTTCCAGTCATTTTCGTCTTTGACTTTTTCTGGTTTATGGTGCAAAGCTTCCTCTTTACTGCCAAACTTTTTAAAGTGCAAATGAAGCTTGTAACGCATTTTTCTATATTGCACATTTAGCTATTTGAAGACAGCTGCTTTGGTCTTTTCATTCTCCATAATATTAGAGCCATCCTTCAATATAGAGCAAGAGTTAATCAAATAACAGAGATCTTTATGGTTTGCAATGAATTTAGTCTAAGCAGTAAGCACTTCATGTGCTTGTATTCAGTCAATTTAAAGAATTAGTGACCAGTGCTAATGGCCTGATTTCAATTTTGGTCAGTTCCTCTCATTACTTTATTAGGAAAATATTTCAAGAATTAGTAGGCAGCTATAGTTTCGTCAAACAATCTACTTGCCTAGCCAAAATAGCTATAGTTTCATCAAGATCTTAAATTCTTGCCCAGCCAAAATGAAAAAAAAAAATATTCAGGGAGAGAATTGTCTTATATTTTTGTTTTCTGTATTCTTTAGAGGAAATTTAGTAATGATGGAATCTCCAACAAAAACAAATATTAGAGCTACTCTCCCCGTGTTGCTCTCTTAGTGCATCTCTATTGAATAAAGCTCCCAATAGTGGCCACAGCAGTTTAGAACATTTTTCCAATTAATCTCATATTCTAACTATCTAAGAATGTCTTCAAATAATTTATAAATATACTCTTACATGAACCATGTTGTATAAGTCTTCCCTATGTTGTTCACTGAGCCGTGCCCATTTTGTAACTTGTAACTTTGCATTTGTCCTCAAAATGCAGCCTCTCTCAGTTATCAAAAACTGTGCATCTAGGCCGACAATGCAATCTGCTGCCTTGGACAACTCAACTTCAAGGTCTTTTTCACTATCTATTTTCCTTGATAACGTAATATTCCTTGTTGGACCTTTTTTTCTTGTAGGTGCTGAATGGCCTACAAGAATTAATATTTCATAAAGACCACAAAAAGTAAAAAAACTATTCCAGGATTACAGCAAAAACAAATAAAAGTTTTACCTACATCCATTTGACCTTCTGAAGTCATATTTACATAAGTACTTCCAGGGGCATGAGATTCAGAATTTGGAAAATTATCTTCATTTTCACATCTTGTGATAAGATTTGGTGTTGGGGATGAACTATCATTAACATGATTAACTGATTCAAGACTTACTCTTCTTATTGCATTTTTACCGCCACTCTTACTTGGAAGCATCGAAATATTAGCACATGGGATAGCAGCTTCTGTCCTTGTACCTTTTGATCTAGTGACACGATTTAGTGTTGGGAATGAACTATCATTAACATGATTGACTGATTCAAGACTTGCTCTTCTTATTGCATTATTACCTTCACTGTCACTTGGAAGCACTGAAATATTGGCACATATGATAACAGCTTCTGCCCTTGTACCTTTTGCTCTCCTACCACCCTTTCCCTTTCTAGCAAATGTTCCTTTTCTTCCTGGTCCAGCCATCTAAGAAGTAATGAAAAATAGATCATTAGAAAGTCATTCTTTATATAAAGCTAATAAACGTCCAAAGCATAAAAAATACATATAGATAAAACCATCAACATAGGCACTTTTAAAAAATCTGGATCCCTAAAACATATTACCATACAGCTAAAACAAACACAAACATGCAATTTAAGGAACTAGATTACTAAAACAAACAATTAATCTGCATTGAAATTAAGATGTCAAAAAACTAAAGTAACGCGAATAATTCTACTAATACTAGAATTCATCGTCAAACAATAGTCCTTCATCTTCATGTCCATCACTTTGAGAATCATCATCTAGGTCATCATCGTTGATGAAATCATTTTCTTCTTATTCTTGGAATTGGAGCATCTCATTGTAAAAAATGCATTCCGATGGCGTGCATTCAAGAGCCTTTGTTATTCCTCGAGCAAGAGATGATATTTCTTCAATTTTCCTGACAATATGATCATCAGTTGGTTCCTCTTCTTGGAATGCTTCAGCCATGTCTTTTTCAATCTCTTGTTCAGGAACATCATAAGAACTTCTAGGTTTGAAGCTCTCTACCACAAACCAGTTTTTCCCTAATTTCATGTCCTGTAAATAAAAGACTTGCTCAGCCTGGGAAGTAAGCACATAAGGTTGATCTTGATACCATTTACGAGACATATTTATGCTTGTAATTTTCCAATCTTTATCTACCTGTAAACCAGAATTATCACCCATATAAAACCATTCACACTTGAACAACATCACTTTCTTTCTACCTAATAAGTAATCTACCTCAAAAATATCTAGCACTACCCCATAGAAGTCCACTAAATTTGCCCCATGTTCTCCTTTTACTACAACACCACAATTTTGTGTTCTCCTATCTCATTCATGATCCTTGGTGTGAAATCGTAAACCATTCACACAACAACCAGCAAATCTCTTAATCCAGTTATCAGGACCCATAGCCAATGATCGAAGTTCATTACTGCACACTTCTTGGCCATACAAAACCTGTTCATCAAATGTTAAATCTTTTGGAAACTATTTTATTGTGAATTCCAGAAGAGAAAATGTCAAATTCCAAAAAGAATAAGTATAGCATAAAAAATACACTTACACGTTCTCCAAACCATTTAGCAAATTGCAAGTCATGCCTCTCATCAACATTTGTTGAGTTCTCTATTCTCAACTTTTGCTTATGTTCACTAAGTCCAAAATAAAATTCAGTAATGATTTAGACTAATACTAGTTCGAATTTCTATTACAAAAATTAAAGTAAAGATTAAACTATTTTTTAAAAGAATTAATACTTACAAAATATAATCTTCAATCACATCACAGTTATTTAACACATAGCTGTGAACTTTTGCCACTTCAAAGTCATCTAAGTGGTGATGAGTTGGACCACCAAATGGTCGACTACTACATGAAAACACTGAGATCTACCCACTAGGTTCACCTCTATCACAATTGCCCTCAGGTTTATTAAATATTGTCTCACTATTGTGCAAGTACATCAAGGTGAATGTTCAAGCATTCACTATCTATATAACGCTCAGCAATTGAACCTTCAGGCTTTGCTTTGTTCTTCACGTAACTCTTTAATGTACCCACTTTTTTGAGAAATAGCAACAGAAATTTGGTAAGTTTTTTTAATATTAGAATTTTATTAATTCTTTAAAATGGATAGGAAAGTGTCTATTAGAGCGATACTTTATCTCTCAAATGGAAACATCCAGTGATATTGTACTAGACCAGCAATTTTACACTCTTCTGGCAAGTGAAGCATCAAATGCATCATAATGTGAAAGACTGACGGCGGAAATATTCGCTCAATCTTGCATAAAATAACAACAATGTTTTTCTCTTGTTCTTCTAAGACATTGAAATTCAATGTTCTAGAACACAACTTCTTAAAAAAGTCACTCAATTCAAATAAGACTTGCCAAACATCCTTGTTTAAACAACCACGTAGAGAAAGAGGAAGAATACGTTGCACAAAAATGTAACAATCATGACTTTTTAAACCAAAAATATTACAATCATGGCTTATAATGCATCGAGATATATTTGATGCAAAACCATCAGGATATTTAATGGAACTCAAGAATTCACATGCTTTCCTTTTCTCATTTTGAGTTAAATTGTAGCAAGCCATAGGAGTCTCAAATGAATCACCCTTAGAGATCAAATGCAGTTCTGGCCGTATCCCCAATTCCATCAAATCTCTGCGACATTTCCAACCATCTTTTGTTTTACCTTTAATTCCCATTATTACGCCAAAAACTATATCAAATACATTCTTCACTACATGCATGATATCTATATTGTGTCTGATATGAAGATCTTTCTAATATGGCAGCTCAAAGAATATACTTTTCTTGGTCCAATTTGAGTCATTGTCTCTACGTTTCCTCTTTCTTTGTTGGAGTAACTCCTGTGACTTTCCAAACTCTACATCATCCAATGCTGCAAATTGCTCTAAAATTTTCTGACCATTCAAACGCTTGGCTGGACCCCTTAAATCAACCTCTCCATTAAATGATTTTCTATCTCTCCTCCATCTATGGTTTGTAGGCAAAAAACGACGATGGCCAATATAACAAATTTTCTTCCCGTGTCTTAGATGCATAAAAGAAGTGTTATTCATGTAAATAGGACAAGCCATATAGCCCTTTGTACTCCATCCAGATAAATTTGCATATGCTGGAAAATCATTTATTGTCCATAACAATGCAGCATGCAGCATAAACTTTTCCCCTGAATATGCATTAAATGTCTCAACTCCAGGTAGCCACAATTTGTTTAATTCATCAATCAAAGGCTGGAGATAGACATCAATATCATTTCCTGGTGACTTTGGTCCAGAAATAAGTATTTTCATCAAGAAGAATAGATCCTTCATTCATTTCCAAGGAGGCAGATTATAGGGCACTAGAAATACTGGCCAAATACTATATGAATTACTCATATTTCTGAAAGGATTGAAACCGTCATTGGCAAGCCCTAACATAATATTGCGAGAATCTTTTACAAAAAATTCACGCTGCTAGTCAAAGTGCTTCCATTCTTCACTATCAGCTGGATGCCTCATGACATTATCATCATTCATGCACTTTTCTTTATGCCACCTCATATCATAGGCTACTTCTTTATTCGCAAAGAACCTTTGTAGCCTTGGCTGTAATGGAAAATAGCGCTTGACCTTTTGAGGTATTTTTGAACTATTAGATTTACAGCGAGGTTCCTTACATTTCAAATTAAGGCAATTGTCTAAATCTACAAACTCATTCTTGTATAAAACACAGTCATTGATGAATGAGTGTATCTTTTCATAACTAAAACCTAAGTCTCTAATAACTTTTTTTTGCTTTATTATATGAGTCAGGAATCAATGAGCCTGAAGGTAGTACATTCTTGAAAACTTGTAAAAGCAAATCAAAAAATTTCCTGGTCCACCCACTTGTGGTCTTCAAATGAAGAAGTGTCATAACAAAGGATAATTGTGAGAAATGTGTATGCCCTGGATAGAGTTCTTGTTTCGCCTCATCTAAAAGTTTGAGAAATTTATCCACAAGACAACCTCCTTCTGCATTACCATTGCTGTCTTCTACATTCCAACTATTCCCCCAATGGGCATTTCCAATATCATTTAACATTTTAACCATATCATCATCATCATCTTCACTATCTCCCTCATCATCATCACACTAAACATGTTCATGGTCATCTGTATCAGAATGAGCAGCAATATTTTCAAAGGTTTCGCCTTGATATATCCATCAAAAATAGCTCCTACGAATTCCATTTATAATTAAATGATCTTCTACAACTTGTCTAGGATGATCCCGAAAGTTATTACAGAGAACACAATGACAAGGAATCCATGTATGATTGTCTCTTTGTGCATATGCAAATTGAAGAAAAATTTCAACCCCATTTTGATATCTAAGATCCAATTTATTCTTGATTTGCATCCAACTCTTATCCATTAGACCTAATGTTGATAAATGAAAAAAAAAAAAAGCACAAGATTATGCGCAAGTACATAAGCCAGTCACAGACATGTAATTCAACCAAGTCCACTTAATAAAGCCTAGGAAAACTGAAACAACTGTATTATTAACAAATCAAAGGAACAGTTGTATCCATCAAAAGGATTCTGTTGAAACATTAGTAATCATACTATTTCAGTTTCCTGTAATTTGCTGTAATGAGTTTTACAAATAAATTGCAGCATGAGAGCATGAGTGCAATACTAAACTAGTAATATTGCTTCTTATTTTGCCTATTTATTTCCTAATGAATGGTAGTATCTATGGTCATTTTCTTACAAAAAAAAGCTTGTACTACACATATTGAACTTAAGTTTAATATTTTCTCCTATAAAATTTCTTGTCTTCGTCAATGCTTGCACTTAAGTTCTTTGGCTCCAACCTAATTCTTTTCTTACTGACTTTGTGGAGTACTAGGAATGGATTAAATACATATGCTGCCCATAAGGTCCAACAAAGGTTGGAGCTAAAGTTCCCATCCCTATCCCAAAAAGCGGTTATTGGACAACCAAAATCACTCATTCCTCTCGACCAAATTGCAACTATCTAAGTCCAAATAACCAAATTTTGAGCTGTGCAAATACGGAGAAGTAGGATTACTGTTTCAGTTTCATTAGAAAATGAGAAGGATTATAAAAGTGTGTTCATTGGTCTGATTGCTTTGTCAAAAAAATGTTAACTTTATGATCTTTGTCCAAGTTTTCTTTACATTATGATCTTTGTCACAGACATGTAATTCAACCAAGTCCACTTAATCATCATCTAGGAAAACTAAAATAGCTGTATTATTAATAAATCAAAGAAATAGTGGCTCTGACCGGCTGTAACATTTATAGATTGCTACTTACTTACATTACAATACAAACAATATTAAAGAAACAATAAAGACAACAAAGTCAATAAGGGGAGTCCAAGCTAAAAGCCTTGGCCTCTTGCCAGCAATTCTTACTTCCCCAGCAAATCCAAGACCTTTCTTCCTCAACAACAAAAACCCATCTCACTATTACAAACTCCATAGAATTCTCAAAAGATTTTGTCTTAGAATAATAGGGGCTGGAGTTTAGGGTTTTATAAGGTGAAGGTAGATGTTGATTTGTAGTGGAGGAAGCTGAAGAAGTAGGGCTTAATTATATGGATAACTTATGCTACTTCAGCTTAGGAATAAAGCCTAGGAATTCCATGTCTAGCACTTTTCTTAGTACAACATGTAACAATATATTTCACTTTTCTTACATTTGAGACATCTTGGTTCTGAAAAACTCACCTTAATATTTCAGTGGCTCGCCTATTCCTTGAGAATGCAAAACACCAATGACAGATTCCAACACCAACACTAAATCACGTCACTACCTAAACCAAGCAAATACAGAAATGCTTTTAAAACTCCAATGTCTTCTCAGCATGTTTATAGCTTGATACAAAGAACAAAATCCCAACTACCCATTGTTGGCCAAAAGTCCATAAAGATTTAATCTTTATGTGTTAGAAATGTCTAAAATGTCATAATCATTAGAAAAACAACAAAAAAAATTTAAAAAAAATTTAAAAAATTCTAATGAAGCTAAAGCCCATGAAAACTCAGTCAATTTGAGCTAAAATTAATGGGAAAAAGTAATACAAAATCGACAGAGGTAGCTACAATACAATGAAATCTCCGTTCATTCAAAAATCAACTGGAGAAAAGCTCGAAACACAAAACCCATATAAAACCAAGTAATGTATGCAAAATCAAAACACAAAATCACAAGATCCAAAGTCATACCTAAAACACAAGTGTCGGAGGAGTTTTCCTACCAAACATTGACGGTCGGATACCCGTCAACTACTACAACGATTTCATCCACGCGGTTGCCAGATTTTGCAGCCCATTCTTTTTTTTTTTCTCTCAAACCCAGATCACAATGTTCATTCGGTTGTGTATGCGGGTGGTGCGTAACTCTTCAAGAGGAAGAGGTCGGGAACAAGCGATGTCAAAAGACCAGGAGCAAAAGGTTTTGTCAAGTGGGTTAGAGGAGACAAGTCTGAGCATGTGCCAGATGAAGCCATTTTTTTCCTTCTTTTTGTTGAGTTCTCAATTTTTTTTTTATTTCTTCCCTCAATTTTTTCTCTCAGCATTTTCCGGTTTGGCGCCAATAGTTTTGTCATAACTAATAAGGCATGTGGTTACCAGATTTTTCATGTAGACACCTACCATATTTTTTCATTGCTTCCCTTAGGTGATTGGACTTGTCCAATTTTAGATATTAGGAAATATACGGAGCTCTCTCTCTCTTTGTTTTTTTTTTTTTTTATTATTTTCTTCTATTGTATTGATTTTAGTTTTAGTCATTTTACAAATAATTCAAAAATATACAGTAATCAAAGTAAAAGTTACATATATAAAAATAACTATATGATGTGATTCATATAATTGACTTATAATACTAAAATATTTTATTTAGCTTTCTATAATAATAATAATAATAATAATAATAATAATAATAATAATAATAATAATAATAATAATAATAATATAGTGTGCTATTTTAAGCATCAAATTGAAGTAATTTTTTAAGGGCAAAATATGCCAGCAACACTTGAACTTTCACAAATTTTGATTTCCACCCTCAAATTTTAAAATGTGTGATTTTAACCCTCGAACTTTTAAAACATCTAAAAAATAGCTCTTCCATCAATTAAAACTATTAAATGCTTATGGAAATCCATCACATGACATTTACATAACCTATTTTATAGGTATTTTCATTCACTTAACTCTAACAATGTGGTGTCATCCTTCTAATTCATACAAAGCAACTTCTATATATGACAAGAAAAGACTACTGCGACTTGTGCGTCTCTCATTTTCTATAGTGAAACCAAGAAAATTACTATTCGTCAAAAAATGAATCGATTTTTTTTCTTCTTCATCTTTATGTCTTAGTTATATTTATCAAAGGGTAAAATATGGGTAAAATATATTATTTTTGTTGTATGGTTAGATTCGAAAAAGTGCGAAAGAGTAATCTCAAGATTATTGAGTCGCATAAAAGGTTTGAAATTAGATCTTAAAATTGTTGTTGATAAATGAAGAAATTCAAAGAGAAGAGAGCAAGATTAAAGTTGAAGAATAATATTTTAGAAATAAAAAATGGGGGAATGAGAGCTAAAATTTGGTGATTTTGTATTGTTCCTAAGTTTTTATTGTTGAAATGGCTATTTTTTAGATGTTTTAAAAGTTCAAGGGCAAAAATAACACATTTTAAAGTTCGAGGGTGGAAATCAAAATTTGTGAAAGTTTAAGGGTGACTGACATATTTTGCCCAAAAATTTATAAAGGTATGATTATTTAATTTATTATAAAATTCTTATTTTTTTCAAGCTCTAAGAGTAAACCTTCTTATAAATTGAATAAATTTGTAAGTTACAAATAGGCTAATGTTTACTAAATAGCAACAAATTTTTTTAATTAATAGGTTGATGAATATGTATTACATGCCCCAAGTTGGTTACTATGTATTTTTATAGTTTCCAAAAAGCAATAGTAAAAATTTTTGAGAAAAAATATCAAATTCAATTAGCACATATTGCAGAACTTTGCGATGTAGTTTTGAACCCTATGATTTGTAACAAGGTTCTCTACATTTCAAATTTGGGCATTTTGTCTAGACCTACATACTCCTTTCGGTATAGAATACATACAATCGTTCACAAATGTATTATATGCATACTAATATACATATTGTATCTATATACTAGATACATATTGAAGACATTTGTTGGATTACATACCAAAATATATCCGATTATCTTTAAATTTGGTCATAACACTTTTCTTAGCAATTTCAACAAATTTAATGGTTGGATCATTAATTTGAAATGCTTATCTTTGTAAATGTCTTAGGTTTTTATATTTTTGTAGAGATTTAACTGGATTGCGTGCCAAAATATATTTGATTACCTTTAAATTTGTTTATAACATTTTTCTTAACAATTTCAACAAATATAATGGTTGGATCGTTAATTTTCAGTGCCTATCTTTGTAAATACCTTAGGTTTTCGGTATTTTTGTAGATGTTTTATTAGATCATGTGCAAAAGTATATTCGATTATCTTTAAATTTGGTCATAACACTTTTTCTTGTAATTTAAACAAATCTAACGGTTGGATCATTAATTTAAAGTGCCTATCTTTATAAATGCCTTAGGCTTTCGGTATTTTTGTAGACATTGGTTGGATAACATGCAAAAGTAAATCTGATTATCTTTAAATTTACTTATAATACTATTCCTTGTAATTTAAACAAATCTAACGGTCAAATCATTAATTTAAATTGCTTGTCTTTATAATGCCTTAGGTTTTCGATTTTTTTGTAGACATTTGTTGGATTGCATGCCAAAATATATCCAATTATCTTCAAGTTTGGTTATAACACTTTTCTTAGCAATTTCAACAAATCTAGTGGTCAGATTAAGCAATTTGAAGTGCCTATCTTTGTAAATGCCTTAGATTTTTAAATTTTTGTAGAGATTTAACTGGATTGCATGCCAAAATATATCTGATTACCTTTAAATTTGTTTATGACATTTTTCTTAACAATTTTAACAAATCTAATGGTTGGATCATTAATTTTCAGTGCCTATCTTTGTAAATACCTTAGGTTTTCAGTATTTTTGTAGATATTTAGTAGGATTACGTGCAAAAGTATACCCGATTATCTTTAAATTTTGTCATAACACTTTAATAGCAATTTAAACAAATCTAACGGTCAGATCATTAATTGAAAGTTCTTATCTTTGTAATGTCTTAGGTTTTCGGTCTTTTTGTAGACATTTGTTGGATTGCATGCCAAAATATATCCAATTATCTTCAAATTTTGTCATAACACTTTTCTTAGGAATTTCAACAAATCTAACGGTTGGATCATTAATTTGAAGTTCCTATCTTTGTAAATGCCATAGTTTTTTAGATTTTTATAGATATTTAACTGGATTGCGTGTCAAAATATATCTGATTACTTTTAAATTTGTTTATAACATTTTTCTTCACAATTTCAACAAATCTAATGGTTGGATCTTTAATTTGCAGTGCCTATCTTTGTAAATACCTTTAGTTTTCGGTATTTTTTTAGATATTTTGAAGGATTACGTGCAAAAGTATATCCGATTATCTTTAAATTTGATCATAACACTTTTCCTTACAATTTAAACAAATTTAACGGTCGGATCATTAATTTAAAGTGCCTATCTTTATAAATATCTTTATAAAAATTGGTGTTGTCACTAATGAGATTTCCCGCTTTCAAATGAGATTGGCGGGAAAGCCTTTAGTGACAAAATTTTCCATTCACACTAAAAGTTATCATTTAGTGACAATCATTTTTGTTGTCACTAAAGGTTTGTCTCAACAACATAAAATGTTGTCTCCAATTCTGTTATTTAGTGACAATCATTTTATTGTCACTAATATTTATTGTCACTAAAGCCCATTTCTGCAATGTTTTTCGTCACTAAATGCACATAAATAGTGACAAGAAAAATGTTGTCACTATAAGTGTACTATTTAGTGAGAAGACATTTTTTTGTCACTATAAGTGCATTATTTAGTGACAACAGTTTCGTTTTAGTGACAACAATTTTTTATTTGTCACTAAATAAATTTTTTGTTTTCAAATGAGATTAGCGGAAAAGCCTTTAGTGACAAAATTTAGTGACTACATTTTCTACTATCACTAACGTTATCATTTAGTGACAAGAGTTTATATTATCACTAAAAGTTTGACCTTTACTGACAATTTAATGGGTTGTCACTAATGCTGTTATTTAGTGAAAAGCATTTTGGTATCACTAATATTTATTGTCACTAAAGTTCATTTCTCCTGTAGTGTTTCCTTACTTTATTTGTTTGGCCATTGAGGACAATGTCTAGTTTAAGTGTGAGGGAGTGGTTAGAATAGGAATTCTTTCTATGCTTCATTCTTCTTGAAACTCTTTGACCCTTGGAATTCTTCTATGCTTTATTCTCCTTGAAATTCTTTGAACCTTTTGAGCAAATTTTTCAATTTTTTTTTTTTTTGAGTTTTCAAGATGTATTTTTAATGCATGTCTTTGTGCTAGATCATAAAGCATATGTTCTATATCATTTGTGGCTTATGAAAGACGTTTTGCACACACTTGTACTAAGTAGTTCTTGATCAAATGCTTTACATTGTTCTTAAACCTGTTTTTTTGCTAAAATTCATTGAGCATTCTAGAACTTACTTGAATACATCTCGAAGCGAAATAAGAAAGACATTTATGATTTAACTTAGGGATGACAGTAATAGGCCTTCTTTAGATAGTTTGAGCTTTGCAAGCCTACCTATTTTATATTATCCCTAGTGCCTATTTGGAGCCTAAATTGTTAATTTCTTTCTTAAACTCGTTATCATACTTTGTCCATTAATTCTTTCTGAGAGTTTGATTGCTCTTGATGGATAAAAGTACAAGTGGAAGAATGATGAGGGAGAATGCTTGTGGAAGTGTCATGACTTGTTACTTTCAGTCATGCATCATGTGTTGAGTTAGAGTTGTGAAAGAAGGAAGAAAAAGAAAGATTGAGAAAAACAAAAAGCTACTAGAAAATGTTGAAAGAAAAAATTGAGAAACAAACAAAAACAGCTTTTGAAAAGAAGAGAAAAAGAAAAAAAAAAGCTGAAAGAAGAAGAAAAACAGAGCATAGGAAGAATGTTGGTTAAGTTGGAATAAGAATTGCTGAAATTTTGATGATCTTGTGTAATATGATTGATGAGTTGAGAATTATTGATGACAAGAATGCAAGATTTACTTGAACTGTGATATGATTGCTATACAAGGTTATGGGTTTTTTTATTGGTTTTGTGATAGGAGAGCAAGAAAAGTTTGGAATCTATCGGTATGTTTTGTTTATCCTTTTCTTGCAAACTCTCATCTTCTTTGATATTTGATTTGCCTATATCCTTCGTTTGACAGCTACACTACAAACCTTTTAGCCTTACATTACAAGCTTAAAAGTTCTACTTGACATAAGTAGAATCATTATATGTCCTAGATTAGTGGAGAGAGTGTATGAAAAGTAAGCTTATGGAATGCATATTTTTGTTGAACTAAATTCGTTCCAATGGTTTGAGAATGATGTTAAGTGTTCGGATGGTTCTACTAGTCATTCTTCACTTACATAAGTCTTGTATTTGTTATGAAATGTATAGTAGCATATGTTTGGTTATCTTGAATAAAGAAAGTATTGGAAATATTATTTTGAAATTGATTGAGTGATTTTGTGAAAACTTGTGCTTTTCTACTTGTCTTCGATACTTTGCTTAAGGACAAGCAAAGAGCTAAGTGTGGGGGAATGTGACAGGGCCTAAAGTAGTCATATATTTTCTAGTTATTTGAGACCATTTTGTGATACATTTTGTGCAATAACTAGTCATATTCCTTCATGTTTGAGATTTTACCCTTGGAAAGGTATTTTGTGCATTATTTCAGATATTAGAGGTAAAATAAGGTAAAATCGTCGCTAAACAGACTAGAGGCAGCACCGGCCAGGATAGGAGAGGCGGCGCAAGTCACATGTTGCTGGCACATACTTCGAGGTGATAAAAAAATTGACGAAACAGGGGTTGAACAGAACACAGCCGGCGTCGGTTGGGAGCCCAGAGGCGGCGCTGGCTGCAACCAAGGAAACTTTGCACAAAAATCTAGAAATTGATATATGGACAAAGAGACAGAATGCAACCGGTGCCGGCTCTAGGTAGGACTGGCAGCACCGGCTGTGCACTAGTACAGAGGCGATGCCTCAATTTTTGTGTGCATTTTTTACAATTTATAGAGTTTTAGTATTTTTCCTATTTCTATTCGGCCAGAAACCGTAGAGGAACGAATTTAGGCACTTCTAAAGCCTATAAATAGAGGAGAAACACAAGTCAAAGGTAGGAATTCACAGAGCAAAACATAAGATCACTCAAAATCAAGGAGGAATTCATCAAATAAAGGAGGATTGTACAAGAGAGTCTACGAAAGAAGGAGAAAGAGGCTTGTCTATGAGTGCTTTCTTTTAACTTTGTTTTCTGTTCTTGAACAATGATATATTAATTATTTTATTATAATTTGACATTGCTTTCGGTATTTATGATTTTTAGAGTTACTTTGATCTTTTGATTAATTGATTGTTATTCTTGGTATTTAATTACTTATGCTAATTACGAGATTAATTTGTTGTTTCTTTGATTAACTTGCTTGGAAAAAGGGATTGATGGTGGTTCCAATTCATTAATTTCATATTTGTTGTCTATTAACTTGCTTGGAAAATGGGTTAATTGCTAAGAACTGGGTAATTAAAGGTTAATTGATGTCTGCCAAGTTACGGATCCATTGGTTAATTTCATGTTTTAAATTTGCCAAGATATGGGGATTTAATCAAGGATTATGTTTAATACATCTTTTGGGTGAATTAGTTGAGACAGGATATGTGATGCTAATTTGTTTAGAAGATAGTGATTTCATAGATTGGAAAAGAAGTGAATCTATCTTAATCCTTCATGGTGCCAAGTGAATGATTAGTTATGATAATGATTAGGTACTTTAAGGTCATGTTTGTCGAAATAATTGTTTGAGTTACATAATTCTCTATCCTTGACATGTGTATATTCTTTTATTGTATTTTATTTTCTTTTTTATTCTTTTTCACTTTATTGAGTCAGTTGAACAACGAAATAAAAGTGATTAAGACATACTTGTTCCTTGAAGATCAATACTCGTTTTAAACCCTATGCTATGCTTAATGATGAGTACGATTGCTCATATGTGTAAAAAGAAAAGTGATTAAGGCATACTTGTTCCTTAAGGATCGTTACTCATTTTAAACCCTATACTATGCTTAATGATAAGTACACTTGCTCATATGTGTAAAAAGAAAAGTGATTAAGGCATACTTGTTCCTTGAAGATCGATACTCATTTTAAACCCTATGCTATGCTTAATGATGAGTACGCTTGCTCATATATGTAATTTGGGATTAACGTTTTAATTTAAACTTGATTGAGAATGTGCTTATTTTTATATGATTTTTTATACCCAAATTTATACACATCAGGTAATCACCCATTACCCACAGAGACTAATCACCTATCATTCAAGGGGATTCAGGCATGTAAATTAAATAAACAATATCAATGTGATAAGTAGAAAGTTACGTACCTTTTATAGACGAGCAAAGCAAAAGAAAAAACCTCGATAGTATGTGCTTGTAACATGACCCTTTATATTTGGACAATAGTAATGGTTAAAAATGAAGGAATGCGTGTAGACATATGTAAATGTATGTAGAAATATAACATACTGCAGTTTGTTAAATTTTTATATAAGTACATGTTCCATTTTGTATATGTACATGTTAAGTAATAGCCGTCTATTTATATTTATCCTTCTTAAAATTACTTCAAAAAATATTAACAGAGTTTTTCCTATAAATTGAAAGTTTTCTAGGCACTTAGCCACCTCAATTCATCTAATATTTAATTAAAAAAACAAAAAAAATATAAAATCTCACAACAATTATTCAATAAAAGTAACTTAAGGGTAATTACCCATTATTCATAGGTAGTGATCACCCATCACTCATAGGGATCCAGCGTATAAATTAAATATACAATATTTTAAGTTGAAACGTAGAAACTCAACAATAAAGTACCTTTTGTAGATTAGCAAAGCTAAAGAACAATCACATCAGTAAAGTACTCTCTTGTAATGTGAAGCATTACATTTTCGACAATAATAATGGTTAAAAGTAAAGAAGATGCTTGATTAAGAGAATGCTACTTTTATGTCATGAAGGATTTAGCTGATAATATAACTAACTTAGCAACTACGATCAGGATATTAATGGCTTTTCCCCCAAAGAGTGTTATATGTGCTTGTTAAATATCAAACTTGAAACATTTCTATCCAGTACGAGTACTTCCTTAACTAAATAAATTACCTTGGTTTAAATATGTTAAATTCTTGTACTAGTCAAAATAAAACTAAAAGTTTTTTTTCGCTCATGTTTTCCATTCATGTGATTTGGACTTTCCATCCAACCCAATTAATTAATATCAAATTAATCTAATTATCAAATCTACAAGAATTGCACATTAAGGATGAAATAACTACATTAGTGATTGGAAGAGGAGAAAATTATGTCAAGAAAATATAAGAGAATGATGTTGTAATTTTTATCAAACTTTCAGAGATGTAAGTATTTGTGTTCAATTTTCTAGTAAAGTCCTTACTCTCTTCCAAAAAGGTTGGATGTCAGTGAAATAAATAGCTAAAGTGAAAACAAAGAAAACTAAAGAGAAAAAAAATCCCATTTTCTACATTATGAAGAAGAATTTAATGGTTAAAGTCCAACTACATAGGCAAAGTAAAAACTTTTGAACAACATCAAATGTTTAGATAAATTGGTAGTGTGAGATAAGTAAAAGTAAATATGGCAAAAATGAAAATGCATATGCGTGTCAAAGAACAAAAACCAAAAACAGTGCAGTACAGAAAAGCTATTTACCTCTTCGTTTTTTCACTAGTCTAGGGGGTGCCGACGACTCGGTCTGAACCACTTCTGGTTCTGAGATCAATTCTTCAAGCTATTGTCCCGCAAGCCGTCGACTTCTTTTGGGCATCATCGCAACACCTCTTGTCTTTCAGAATATGACCGCACCTGAAAGCCTGGTGAAGGCTGTGGATGAAGAGGATGATCTTCCTTTTTCTGACTAAATGTTATTAAGCATTAGTCAAGAAAAAAATTGTGCCTTTGTTCTTGATATTGAATAGCATAGATGAGAAAGATGAAGAGAGGCTTGAGGAAAAAATGACGTTCGGTGAAAAACTCCTCTGTTCTAGTGAATCCCAACTGCCTTGATAATATACTATTATCCGGGTATTCAAAAATCAAACAGAGGCGATAAAATCAATGAAGCTCTAAGGCCCATTAAAGAGGCTTATGGACCTATAGCCCAGGTTATTGGGTTAAGTCTTTAATTTAATTTAATTATTCTTGGACTAATACAAGTCCAATAATTAAATTAATTAAACAACCCAAACAGACCAATATAAACCTTAAGCCTTGGCCCAGTTCATTGGGTTAGGCCTTTAATTCAATTTAATTATTCCTGGACTAAAACAAGCCCAATAATTCTCCCATTTTGGATATTTTATTTTATTCTAACCCAATAAATAAACCAAACTACTCGAATAAAATAAAATTCATTTAACATAAGACCAATCCCTCAACCTAAAACCATCAGGACTTATGGTCTATTCCAAGGACCAAAAGACACATCGCCTTAGCTACTAAAATGACCAAAATCCTACTATAGAAATAGCTGTATTTTGCATTTTAAATATTTCCTAATACCACCATAAGAAAATATTGACCCCAAAGACAATGCTGCATTAGCAAAGTCTTTGACCTACAAGTGTAATAACTAAAATATCCCTCTACGCATCGTCGTACATTTAGAGAGGAAAAGTATACTAACACTTTTTTAAAAGACATCTATCATCCTTAGACCTTTAGTCTAATAATCCACAACTCCTAGAATATTTCCACTTTCCAAGGTAGCTACACTAAAGCAAACATCCAAGTCATGTTCCCCAAAACCCTGGATATTTAGATATTCGAACAGTCACAAGGGGCGATATAGCGCAGAAGCTATCTTGTACAAGTCTGTCTTAACTAACTAGTCACATATACTCAACATATAATTACATTGACTCTACGATAGAACCTCAAGTAAAGCATATCAAAGTACATGCTTCCAGCTTCCTCAGATTACCAGCTCATACTCAAGCGGTAAAGTATTAGTCCACGTTGAAGCAGTAATAGTCTGGGCTACTTCTAAATAGAACTTTTAAAAACCACTATTACAGGTCCTATTCTACGTATTCAAAATTCGCTCATGCTATGAAGTGAGTGGACTACTCACTGGCCAGAGGTAAGCCATTCTCCATTTGAAATTCATAACACAATAATCTAAACATGATGAGATTCCCATTCTCATCCGTTGGTTAAAAATAAACGTTTATGTGTTAAGTAACCCTAATCCATACTTTACTGTGAAAGAACACCATACACATGGATCACTTACTTAAACACAATGGGTCTTTTCTACATGTAAACCGAGCACAAATAAAATGTAAATTCATAGATAAATTTTGAGAATAAATTTTTTTATTAATAAAATTGATAATTACATCAAAAATCTAGTCTAAAGGGCATACATTCCAACAATTTTTCACTTGCACTCTAAGACTAATAAAGTCCGTAGGTACCCACCCTATGGCGTCTAAGTGATGAGATTCAGCTTCATTATGGAGGTCAAGATCAATGAGGGGGAGGCGTGACCGTGCAAGGGCAAAGACCGATGACAAGATCTAAGACCAAGAAGCTTCAACATGATTTTCAATTGGTCAAAAAACCATGTTTGAGGATGGAAAAGGGTTGGAAGGTTGAGAAAGCTAGCCAAGAGTTTATTTTGATGACTATCGAAGAAGAACCCTAATAAGAACTCAAGCCGGCAACAAAGACGGACGAAATTTGACCAAAATGTGGCCTTCCAGCGAACAGCTGGCACCGGCCCATGCAGCCGAATCGACACCGTCTTCAACCTGCACAATGACGGCCCGAACATAGCGCACAACTAGCACCAGCTCAAGAGCCATGGCCGGCGCCGGCTCCAGCTTGGGTAACCGACAGCTGCCCCGTATTTTTTATGTTTTCTCTTATTTTCCTCCATTTTAAATGTTTTGTAAAGACCTATTAAGGCCCTAAATTGTATTAGAACCAAATGGATTACTTAGCTAGGGTTAAGGTAGTATAAATACAATTTTTAGTGTTTTGACAATACAATTTACACACTTTATTCAAATTTGAAGAGAGAATCTTGAGAGACCCTAACCTCCTTGTTCATCTTATTCAAGACCATGCTTAAGGCTTAGTCCTCCTTATGAATAAGTCTATAAAATCTTTTAGATAATCCAATATGGTTTCTTTCAATGGGTCTTAGTTGCTTTGCTCTTCTGAGGTTTATTTGAATTCCATTACTTGGGTGCCTATATTCTCTATTCTTTTTATTCTTGTTTGCCTTTGTTGCTTCAAGGATATTGGGGTGAGATTATAGTAGAACTTTCTACTATTCTTGAGGATCTTGAAGCCTAGTTCTTCAAGGATTTGATAGAGGATAGGTTGTTAATTTAATTTCTCCTTTTTGTCTCAATAAATTCACTATTTTTGTCCCGTGGGAAGAGCTGAACTCATAATCAACTAAACCACCCACAATACCAAGAAAAAGCCCACTTAAGATCATATCAAAGATTTTGGTATCAGAGCAAGGAAAGCATTAATTCCAATCAAAGCTTGGAAGCAAGAAAAGAAGCTCTACAAAGTGGAAGAAAAACAAGAGAAATCTCGTAACTCAGAAAAATGCTACAAAAGGTTATGTTATCTTTGCTACTTCTTCATTTTTCCTTGAGAAAATTACTCCTTGAAGTTAGTATATTGCTTGGGAACAAATTTATCTTGTGATTATGGTGAAAATTGGCTTGAATTTAAGTGAAAATATTAGTTGGTTTTGAGTGACTAGATTGCAACCAAGGTGTTTGATAAATGTTCCATAAGAATGCTTTTGGCTATAGTTGAAAACTTTGATTCTTAATTTTCATTCCTTGGGATATTGGGACTTAGTATATTACTCTATTGTTGAATTTCATTCTCATTGAACTCAACTTTACTAGTGCACGATTGTGATCATCTTGTTCTTCATAATCCTAGTTCTAGTTGTTCTTATTTCTTTGTTCTTGTTAACTCTTGTTTGTTTCTTATTTAGAATTGTTTCTTTGTGCATCTAGTGTTTGTTCTTGTGTTGATTGATTCTACATTTCTTGAAATTCTTGATTAAAAACTTGTTTGCTTGAGGTGCCCAACAAGTGTTTGTTGAAATTCCCCCAAGACCCCCTAATTGGAAAAATTCATTGATTTGTGTGATTCACTAAGTTGGACTAAATCTTTAGCTATTGGGGAGAATTGGAATTTTTCAAGAAGGCTTGAATATTGAAAAAAAGGCAAGAAGGTTAGACTATTACTAAAAGAGCCTAAGAGAGCAAACACGAGTGTGGAGTGACTAACCTTTGAGAGCCAACATGCAAGGAAGCGAAGTGAGGATCTATTTTTCTTTCTAATCTCTTTTGTTTTGCAGGTATAAATAAGTAAATATCCCACCACCATGGCCCATGAATAAGAGATCTCTAGGTCTAATGCAAGTGGACCTGGTAGACCTCAAGAAGAACAAATTGATGCTGGGGTTTTACATAATGACTTGCAATTTATAATGAGGACTATACAAAGTGAGTTTCAAAACATGGCGAGGGAATTGATAAATCATCTTGGACAATCTTCTACCGTCGCACAAAGGAGAGGCCAAGAGCGATTTAAAGTACCTAACTCTAGGATGAGGGATAGTGATGCTCATACTCCTCTGTTAAATGCCCAACAAGGGGAAGAGTGGGATAAGCACTCTATTGGAGGATTCCAATAAGCTCCTATGAGAGGAGGAAGACATGGTATGGAAGAGGACGAGGTAGGGGTTAAGGAAGGAATTGTCAGAACAACCTAAGGGGGTTAGAAAGAGAGTTTGAGGGAGTTAATGAATGGTATGCGGGGGAACAAGTTAAAGCCTTTGGGGAACACAATGGAGGATAGGGCAATAGAGGAGGTAGGAGAGAAGGAAATAATGAGGAGAGGAAATTGAATCACATTAAATTGAAAGTACCCATATTCTATGGCAAGAGTGACCCCAAAGCATATTTCGAGTGGGAGAGCAAAATGGAGATCTTCCTAGAAAGTCATACCTATAGTGAGAGGTCAAATGTGAGGTTGGCTATCTTAGGATTTTCGGAGTATGCTTTGGTTTGGTGGGAACAAGTTAATGCGCAAATGAGACAAATAGAAATGGAAATAGTGGTTAGTTGAAATTTGTTGAAAGATATGATGAGTGCTAGGTTTATACCACACCATTACTACAATGATCTTTACCAGAAGCTCCAATCACTCAAGCAAGGGAACAAGAGTGTAAAAGATTACTATAAAGAGATGGAAGTAATTTTGATGAGAGCTTAAATCAATGAGGATCCTATGGCAACAAGGGCAAGGTTCTTGGGAGGATTAAATAGAAAAGTTGCCAATTTGGTAGAATTGCACCCCTATGAACAATTGGAGGATAAGGTACATGCTGCTATGAAGATTGAGAGGTAATTAAAGAGGAAGGCATTTACTACACCACCACTTCCAAACCCCAACACTACTAGCAAGATTCCAATTAAGAAGAATGAAGCCCTTAAGCTATTCCGAAGGGACTTCAATAAACCTAGAGAGGATTGGAAGCCTAGGGAGGATTGGAAACCTAGGGAAGGTTGGAATAAGGATAAGAAAAAAGCCAGGAATAGAAATATCAAGTGTTTTAAGTGCCTTAGATATAGACATACTTCACATGAGTGTCCAAGTAAGAGGGAGAAAAGTACCAAGGAAAAGAAAAGGGAGAAAGGTACTAAAAAGACCAAGAGCGAAATGGGGAAGAAGAAAGTGATGAAGGGGAAGTTATTGGTCAAGAATACTCTTTGGTGGGAATCACAATATGATCATTGAATTCACAAGCCATTGAAGATCAAGATCACCAATAAAGAGAGAACATTTTCTACACTAGGTGTCTAATCAACAAGACCCCTTGTAGTGTCATTATGGATAGTGGGAGTTGCACTAACATGATTAGTGCAAACTTAGTTGAAGAATTGGACATGAGATGGATTAAACATCTTAAGCCCTACAAATTGCAATGGTTGAACGATAACGGGGAATTGAGAGTAAACAAACAAGTTTTGGTGTTTTTTGAGATGGAAAAGTACAAGGATGATGTGCTATATGATGTGGTACCCATGCAAGCGGGTCACTTGCTCCTAGGGAGGCCTTGGCAATACGATAGGCACGTAAAGCATGATGGAAGAAAGAATACTTATTCCCTACTCAATGAGAGAACTAAGTTTACCCTCACCCCCATGGCCCCTAGAGAGGTGAACAAAGATCAAAGAATTATGAAGGAGAAAGAAAGAAGAAGGGAGCGCAAGATGTCAAACAAAAACAAGAAATTGATAGGAAAGAAAAAGAGTTTAGAGAGAGGATGGACAAACAAGTACCTTTGACGATTAATGATAGGAGTGAGCAAGGATAAGAAAAGGGAGGTAAAAGAAGAGTGAATTACTTTGCAAAAGAAAGTGAGGTCATAGAAGCTATAGAAGCTAAGGAATCGGTTATTCTTCTTTTATGCAAAGGTTCTTATGTTTCTACTAATGATTCTACATTGTCTTTGCCTAATAAAATTGTAGCTATTCTTCAAGAATTTGAAGACGTTTTTCCAAATGAGATGCCCGGAGAACTACCACCCATAAAAGGGATTGAGCATCAAATCGATTTTGTGCCCGGAGCCGTCATCCCCAACCGACCGGCATATAGAAGCAACCCGGAGGAGTCCAAGGAATTGCAAAAGCAAGTAGAGGCATTACTTGAGAAGGGACATGTGAGAGAGAGCCTAAGCCCATGTGCAGTTCCGGTTCTCTTAGTGCCCAAAAAGGATGGATATGGCGTATGTGTGTGGATTGTCGCGCTATCAACAACATCACGGTAAAGTACCGCTATCCCATTCTTAGGCTAGATGACTTACTTGATGAGCTATTTAGTACAAGCATTTTTTCTAAAATTGATTTGAAATCCGGTTACCACCAAATTAAAATAAGAGAAGGGGATGAATGGAAAATGGCTTTTAATACTAAATAAGGGTTGTATGAGTGGCTTGTCATGCCATTTGGGTTGTCTAATACTCCTAGTACTTTCATGCAATTAATGCACCATGTTTTGAGGGAATTTATTGGAAAATTTGTTGTTATGTACTTTGATGATATATTACTCTATAGCAAATCATATATGGATTATTTAAATCATGTTCAAAGTGTGCTTGTTTCTCTCCGAATGGAGAGATTGTATGCTAACTTTGAGAAGTGCTCTTTTTGTTTGGAGAGGATTACATTCCTTGGGTATGTTGTGAGTGCCAAAGGGATTGAGGTTGCTGAGGGAAAAGTAAAAGCCATCCAAGATTGGCCCAC
The DNA here is from genome assembly GCA_026120185.1 of Voacanga thouarsii. Lineage (NCBI taxonomy): Eukaryota > Viridiplantae > Streptophyta > Magnoliopsida > Gentianales > Apocynaceae > Voacanga > Voacanga thouarsii. The sequence goes on from JANUWF010001161.1 coordinate 1,698,982, forward strand.
CCTACCACTATTACCTAAGTCCGTAATTTCTATGGGCTAGCATCACAGAGGCTCATTTAACCGAAATGGTAAAGAAAAATGTGGGATTTAGGTAGGAGGAAGCCCAACAACAAGCCTTTCAAACCCTCAAAGACAAATTGAGCCAAGTTCAAATTCTTATTCTTCCTAACTTTGAGAAGGCATTTGAGATAGAGTGTGAAGCAAGTGGGGTGGGAATAGGTGTGGTCTTGACCCAAGATAGAAAACCTATCGCATACTTTAGTGAGAAATTGTCTGGGGCGGCCCTCAATTATTCTACCTATGAGAAAGAGCTTTTTGCCTTGGTGAGGACCCTAGAATATTGGCAACACTACCTTTTACCAAGAGAGTTTGTCATTCATACCGATCATGAGACCCTTAAACACCTCAAAAGATAACAAAATTTGGACAAGAGGCATGCAAGGTGGATGGAGTTTATTAGAACATTTCCTTATGTCATTCAATACAAAAAGGATAAGGAAAATATGGTAGCGGATGCACTATCTCGAAGGTATGCACTACTAAACTTTTTGGATGCTAAACTTCTTGGTTTTGAACTTGTGAAAGAATTGTATGTTGATGACAAGGAGTTTGGAGATATTTTCCATGCTTGTAAGAAATGTGCATTTGCTAAATATTGTAGGCATGATGGTTTCTTGTTTAGGAAGACAAGGTTTTGTGTGCCAAAGGGTTCTATTAGGGGGTTGCTGTTAGGGATATGCCCTAAAGTCAATTTGTACTTATACTATTGTCGTTATGTTTTATATAATAATATGAGGTTTTCTTTTCCATGAATAATGTATTTTGTTTTGTGGTCATCAAGTACGTGACTTAATAGTAAAACCCAGCAATGAATACAATGACTATTCTAAAACTGTCCTTAATCGATTATTATTATTGGAACAATAATAAATTAAGATTAGTATATTTGTGACTTGATGGCTATGTTTTACTGGTCATAGATATTTGTGATATCAAGTCAAAATATAAATAAATATTAGAGAACATTGCATTGGACATGACCCACTGTGAGAGTTCTTCATGGAACATGTCATAAGTACTTTCTAGCCATAATGATATTAAAAGTCCTTCGACCTAAATTCATTATAGTTTCCTACTTGATAAGTTCTATATTTTGACGTGGTCTAAAGTTATCTTTAACCAAATAATAAATTAGACTACTGTTGGATATAGAATAAATCAATGAGAGGAATATGATTGATAGTGAAGGAATTTGTCCACTCTCAATTATGGGAGAGATATCCATGGGCCCCTTGATAAGTTATACTGTTAAAATGCATGGCCGTGCTCAAATATATCAATCTAAAATATTGATATCATTTGTTTGAACAGTCTACTATGAAATCAAAAAATAATTGATTAAGCTTAATAAGGATGACATGCGCCGTGCCTTATACTTAATCTGGATATCGTGTGACAAAAGGACTAAATATAAAATTGTGGTTTGGTTCAAAGAGATCACTGATCTTCATTTAACCTGGATAGTTATAATGTTTTGCTAGAAACCGCTTATAACTTATGGGCCATTTAAATATGATTTAGGCACACTGCCAGTGTTAAATGAACCTATAAAGTCACACAGTAAACGAACTTGTTAGGTTATTTTTCTGGTAACCAGATTCGATAAATCTGAAAATATGTCTAAGTTAATTGAACTTAGAAAATTTACCAGATATAATGAATTTGGAAATATGTCTACATTTGATGTATCTGGATGATATCCAGATTATAAGAATCTGACTCGGTAAATTAATTAGTTAAATTACCGAGATAATGGCAGAATCTTATCATATTAGTTTTAATTTAATTTAAATTTACATTTAAATTTAAATATGATAATATATTATTAGATTTGGACTCTAAGAGATTCAGGAGGTTTTAAAAAAACCCTAGCCGTCTTCTCAATAGCTATGTTCTGTTGAAAATATTCGTGCCTCCATTCACCAGAGAAAAAAAAAGCCTTCTCAAACCCTATATGCTAGCACGTTCGGGGTAACGAGTCAGTTCACCGTGTGTATCCGATAGAGGACGTTCGCACACTGTTGCGTCTGGTGATCGTTCGGGTTGCACGTACAACAGCATAATCAGAATTGAAGGATCTCGATTATGACAAACAAAAAGGTAATTCTGTAAACCTTCGATCTTCTTAATCGTTTACTTGGATCCTCAGAAGGGATTCGTGGATGTTTTTCGCATTTAGGAGTCCACGAATCTCAATAGTTGCTAGTTAATGAGGCCCATAGTGGGGGATTAATGAGGCATTTTGGTGTTGCAAATACCTTAGGCACCCTTAAGAAACATTTCTTTTGGCCAAAAATGAGAAAGGATGTGGAGACTCAATGCATTATTTGTAGGTGAGCTAAGTCTAAATCTCTTCCACATGGTTTTTATACTCCTTTGCCCATACCTAATGTGCCTTGGGTTGATATTTCAATGGACTTCATCTTAGAATTGCCTAGGTCTAAGGGGGTAAGGACTCCATATTTGTGATTGTTGATCTATTCTCCAAAATGGCACATTTTGTAGCTTGTTCCAAGATAAATGACGCATCCTATATTGCAAATTTATTCTTTAAGGAAGTAGTGAGAATACACAGGATCCCAAGGACTATTATCTCGGATAGGGATACTAAATTCCTTAGCCACTTTTGGAGAGTATTATGGAACAAACTTGGTACTAATCTCTTGTTTTTCAAAACTTGTCATCCTCAAACAGATGAACAAACGAAGGTGGTCAACCGAACACTCACTGAACTCTTGCGGAATATAATCAAGAAGAACTTAAAAAATTGGGAGGAATGCTTGCCACACATTAAGTTTGCTTACAATAAGGCTATTCATTCTACCATTTCTTATTCTCTTTTTGAAATTATGTATGGTTTTAATCCTCTAACTCCTTTAGATTTGGTTCCCTTGCCTATAGGTGAACGGATGAACTTCGATGGAGCTAAGAAGGCGGAAATGGTGAAGGCACTTCATGAGAAGGTGAAATCAACCATTGCAAAACGAAATGAAGAGATCGCCCATAAGTGTAATCAAGGAATGAAAAATGTGTGATTTGAGCCGGACGATTGGGTATGGGTGTGCCTTCACAAGGAGAGATTTCCCACGCAATGACAGAGCAAACTAGATCCAATGGGGGGTGGTCCATTTCAAGTTCTCGCAAAAATTAGAGATAACGCTTATAAGATAGATTTACTCGGTGAGTATCATGTTTGCGCCACTTTTAATATTAGTGACCTCTCTCCCTTTGATGTAGATGATAGCAATGATTCGGAGACGAATCCTTTCCAATGAAGGGCAAATGATGAGACTCCACTTCATCATGGAGGTCAAAATCAAGAAGGGGGAGGCATAACCGTGTAAGGACAAGGACCAATGATAAGATTTAGGACCAAGAAGCTTCAAAATGATTTTCAATTGATCATGAAACCATGCTTGAGGATGCAAGAGGATTGGAAGGTTGAGGAAGTTAGCCAAGAGTTCATTTTGATGACTATCCAAGAAAGACCCCAACAAGAACTCAAGCCGGCAACAAAGACGAATGAAATTTGACCAAAAGATGGCCTTCTAGCGGATAGCCGACACTGGCCCAAGTAGCTGAACTGGCGCCGGCTTCAACTAGCACAATGACGGCCCGAACACAATGCACAACCGACATCGGCTCAAAAGCCATAGCCGGCGCCGGCTCCAGCCTGGGCAGTCGACGGCTGCCTCGCGTTTTTTATATTTTCTCCAATTTTCCTACATTTTCAATGTTTTTTAAAGACCTATTAAAGCCCTAAATTGTATTAGAACCAAATGGATTACTTAGCTAGGGTTAGGGTAGTATAAATACAATTTTTAGTGTTTTAACAACACAATTTACACACTTTATTCAAATTTGAAGAGAGAATCTTGAGAGGCCCTAACCTCCTTGTTCATCTTATTCAAGACCAAGCTTAAGGCTTAGTCCTCCTTATGAATAGGTCTATAAAATCTTTTAGATAATCCAATATGGTTTCTTTCAATGGGTCTTAGTTGCTTTGCTCTTCTGAGATTTGTTTGAATTCCATTACTTGGGTGCCTATTTTCTCTATTCTTTTTATTCTTGTTTCCCTTTGTTGCTTCAAGGATATTGGGGTGAGATTATAATAGGAATTTCTACTATTCTTGAGAGTCTTTGAAGCCTAGTTCTTCAAGGGTTTGATAGAGGATAGGTTGTTAATTTAATTTCTCATTTTTGTCTCAATAAATTCACTGTTTTTGTCCCATGGGAAGAGCTGAACTCATAATCAACTAAACCACCCACAACACCAAGAAAAAGCCCACTCAAGATCATATCACTAAGTGTCTCTTGAAGACTCTCTCAGCTAAAGGCTTGGTGAAGGGGTCTGTTAGGTTGTTCTCCAAGGCTATCTGTTCCACCACGATTTCCCATCTCTGGATAAAATCCCGGATCAGGTGGTATTTTCTCTCGATGTGCTTCCCCTTCCTATGGTTCATAGGTTCTTTAGATTGCGAGACTATTCTAGTATTGTCGCAATAGACCACAATCAGACTATCCATGTGTGGCACGACTCCAAGTTCTAAAAGGAACTTCCGGAGCCAACAGCTTCCTTGGATGCCTCCGAAGCAACCACATAGTCAGCTTCCATGGTTGAGTCAGTAATACAAGATTGCTTGATACTCCTCCATGAAACAGCTCCTGTAGACATGGTGAAGACATATCCACTAGTGGATTTTCTCTCATCCTTATCTACCTGAAAGTCTAAGTCTGTGTATCCAGTAGGAGCAAAGTTATCGACCCTATAAATCAGCATATAATCTCTCGTACCTTTGATGTACTTGAGAATATACTTTACAGCTTGTCAATGAACCTCCCCAAGGTTTGACAAATATTTGCTAACTAAACCTACTGCAAAGCAGATATCTGGCTAGTGCACAGCATGGCGTACATGAGACTTCCCACAACTGAAATGTAGGAAATTTTACTCATTCTGTCTTTTTCTTCTTGGGACTTAGGACAGTCTTTTGAACAAAAAGATAACCCATGTTTACAAGGAATTAGAACTCCCTTACATGAGTCTATGCTGAACTTAGCCAACATCTTGTCAATGTATGTCATTTGTGATTGGCTCTAGTGCAAATGGGAGTTTGTTAGTGTTATGCCCTAGAGGCAATCACTTGTACGTTCTATATGACACATTTTATTTTAATAAAATGCATTATTTATCTTACAGTTTTTTTTCTTTACTTTTATGTAATATAACTGTCAGATAAAGTCCCTAGTACAACACTGTGTTAAGAAAATCATGATAGAGATCATGATATGAGATTCCTACTACATTGTATAGTGTCAGTACTTAAATAGTCCCTAGTCGTAGTATTAATGATACAGGACATTATTAATGCGTGGTAGTTCTCATATCCGTGAGTATTGAGATACTCAAAGTTAACACATGGATACTTGTTAATAGAACAAGTACATTAGATGACCTAGCTATGAAATAATCACATGGATAACTATTTAGTGCCAGTGATATAATCTCAATTTAGCAAACGTGTAAGTATTCTTAGACTTGAGATCTCCAAGATATTTTGTTTGCCAAGCATTGTGCTTTGATTCCAATCTCTGGAGCCAGATCGAGGGCCGCCTATAGGATGGATATTGGGTACATTATGAGGTAAATGAAAGTAGTTGAGAGGGTCAATAAAGGATTCACCACTCCTAATAGTAAGGGCGAATATCTCACGGCCACTAGTAGGAATTACTACTCGACAAATCCTTGGCCAAGGCGACTGTGTATTAGAAACAGTTCCAATTGATACACATCTAGAGGAGTGAGTTTTTGGTACAAGTACTATTATATTCAGGCCAAAATTAATATATTCTGGAGGGAGTTGGCACTAATTCCGTACTCCAAACCGAATAAGATATTATATGGTAAAAAGAGTTAATTGCACTGTAGTTTGTTATTGAAGGGTTTATGTCAAGCCACTTGACTTTCTGGACTTTTAGGTGGTCATGATGTGTTGCTAGATACCGCTCATGATCCGGGAATATGGGTTTATTAATTGATGAAGTAATAAACCAATCCTAATTGGAATTAATATGATTAATTCTAATTAATTATGAATTATTAATCTCAAAGACGTTTGAATTGATTCATATTCACTACCAATTGACTGAGAAACCTAATAGGTCACACACAATAGAGGATTATATTCCCAAGATGTTATTTGATAACATAGTGGGGTAAATTCTGAGAAAGAGAAGTTGTTGTGGCCAAATTATAATTAGTTATAATTTATGGCCCAAATTATAATTGTGAGAACTTGATGTTTCCAATTACAATTAGAGAATTCTAATTGTTTTAGAATCCTAAGATGGAGTAATTTCAACAGGTTTTTCGTGATATGTGTGAGACACACACGAAACCCTAGCTAGAGAGGTATTGACGAAAAATAACAACTCCAAACCTTCTCTTCTTTCTCTCTCTCTCATTTTTCTTCAGCAAAGAGAAAATGAAAAACCCTAACCCTAGCCTTCTTGTGTGTTTCTGCTAGCACATAAACATCTTGGTGCTTGAGAGTGTTCCTCCGTGTGGATTTTTGTTAGAGATAATCACACACTGTGATTATAGAGGTTGGATATTCAACTCTCATGGTGTTTGATCAAGAGGATTGCTGGATCACGCCTCGACTTGAAGAAGAAAAAATTTTATTTTTCAGACGCTCAAAGAAAGGTAAAGCTATTACCTTTGTTCTCTTTATGTCTTGTTTTCCACACATATGCAGATCCCGGGATGGTATCTCGTTCTTATTTTTTCATTGCGCCATATATTATATGCATGAGATACCCAACATTGGTATCATGGATATGATACCAATGTTGGGTATGTCTTTGCAGACATTGTTTCTTGTATAAAAGTTGTTTCATGTAATTGTGTATGTCTTTGTTTACTGTGAAAATTATTTTCACTCAAGTCGAAATCGTTTCGAGCATTATGGGTTGGGCCCATAGCATAATATGCTTGTGTAATAGTTACAACATATTTCAAAAATGTCTTCTTTATGTGCTGCAAGTTTTTGCAGAAAAATGTTTTCTTGAACATAGTTGTTGCCTTCCGTTTCATCCTAATTTTCTGTTTCGTTTTTGTTTAAACTAACAAATTGGTTGTTGTTTTGAGCTTCAAAATAGAAAATACTGCTGAGAATTGTTCTCACTAAAAATTTGCAGAAGAAGAAGGCTCCAGAAACAGTTTTTGAAAAAAATTTAAAAAATCGCCGCCTCTTCCCGACTGCAGCCGGCTCTGGCTTCCAAACTAGCACCGGTTCTACTCTGTTTCGATGTTCCAGTGGGAAAAAAAAAAGGATTTTGAAAGGGAAAAATCTCATATGATGAGAGGCGGTAAAATAAAATTTTCTTTCAAAGGGCACTACCCCATTGACCCCCGCCCGCTAACCGACCAGCGGGACCGCCTTTTTTGCTACCAAAGACGGGATCCAAAAGCATTTTTTCAAAATTAGTTTTGAGACAAACAATTTTATTTTTCAAAATAGTAATTTTGAAATTTTAAAATTAATGTATTTTTCTAAAATATTGATTTTAGAATTTGTTTTATTTTTCCAAAATAGTGATTTTGGAATAATTAAAATTATATATTTATTTTGTTTAAGCATAATTAATGGCATGGTAGATGGTTATGGACTAAAACCAATTATATTTGTTCATACATTTTACAGTTTTGATTTTTTATAAAATAGGGCATGTCCTGTCTTCTCTAGAATTCTTGTGTAATTCTCCTCTCATCTAACTCCCCTCGAATGTAACTCGAGATTTTCTCTCATTAGGAAATTATGTAATTAGTTTACATAGGTTAGATAGGAATAGAATTATCTTATTTTAGAGATGGAAACCAAAACAAGGTGAGAAGGTAAGATCTTCTACTTAAATCATGCATGAACACATAAGGTTAACTATATTAATTTCTTTTATGGCTCAAAGAGATTAATTTAGGGTAAAGTCCATAACCATACCACATAATTGCTTTATTACCATGATTATCAATTTTGTGATTTATTGATTTTCATGCATGTCATTTGTTGAAATCACTAAAAGGAACAAATCCCTCAATTAATATTAAACCTAATTCCTTCCGTTAATATAGTAAGAACGAGAGTCCTTTTTCGAGACCAAATTGTTGGGCAAACCCAAGCCTACTCGACATCGGGCATGTTCAAGCTATGGAATTAAATTCAATTGGAATTAAACTCTTAATTAATAGGTCAGGTTTAACTAAATTCTTTATTCCGATTGGGCAAACTCAAGCATAAAGAAATTTAGAAGAAAAGTTAGGGTAGCCCAAAAGGCTTTAAGATTAAAAGCTGTTAATCATCCAATGATCCAGTAATTACATACGATGTAATTGTTATTGGATACCTACCAATGAACTCAAGGGTGGCTTGTTGGGCAAACCCAAGGTTATTCTTGAGAAATTTGGATACCGGTCCACTAGGAAAACTTCCCACGGGTTTTCCCGAATCACTAGTGGGGGCTATTAGTTTGAGTAAAATAGCAGAGTAAAAATGCATTTAATTAAAATCCTAATTATTTACATTTCATGTTCATATACAGTAGCTAATCCTTTCCACCTTTACATCTAGGACACTTGCATCAAGTCAACAAACCTAAACCTATGTAGCATCTTGAAAACCGACAAGTTAAACAAATTAAACTACCTTGACTAGTATAGAAATTTGAGAATCATTTTCAAATCGAAAAAGTTGCTCTACATGCTAGATGCTCCTATTCCGCCACCACCAGCTCAAGATGCTCATCCTTATGAGCATTCTGTCCACAAAAGGCACAAGGAGGATAGTGATATAGCATCATGTATTATGCTGGCATCTATGACTCCAGAGCTGCAAAAACAGCACGAGCATATGAATGCTCAATCGATTATACTATATCTTCGAGAACTGTTTGACGTCTAAGCCAAAACTGAGAGATACAAGATCTCGAAGCAACTATTTCATTGCAAAATGGCAGAGGGTTCTTCTGTGGCCACTCATGGGTTGAAGATGCTGGGCTTGATAGAGAAGCTTGGATCACTCGGGTTCGCAATGGACCATGACTTAAGTATTGACTTAATTCTGCAATCTTAGCCTAATAGTTTCTCACAATTTGTGATTAACCATCAGATGAACAAGATTGAGTCCACCATTCCTGAGTTGATCAATCTTCTCAAAACTATGGAGTTCTCCATGAAGAAGGATTCCAATACAGTTTTAATGGTAGAATCTTCTTCTAAGAAGAAAGTTCAAAAGAAGAAGAAGGCTTCCATGAAACCCAAAGGTGGTGTGAAGAAGAAGGACGCTACTACCAAGGACCCATGCCATCATTATGGTAAGATGGGCCACTGGAGGTGCAACTACAAAGTCTACTTGAAGACTATTAAGGATAAGAAGTAGAAGGAGAAGCTTGCAAGCACTTCTGCTTCTACTCCGAGTATGTTTATAATTGAGATAAATACTGCCTTTAGAAATGAGATATGGGTATTAGATACTAGATGTGGATCTTATTTGTGCAATAACTTGTAGGGACTAAAGGGCAGTAGAAAGCTACAAAAAAGCGACATGGACCTACGTACTGCAAATGGGGCGAAGGTTGTTGCACTTACTATAGGGACATACAAGCTGAACCTGCCTTTGGGATTAGTTCTGGAATTACAAAACTATTATTATGTACCATTTTTAATGAAAAATATTATCTCAGTTGTGTGTTTAGACTTAAATGGATTTCATTTGATATTTACGAATAAATGTTGTTCTTTTTCATAAAATGATATTCATTATGGTTCAGCAACTCTGGTTAATGGTTTATATGTTCTAGACATGGATAATCCAATTCTCAATATAAACAATAAGAAACCTAAGATAAATAATTCTAACACCTCTTACTTATGGCATTGTCATTTGGGCCATGTAAACGAAAATCATGTTTCTAAGTTACACAAGCTTGGTGACTTACGGTCATTTGATTATGAATCATATGGCATATGCGAGTCTTGTTTACTAGGTACAATGGCTAAAACTCCTTTTCTAGGAAAAGGAGAACGGGCCAAGGAATTATTAGAACTCATACATTCTGATATGTGTAGCTTAATGTCAATACAAGTAAGAGGAGGTTATAACTATTTCATAACCTTTATCGATGACTACTCACGATACGAGTATTTTTATTTAATGAAATACAAATCTGAAGCCTTTGAAAAGTTCAAAAACTGCGAGAATAAAATAGAAAAATAACTTAGCAAAAGTATAAAGACTCTAAGATCTGATCAAGGAAGAGAATACTTGAGCCAAGAGTTTCTGAGTTATCTTAGAGATAATAGGATATTATCTCAATGGACTCCACCACATATACCTCAACATAATGGTGTATCTGAGAGAAGGAATCGAACCCTTCTAGACATGGTACGGACCATGATAGCTTTTACAGACCTACTAAAATCATTTTGGGGGTGTGCACTAGAGACTTTTGTTTATATACTAAACAGAGTTCCGACAAAATCGGTTGATTCTACCCCATTTGAGATGTTCTTTGGAAAGAAACTAAAGTTATCTCACTTATGAGTACGGGGTTATCCTGCCTTTGTCAAAAGGCCGTAGTCAAACAAACTTGATAGTAAGTCTGACAATTGTTTATTTATGAGATATCCAAAAGAATCTTTCAGATATTACTTTTACCTCCCTTCTGAAAATAAAGTATTTTTTTCAAAGTATGCCATCTTCTTAGTGAAGGTGCACATGCTCAAAGGGGACAGTGGGAATAAAATTGAACTTAGTGAAGTTCAAAAAGATCAAACAAATAAGGATCAACCGTTTGATCCCACATCTATTGAGAGAATAGATGAACCTTCTACTACACAAGAACCTCATAGGTCTAGTAGGATACCTGTAGCATCTGAGAGATATGGATTTCTCATTAGTGACCACAATGATGTATTGCTGCTCATAGATGAAGATAAGCCGACTACCTACAAGGATGTTCTGAACAGTTCAGAATCTGGCAAATGGATTGAGGCCATGAAGTCAGAGATGGATTCCATGTACGACAACCAAGTATGGACTTTGGTTGATCCACCCAAAGGAATTAAACCAATTGGGTGCAAATAGGTTTTCAAGAAGAAAATGAACATGGATGGTAATGTAGTTACCTATAAAGCGCGACTAGTGGCGAAGGATTATCGTCAACAACATAGTATTGACTATGATGAAACCTTCTCGCCAGTAGCCATGTTAAAATCCATCAGGATACTCCTAGCCATTACTGCTCATTATGATTATGAGATTTGGCAAATGGATGTGAAAACAGCTTTCCTAAATGGAAATCTGACTGAGGAAGTGTATATGACACAACCTGAGGGTTTCACATCCAGTGATGGCACAAAGGTGTGTAAACTGCAAAGGTCCATTTATGGACTTAAGCAAGCTTTTAGGAGTTGGAACATCTATTTTGATGAAACAATCAAAGAGGTTGGTTTCATTCAAAACATGGATGAGCCTTGTGTATACAAGAGTGATAGTAGGAGCGCAATCATTTTCTTAATGCTTTATATAGATGATATATTGCTAATAGGAAATGATATACCTATTTTGCAAACGGTTAAAGTTTGGTTATCCAAATAATTCTCCATGAAAGACCTTAGTGAAGTAACCTATATTCTGGGAATAAGGATCTATAGAGATAAATCAAAAAGGTTACTTAGTCTTTTGCAGTCTACATACATAGACAAAGTGCTAAAGAGGTTTAGCATAGATCAATCCAAAAAGAGATTCTTACCCATGTCACATGGTGTAAGCCTTTCAAAATCGATGTATCCCAAGACACAAGTTGAAAGGGATCACATGAGTAAGATTCCATATGCTTCGGCAGTTGGATCTATCATGTACGCTATGATATGTACAAGGCCCGATGTATCTTGTGCTCTCAGTTTGACGAGCAGATACTAATCTAACCCTGGTGAGGGTCATTTGGTGACTATAAAGAATATCCTTAAGTACTTATGAAGGACTAAAGATATGTTCTTAATATATGGAGAATGTGATTTGAAAATAAACGGGTATACTGATGCCAGTTTTCAATCTGACAAAGATGATTTCAAATCACAATCCGGCTACGTGTTTACGTTATGTGGAGAGGCAATAAGTTGGAAAAGTTTCAAATAAGAGACTATTGCCGACTCTACGATAGAAGCTGAGTACATAGTCGCTTCTGAAGTAGCTAAGGTGGCTATTTGGATCAAGAAGTTCGTGACGGAATTGAGTGTGGTTCCTAGCGTTGTTGGTCCAATAACTTTGTATTGTGACAACAACAGAGCCATTGCACAAGCAAAGGAGCCACAGTCTCACCAACGATCCAAACAAGTACTACGATGCTATCATCTGATCTGAGAGATCATAAGTAGAAATAATGTAAAGGTAGAGAGAGTTTCCATGGATGAGAACATAGCTAACCCACTTACAAAAGCACTATCCCAAAAGAAACATGATAGTCATGTTGAGTCATTTAGTATTAGATACATAAATGATTAGCTCTACTGCAAGTAGGAGTTTGTTAGATACATATATCAGTTGTACATTGTATATGACACATTTTATTTTAATAAAATGTATTATTTATCTTACAGTTTCTTTTGTTTAATTTTATGTAATATAACTGTTAGATAAAGTCCCTAGTACAACACTGTGTTAAGAAAATCATGATAGAGATCATAATATGAGATTCCTACTATACTGTACAGTGTTAGTACTTAAATAGTCCCTAGTCGTAGTGTTAATGAGACAGGACATCATTAATGCGTGGTAGTTCTCATATCTGTGAGTATGCAGATACTCAAAATTAACACATGGATGCTTGTTAATGGAACAAGTACATTGGATGACCTAGCTTTGAGATAATCACATGGATAACTATTAAGTGCTAATGATATAATCTCAATATAGTAAATGTGCAAGTATCCTTAGACTTGAGATCTCTAAGGTACTTTGTTTGCTGAGCATTATGCTTTGATTCCAATCTTTGGAGCCAGATCGAGGGCTACCTGTGAAACCCCACCTAAAGCCAACCCTAGAGTAAGGGGGTCGGGATGCATATCATATTATTTTGCATGAATATATATATATATATATATATATATATATATATATATATTATGTGCTTTAGAATTGTGGTTTATATGTTAAAAGGCTTAGTTATGCTTATTGAGTAGGAAGGGTAAAATGGTAATTTTGCTTGAGGTCAAATTAGGAAGATTAAATAAAAGGAATATATGGGTGAGAAAATAAGAACAAGAGTTATTGTGGTTTAGTGGTTAGAGCTTTGGAATTAATCTCTAGGGTCAGGAGTTCAAATCCCATCATTTAAGTTTTTATCATGATTACCTTACTTAAGTTTGAATTTTTGTTTTCTTGCATTCCATAAAAATAGGAATGTTGTCTTAGGGAAGACATGAAGAGAATGTCCTAATCTTATCATTGTGTCCTAAAAAGAATTCTAGAAGAAATCTTGTCCTTTTTATTACCTCTAGCTTTGTCCTAACATCTTCATAATTTAAATAAACCAAAATCCATTAAATCTCTTTTTTTAAATTCCAAAAATTCTGTGATAATTCTTCAGCCTTGAATTTCGAAAATCAGTCTTGAAGGATAGAGGATTGGCCGAAAATAGGAGAGAAGTTAGGAAGGATTCTCAAGAGAAATAAATCACCATGGTAAAACCTTCAATCCTACCTTCATGTTGTTCATGGTTTAAATGAAGAAAAATCTGGAAAAAAATCCAGCATTCTTGACAGTCCAGCATTCAAAAAATTCAACCAGTAATCCTAACCATTTGCTGCCCAAAAAATGGTCATTTCATGTGGCTTGAAGACTGAAAATTCTGTGCAAAATTCGGACTGCACAAAATGCACAAACCAGAAAAAAAATTCTGGCAGTTTTGCAACTCTCAACCAGAAAATGAAGCTGTTTTATTCCACCTTCAAGCTAGCAAACTTCTCTGCTTTTCCTCCATAAGGAAGCTAGAAGACCACCCTTAAAAGACCCTCAAACACTCCAAGAAAAGAAGCCACAAATCAGGCTGAAGAAATGTAGAAAATTCTGCATCAAAAAGCTTTTCCATTTGAAACCTTGAACAAGTTGAAACCAGAAAAAAATTTCAGTTTTGTCTCCCTAGGCCTAGACCGAAAAACACCTTCAAACCTCTGCAAATTAGACCTTGTTCAGCCATGGACTAAACACCATTAACCTCCACACTTACCTTGAGTACTTGGACTCCATAATCATACCTCAAAAACCTCCTAAGATCACTCTATCCAAAACTCATTTGAACTTCAAAAATATTCCAGAATTCTTGCTTCATTAAATCACTCTTGTATCAAGCTAGCAAACCAGAATTTTCTCTACTATTGTAAACTGAATTTCGGCCAGCCTTAGAGCTATATTAACCTTCATTCATTTCAGCAAAACCAAGTAGTCCAACTGGCACCATTGAAGAGCAAGGAAACCTCTCTCAATCAAACACCATTAACATATCCTATACCTCAAACCACTCCTCAAATCACTCCATTTGAATTTCAAACAATCAGATTTTTCTCTCCCTCTCTAAGCTGAAAACCGAAACCCTTGAATTCCATAGACCATTCGGCCAGCACTCATCAGCAATTCGTCCAACATTTTCCCTCAACTCTCTCCATTTTCACCAAAAACACCAAGAACACACACTACCTTTATTCAAGCCAAAGACTACTCTAAACACCTCCAATCCCTCTCAAAAACTCCAGAACACTCCTACATACTCCCTAGTTCATTCTGGAATTTATAACATTAAATCTCGAAAAAAAAAATTAGCATTCGGATCAAAACCAGTTTTTCCCTTTAAGTCTCAAGAACATCATCAAGGTAACAAAGAACAATTCTTTTGTTCATCTTATCCCCTTCAATCTTTAACATATCATGCTAATGCTCTCTCTCTCTCTCTCACACCCTATCTCTCACCCTCTCTCTCTCTCTCTCGGTCGAAATGGTTATGACTACCATGGCTATTTTCTCTCCTCCTCTCTTGGACAATTCAAGACTCTCGAGCGTGGACCTTCTTAAATCTTCATCGAAGTGTTCATCAATCAAGTATTTCTCCTTAAACCTTCTTTTAATGTAGCATTCATGTCTCTTAGATATTGATAGGAAGAATAAAATATGAATGGGGGATTGAGTATATGCATGTGAATAAAGGGGTTGGGATTATGACATGAGAATGATTGATCAAGTTTAAGCTATATTGATTTCCTTGAGAATCGATGTATGTTCATCATGGCCTAAGAGAGTTATGTATGTTTAAGCATGCTAGATGTTATGTCACCTTTGGTGAATAGGATCTTTATGTTCTTATCTCCATTGAAGCCATGATCATGACTGTTTGGCCATGTGATAGCAAGTGTTAATTTAAGCATATGTTCATAAATGGATTAGTTTGTTGTTTGATGTTGAAGAATATGTTCATGATTCTTGTTAGCAATAGGAAAATCATGATTATGTTCTTGTTGATCTTAGGTTATTTTAATTAGTAAATTTTATTACCTTAATTAAAATTATTATTATATTATTCTCTAAGGATTTCGAAATTGCTAGGAAGTTTTGGAAATGGGATGTTACATGAAATATTGATATTTTACTAGTCAAATAAATGATATTTTTCCTTAAAAATAATATATGCATAGGTATAATATTAAATAAGATCTTTTATATAAATAATAATAATGACCTTGTAGACCATAGTTCAAACTTTTGCCTATATTCATAAATATTATTTATATTAAAATTTGTTTGTTATTTATTAAACAAAAATTTAATATAATTCATTTATTATTAATTTTATATATTCCTAATTATTTATTATCTATTAAAAATTAATTAAAAATTATTTGTAATTTATTATTTATTTATAATAAAGCTATTTTTAAAATACCATTTATTAATATTATTTAGGGCTTGGTATTATTCAATATTCAAACCTTAGTTTATTTATTAATAATAACACTCAAGAATTATTATTTGAGTCTATAATTTATTAGCAATTATTTTAGAACCCCTAGTTATTTTAACTTATCAAACTAGACTTATTTTATAAAATTCTTTATTAGCTAGCCTTAAAGCTTAGGACATTAAGGTCGTGATTGTAATAAATTGAACTAGAATTATTTGTGTAAGTGAATTTAGCTTGAGTATAACCTTATGTTTTGTGTTTACCCCAGGCAAGGTTAAGTCAGCCTTGGAAGACTTTTGAATTTGAGCAAGCAAGGAATCAGGTAAGCTCCTGCATGGAATTTTGTGAAGACCAAAAATTACTGTGGCAAGCTAAATGCAATATGTATGGATATTCATGTTATAAAGGCAATTAAGGACTGTTTTCCTATTTATTTCAGTCAAGAAAATCGTTTGAAAATCAAACAAGCAGTTTTACACAAAATGTTAAACTTTTTCTAAAACCCAACTTTAACAAGAATTTTAGAACCCTTAATTGCTATTTCCAAATAAAGCAATGTATGATCTATTTTCTCCCAAGTGGGACAATCAATGTTAAATATTCAATAAGGGTAGACTACCAGGACTAGTCTTTGAAGGGTTAGGGTAAGTCTCTCAGTAGGTGGCCACCTCTAAGGGGTGAGTCCTTCTTAGATAGGATGTCAGTCCGGTAGGTCATGCCGGTCCGAGCTAACAAGTTTCAGTCATGTGGACTGTGTGTTTCCGAAGTGAACAACCAGTAAGTTTGGGTGTAGAGATGGAGGAGTATCTCACCCGGTAGGCCGTACACCTACCTTTTGTCAGCTTGCACAAAGTGTGGCATTTTGACCGTTGCTTAGTCATGGGGCCCAACGTGTGGTAACCCATGGCTACCCATTTCAATGGTTGTATTTATTGTGCACATGTATGGATCAAAAAGCAAAACACCACTCTTTATTTTCAATACTTATTTAATGCTTGCCAACACTTTCTCTTATGAAACTGTTACAACTTGTATACATGAATTATTTTACCGGAAACACTCAAAGTACACACGGGCTTACTGAGACTTTTATCTCATCACATTTTATACAATGTTTTCATGTTGATCCGGCTGGGGAGGTCAATAGCTAGACTTGTTGCCTATGTTTTGAAGACTTCATGTTATTTTCTTTATGGATGTTTTGAGAGATTGTAGCAAACAATTTATTCTGGATTTGTTCCTGTATTTATCTTTTGGGTTGTAATAAGTTTAATTTTAAAGTATTTATTTTATTTTATTATATGTGACCTAGTTATAAAGACCACTTGTCCATTGGACGGGGTGACATCCCCAGCCCTGTTGGGCCTAGGTAGTGGGGTGTTACACCGTCTATAGGATGGATATTGGGTACATTGTGAGGTAAACAAAAGTAGTTGAGAGGGTCAATAAAGGATTCACCACTCCTAATAGTAGGGGCGAATATCTCACGGCCACTCGTAGGAATTACTACTTGAGAAATCCTTGGCCAAGGCAACTGTGTATTGGAAACAGTTCCAATTGATACACATCTAGAGTAGTGGATTTATGGTACAAGTACTATTATATTCGAGCCAGAATTAATATATTCTGGAGGGAGTTGGCACTAATTTCATACTCCAAACCGAATGAGATATTGTATGGTAAAAAGAGTTAATTGCACTGTAGATTGTTATTGAAGGGTTCATATCAAGCCACTTGACTTCCTGGACTCTTGGGTGGTCATGATGTGTTGCTAGATACCGCTCATGATCTGGGAATATGGGTTTATTAATTGATGAATTAATAAACCAATCCTGATTAGAATTAATATGATTAATTCTAATTAATTATAGATTATTAATCTCAAATACCTTTGAATTGATTTTTATTCGCTACCAATTGATTGAGAAACCTAATAGGTCACACACAATAGAGGATTATATACTCAAGATGTTATTTGATAACATAGTGGGGTAAATTCTAAGAAAGATAAGTTGTTGTGGCCAAATTATAATTACTTATAATTTATGGTCCCAATTGTATTTGTGAGAACTTGATGTTTCCAATTATAATTAGGGAATTCTAATTGTTTTAGAATCCTGAGATGGAGTAATTTCAGCAAGTTTTTCATGATATATGTGAGACACACACAAAACCCTAGCTAGAGAGGTATTGACGAAAAACAACAACTCCAAACCTTCTCTTCTCTCTCTCGTTTTTCTTCAGCAAAGAGGAAACGAAAAACCCTAACCCTAGCCGCCTTGTGTGTTTCTGCTAGCACATAAACATCTTAGTGCTTGAGAGTGTTCCTCCGTGTGGATTTCTGTTAGAGATAATGACATATTGTGATTATAGTGGTTGAATATTCAACTCTCGTGGTGTTTGATTAAGAGATTGCTGAATCGCGCTTCAACTTGAAGAGGGAAAAATTTTATTTTTTAGATGCTTAAAGAAAGGTAAAGCGGTTACCTTTATTCTCTTTATATCTTATTTTCCACACATATGTGGATCCTGGGTTGGTATCTCGTTCTTATTTTTTTGCTGCGCCATATATGATATGCGTGAGATACCCAACACGAAAAACATCTACGAATCCCTTCCGAGGACCCAAGTAAACAATTAAGAAGATCTAAGGATCACAAAATTACTTCTGTTCGGCATAATCAAGATCCTTCAATTTTGATTGTGCTATCGTATGAGCAACCCGAACAATCACCAGATGTTGCAGTGTGCGAACGCCCTCTATCGGATTCACACAACGAACTAACTCATTACCCTGAGAGTGCTAGCGCCTAGGGTTTGAGAGGCTTGTTTTATTTTTTATTTTTTATTATTATTATTATTTTTTTTTTTTTTGGTGAATGGAGGCACGAATATTTTTTAACAGAACGGGTTCCTTGAGAAGACAGCTAGGGTTTTCTTAAAACCCATCCGAACCTCTTAGAGTCCAACTCTGATAATATCTTATCATATTTTATTTTAAATTCAAATTAAATTAAAACTGATATGATAAGATTCTGCCATTATTTCAGTAATTTAACTAATTAATTTACCGAGTCAGATTCTTATAATCCGGACATCATCCAGATACGCCGAATGTGGACATATTTCCAAATTCATTGTATCTGGTAATTTTTCTAGATTCAATTAACTTAGACATATTTATAGATTCATCGAACCTGGTTACTAGAAAAATAACCTAACAAGTTCGCTTATTATGTGACCTTATAGGTTCATTTAACACCGGCAGTGTGCCCAAATCATTTAAATGGCCCACAAGTTATAAGCGGCTTCTAGCAAAATATCATAACTGTCCAGGTTAAATGAAGATCAGTGATCGCTTTGAACCAAACCATAATTTTATATTTAGTCCTTTTGTCACATGATATCCAAATTAAGCATAAGGCACGGAGCATGTCATCCTTATTAAGCTTAATCAATTATTTCTTGATCTCATAGTAGATTATTCAAACAAATGATATCAATATCTTAGATTGATATATTTGAGCATGACCATACATTTTAATAGTCTAACTTATCAAAAGGCCCATGGATATCTCTCCCATAATTGAGAAGGACAAATTCCTTCACTATCAATCATATTCTTTTCCTTGATTTATTCTATATCCAACAGTAGTCTAATTCATTATCTGGTTAAAGACAACTTTAGACAATGTTAAAATATAGAATTTATCTAGTAGGAAACTATGATGAATTCAGGTCGAAGGACTTTTAATATATTATGGCTAGAAAATACTTATGACATGTTCCATGAAATACTCTCACAGTAGGTCATGTCCAATACAATGTTCTCTAATATTTATTTATGTTTTGACTTATAACACATATATCCATGACCAGTAAAATATAGCCATCAAGTCACAAATATGCTAATCTTAATTTATTATTATTCTACTAATAATAATCGATCAGGGACAGTTTAAGAACAGTCATTGAATTGATTGTAGGGTTTTCCTATCAAGTCATATACTTGATGACCACAAAACTAAATGCACTATTCATGAAAAGAAATGCCTCGTATTATTACATAATACATAACAACAATAGTACAAGTACAAATTAACTCTAGGGTATATCCCTAACACTTTGATCATCCTCCAAGTATCTAGTATTAGTACTTACCAATACTTTCTGCTTCTTGGGACGATAAAAGTAACCTCCTTTTGTCCCTTATGGATATCCAACAAAATAGTATAATTCTAATCTTGATTCTAGCTTCTCTCCATTGATCAGTACATAAATTAGACAGCCCCAAATCCTGAGATAATTCAGACTTGGCATACGCCCAATCCACATCTCATAGGGCATCCTAGGTACTGACTTGGAAGACATCAAGTTCAGAATGTATGCCACTGTTTCCAAGGTATATTCCTAAAAAGAGATTGGAAGAGTAGCATGAGACGTCATGCTTCAGACCATTTCCATCAATGTTCTGTTCCTTCTCTCAGCGACTCCATTCTGTTGTGGTGTCCCCAGCGCAGAGAACTGGGATACTATCCCATGATGTAGCATGTAATTCTTGAATTTACTGAGAAGGTACTCTTCACCACGATCTGATCGCAAGGTTTTGATCAGTTTACCTGTCCGACGCTCCACTTCAGCATTAAACTCTTTGCATTTGTCAAAAGAGTCAGACTTGTGCCTTATCAGGTAAATATAACCAAACCTTATGCAATTATCTATGAAAGTGATGAAGTACTTAAAACTCCCTCTAGCTGGTGTAGACAAAGGACCATACACATCAGTGTGAACATGGCCCAATATCTCCTTAGCTCTATCAGCCTTTTGGATAAATGACCTTTTGGTCATTTTTCCCATAAGGCAAAATTCACACTAAGGCCAACTTTCTAACCTCAATGAGCTCAAGGGGCCATCAGGTATTAACCTCTGAATCCTAGTTGAGTTAATATGACCCAAACTCAGATGCTAAATAGATGAGTCATTGACATTGGTCTTTCTCTTCCTACTTAAAAGTTCAGATTGAACGTTATTTATTTGATTTTTTGTAGTATTTAAGAAGAATAAGTTTCCATATATATGCCCAGAACAAAGAACTTCTCCATTTCTGCTAATAGTAATACCAAAATGGAAAGAAACAGAATATTCCTAATTTATAAGCTTTGCAACCAAAACTAAATTCTGTCTAAATCCAAATATATATAAAATATCTTTCAAAATAACTACTCTATTACAATAAAAAAACAAGATCCAGCTCTCCCACTATAAGGGCCCATACTTGTGCTCAATTTCCCACTTGTAGTCCATGCTCGCCCTTTTAGAGTCTTCTTATCTTCCTAAACCCCTACAAGGAGTTACAAATATGATCAGTGGCTCCAGAATCAACAATCCAAGTGAAAGTTGATCCAACCATTGAAACTGACTCTAGATAGAGAACAATACCTGTAGGATTTTTCTTGGCCTGAAGCTCTGGAAACTCCTTTTTCCAGTACCCCTTTTGCTCGTACTTAAAGCACTTGCCCTTTGGCTTGTTGGGCTAGTTCTTAGGCTAGGCTACTACATTTCCTTTCTTCTTCTTGAACTTCTTGCGCTTAAGCACAGTTCTAGAAGAAGCCATAGCATTCATAGCCTTAGACTGTGGCTTCATGACCTTCTCTGCCACCTAGAACTCTTTTATTAACTCAATTAAAATCATATTTAACTTGTTCATATTGTAGTTCAACTTGAACTGGTAAAAGAGCCCGACAAAGATTCGAGAACTATGTCCACTTGGCTCTCGGGGTCAATAACAGCCCCTAAGACTTTCGCTTCGTCAAAAGCAGCAATTATTTTGAGCATATGCTCCCTGACTGATGCTCCCTCAGCCATCTTAGAATTTATGATCGTCCTAAGAGCTTCTTGCCTTGCAGGCCGACTCTTATCAGTGAACATCGTGGCTAATAACTGGCTAATGTCATAGTAGTAGCTTTGTGCTCGTGTTTAGACTGGAGCACATTAGACATGGAGGCCAACATGTAGCAACAAGCTATCTCATCGGCCTTTTTTCATGCTTTCTCAGCCTCACACTCAATATCGGTGGAACCTTCCCCGATAACAGGGCAGGTTTCGTAGAGGACATACTTTTACTCTTCGGCAGTGAATATTATGTCTAAGTTTCTTTTTTAGTCCATATAATTTGGACCCGTTAACTTATTCTCTCAGAGAATAATGGCCAAATGATTAAAAGAACCTCCACCAATCATTTCTGAAAAAATGAAAAATAAAAGAAATCTCAGTTTGTAAAAAAATAAAAATAATTTGTGTACTTTATCCTCATATTAAATCCGATAATAGTTTACCCTATCACTATTATCTTTAATATGATTAATTTGGCTCTTAGGAAAACTAACATAACTTCTTGGGAAGATTAACAATTTTATAAGCTAAGTGTATTAACCACCACAAATTAATTTTCCTTCTAGGTAATGATCTAGAAGATAACTCCATTGATGGGATGGCTATTTTTTTCTCATTTTCTATGGACATTCCTCGCACTATAACCTCCAACGTGGGCTAGCCGATCGTAGAACGTGTCCCAAGTTATTAATTATATCCATCCATTAGTTCTAGATCCTTGTGGTATCCCTATCCTATACAGGTTCACTCCCAAGGTGACGCGAAGGGACCCACGATCTCTAATAAGGATCCTGATGGAAGTCGTGGAGCCATTGGAACACCTCTCCCACTTAGTCTTTTAAAATAAGGGTTTTTTAAAGGAAATATCTTTTTGAAAATATCCTATTAAATATCCCTTAACTCTTTGTAAAATATCTAAATTCATAAATCGCTATGTCAAGGTAAAATCCATTAAGAGATTTTCTATGAATTTATTTTACATAGTTAAGAACTTAATGATTTCCAAAATTTTCCTTTTAAACTTTCTAGAGACTTTGGTCTCAAGTTTAATTTGACAAAAATAATTTTCTAGTGCAAAAATAAAACAAAATTGGCTTTTTATTTTAACTTACAAAAATATCTAAATTCAAAATATTTTCTATGTCAAGGATTAATCCTTTGAGAAAATATTCAATGATTAATTTTTGTCCAAGTTGAAAATAACCATTTTTTTTTAATTTGAAAAATATTTTCGTATCATAAATTTCCCCAAAACTTTAGTCTTTGAGAAAACGCGCACATAGGGTATAAAAAGAAATAAGCATACTAGAAAATAAGCATACTAGAAAAGCCTGGTGAAAGATGTGGATGAAAAGGATGATCTTCCTTTTTCTGACTAAGTGCTATTAAGCATTAATCAGGAAAAAAAATTGTGCCTCTGTTCTTGCAATTGAATAGCATAGAGAACATAGACTCACGACAAATATGAAGAGAGGCTTGAGGAAAAAATGACGTTCTGTGAAAAACTCCTCTATTCTATTGAATCCCAACTACCTTGATAATAGGCTATTATCCAGGCATTCAAAAATCAAATAGAATTGATAGAATCAAAGAAGCTCTAAGGCCCATGTCATGTTAAGCCATTAAACAGGCCTATGGACCTATGGCCCAGTTTATTGGGTTAAGCCTTTAATTTAATTTAATTATTCCTAGACTAATACAAGTCTAATAATTAAATTAATTAAATAACCCAAATGGACTAATATAAACCTCAAGCCTTGGCCCAGTTCATTGGGTTAAGCTTTTAATTCAATTTTTTGTATTTTAAATATTTCATAATATCACCATAGGAAAATATTGACCCCAAGGACAATGATGCATTAGCAAAGTCTCCGACCTACAGGTGTAAAAACTAAAATACCCCTATATGCATCGTCGTATATTTAGAGAGAAATAGTATACTAACGCCTCTCTAAAAGATATCTACCATCCTTAGACCTCTAGTCCAATGATCCACGACTCCTAGAATGTTTTCTCTTTTTAAGGGAGCTATCATAAAGCAAAAATCTAAGTCATGTTCCCCAGGGCCTGGATATTTAGATCATTCGAACAGATACAAGGGGCGATATAGCGCAAAAGCTATCTTGTACAAGTCTGTCTTAACTAACTAGTCACATATACCCAATATACAAGTATATTGACTCTACGATAGAATCTCAACTACAGTATATCAAAGTACATACTTCTAGCTTTGTCAGACCACGAACTCATACTCAAGCGGTAGAATATTAGCCCACGTTGTCATAGTAATAGTCTAGGTTTCTTCTAAATAGTACTTTTAGAAACTACTATTACAGGTCCTGCTCTACGTATTCGAGATACGCTGATGCTATGAAGTGAGTGGACTACTCACTAGCTAAAGGTAAGCCATTTCCCATTTGAAATTCATAACACAATAACCTAAACATGATAAGATTTTCATTCTCATCAATTAGTTAAGAACAAATGTTTATGTGTTAAGCAACCCATAATCCATACCTTACTGTGAAAGAACACCATACACATGGATCACTTACTTAAACATAATAGGTCTTTTCCAAACATAAATAGTGCACAAATAAAATATAAATTTACAAATAAATTTTAAGAATAAATTCTTTTATTAATAAAATCGATAATTACATCAAAAACCCAGTCTAGAGGGCATACATTCCAACAACAAGATGATAAGCATTGGCCCTTGGCCAAAAATTACTATAGTGACACTCTTTAGGATGCTACAATATATCCTACTACATAATATGGACTAATATGCTACAAATCCATTTTGCATACAAGAACCAAAACTTCTTCCCTTTTTTTTTTAGGGCAACAAGTTTAATAAAATTTCGACACTACGATAACATCAGTAGTAAGTGACTCTCTTTGGTCCATTTCATAGTATTTTTAGTATTTAGGAAATGTTATTATTGTCTACTTATTCTCAATAACCATTGATTATATAGTTTAGCACCACTAGTAAAGTATAGTTTAATTAATATTCTATATACTAAGTACATTCTCATAGTTAATTATGTGATTAGGGGATCCAATGATTAACTTTCACACGTTTTATATTATAAGAGAAAGTTGTCAACATATATTTCAAAGAACAAAAAAATACCTTTGAATTAATAATACGATAAAGGGATTTACCAATATAAGGTAGATAGCTAACATACTTGTCATTAAGTCAAACAATCACAAGAAGATTCTTTTTCATATAAATCCTCAGACAACCATTTCAGAATCTGGCAATCAATCATATGAAATTAGGAAACATATACAGAGCATCAATACAACACAAACATTTTTAACAAATCTAGCCAAACACTAAAACTATCAATCTTCACCACCAAACCATTTATTAAGATAACTGAAGTATCCAAGGACCAAAAATAACTTTCATTGAATGATATATGAAACAATACAGATTCATATTAGAGCCAAGACATCATTACAAAATACCCTAAAACTCAAGAACAAGAATTTAAAACATCTGAAAAGCCCATAATCCCAAGAAGAAAAATTCATTCTTTTATATAAGCATATGTGCATATATGTGTATCGTGGGTATGTATAACTACCGAGTTATGGAAAAATGGAGCAAAAATTTCATGAAGTACAATGGGTAATTAAAGAACTGGGGTAGCTTGAAGTCACCCAATTTCAATGCAGTAGCTCGGCGTTGGCATTGGCGGTTACGAAGGAGCTCAGCTACAGCATCTAAATTGCAGATGAAACAATATAACTCAATGGTCCACATGGAGGGTCGATCTCTGATGGTGGCAGTGGCAGATGGGCGCCAAAATTCAAGGGAGAGGGAAAAAGAAAGTCACAAAGAGCAGGAAAAAGGAAAGAATAGGAAAAATGACTAAGTGTTGAACTTAGCCCTAAATATAGCTACACATTTCTTTTGTCACTAATTCCTTGCAAACAGCGAGAGGTTAGCTATGGATACTTTAATTTTGCTAGGGCATATATGATGGAACGCAGAAACAGGGGAGCATGCACCGTGCCAAAAAAAATTGGAGAAAAATTAAAACGCGAGCCATAAAGGCCATGCGGAAGCGTGAAGATCATACCTTTGTGTTCCTTAACCCTCCTAGGTTGCGTAGGAACAGATTGAACGGCTGGAATCGCCTCGCTTTGCACACTTGAAGGAGCTTCCGGTTGAACACCCGCTAGCCTTCGACTTCGCCTTGTTTGCATTAACCCTTAGCTCTCCAGCTCTCGGGATATTCCTCAGCCTAACCTCTAGTCGGTGAACACTATGGTGAAGAGGAAGGGTCTCAATTCTCCTTGGTTTTCCTGCTATTGGTTAGCAAAGTCCAAGGAGAAAACCAAGAAGAAGAAAACGTGAGAGAGAGGAGAGAAAGAGACCACGTGAGTCTTGTGGCTTAGGAAAGAAAAATTAAGGTTTTTTTCCTTTCAAAGAGTTGTTTATATTTGGCCTAAACTAGGTCTCTCAATCTCTGATAAACATCTCACCAGGATTTCAAAACACCCGGATGTTATCCTGAGAAACAGTTTGGCCTAACCTTAAACTCCTCTTAACCATATCTGGAAAAAACCCTAAGGTCCAAGCTATTGGGCCAGATAAATATTTATTATTTTTCTTGGACCCAAAAAGGCCCAAAATAATAAATATTAATTATTTATTTTCTGGGCTTACATAAGTAACCCAATAAATAATTAATGAGCCCAAATGAACCATAATAATTAATCTTTAATTATTTATTTCTTGGGCCTATATAAATAACCCAATAAATAATTAAACATTAATTATTTCCCCTAGTTTAAGCCCAAGTTAATTTCTTAATTATTCATACTAGACCTAGGCCCTGAATAATTAATTAACCAAATAAACTAGATAATTAATTTCTCTCAACTTCTATTTTATTTATTTATTTATTTATTTTATTTCAGTCCAATAATAAATTAGACTTCCTGAATAAAATAAAATAAAATAAAATAAAATAAAATCCTCTTCAACTGAGACCAATTCCTCAACCCAAAAATAGTTAGGACTTACGGGCTATCCCGAGGACCAAAAAGACACATCGCCTTGGCTGCTAAAATGACCAAAATACCCCTGCTATATAAATAGCTGTATTTTGCATTTTAAATATTTCCTAATATCACCATAAGGAAATATTGACCCCAAGGACAATGCTGCATTCGCAAAGTCTCCGACCTACAGGTGTAATGACTAAGATACCCCTCTACACATCGCCGTACATTTAGAGAGGAAGAAGTGTACTAACACCCCCCTAAATGACATCTACCATCCTTAGGCTTCTAGTCCAATGATCCACGACTTCCTAGAGTGTTTTCGCTTTCCAATGGAGCTATCCTAAAGCAAACATCCAAGTCATGTTTCCCAGGGCCCTGGATAATTTAGACCATTCGGACAACCACAAGGGGCGATATAGTGCAGAAATTATCTTGTATAAGTCTGTCTTAACTAACTAGTCACACATACCCAACATGCAAGTATATTGGCCCTATGATAGAACCTCAACTACAGCAAATCAAAGTATATGCTTCCAGCTTCGCTAGACCACCAACTCATACTCAAGTCGTAGAGTACTAGTTCACGCTATAGCGGTAGTAGTCTAGGTTTCTACCATATAGTACTTTGAGAAACCACTACTACAGGTCCTGTTCTACGTATTCGAAATATGCTTATGTCATGAAGTGAGTGGACTACCCACTGGCTAAAGGTAAGTCATTCCCCATTTGGAATTCATAACATAATAACCTAAACATGATGAGGTTCCCAGTCTCATCAATAGGTTAAGAACAAATGTTTATATGTTAAATAACCCGTGATCCATACCTTACTGTGAAAGACCACCATTCACATGGATCACTTATTTAAACACAATGGGTCTGTTCCAAACGAAAATCGTGCACAAACAAAAAGTAAATTCACAAACAATTTCTGAAAATAAATTCTTTTATTAAATAATTCGATTTTACATCAGAAACCTAGTCTAAGAGGGCATACAATCCAACAATATATTGTTAGTATTATGCCTTAGAGGCAATCACATGTACTCTGTATATTGTGCATTATTAATAAAACAATGCATTCTTTATCTTTCAATTTATTTTATTTATACTTTCGTGTAACTATAATTGTTAGATAGAGTCCCAAGTGCAACACTGTATTAAGAAAATTATGATAGAGATGATGATGTGAGGTTCCTACTATACTGGATAGTATTCGTACTTCAATTATTCCTAATCATAGTATTAATGAGATAGGACATCATTAATACATTATGACTAGCACGTATTATATATCCTGATTTGATTAGGCGGTGGTTCTCACATCTGTGAGTATTGTGATACTCAAAGTTAACATGTGGATGTTTATTACCTGAAAAAGTATATTGGAAGACCTAACTATGAGATAATCATATGGATAACTATTTAGTGCTAGTGATAGAATCTCATCATAGCAAATATGCAAGTATCCTTAAACTTGAAATCTCAAAAGTACTTTATTTGCTAAGTGTTGGACTTTGATTCTAATCTCTGGAGTCCAGACAAGACCGCCTATGGGATGGATATTAGGTACAATATGAAGCAAACGTAAGTAGTTGAGAGGATCAATAAAGGATTCACCATTCTTATTAGTAGGGGTAAATATCTCACAGCCACTTGTAGGAATTACTACTCGAGAAGTCCTTGGCCAAGGCAATTGTGTATTGGAAATGGTTCCAATTGATACATATGATGAGTAGTAGATTTCGAGAACAAGTACTAAAATATTCAGGCCAGAATTAATTTATTATTCTAGAAAAGAGTTGGCACTAGTTCCGTACTCCAAACCAAATGAGATAGTGTATGGTGAAAGGAGATTATCACATTTATGTACCTTGCAGATCTTAAATCTAAGGATACTTGCACGTTTGCTATATTGAGATTATATCACTGGCACTAAATAGTTATCCATGTGATTATCTCAAAGAAAGGTCATCCAATGAACTTGTTCCATTAACAAGCATCCATGTGTTAACTTTGAATATCTCAATACTCACGGTTATAAGAACCACCGCCAGATCAAATTAGAAAATCTAACATATGCTAGTCTTAAGGCATTAATGATGTCATGTCTCATTAATACTACGACTATGGACTATTTAAGTACTAACACTATACAGTGTAGTAGGAATCTCATATCATGATCTCTATCATGAATTCCTTAACACAGTGTTGTACTAGGGACTTTATCAAATAGTTATATTACTTAAAAGTAAACAAAAGAAACTGTAAGATAAATAATGCCTTTTATTAAAATAAAATGTGTCATATACAATGTACAAGTGATTGCCTCTAGGACACAACACTAACAACCTCCCACTTGCACTAGAGTTAATCATTCATGTATCTAATACCGAATGACTCAACATGGCAATCATGTTTTTTTGGGATAGTGCTTTTGTGAGTAGGTCAGCTATGTTCTCATCCATGAGAACTCTCTCTATCTTTATTTCCTTAGCTGCTTTAGAAGCAGCCATGTACTCGACTTCTGTCACTGAGTCGGCAATAGTCTCTTATTTTGAACTTTTCCAACTTATTGCCCCTTCGCACAACGTAACATGTAGTCGGATTGTGATTTGAAATAATCTTTGTTAGATTGAAAACTAGCATCAGTATACCTGTTTATTTTCAAATCACCTTCCCCATATACTAAGAACATATCCTCAGTCCTTCGTAAGTACTTAAGGATGTTCTTTACAACCGCCCAATAACCCTCACCAAGGTCAAATTAGTATCTGCTCGTCAAACTGAGAGCACAAGATACATCGGGTCTAGTACATATCATAGCGTACATGATAGATCCAACTGCCGAGGCATATGGAATCTTACTCAAGTGATCCCTTTCAACTTGTGTCTTGGGAGACATTGACTTTGAAATGCTTACACCATGTGACATGAGTAAGAATCTCTTTTTGGATTGATCCATGCTAAACCTCTTTAGTATTTTATCTATGTATGTAGACTGCGAAAGACCTAGCAACCTTTTGGATCTATCTTTATAGATCCTTATTCCGAGAATATAGGTTGCTTCTCCAAGGTCTTTCATGGAGAATTATTTGGACAACCAAATTTTAACCGTTTGCAAAACAGGTATATCATTTCCTATTAGCAATATGACATCTACATAAAGTAATAAGAAAACGATTGCACTCCCACTAACCTTCTTGTATACACAAGGCTCGTCTATATTTTGAATAAAACCACACTCTTTGATTATTTCATCAAAACGGATGTTCCAACTCCTAGAAGCTTGCTTAAGTCCATAAATGGACCTTTGCAGCTTGCACACCTTTGTGCTATTATTGGATGTGAAACACTCAATGTAACACCCCACTACCTAGGCCCACCAGGGCCGGGGATGTCGCCCCGTCCAAAGGATAAGAGGTCTTTATAACTAAGTTACACAAATAAAATAACGAAATAAAAATAGTACTTTAACTTAGAATTTATTACATCCCAAGAATAAATCCATGAATTTCCAAAAACAAATCCACAAATAAAAATTATCCACTCTCAACTCCCCAAACAATACATAAAAATAAAGGACAACATTCTCTTCCAAGGCAGATAACACTAGCTACTCATCCCCACAGTAGGATCCACCTGAAATCATGGTAAAAAGGGTGATGAGACAGAAATCTCAGTAAGCCCCGTGTGTGAGTTGGGTTAAAGAGACAAACACTTTTCATGATTCATGCACTAACAGAATATCAAAAGCTTTGTCATGCCTTCTTTACAAATTTAACTCTCACTTCTTGAAGGATAGTAGTGAGAAGTCATGAAGCAAAATGCTCTTAAAATATTCGATTTGGAAAGATATGAATAATTAAAGGATTTTGAGCTTCGAATAAAATTCTAATGACACTTTAAAACAGTTTCCCGAAAATAGCTCAACAATTAAAGCAACCAAGTTAATCTGACAAGGCACAGCGGTGGCTCTCACACCAGGTGAAGCACTTGACCCCCGTCAGGTGGTGAAAGGGCACAGAGGTGGCTCTCACTCCTGTGAAGCACTTAACCCCCAACACCTGGTAGGTGTACATCCTACCGAGTAAGATTCTCCCCCCTCTCTCACCCAATCCAATCTGGTTGTCCCACTTCCGGCCGTCGGTTCCACTGGAACCCCGTCGCTAGCTGAGGACGACTCAACCTTCTATACTAACGCCCTGATCGAAAAGAGTCAACCTCTCGGAGGTAGCCACCTGCCGAGAGTTATCCCCAGACCAACCAAAGGCTAGCATAAAGGTCTAGCCCCCATTGAGTACTCAACGTTATTCAATCTTCACAATTCATAAGGCTCCAAAGTGGAACCTACAAAATTTAGCTCAATACAATTCCAAACACCATTTTCCAACCCGCACAAAGATTTTAGAAGGCACGGTTTTAAGCCAATAATTTATTCCAAGTATTCATAGTGAAGGAGCCACATGCTCAAATAAGTCATGCTGTGATTTTTGAAAAGTATATGCATGATCAAAAATTCATCTCTTGCATATTCAAAACAAATCAAAATGTTTGATGATTGGCTCCAAAGTCATGCTTAACATATTTTAAAATTTATAAATCTAGAAGTTTCTAAAATTAGAAGTTTTCCAAATGTAGAAAGTTTCTAAAATAAGAAGGTTTCAAATATAGAAGTTTTCAAAAATTAGCTATCGTGCTAATACATCGTGTTTGCAAGAGATGATCACCAATCTTTCTTTAAAATAAAATCAATTTCATGAATGTAAGGCAACTTACCTTATTCTTGCTCACAAGAAAGGTCTCCAACAGTTGACCTAATCCCCGCCTGGGGTAAATATAAATCACAATCAAACACAAGCCAAAGATTCACTTCCACAGATAAAACTAGCTCAACTCACTACTACCATGATCCTAGTTCAACTTATTACAATCATGACCCTAATGTCCTAAGCTTTAAGGCTAGATGATAAAGGATTTTATAAAATAAGTCTAGCTTGATAAGTTAAAATAACTAGGGGATGTAAAATAATTACTAATATGTTATAGGCTTTAATAATAATTCTTGAGTGTTATTATTAATAAATAAACTAAGGTTTGAATATTGAATAATACCAAGCCCTAAATAATATTAATAAATGTGAATTTAAAAATAGCTTTATTATAAATAAATAATAAATTACAATTAATTTTTTAATTAATTTTTTTAATAGATAATAAATAATTAGTAATAATTAAAATTAATAATAAATGAATTATATTAAATTTTTAATTGATAAATAACAAATAGATTTTAATATAAATAATATTTAGGAATATAGGTGAAAGTTTTAACTATGGCCTACAAGGCCATTATTTAATTCTAATATTTTATTTATTATTATTATTTATACAAAAGATTTATTTATTATATATATTATTTTTAATAAAATATTTTATTTCTTTGATAATTAAAAGATTAATATTTTAATTAATAATCCAATCCAAATCTTCCTAGAGTTTCGAACTTTATAGAGAAAAATATAGTAGTAATTCTAACTAAAGTAATAAAATTTATTAATAAAAATAACTTAGACTTAACAAGAAAATAATCTTTCACCATGATTTTCCTATTGCTAGAAAAGATTCATAAACACATTTTCCAACATCAAATAATAACCCAATTCATTCACGAACATATGCTTGAATTATCTACTATCACAAGGCTAATTTCCTGCTAGGTATAATCATCATTAATGGCTTCAATGGAAAATAGAAACATAAGAGCCTAATCACCCTTGGTGTCATAATATCTAACATGCTTCAAATATCCATAAATTTTATTAAGCATGATGAGCATATATTGATTCCAAAGAAAATCCATATAACTTAGTCATATACAGCAATCCTTATGTCTTAACTCCATCCCTTTCCTTCACATACATATCCCCAATCTCCTATTCATATCCATTCTTCCTATCATCATCTAAGATACATGAATTCAGAAATAAAAGAAGGATTTAAGAATAATTACTTGATTGTCGATTACTTTGATGAAGACTAAAGAAGGTCCACGCGCGATGGAGAGTCTTGAGTGATCCAACGGAAAAACAGCTATGGTTGATGGTTGATCAACCATTTTGGCCGAGAGAGAGAGAGCATTAGAAAGGTTTATTGAGAATTGAATGGAAGAGGATGAACAAGAAGGTTGTTCTTGGTTTACCTTGTTGATGTTCTTGAGACCTTCAAGAAAAAGCTGATTTTAATCCGATTGAAAATTCTTGTTTGCGTGTTTTTGTGTTATAAATACCAGAAATGAAGCCTAGGGATTAAGTAGAAGTGATCTGGAGTATTTGAGAGTGATTGGAGGTGTTTAGAGTAGGTTTAGGCTTGAAGAAGTATAGTGTGTGTTCTTGGTGTTCTTAGTGTTCCTGGTGAAAATGGAGAGAATTTGAGAGAAAAGCTCACAATTTTCTGGAGTGTTGTTGGCCGAATGGATTGGGGTAGATAGGAGTGTTGGTTTTCAGCTAGTGGAAGAGCGAGTGATCAGATTTTTTTGAAATTCAAATGGAGGAAATTGTGGAGTTGTTTAAGGTAGGAGGTTAGCTAATGGTGCTTGATCAAGGAAGGTTTCTTTGCTCTTCAATGGTGCCGGCTGAACAAGCTGATTTTGTTGAAATGAATGAAGATTGTTCAAGTATATAGCTGGCCGAAATTCAGTCTATGATGGCAGAGAAAATTCTGGTTTATTAGCTTGTTACAAGAGTGGTTTAATAGAGTAAAATTCCGGAATTTTTTTGAAGTTCAAATGAGTTTTGGTTAGAGTAATCTTAGGAGATTTTTGAGGTATGATTATGGAGTCCAAGAACTCAAGGTAAGTGTGGAGGTTAATGTTGGTCAGTTCATGGCTGAACAAGGTTCAATTTCCAGAGATTTAAAGGGTGTTCTTCGGCCTTGGCTATGAGAGACAAAGCTGGAAAATTTTCTGGTTTCAATGCTCAAGAGTTTTGAATGATGAAGACTTTTTGTGCAGAATTTTTTCATTTACTTGGCTCGATTTACAGCTGGTTTTCTGGGGTGTTTGAAGATCTTACAAGTGTGGTTTTTCAGCCTTCTTTCTGGAGAAAAATAGAGGGTGTTTTAGCTGAATTGCTAACAAAAAGACAGCTCCAATTCCAGCTTAGAATGAGCGAATTGTGCAGGAATTTTTTTCTGGTTTTGTGCAGTTTGTGCAGTCCGAAAATTGCACAGAATTTTCAGCCTTCAAGCCACATGAAATGACCATTTTTCTGGCAGCAAATGAGTAGGTTTATTGGCTGAATTTTTCATAAAGCTGGTCTGCAAAAATTCTGGAAAATTTCCAGATTTTCCTTCATTAAAACTATGAACAACATGAAGGTAAGATTGAAGGTTCTACCATGGTGATTTATTTCTCTTGGGAATCCATCCTAACTACTCTCCTATTTTCAGCCAATCCTCTATCCTCCAAGACTGATTTTTCAAAATTCAAGGCTGAAGAATACAGAATTTTTGGAATTTAAAAGGAGAGATTTAATGGATTTTGGTTTATTTAAATTATGAAGGTGCTAGGACAAAGCTAGAGGTAATAAAAGGACAAGAATTCTTCTAGAATTCTTTGTAGGACACAATGATAAGATTAGGACATTCTCTTCATGTCTTCCCTAAGACAACATTCCTATTTTTATGGAATGCAAGAAAACAAAAATTCAAACTTAATTAAGATAATCATGATAAAAACTTAGATGATGGAATTTGAACTCATGACCTTAGAGATTAATTCCAAAGCTCTAACTACTAAACCACAACAACTCTTGTTCTTATTTCCTCATCCAAATATTCTCCTTATTTAATCCTCAAGCTATCTCCCTATTTTCACCTCAAGCAAAAATTATCTTTTTGCCCTTCTCACTCAATACTCACAAGCAAGCCTTCGAGACAATAAAACGCAAATCCAAATCACATAAAATCATATAAAAACATATTTAAAAATGCAATAAAATATAATATGCATCCCAACCCCCTTACTCTAAGGTTGGTTTCGACTGGGGTTTCACACTTAAGTTGTGTTAGGTACACTTCCTCAATCAGATTTCCATTTAGGAAAGCTGTTTTCATATCCAGTTGCCAAATCTCATAATCATGATGAGCAGTAATGGCTAGGAGTATCCTAATGGATTTTAACATGGCTACTGACAAGAAAGTTTCGTCATAGTCAATACCACGTTGTTGACTATAACCCTTCGCCACTAGTCGTACTTTATAAGTAACTAATTTACCATCCATATCCGCTTTCTTCTTGAAAATCCACTTGCACCTAATAGGTTTAATTCCTTTGGGTGGATAAACCAAAGTCCATACTTGGTTGTCGTACATGGAATCCATCTCTGACTTCATGGCCTCAAGCCATTTGCCAGATTCTAAACTATTCAGAACATCCTTGTAGGTAGTAGGTTCATCTTCATCTATGAACAATACGTCATTGTGGTCACTAATGAGAAATCCATATCTCTCAGATGCCACATGTATCCTCCTAGATCTATGAGGTTCTTGTATATTAGAATGTTCATCTATTCTCTCTATAGATGTGGGATTAGACGGTTGATCCTCGTTTGTTTGATCTTCATGAACTTTACTAAGTTCAATCTTACTCCCACTACCCCTTTGAGCATATGCTCCTTCTCCAAGAAGACGGCATGCTTCGAAATAAATAATTTGTTTTTAGAGGGTAGATAGAAGTAATATCCGAAAGATTCTTTCGGATATCCCACAAACAAACACTTGTCAGACTTACTCTCAAGTTTGTCTGACTGTGGCCTTTTAACAAAGGCAGGACAACCCCATACTCGCAAGTGAGATAACTTTGGTTTCTTACCAAAGAACATCTCAAATGGGGTAGAATCAACCGCTTTTGTCGGAACTCTGTTTAGTATATAAACAAAAGTTTCTAGTGCATGCCCCCAAAATGATTTTGGTAGGTCTACAGAAGCCATCATGGTCCGTACTATGTCTAAAATGGTTCGATTCCTTCTCTCAGATACACCGTTATGTTGAGCTGTATGTAGTGGAGTCCATTGAGTATCCCATTATCTCTAAGATAACTCAGAAACTCTTGGCTCAAGTGTT
Source organism: Voacanga thouarsii (assembly GCA_026120185.1). Lineage (NCBI taxonomy): Eukaryota > Viridiplantae > Streptophyta > Magnoliopsida > Gentianales > Apocynaceae > Voacanga > Voacanga thouarsii. Next base: position 1,735,096 of record JANUWF010001161.1, read on the forward strand.
CTCCTCATTGATCAGATCTTAGAGTCTTAATACTTTTGCCAAGTTTTTTCTCTATTTCATTCTTGAAGTCTTTGAACCTTTCAAAGGCCTCAGATTTGTATTTCATTAAATACAAATATCCGTATCGTGAGAAATCATCGATAAAGGTTATGAAATAGTTATAACCTCCTCTTACCTGTATTGACATTGGGCCAAATACATCAGAATGTATGAGTTCTAACAACTCCTTGGCTCGTTCTCCTTTTCTTGAAAAATGAGTTTTAGTCATTTTACCTAGTAAACAAGACTCGCATGTGCCATATGATTCATAATCAAATGACCCTAAGTCACCAAGGTTGTGTAACTTAGAAACACAATTTTCGTTTACATGGCCCAAACGACAATGCCATAAGTAAGAGGTGTTAGAGTTATCTATTTTAGGTTTCTTATTGTTTATATTGAGAATTGGATTATCCAAGTCTAGAACATATAAACCATTAACCAGAGTTGCTGAACCATAATGAATATCATTCAATGAAAAAGAATAACATTTATTCTTAAATATTAAATAAAATTCATATAAGTCTAAACACACAATTGAGATAATATTTTTCATTAAAACTGGTACAAAATAATAGTTTTGCAATTCTAGAATTAATCCTGAAGGCAGGTTCAGCTCGTATGTACCCACAGCAAGTGCAACAACCTTTGCCCCATTTGCAGTACGTAGGTCCGCATCGCCTTTCTCTAGCCTTCTACTGCTCTTTAGTCCCTGCAAGTTATTGCACAAACGAGATCCATATCCGGTATCTAATACCCATATCTCACTTCTAAAGGCAGGATTTATCCCAATCATAAACATACCTGGAGAAGTAGTAGAAGTGCTTGTAAGCTTCTCCTTCTGCTTCTTGTCCTTAATGGTCTTCAAGTAGGCTTTGCAGTTGTGCCTCCAGTGGCGCACAATGATGGCATGGGCCCTTGGTAGCTGCGTCCTTCTTGTTCACACCACTTTTGGGCTTCATGGGAGTCTTCTTCATCTTCTTTTGAACTTTCTTTTTAGAAGAGGAAGATTCTACCATTAAAACTACATTGGAATCCTTCTTCATGGAGGACTCTACAGTTTTGAGAAGATTGATCAACTCAGGAATGGTGGACTCAATCTTGTTCATCTGATAGTTAATCACAAATTGTGAGAAACTATTGGGTAAAGATTATGGAATTAAGTCAACACTTAAGTCATGATCCATTGCAAAACCGAGAGATCCAAGCTTCTCTATCAAGCCCAGCATCTTCAGCCCATAAGTGGCCACAGAAGAACCCTCTGCCATTTTACAACGTAATAGTTGCTTCGAGATCTCATATCTCTCAGTTCTGGCTTGGGCATCAAACAGCTCTCGAAGATGTAGTATAATCGATTGAGCATCCATATGCTCGTGCTGTTTTTGCAACTCGGGAGTCATGGATGCCAGCATAATACATGATGTTGTATCACTATCCTCCTTGTGCCTCTTATGGACAGCATGAGCATCTTGAGCTGGTGGTGGCGGAATAGGAGCATCTAGCACGTAGAACAACTTTTTCGATTTGATAACGATTCTCCAATTTCTATACCAGTCGAGATAGTTTGATTTGGTTAACTTGTTGATTTCTAAGATGCTATGTAAGTTCAAGTTTGTTGACATGATGTAAGTGACCTAGACGTAAAGATAGAGAGTATTAGCTTGTTGTATATGCACATGATATGCAAATAATTAGGACTTTAATTATATGCATTTTTCCTCCACTATTTTACTCAAACCAATAGCCCCCACTACTGATTTTTGAAAGCCCGTTAGAAGCTTTCCTAGTGGACTGGTATCCAAATTCCTCAAGAATAACCTTGGGTTTGCCCAACAAGCCACCCTTAAGTTCATTGGTAGGTACCCAATACCAATTACATCGTACGTAACTACCGGATCATTGGGTGATTAACAGCTTTTAATCTTAAAGCCTTTTGGGCTACCCGAACTTTTCCTCTAAACTTCTTTATGCTTGAGTTTGCCCAATCGGGATAAAGAATTTAGTTAAACCCGACCCATTAATCAGGAATTTAATTCCAAAGGAATTTAACTCCATAGCTTGAACGTGCCCGATGCCAAGTAGGCTTGGGTTTACCCAACAACCTGGTCTCGAAAAAGGACTCTCGTTCTTACTATATTAACGGTCGGAATTAGGTTTAATATTAATTGAGGGATTTGTTCCTTTTAGTGATTTCATTAAATGACATGTATAAAAATCAATAAATCACATAATTGATAATCATGGTAATAAAGCGATTATGTGGTATGGTTATGGACTTTACCCTAAATTAATTTCCTTCAGCCATAAAAGAAATTAATATAGTTAACCCTATGTGTTCATGCATGATTTAAGTAGAAGGTCTTACCTTCTCGCCTTGTTTTGGTTGCCATCTCCAAAATAGAATTATTCTACTCCTATCTAACATATGTAAACTAATTACATAATTTCCTAAAGAGAGAAAACATCGAGTTACATTCGAGGGAAGTTAGATGAGATGAGAATTACACAAAAATTCTAGAGAAGGCAGGACACGCAGGCCCTATTTCATAAAAAACCAAAACTGCAAAATCCATGAACAGATATAATTGGTTTTAGTCCATAACCATCCACCATGCCATTGACTATGCTTAAACAAAATAAACATATACCTTTTATTATTCCAAAATCACTATTTTGGAAAAATAAAACAAATTCTAAAATCAATATTTTAGAAAAATACATTAATTTTAAATTTTCAAAATCATTATTTTGAAAAATAAAATTATTTATCTCAAAACTAATTTTGAGAAAATGCTTTTGGGTTCCTTCTCTGGCAATGAAAACGGCAATCCCGCTGGCCGGTCAGCAGGTAGGGGTCAAGGGGGCAGCGCCCCTGTGGAAATTTTTTTATTTTACTGCCTCTTATCAAATGAGATTTTCCCTTTCAAAATTCTATTCCAGATTTTTTTTAAAAAAAAATAGATGGAACATCGCAAACAGAGTAGAAGTGGTGCCGGTTTGAAGGCCAGAGCTGGCGCCTACTCTGTTTTGGTTTTTAAAAAAAATTTCTCTTCCAAAAATGATTTTCGGACATCGCGAACAGAATGGAACCAACGCCAGTTTGGAGGCCAAATCCAGCGCTGGCTGTAGTCGGGAAATGACTGCGATTTTTCAGAAAAATTTTCCAGAAACAGTTTCTGGTGCCCTAATCTTCTGCAATAGATCAGTGAGAACAATTCTCAACAGAATTTTCTGGTTTGAAGCTCAAAACAACAACCAATTTATTAGTTTAAACAAAACAAAATAGAAAATCAAATTCACAAGATGAAATGGAGGGCAACAACCATGTTCAAGAAAATGTTTTTCTATAGAAAATTTTCAGCACATAAAGAAAGCACCTTTCGAATTATGCTATAACCTTTACACAATCATATTGTGCTACGGACCCTACCCATAATGTTCGAAATAATTTCGACTCGAGTGAAAACAATTTTCATAGCAAACAAAGATAAACACGAATACATGAAAATAGTTTTTCATATCGAAACAATATCCGTAAACCACACATAGCATGTCTCTGATACCACTGTTGGGTATCTCAAGCTCATATCCTATACGACGCAGTGGAAAATAAAACAAGATACCATCCTAGGACCCACCTATGTGTGGAAAACAAGACATAAAGATAATAAAGTTAGCAACTTTTTACCTATGTTTGATCGTCCAAAGAACAAAATTTCTTCTTCAAGTTGAGGCGCAATCCAGCAATCCTCCTGATCTAACTTCACGAGAGTTGAACGTCTAATCACTATAATCACAGTGTGTAATTATCTCTAACAGTAATTCACACAGAGGAATACTCAAGCATGAAGTTTTCTGTGCTAGCAGAAAATTTAAGTGGCAGTTAGGGTTGTTTCTCAAGAACAATCGAGAGAGAGAGAAGAAAGAAGGTTGTGTGTTGCCTAGAGTGTCCGTTTTTCAACCTTTGCTAGGGTCTCTATTATATCATATATATAACCAAAAAATCCTGCTAAAACTGAGAATTCTAATCCTATTAGAATTCCCTAATTATAATTGGAAACATTAAGTTCTCACAATTACAATTTGAACCATAAATTATAACTAATTATAATTTGTCCACAACAACTTTTCTTTCTCCCAATTAACCCCGCTATGTTATTAAATAACATCTTAAGTATATAATCCTCTATTGTGTATGACCTATTAGGCTTCCCAGTCAATTGGTAGAAAACATGAATTAATCCAAACGTCTTTGAGATTAATAATCCATAATTAATTAGAATTAATTCTATTAATTCTAATAAGGATTGTTTTATTAATTCATCAATTAATAAACCCATATTCCCAGATCATGAGCGGTATCTAGCAACACATCATGACCACCCAAGAGTCCAGGAAGTCAAGTGGCTTGACATGAACCCTTCAATAACAAACTTCAGTGCAATTAATTCCCTTCACCATACAATATCTCATTCGGTTTGGAGTACGGAATTAGTGTCAACTCCCTCCAGAATTAATTCTGGCCCGAATACAATAGTGCTTGTACGGGAACCCATTATTCTAGATGTGTATCAATTGGAACTATTTCCAATACACAATCGCCTTGGCCAAGGACTTCTCGAGTAGTAATTCCTACAAGTGGCCGTGAGATATTCGCCCCTATTATTAGGAGTGGTGAATCCTTTATTGACCCTCTCAACTACTTTCATTTACCTCACAATGTACCCAATATCCATCCCATAGGTGGCCCTCAATTGAGCTCCAAAGATTGGAATCAAAGTACAAAGCTCAGCAAACAAAGTATCTTGGAGATCTCAAGTCTAAGGATACTTGCACATTTACTATATTGAGATTATATCACTGGCACTAAATAGTTATCCATGTAATTATCTCAAAGCTAGTTCATCCAATGAACTTGTTCCATTAACAAGCATCCATGTGTTAACTTTGAGTATCTCAATACTTACGGATATGAGAACCACCGCTAGATCAAATCTGGAAGTCTAACACATGTTAGTCTTAACACATTAATGATGTCCTGTCTCATTAATACTACGACTAGGGACTATTTAAGTACTAACACTATACAGTGTAGTAGGAATCTCATATCATGATCTCTATCATGAATTCCTTAACACAGTGTTGTCCTAGGGATTTTATCAAACTGTTATATTACTTAAAAGTAAACAAAAAAAACTGTAAGAAAAATAATGCCTTTTATTAAAATAAAATATGTCATTTACAATGTAGAAGTGATTGCCTATAGGGCACAACACTAAAAATTGGGTCTTTGGCCATGAAATATGGTTCATTGTAGTCTATGTGTCCTCTGTGAAAATTGTTTCACATGAGCATGTTTAACTGAAAATGTTTTAGCCCTTCTCTTGAAATTGTTTCAAGAATTTTTGAGTTTTTTCTTATGCCTGAAAACCATTTCATGTATAAGGTTGAATTATAGAAATTATTTCTGTGAGTGTATCCTATGAAATTCGTTTCAAGTGTGGGCCTTTGTTATGTTCTGAAATTGTTCAAAATATAGCCTATTTGTGAAAAGAAAAAAAAAATGATTCTGTGAGCTTTGGTTGCAACGAGCATGGCTTATGTAAAAGTTACAGGAGGTGGTTTCAAATGAGAATTTATGTTGCTTTGATTCTTCTTGAATCGAGAATTCATGGTGTTAATTTTTCTTGCAAAAAAATCAGTTTTCTGGGTCATTATGTTATGTAATTTAAAACAAGGAAATCGTATTTTTTGAAACTGTATTTTGTTCCTTTTGTTCTGTTTTCGTTTTACTAGATAAAAGATCAATTTGAATGAGCTCATAGAACAGAAAAATTGGAATGTCTTAGAGAATTGTTCTCTAAAATTGTGGCAAAAGTCTTCAAGAATTTTTCCAAAAATTATTTCTGGGGAAGACAAAGAGAAAAAAAATTTAAAAAAAAATTGTTTTGGCCCCAAGCTGCCGGCTCACTAGAAACTGAGTTGCGGCTTGAGGCATAAATTTCTCAAGCTTCGCCTGGATTGGGCTTCCACTCACTGGATTGTTTCAATGCAATCCCCGGGAGGCATTGAACGGGAGGCATATTCAATGCCTCCCGCAGATGCAGTTTTTTTTTTTAAAAAAATTCCCTTTTTCCCCCCTATTTTGTCTTCTTGTGAAATAACAAGTACACGATTTGTCTTCTAGCGAAGTGGCCCACGGTTCAAGTTTTTGTTCTTTTCATCAAGTGCCCATTTTTCCCAAAGTTTCCTTTTTGGGACTAACATATATTTTTCCAACAAAAAAAAAATAATCTTGTGTTTGGAAAATAATATATTTTTTAAAATTATGATTTTAGATTATATATTATTTTAATTCCTCAAATATGATTTTTAGAAATTAATATAGTTTCTAAAATATTGATTTCAGATTATATATTATCTTAATTCCTAAAATATAATTTTAGCAATTAATATATTTTCTAAAATATTGATTTTAGAATTTATTCTATTTTTCTAATCTAGTTATTTTGGAATTAATATATTTTCTAAAATATTAATTTTAGAATTTATTCTATTTTTCCAAAATAGCGATTTTGGAATTATTTGCTATGTTTAATTTTATTTTGAGTATAAAATTAGTATGGTGGTTTGGTTATGGACTATAGACCCAATTAAATTGTTCATGCATTTTATTGCTTTAGTTTTGAAAAAAAAAAAAATAGGGCCTATGAGTCTTGCCTTCTCTATTTTTCTTGTGTAAATTTCTCTTCTCATCTAACTCCCCTCGAATGTAACTCGATGTTTCTTTATTAGAATTTTATGTAATTAGATTATACAGTTTAGATATAATAGAATTTATTACAAGTTCAGGGAGAAGATGACCAAGACCAAAAGAAGGATGGTAATGTTTTCTTCCTGTATCATTCATGAACAATTAGATTTAACCAAATTAATTTCCTTTTTGGCTCAAGAAAATTAATACAGTAAAGTCTATAACCAAACCACATTATTATTTTGCAATAAATGGATATGATTATATTATGCATGTTGTGTGTAAGACACAAATATCACAAATCCCTCAATTAAAAATTAAACATAATGCTTTCCATTAATATAGTAAGAATGAGTCTTTTTTCGAGATCAAGTTGTTGGGCTAACCTAAACCTACTTGACATTGGGCATGTTCAAGCTATGGAATTTTAAATTCCCGATTAATGGGTTGGGTTTAGCTAATTTCTTTATCCTAGTTAGGCTAACTCAAGCATAAAGAAAATTAAAGGCAAGATTGGGTTAGCTTAAAAGCTTTAAGATTAAAATATGTTAATCACTCAATGATTCAAAATTACATACGATGTAATTGGTATTTGATATCTACCATTGAACTTAAGGGTGGCTTGACCCAACGTCATTTTTGAGGAATTTGGATACCGGTCCACTAGGAAAGCTTACAACAGGCTTTCCCGAATCAATAGAGGGGGCTATTGATTTGAGTAAAATAGTGGAATAATAATGCACTTACTTAAAAACCTAATTATTTGAATTACATGTGCATATATAGTTAGATAATGTTCTCTATCTTTATATCTAGGTTATCTACATCATGTCGACCAACCTAAACCTACGTAGCATCTTGGAAACTAATAAACTAAATGAAACAAACTTCCTCGATTGGTATAGAAACTTGAGAATTGTTCTCAAGTTGAAAAAGTTGCTCTGCGTGTTAGAGGCTCCTATTCTGCCACCATCAGCTTAAGATGCTCATACTGATAAGCATGTTGTCCACAAGAAGCAAAAAGAGGACAGTGACACGATATCCTGTGTGATATTGCATCAATGACCCCTGAACTGCAAAAACAGCATGAGCATGTGGATGCTTAATCAATTATCTTACATCTTCGAGAGTTGTTTGATGCCCAAGCCAGAACAAAAAGATATGAGATATCAAAACAACTGTTCCATTCAAAGATGGCTGAAGGTACTTCTGTGGCCACTCATAGACTGAAGATGTTGGACTAGATTAAGAAGTTCGGGTCTTTTGGTTTTGTGATAGGTAATTAATTAAGTATTGACTTAATTCTACAATCTTTACCAAGTAGTTTTTCACAATTTGTGATTAATTACCAGATAAACAAGATTGAGTCCATTATACCCAAGTTGATCAATTTACTCAAAATTATGGAGTCCTCCATGAAGAAGGAATCCAATGCAATTATGTTGGTAGAATCTTCCTCTTCTAAGAAGAAAGTTCCTAAAAAGAAGAACAAAGCTCCCACTAAGTCAAAGGTAGTATGAAAAAGAAGGAAATAGTCATCAAAGGCCCATGCCATCATTGTGGAAAGATGGGTCATTGGAGGCGCAACTGCAAAGCCTACTTGGAGACTGTCAAGGAAAAAAAAACAGAAGGAGAAGCCTACAGGCACTTCTACTTCTATTCCTGGTATGTTTATGATTGAGATTAATACTACCTTTAGAAATGAGATATGGGTATTAGATACTGGATGTGGATCTCATTTTTGCAATAACTTGCAGGGATTAAAGGACAGTAGAAGGCTTGAGAAGGGTGACGTAAACCTACGTACTGCAAATGGAGCAAAGGTTGATGCACTTGCTGTGGGGGCTTACGAACTACACCTGCCTTCAGGATTAGTTTTAGAACTTTAAAACTATTATTTTGTACCAGTTTTATTGAAAAACATTATCTCAATTACATGTTTAAACTTGTATGGATTTCATTTAATTTTTAAGATTAAATATTAATTCTTTTTCATTGAATGATATTCATTATGGTTCTACAAATTTAATTAATGGTTTATATGTTCTAGACATTAATAATCTAATCCTTAATGTAAACAATAAGAAATCAATGATAGATAATTTAATCTCATCTTATTTATGGCATTGTTGTTTAGGCCATCTAAATGAGAATAGCATTTCTAAGTTACACAAACTAGGTGACTTAGGGTCATTTGATTATGAATCATATGGCACATGCGAGTCTTGTTGACTTGGTAAAATGGCTAAAACTCATTTTTTTGGAAAATGAGAAAGGGTCAAAGAGTCATTAGAACTTATACATTCTGATGTATGTGGCCCAATATCTATACAATTAATAGGAGGTTTTCACTATTTCATAACCTTTATCGATGATTATTTAAGATGTGGATATTTGTATTTAATGAAATACAAATCTGAAGCTTTTGAAAAGTTCAAAGACTTCAAGAATGAAGTAGAGAAATAACTTGGGAAAAGTATTAAGACTCTAAAATTTAATCGATGAGGTGAATACTTAAGCCAAGATTTTCAAGATTATCTAAGAGATAATGGGGTATTATCTTAATGGACTCCACCACATATACCTCATAATAATGGTGTATTTGAGAGAAGGAATTGAACCCTTCTAGACATAGTACGGACCATGATGGCTTCTGCAAATTTATCAAAATCATTTTGGGGGTATGTACTAGAGACTTCTGTTTGTGTTCTAAACATAGTTTCAAAAAAAAAACTATTGATACTAACCCATTTGAGATGTTCCTTAGCAAGAAACCAAAATTATCTCACTTAAGAGTATGTGGTTGCCCTGCCTTTGCCAAAAGGCCACAGTCAGACAAACTTGATGGTAACTCTGACAAGTGTTTATTTGTGGATTATCCGAAAGAATCTTTCGAATATCACTTCTATCTCCCCCTCTGAAAACAAAGTGATTTTTTCGAAACATGTTGTCTTCTTAGAGAAGGGGCACATGCTTAAAGAGGACAGTGGGAGTAAGATTGAACTTAGTAAAGTTCAAGAAGAACAAACAATCAAGGATCAACCGTCTAATCCCACATTTATTGAGAGAATAGATGAACTTTCAACTACACAAGAATCTCGTAGATCGAGTAGGATACGTGTGGCACCTGAGATATATGGATTTCTCATTAGTGACCACAATGACGTATTGCTCATAGAAGATGGTGAGCCTACTACTTATAAGGACGTTCTGAATAGTTCAAAATCTGACAAATGGCTTAAAGCCATGAAATCAGAGATGGATTCTATGTATGATAACCAAGTATGGACTTTGTTGATCCACCCAAAGGAATTAAATCTATTCGGTGCAAATAGTTTTTCAAGAAGAAAACTGACATGGATGGTAATATAGTTACCTATAAAGTGCAACTAGTGGCTAAGGGTTATCGTCAATAGTATGGTATTGACTATAATAAAACATTCTCACTAGTTGCTATGCTAAAATCTATCAGAATACTCCTAGTCATTGCCTCTCATTATGATTATGAGATATGACAAATGGATGTGAAAACAACTTTTCTAATTGAAAAACTAATTGAGGAAGTGTATATGACATAACCTGAAAGTTTCACGTCCAATGATGGCACAAAAATGTGTAAGTTGCAAAGGTCTATTTGTGGACTTAAACAAGTTTCTAAAAGTTGAAACATCAATTTTAATGAAATAATTAAAGAGTTTAGTTTCATTTAGAATATGGATGAAACTTATGTATAGAAGAAGGTTAGTGGGAGTGCAGTAGTTTTCTTATTACTTTATGTAGATGACATATTGTTAATAGGAAATAATGTAGCTGTCTTTCAGTTAGTAAAAGTTTGGTTGTCTAAGAAATTCTCCATGAAAGAGCTTGGAGATGCAACCTATATTCTTAGAATTAGGATCTATAGAGATAGGTCAAAGAGGTTACTAAGTCTTTCACAGTCTATATACATAGACAAAGTGCTAAAGAGGTTTAGCATGGATCAATTCAAAAGAGGATTCTTACCCATATCTCAGAGGATAAGCCTTTCAAAGTTGATATCTCCAAAGATAGAAGTTGAAGGAGACCATATAAGTAGGATTCTATATGCTTCAATAATTAGATCATCATGTATACTATGATATGTATCAAGTCCAATGTATCATGTGCTCTCAGTTTGACAAGTAGATACTAATCTGACCTTGGTGAGGGGCCATTAGGTAGCTGTGAAGAATATCTTTAAGCACTTGCGAAGGATTAAGGATGTATTTTTAGTATATGGAAGAGGTGATGTGAACATAAACAGGTATACTTGTAACACCCCGCCTTTACTTTCGATTGGCTACTATTTGTAATAGGATTAGAATTTGTATTGATATTCAGAACAAAAGTTGATCGGTGTATTAAGACGAATACTTTGGTGAAATAAAATTTTGTCGGAACCTGAATGTAATTATTAGATTTGTTCTACCCGTACCCTAAATTTTTGAAAGGCTATTATTATTAACAAAATAAAAATTTTAGGGTACTCTAGAAAGAGAAATTGATCAGTGCAATGAAACGCACGTTTTGGTACGAATTATGCTACCCGAGGTATCGGGGACATTTTTGACATTTTGATCGCACCCGCGACTTTGACCACAAATTTGACCAAGTAAAGAATGAATTGAAGAATTTAAGCGTTACCAATGGATTCAGTGAAATTTTTGGAGTTGAATGGCGAAATAAAATATTTTTCCGTTATGAACCCGATTTTGGTTATTTCTGAAGAAAATAGGAAAATGCGGTTGAAAAATAGGATGTGTGGCTTCTTATGATTGGTGGCCAAGGACAAGTGTCAAATAATAAGAGGATTCATGAAAGATTCATGCAAGACTTCCTAAATAAGCTTTGCAAAATAAATGAAGAATGATGTTTAATTTTGTTATTGGAACACATCACTCGTGGGCACACTTGATTAAGGTCTTAAGCACTATAATTGGCTAATATTCAGACCAAGAGAAGATGAATGAATGGCTGGAAATTGGCCAAGAATTTTGTGGGCCATTCAAGGAGAAATAAAGGAAAATTTTGTGGAGGAAAAGTGGTTGGTGTGTAAAAATCCTATTGGAACACACTTAAATATATCCACCATTCAATTAAACTAAAACAAGACATGAAGGGCCAAGATTTGAGGGGTGAATGGCAGTGGAAAAGGGCTGATAAACAGCCTAAATTTTGACAGCCAAGAGAAGGAAAAACCAAGAGAAAAAGAGATCAAATAAGAAAAAACAAAAAGGCTAGCTAGTGTGTATTCTTGGTGTACTAGGTGAAGCTTTGGTGTTCTTGGAGAAAATCACACCAAATAGCCTCAAATATAAGGTAAAACCCTACCTTACTTGAATTAAAGTTCTTTTTAGGTGAATGATGATTGTGATGATGTGAATTTTAATATAAAAACATAACTTTCATGTATTGATTTCGGATCAAAGCTAGGGTTTGTGAACTTTTGTGTATGAACTTTATATATACTTGTATATGTGTCGGCTGCTTAAGGGCCTTTGAATGATGTTTTGTATGAGGAAGAACGGAATAATTATGATAGCTTAAAGGCTTATTTTTGGTTGAAGAGGTGATGATCAAAGTAGAGTAAAAATGGAATTTACTTGGTTGGGAAAAATGGTTCAAACTAGCTTTTAATTAAAAGAGATGAATTTGTATTGAATAAGTGTGACTTTTGTGAGCTACTGGAAATCTAAAAATTCAGAATTAAAGATGATTTGAAGGAGGATTGAATGAATTAATGGTTCCAAGGTGCTAAAGGCTAAAGGAACATAAAGGAAAGCATGAATAGTAAAATTGAGACAAAACTATTAGGGCTGTTTTTGCCCAATAACATGTTACTGGAACTAGAACTCTAAAAATAACCTATACAAAATTAAATTTAAGAGTCTTACGGTCACTTTGGTATATCATAGAGCCAAATCGGAGTTGTGAATTGAAAGTTATGTCCAAAACAAAATTATGTGTCAAAACAGCAAAATTTCATAATTTTGCTTAGAACATGGACGAATTTAGGAATGATTAATTGTGTGATTTTGGATAAAATAATTGGGGAAAGATGAAGTGAATCCCTTGTTTTTGAAGGAAGAAAGGATATGAAAAAGGAAAAATGAAAGAATCAAACAAACGATGAAAAAACGACGAGAACGAAAATGGAACGTTTTCCTTTACTGTCGACTAACCGTTAGCGGCTAACCGTCGGCCCCCGTCAGCTAAACGTTGGCTGGACATTGGCTACCCGTCGGCCACGTCAGTTGGATGTCTTCTACCTGTCGGCTATTTTTCGGCCAAACACAAATTGACTCGAAAACGATGTTGGGTGTAGGTTTAATGACAAACGGCCAACGGAACATCGAAAACAGTAGAAACGAAAATTAAATGGCCATGAACGGAAAGAGTTGCTTAGGATACGAGGTGAGTCCCTTAGATTTCTAAAACTAGTGTGCTTTGTTTTTCCATAAAATGCTATGTTATATACTGTTTTTGAAATCCCTAAATATGTTTAAGGTTTATCTTAGCAAGAATTATTTTATGCCTTTTTAGGCTTGATTGAACATCATAATTGGCTTGGAAACCTTACTAGATAATTAAAGTATGAATTTTGTGAATTTAGTTTTTTTTGGATTACATGTTTAGGATTTTCGAAAAATAGTAAATTTTAGAATCAGGTATTCATAAATTAACTGAAATGTCTTTATTAGAACATTTTATGAAAATATGTTTGAAAATTTTGAATTTAATCCTCTTTTGGGATTAAAATTTTGAATTTATTAAAATGAGGTTCTTTTGGAATCGGGTATTTGAAAAATGATCCAAATGTCCTTATCGAAATGTTTATGAACACTTTTGGAAACGAGTATACGGTAACTGACCAAAATATCCTTATTGGAACTCTTGTGAATATTTTTCAAATCAGATAAGGGTAAAATGACCCAAATACCCTCAAAAAGTCTTTTGGAATCGGGTATGCAAAAAAATGACCTGAATACCCTTGAAAATGACTTTTGTGATCGAGTACGGGAAAAATGACCTAGACACTCTTGGAAACACGTTTTGATGAGTGAATAGAACTCTTTATCCTGATTCAATGATTTTGAAAATAATCTCTCGTGATGAGATTGACTTTTGAAAAATGACCTTTTGATCCCTAAAATTATTTTATTGGCCTGGTGTACCATGAAATGAATTGATTAGCTCTATAGAGTCTATGTGAATGATGAACTGACTTGCGAGTTAGTGGGATCAAATTCTGAAAAATGTGATTTTGCCCCAAAAATATTTTAATTTGAAAATCCTACGGGATCAGAAAACCCTCTGGCCTGGTCAGTCAGACGGGGTTGATATTGTTAACGTTGAGTACTTAGCAAGAATTTTGATCTTTGTACTAACCTACGTTAGAGTTAGACGACCCTAGCAACCTAGCCTAGTTCTAGGGATTGTCTTGCTCCAAACGGGGTGACAGGACATTGAGATGAGTCGTCCTGGCTAACCATTTAGCACCTGGCAATTGCCGCATTTGCGGGCGCTTCTTGATTTTGAGTCATTCGTTAGATGCCGGGCGGGAACACTCAGTGTGTCTAACTCCTTGCCACCTCGATGGTGATTGACATTAAGATTGGGACCCCTAGCTTACAGTGGTAAGTAAAAGATTGTGTGCTATGGTACACTAGGTATGCTGCGGTATACCTGAGCAGAAGTACGCTGCGGTGTACTTATTTCGGCGATGCACGATTGAGTTCTGGAGGCTACGGTCTCAGTACAATGATGCGTGGCACCGAAGGCAAGGACTGCGGGACTTGCATACAAGCCGACCTTCTGTTGGAGAAGTGCCTGTAATTTGAAAACTGGGGCAATGATTTGAAATTTGAAATAAAGTTTTCCAAAAATAATTGAGTTCTGAATAAGCTCTTCTTTAAAGAGTTTTAGAATTGTTTCCAATGAACAAATGATATGTTATTCCACAAAAGTTTATGTACCCTGTACTTTCATAAAGCACTAGCACACACGAGACTCATTGGGTGATTTGTCACTCACATGTGTCTTTTATCTTACCTTTTGTAGGATCCAAAGCTGAGCAGATCTATCGATAGACGGTTGATACCACAGACTCGGTAGTTTAGGTCTGGATAACTTCCCCTTTGATCATGTACTGTATTCTGTTATAAATAGAGATGGCATATATGAGATTTTCTACTTTATATATGTGTGTGTCCATCAGAGTGATATATTATTGGTTCTTGACCTTATATATGTATTTACTCTGTTGTTTTTGTTATAAAGACCCCTGGTCAGGGAAACTGGACAGGGCGACACCCGGTGTTGATATGCTTCCGTTGCTGTTTTTAGTAGGGGTGTTACAATACTGATGCCAATTTTTAATCTAATAAAGATAATTTCAAATTACAGTCTAACTAAGTGTTTACATTATGTGAAGGGGCAATAAGTTGGAAGAGTTCCAAACAAGATACTATTGCCAACTTAATGACTAAAGCTGAGTACATCGCTGCTTTTGAAGCAGCTAAGGAAGCTGTTTAGATCAAGAAGTTTGTGATAGATCTTGGAGTGGTTCTTAGTGTTGTTGAACCAATATATCTATATTGTGACAACAATGGAGCTATTGCACAAGCAAAAGAGCCAAGGTCTTACCAACGATCTAAGAATGTACTCTAACGTGTTCATTTGATTAGGGACATCATAGATAGACAAGATGTAAAGATAGAGAGAATTTTCACAGATGAAAATATAGCTAACCCACTTACAAAAGCACTATCCCAAAAGAAACATTACAAATATGTTAAGTCATTTGGTATTAGATACATGAATGATTGGATTTAGTACAAATAGGAGTTTGCTAGTATTATGCCCTAGATGCAATCACATGTATTCTATATATTGTGCATTATTAATAAAACAAGACATTCTTTATCTTTTAGTATGTTTTATTTATACTTTCATGTTAAATAAAATCCTAAGCACAACACTATGTTAAGGAAATCATGATAGAGATCATGATGTGAGGTTCCTACTACACTGAATAGTATTCATACTTAAATTATCCCTAATCATAATATAACTAAGATATGACATCATTAATACGTTAAGACTAGCACATGTTATACTTCTTGATTTGATCAAACAATGATTATCACATCCGTAAGTATTGTGATATTCAAAGTTAACACGTAGATGCTTGTTACCTGAACAAGTACATTGGATGACCTAACTATGAGATAATCAAAATGATAACTACTTAGTGTCAGTGATAGAATCTCATCATAGCAAATGTGTAAGTATTCTAAAACTTGAGATCTCATTGGTACTTTATTTGCTAAGTGTTAGACTTTGATTCCAATCTTTGGAGTTCTGACAAGACCACCAATAGGATATATATTGGGTACAACATAAAGCAAGCGTAAGTAGTTAAGATGATCAATAAAGGATTCACCACTTCTAATAGTATAAGCGAATATCTCACGGTCACTTATAGGAATCACTACTCGAGAAATCCTTGGCTAAGGCAATTTGTATTGGAAATGGTTCCAATTGATACATATAATGAGTAGTGAATTTCGGGAACAAGTACTAAAATATATTCGGGCCAAAATTAATTTATTATTCTAGAAAGGAATTGGCACTAATTCTGTACTTCAAACTGAATGAGGTATTGTATGGTGAAAAGAGATATTACACTGTTATTTGCTATTGAAAAGTTCATGTCAAGTCACTTGACTTTTGAATTTTTGGATGGTCATGATGTGTTGCTAGATACCGCTTATTTATTAGTTAAAGAGTTAATAAATTAATCTTTATTAAAATTAATAAGTTAATTCTAAAATTATTAAGGATTATTAATCATAAAGATGTTTAGATTAATTCATATTTTGTTACCAATTGACCGAGAAACCTAATAGGTCACACACAATAAAGGATTGAGTGCTTAAGATGTTATTTGATAATATTACAGGGTTAATTGTAAAAAGAAAAAGTTATTGTGGTCAAATTATAATTAGTTATAATTTGTGAGCTATATTGTAACTAACAATAATCATAATAATAATTGGTAATTAAGAATCAATCTACATTATGGATTCTAATTACAAAAATTTATGCGAATGATATATATCATTAGATAGACTTTGTGGGGATTATAATTTGAGAATTACATAGGTTTTTTTTTTTTTTTTGAAAAAACCGAGAGCTCCATTCGTCTTCTTCTTCTAGAGAAATCACAAAAAACCCTAGCCACCATAATTAGTTTTGATAGCACAAAACTCTAGTGACTCTTGAGCACCATTCTTGTGTGGACTATATTGGAGGCAATCCTACACTTGGATCGCAGTGCTTTCACGGAACAAAAGAGAAGACATTCTCTTTGGTTGGCTGGACCGCGCCTTCTAGGCGAAATGAGTGATCCATTAATCAAATACACATGAACAAGATTTGGAAATCTTGCAAATAAACAGCCTAAGATAAGAATGTTCCAATCAAGAAGCTTTATGGACCTTACAAGACAGCCCTAAAGATTTAACCACCTTTTGGTGATAAGAGAATTTGAATTTCTCTGAGATTCCAGAAGCTTCAAGATGATTTGGAGAAGGATTTCATCAGAAGCTTTTGTCATATACGAATTTGGGAATGGTGAAATGCTGGTTCTTGTTGGGTTTCAGCATCAAAGTTGCTTCATTTTGGACTTGGGATTGTTTGGTGAAAAAGCAGAGGCACATGTTGAAAAGTACATTGTTGAGAGCCTTCTTGTTTTCCAAACACAACTTTAGCGGAGAGTTGGCGTTGGTTTTCTGAGGGGAACACGACATCATTTTACGTTTCTCTGCAAGAGTTGTTGCTTCTTCTCCACTTGTCTTCACCTTGTTTCCTCTGCTTTGCATCCATTCACCCCTCCTCTGAAAATATTTTCCAACTAAAAAATGAGCCATTTTTTGCTGTTCGGTCAAGATGTCCTCTTCATTTTTTTTTTTTTTTTTTGTGTGCCTATAATGCATCCTATTCCATGGATATAAAACCATTACTAGCTCACTTACCCATCTTCACCAGAAAATAAGATACAGATATAGTAGAAAGCTGCGTTTTGTTTCCCTAAATAAGAAATATAAATAGCAATTTGCATAGAAAATATACATTGACCAATGGAAATAGTCATAGAAAATCTGCATTTTGTTAATACTACTCTTGTAGATTGCAATGGCAAGTATAGTATTTTCCAGACTGCAGGTGTTGAAGTTCCTAGCCATCTTTGAGGCTTAAGATGCAGTAATGAGACATCCTGTATCAACTAGGAATTTTTTCCAGATTGCATATGGAAAGTATAATAAGCCACAGACATTACCTATAAAAAAACTAATAGTAAAACAATATGTGCTAGTTGTGATAGTAATAGTAAGGCACATGCATGTAATTGATATGTCTTGGTGATCCTACTTATAGAAAATTTAATTCATGAACCCAGTGTACTCATGAATGTAGAAGTGCTACACGAATACCCTGGGTTCTGTCCTAAGAAGGAAAAGGGATCTCAAGTCTTATTTGTTGCCAAGATAGAATTGTTTCACTTGGATATTTTATATATTTGGACACTAAGGTTTGAAGACTGATGAGATATTCTGGTTTAATAACTACTACATTTGATTGAAAGCTTTCCTCATTGTTTCAGTATCTTCTTTTTTTCCTCCAAAAGGTTGTTTTATCGTGCTACTCATATAGATTTCAATGATTAGAGTAGGTGATCAAGGGACTTGATGAAGGGATCTTGAGCATGAAAGTTGGAGGCAAAGGCAGATTCTACATTCCAAGACCAGTTAGTGCTTTGCAGTTGTCCTTGGTTTTTTTTTTTTTTTTTTTACATTTACTATGATCTGGAATCACAAACATGCTTAGATATCTAGCAGCACCATCCTACTTTGGGAAACTAATGAGATGAAGAAATTATAGAACTGATCTTCTAAATTGTCCAGTTCTAAATTAAATATTAACATATTTAAATTGAAGCAAAGTTCTTGAAATCTGTTACCATGTTCAGTTTGGAAATTGCTCGACTTTTCTAGTTAATTGCTTTAACTACTACATTTACAGCTTATGCTTTAAATAAGAACAAAATTTCTAGACTTAGTGTGTCATGTAGATGGGACATGTAAATGTAAACTTTCCCTTAATTGTGTGCATTCTTTATTTGCTAAAAAAAAGTGTAGAGAGAGATACTCTCAAGTCTCTTGAGTTCACTTTTCGTTCTTGATATCCATGGCTGATCTTCAAGTTGCAGTGAATGTTAACGTCTACCTTGTTGGTTAGTTATCCTCTATTTCTACTTATGTGGTTTTTGTTCACTGTGTGGCTATATTGTATGTGTTTGTGTTCTGGAATGCTACTTCTCTTGCCTACCCGAATATGAACTCTAGACAGTTTGCTATTTTTGTGGTACATTTGTTACTTGGTTAGGCTAGTGGCATATGCAATATGAGTCCTGTATGATCATGGTTGGGTTGGTGCTGTTGTTATCCTTCTTTCTCCCTTGTTATCCTCCCTTACTCTCCTATAAGTTTGTGGTATCATTGCCGATGATATCCTAGCCTGTGGTGCTGTTATATGATAATCAGTTGGATAGAAAATTGTTGGCTGAATGTAGTGGGTTGTGTGTGCATATCCTTCTCGTTTGGGAACAACTGATGTCTTTTGGTTTAGCCTCTCTCCCTAGTTATCTGATAAGCCATCAAACGGGTTTCTTTGATCTTCATAAACCACTATTTTCATGTGAATACCATTTTGTCTGTCCCTTCTGCTGGTTTCTCAGATGCGGTATTCTGCCTAGGAATTATATCTGATTTTAAACTTACCTAACCCATCTCTCTTTTGACGTATAATCCTTCAGCTCGTAGCTTCTTTCCATAACTGTCAGTTAGTTAGTTTACCAAACCCGGGAAAACATTATCCTATCTCTAGGTGTCAGTCATCTTTCCTCTATCTGTTTGGCTATATCCGTTTTTATCTTGATCTGAGGGCCTGGACCTAATGGTCCAAACTAAATGTCGTAAACAAGGTCACAAAGAGGGGGTTGTATTAGCTATATTACCCAGGGCAGGCTCACCAAATAAGTCTATGGAGCTGCCTAATGTGAACCCCCCAACTCTCTCCCAGCTTTTCGAATCGAATTCCTCAATCCCTACCACCCCTCTGTCATCTATCCCTCCAGTTGGAGTGAACCAACACCAAGCCCAGAAACATCCAAACCCTCTTGCCCAGTGTTTATCTAGTTGGGGAGCATGAACCCTGAAGTTCCTGAGACCTCTGTCTCTCCTGAACCCTTTATGGGGCATAACACAAACTCTCAACCGAAACCACTGTCCCCTCCCAAACCTTTGGACTCCAATCAAATAACTCATACTTGGTCTAATATTGTGAAAGGGAACCGTGTGCAGTAGAATGGAATGAGACTAAGCCATATTCCCAGCCCAGGTAATCTTATTGAGATTGATGCAACGGACTTAGTGGATGCTGAGGGCAAGCTGGGTTTCTACCTTGTTGGGATGTTTGCGGGAAAGTTTCCTGGAATGAAAGCAGTCATGGACCTTACTAAGTATTGGGGTGTTCAATCTAAGGTGCACAATCATGCTTCGGGTGGTTGATTTTCCGCTTCAGAACGGATGCCGACAGGCAACAGGTTCTTTATGGGGGACCTTATGCTGTGTTTGGACATTCACTTATGCTCAAGATGATGCCGTCGGAATTTGATTTCTCTCTCGATGAAGTGAGCATAATGCCCATATGTCACGTTTCCAGCCTTGCCTCTGGGCTGCTGGAACATGAGAGCTTTAAGTAAAATTGCCTCTGCTATTGCATTCCAGTTATGACCAATATGCTTACTGCAACATTTGATCGTGTGTCATATGCTAGTGTTCTGGTCGAAATGGATGTGTCCAAGCCTCTAGTGAAAGTGGTGCCAATTCGATTGCCATCGGGTAAGATCAAGCAGCAGGCAGTGAGATTTGAGTTTGCACCGTCCTACTATAGTTTCTGCTATAAATTTGGGCATATCACAGAGGCATGTATAGGGGGAAAATGAAAAGAAAAGAACAGATGGTGGCTCTCACGACTGATAGAATTAACATAGGGTAAAAGGAAAAGACAAATAAATAGACAAGGCCTTTGTCTGCACCAATTGGCAAGAACAAATAGCTGCGATCACCCTCTCCTAGTGTGAAAAGGAATTTACGTAATAATAAAGGGAAACAACATACCAACTGTTTGGATCAGGATAACAGCCACAGCATGCACAGTACACTACCTGTGCCTGTGTACAACAAGCATGGAATGGGCATGACTGCCACCAACGATAAACAAGGACAAAGTGGGGCTGCTGAACATAATGCACCCTCCTCATCTGTTGGACTAAGAGACCAGCTCAGGGATAGAAGATGTCGGTCCAGGGTAAGACGTAGAGGACACCAACAATGGCAATCAAAATCACAATTGAATGTACATTTTGAAAACAAAAATTCTGTCTCTCCTACTAGGACTGAAGGCTGTGTTGACGATGCTCCAAAGGACATGAGGAATGCCAGTAAGGCAACAGTTCAGGCAACAAAATTTATTTGTTCGTTATGGAAGAAATATGCACAACACAGTGTTGACTTGATTAGTGCCCAACGGGCACTAATTAGTCCTCAATGAGAGTAGCATGCGGGAATATTCGAGGGTTTAACATGACCATCAAGCATCACAGGGTTCAGAAGTTTACTTGTAAATATCATGTAGACATTATTGGATTACTGGAAACAAAGCTGACTGTTGTTGGGCTGGACAGTATTATACAAACCAAATTCTCTAATTGGTCGACTATTTATAACTTGGTGGAATCAGATGGTGGTAGAATTGTCATCTTGTGGAATGGTGCAAGGGTGGATGTCCAATTAATCCATTGCACGCCTCAGGCTATTACTTTGCGCATCACATGTAAGATTTCTCATGCTACATATTTCTTCACTTTTGTTTATGCTTACAATTCTATTGTGGCACGTAGAAGTTTATGGGAGGATATTCAGTACTTATCTTCTTCGCTATCTGAGGCATAGATCCTTATGAGGCATTTTAATTCTTATTTACATATAGATGATAAACTTGGCGGTTCATTGCCTTCAACATATGAAATTAGGGACTTTGCATCATTATATGCTGACACTGGCCTGGAGAACCTACCCTATGTCGGGCCACGGTTTACTTGGACAAATTCTAGGGTATGGTCCAAACTTGATAGAGTTATAGGTAATGATGCATGGTTTCAGTGCTCTATCTAGGCATCAGTGGAGTTTTTCCCCATTAGCTGCATTTTTTATCATAGTCCTGCTATTTGGTCAATGGTTGAAAACAGTGTGGGATCAGTACATCCGTTCAGGTTCCTTAATCTTTGGGTTGACTATGAATTGTTATAGAATATTGTAAAAGGGGTTTGGGATCAGCCATACATGGGTTTTCACCAGTTCACCCTCTGTCGTCGGTTGAAAATGCTAAAGCGTGACTTGCGGAGATTGAACAAACTATAATTCTCTCACCTATCTAATCGTGTTGAACAAATGAACCAGGCTGTACTCAATGCCCAACAGCTATTACTTGCCAACCCTATGGATCAGAATCTTATTGCACACTTCAAGGAGTGTAAACTATCGGCATGGCATTTCGCAGAGGCAGAAATGAAGTTCTACCAGCAACTTGCTAAAGGAAGGTATATAGCTCATGCTACAAGAATACTCATTACTTCTTAAACATTGTCAAAAGAAATAAAAAGAGGAGCTTCATCGCTTCGATTCTCAAGGAGGATGGTAGCATGACCGATAGCCCAAAGGATCTTGTTGATGAATTAGTGGATTATTACCGGAAACTTCTTGGGACTAAGGTGGACTGCCAGGGAATCAATGTGGACTTTGTTAAGGCTGGTCCAATGGTACCTCATGACCTAAAGGTGGACTTGGTTAGGGACGTTACTATCCAGGATATCAAATTAGCCTTGTGGGACATTTGTGATTGCAAAGCTCCCGGCCCTGATGGATACTCTACCTTATTTTTCAAGAAAGCTTAGGGTATGGTTGAGCGGAGTCTTTTTGACGCTGTTTTGAAATTCTTCACTTCTAGCAAAATTCTTATGTAGATTAACCATTCTATTATTATCCTGGTTCTGAAATCTAATCACGCTGAGAGGGTGGGTGACTGTCGACCTGTTTCTTGATGTAACGTGGTCTACAAGATTATTTCTAAGATTTTAGCTGACAGACTTAAACTGGTAGTACCTCACCTTGTGGACACTTCACAGTCAGCATTCATACAAGACAAACTCATGACTGATAATATCTTGATGGTTTAGGAACTTATGCATATGTATAGTAGAACAAGAGTTTCTCCTCGATGTACAATTAAGGTGGATCTAAGGATGGCTTATGACTCAGTTAATTGGGACTTCTTACTGGATTTACTTACTGAGCTTAGGTTCCCTCCTCTTTTCGTGAACTGGATTGAGCAATGTATGACTACTACTTCGTTCTCTATTGCTATCAACAAGACTATCCATGGTTTCTTTACTGGAGCTAAAGGTCTGCGCGAAGGGGATCCAGTCTCCCCCATGTTGTTTGTCATTTGCTTAGAATATTTCTCACGGGTTGTCAAAGTGCACACACTTGGGACTTTATTCAACTATCATCCCAAGTGTAATGGCCTAAGGATTACTCACTTTGCTTTTGCGGATGATCTTATGTTGTTTGCTAGGGGTGATTGTTCTTCTATCCGCATTCTCCTTGACTGCCTAGAAGAATTCAAAAGATGCTCGGGTCTTGAAATCAATAAGGATAAGTCCAATATTTATCTTGCTGGGATCCGTACGAATGATCAGGAGAATATTCTAGAAGATACGAGCATACCTATTGGGCAATTTCCGTTCCGCTAGCTCGGCCTGCCAATCAAGAATGGTAAAATTCAGCTTACTTACTACAAACCATTACTTGATCGCATTAGCTCATACATTGGCCGATGATCTGCTCGTTCTCTCTCTTATGCTGGGCGCCTCCAACTGATCCAATCTGTTCTCCAAGGGATTGAGTGTTTCTGGTTGTCTATTCTTCCTACGCCATCTGCTGTTATTTGTCAGTTGGATAGGATGACTAGGGATTTCTTGTGGGACTCAAGAATTCTTTGGTTGCCTGGAAGAATATTTGTCTTCCAAAGACTAAGGGCGGACTTAGACTGCGGAACTTACACACTTGGAATGGAGCGCTACTGTCTAGAATCATTTGGGACATCCAAGCGGAGATACAATCATTGTGGGTTAAAATGGGTGGACCATTATTATTTGAAGGGCAGATCTGTTTGGGAGATCGATCATCACAGGGAACATTCCCCCTTGTTTCGTAGACTGTTAGCAATTAGAGACATGATCCTGGAGCATGAACGGGATACTCACTGTGCGGCTAATCTACTTCATTCTTGGGCCATGTGTACTAATTCTTTCACTTGTCTTGCTTATGACTATCTAAGATCAACTGCTCAGACTGTGTATTGGGCCAATACTATATGGAAGCAAGGACTGACACCCAAACACTCATTCATTCTTTGGTTGTGTGCTAAGGGTAAGCTTAAGACCAAGGATGCACTTGTGTTCAGTCTTGATGACTTGTCGTGTCCTTTATGTAAGGCACATCCGGAAACGACTAATCATCTATTTTTCAAATGCTCAATTTCTGCTACTATTTGGACAGAAGTGAAAAGGTGGCTAAGTTTACCAAATGCTTTGAATTCGGCCAAAGCTTGTCTTAGGTGGTATAAGTGCGCCAATCGTGGTACTTCGTGGTTTACTAAGGCTAAGTCTACTGCTTTGGCGGCCAATTTTTACTACATCTGGTATGCTCATAATAAGGCCATTTTTTAGGGTGCGGTTTGCCCATCGTTGGAGATTGTAAAGAAGATTAAAACACATGTGTACACTGTTATTTTTACTTTGTATCCTAATGTTGTGCCTAGTTTTGAAGACTGTACTGAGAACCACTAGTTTGTAGTCTCCTTGACTGTAAACTAGTAAAACCATGTAAATTCTTTTTTATCAATATTAATTCATTTACATTTGCATAAAAAAAAAAGAACAAAATTTCTTGCCACACCTAAATATTCTAGTTAATTATTTGCTTCAACTGGCAAAGGAAAACAAATCATGACATAGAAGAAAGTTGCAGAAACCTTTTGAGCTTCAACTCAACTCAACTCAATTCAACGCCCAAAAATCCATTGCACATTTTTAAATCAACAACTGACCTCTCCCTAAATTTCCCCCCTAATAATCCATATTTATATAGGCTTCTTTATGACAAAAAAATCAACCTTGTCATTAAACCCATGTGTAAAAATAATCAATACCAAACAAAATAAAAAAAAACCAAATACGTGTGAACCATCAACTAGTAGAAGAAACAAAAACCAAATAAAATAAAAAAGACTAGCTTTTGAAGGAATACATTCCATAGTAGGTCAGGCCGGGAAACCTTTAACCTTGGCAAGCACAAGATCACTGACTTTCGACTGCCGACGAGCCGTAGCAGTCGTGGCGGTGGTAGCTTTCCTAGAACCTTTTCTTCGGGCTTTTCCAATAGAAAAGCTTTAAACCCAGCAATCAAGCTAGACACATGCGCTCAATAACGAAGAAAAGAGGAAAGTTGGGAAGAAAGGAAAACTCGGGAAGGCTGAACAAAGAAAAGGAAAAAGCCGAGAAAAGCAAAGCTATGTCATTTTTCTTTTTTTTTTTTTTTTTTTTTGCTTGTTAAAATTAATGAGATTTCTTTTTTGTATTTAACAATTTAATATGATCGGCATCCATTACATGTAATAGGCATTTTTTATTAAATGAAATTAATCAATTTACTAATTTGATACTTTTGTAATATTTGTTAGAATTCGTGGACTCCTAAACACGAAAAACATCC
The DNA here is from genome assembly GCA_026120185.1 of Voacanga thouarsii. Classification (NCBI taxonomy): domain Eukaryota; kingdom Viridiplantae; phylum Streptophyta; class Magnoliopsida; order Gentianales; family Apocynaceae; genus Voacanga; species Voacanga thouarsii. The sequence goes on from JANUWF010001161.1 coordinate 1,760,869, forward strand.
ACGAATCCCTTCCGAGAACCCAAACCAAACGATTAAGATGATCTAGGGATTATAGAATTATCCCTATTCGGCGTAATCAAGATCTTTGGATTCTAGTTTTTCTGTCGTACGTGCAACTCGAACGATCACCATACGCTGCAATGTGCGAACGCCTTCAATTGGATATACACGGCGAACCAACTCATTATCCTGGGAGTGCTAGTGCCTAAGATTTAAGAGACTTAAATTTTTCTAGTGAATTGTGGCACGGATATTTTCTTTTTTTAACAGAGAGCACTCTTGAGAAGAAGGCTAGGGTTTTCTTTTAAAACCACCCGAACCTATTGGAGTCTAACTCTGATAATATCTTATTATATTTTATTTTAAATTCAAATTCAATTAAAACTGATATGATAAGATTCTGTCATTATTTCAATAATTTAACTAATTAATTTATTGAGTCAGATTATTACAATCTGGACATTATCCAGATACATCGAATATGAGCATATTTCCAGATTCACTGTATCTAATCAATTTTCTAGGTTCGATTAACTTAGACATATTTTCAAACTCATCGAACCTGGTTACCAAAAAAATAACCTAACGAGTTCATTTATTGTATGACCCTATAGGTCATTTAACACTAGTAATGTACCCAAATCACATTTATATGGCCCACTAGTTATAAGTGGTTTCTAGCAAAACATTATAACTATTCAGGTTAAATGAAGATCAGTGATCTCTTTGAACCAAACCATAACTTTATATTTAGTCCTTTTGTCATAGATATCCAGATTAAGCATAAGGCACGGAGCGTGTCATTCTTATTAAGCTTAATCAATTATTTCTTGATCTCATAGTAAACTGTTCAAGCAAATGATATCAATATCTTAAATTGATATATTTGAGCACGACCATACATTTTAACAGTCTAACTTATCAAGGGGCCCATGGATATCTCTCCCATAATTGAGAGGGACAAATTCCTTCACTATCAATCATATTCCTCTCCCTGATTTATTCTATATCCAACAGTGGTCTAATTTATTATATGGTTAAAGACAACTTTAGACAACGTCAAAATATAAAATTTATCAAGTAGGAAACTATGATGAATTTAGGTCAAAGGACTTTTAATATCATTTTGGCTAGAAAATACTTAAGACATGTCCCATGAAGTAGTCTTATAGTAGGTCATGTCCAATACAATGTTCTCTAACATTTATTTTTATTTTAACTTGATGTCACATATATCCATGACCAGTAAAACATAGCCATCAAGTCATAAACATAATAATCTTAATTTATTATTGTTCCACTAATAATAATCGGTCAGGGACAGTTTAAGACTAGTCATTGTATTGATTGTAGGGTTTTACTATCAAGTCACGTACTTGATGACCACAAAACTAAATGCACTATTTGTGATGCCCCAATCCCACATGGGATTAGGATGAGAAGTATGTATGGTATATAAGGATGGGCCTAAGTACCCATTATCAACTTGGGATATCCATTTTGACCCAGCGAGGACGGCGGCCAAGTAGTTGACCGTGGGTGCTGCCAGGCCTATAGTCGCGCTCCCGGGTCCGCAGGCACGGGGCGTAACACTATTCATGAAAAGAAATACCTCGTATTATTACATAATACATAACGACAATAGTATAAGTACAAATTGACTCTAGGGTATATCCCTAACAATATTATCTATTTTTTTCTTTTTTTTTTCCTTTTGCATCTTAGGAGGATGCTTCCGTGTCTCTTTTTTTTTATTTACTTGTTTGTCTTTTTTTTTTTTTTTTTTACTTTTGTTTGTCTCTCGACATTTTCTTAATTAGTATCAATAAGACGTATTTCCCTCAAACAAGGTCCTCAGTAATGCAACATAAAAATGTTTTTTTAAAATTGTTCAAAATGATTTTTATTTTTAGTTTTATTTATTTATTAAAATTTGCCTAGTTTGTTGAAGTAATATCCTCTCTTCTTTATATATACATACATACATATATATATATATATACATATATATATATATATTTATACACACACACACACACACATATATATATAAAACTCATAATGTATAAAAAATCTATGACTTCTATATTAAAGGTTTAAATTAAAAATTACACACTTTAAACTAAATTAGCTTTAAAATATAATTAAATACCTTTGTAATATATGTAACATTAAGATTATTGATATGTATGTAAAAACCTAAATCACACCCTATCTTCTTTAAAAAATAAAAAAAAATAGCATGCCCCTTTATTCTCCCTCCAACATTTTTATTATTTTTTCGACTCCCTCCAAAACACAATTAGGGCACCGCTCAAAACTCCTCCCTCAAAACTCCTCCCATCTTTGTTACTCATATTCTCCATTAACATACAAATTTTTTCCAACACAACTCTTACTTCTCCTCTACAAAAAGAAGACAAGAAGATTTCTCGACACAAAAAAAATAAGGTACATAAAATACATAATTATTTTAAGGATTTTTGTGACTAAAACTTCTACTAGGTCTTCTGCGCAGTCATGGATTTGGTTTTTTTTTTTTTTCTTTTGAATTGCCGTAGTTTTTTTTTTTTTTTTTTTTGCTTTTTTTCTTCTTGAATTTGGATGCTATTGATGGGGTGTATGGCTGCGTCTACGTGTGATTATGTAACATGACTAGAAACAGAAGTTTATATATGCAGCCATAGATTTGGTTGTTTTTTTTCCCCCTTTTGAACTGCCGCAGTGTTTTTTTTTGTTTTTTTTTTGGCTTCTTTTCCTTCTAGAATTTGGATGGTATTGTTGATAGGATGTATGGTTGTGTGTGATCTAGGAATGTAAGTTTATATATGTAGCCATGGATTTGGTGGTTTTTTTCCTTGTGATCTGCCGCCATCTGTTTTCTTTTTCTTTTTCTTTTTTTTTTTTCTTGTTTTCCTTCTGCAATTTAGATGCATGGCCAGGAACATAAGTTTTTTTGGATGCATGGCCAAGAGATTCTTTTGTATTGATTTGCATGTTGTTGGATAACTCTTCTCTGTATTTGTGCCCAATCTTCCCTTTTTTTTCTTTACATCTTTGTAAAGGAAAGAACCAAGTCACCTTTAACCATTCTAACACTAATAAATCCATATAATGTCATAAAGAGTGAAGGAATTTATCCTACAAAATCAACTATTATAAATCATGCAAGCGATTAATTAAGATGAAAAATCACGCACATGTGCAGATGTATCAATCTGACAAATGCAAAGCACAATTGCTATTCATATAATTGTTGTTCAATAAACTGCCTTTTTTACAAGATATAAAGGTAGCATATCTAAACAATATAGCAACTATATTCATGTAGTTGTCTCCCAGCATGTGATAAAGCTTATGTATAGTTGACTCTTTGAATTACAAATATTACTTCACATGCTAGAATGAATACATTTCATTTTATCATGGGTTTTTGCTTTTTCTGGAGCTAGGAACACAGGGTTCTCAATATAACAACTAGAGTATTCACGTATTTCAATATAATGAATTAAGAGTGCTAGTATAGTGCTTTATCAATGGTAAACTTAACTCTTAAAATATAAAGCTTAAGAAAATCTAAAAAGAAATATTGTGGGCATGATTTGAAAAGGTCAAATTAAAGCTTCTATGCTACTGAAGAACTAGACATACACAAGAAATAATAGAGTATGTGCCACATAAAAACTAGGTTCATAGAAGTTCAAGTAGTAAACTTGAGCGTTAGGGTAGGAATACACATATAGATGATCAAAGCACACAACTAAGGCATGATAGAACACCTTAAAAATGCTTCATTGAAGAAATACTAGGGGAACAAACAAAAACTAAAAATGTCCAATAGTATACAACATATCTCTTGTTACACATGAAGTATCTCACAACTCAGTTGCCAAACCACATTAGTGTACTATATCCCATTTTACGAGTTTCATAATCAGTTACACAAGGTGAAGAAACAACTCTAAATGTAATCATCATCAAGTATTTCTACAAATTGGTAAGCATTCTGCGTGTGATTATCATGGTCATGGTAATTCTAATGCTTGCTATATTCATACCTTTATGCATACCACTTGGGGTTCGGGCTATTTTTTATCATTTTTTTTTAAGTTCTATTTTCTCCAGTTGTTACCATCATCAAGCATTTCTACCTTAGTCTTGGTTCTAATAGAACTTTTCTTTGATCTCGTCTAAAGATATAAAAATAACATTTGACTATCATGCCTTTTAGAACTGAGTATATTAATTTCTTTGTTGGCTTTTTTATATTTGGAACATTATTCTACTTAATTATTGCTTTTTGACGTTATGTTAATTTTATTACTTTATTGTGATATTATTATGCTTAATTATCTCTAATTCAAACTAAAAATTTCAATCGCAACAACCATCAATGGTCTTGGAACAAAATTTGCCAAATGAGTCAATCCTTCAAGCCAACCAAGAATCAATATGTAACACCCCACTACCTAGGCCCATCAGGGCCGGGGATGTCGCCCCGTCCAAAGGACAAGGGGTCTTTATAACTAGGTTACATGAAAATAGAATAAAACAAAAGACTTTAAAATTAAATTTATTACAACCCAAAAGATAAATACTGGCACAAATCCAAAATAAATTATTTGCAACAATCTCTCAAACAATACTTAAAGTAAATAACAAGAGTCTTCAAGCAAAGCAACATTCTAGCTAATGATCTCCACAGCAGGATCTTCCTGAAAATATAGCATAAAGGGTGGTGAGATAAAAATCTCAGTAAGCCCGTGTGTGCTTTGAGTGTTTCAGGTAGAATAATTCATGTATGCAAGTTGTAAAAGTTTCATAAGAAAAAGTGCTGGCAAGCAATAAATAAGTGTTGAAAATAAAGAGTGGTGTTTCACTTTTCAAATCATACATGTGTACAATAAATACAACCACTCAAACGGGTAGCCATGGGTTACCACACGTTGGGCCCCATGACCAATAACAGTCAGAATGCCACACTTTGTGCAATGCTGACAAAAGGTAGGTGTACGGCCTACCGGGCGAGATACTCCTCCATCTCTACACCCAAACTTACCGGTTGTCCACTCTGAAAATACACAGTCCACAAGACTGGGACTTTCTAGCTCGGACCGGCATGACCTACCGGACTGGCGTCCTATCCAGGAAGGACTCACCCCCCAGAGGTGGCCACCTACTGAGAGACTTACCCTAACCCTTCAAAGACTAGTCCTGGTGGTCTACCCTTATTGAGTACTCAACGTTGATTGTTCCACTTGGAAAACAATTTATCAAACTTTGCTTTATTTGGAAATAGCAATTAAGGGTTTCCAAAAGTCTAGTCAAGTTGGATTTTAGAAAAAATTTAGATTTGTGTAAAACTGCTTGTTCAATTTCCAAATGATTTGCTTGACTGAAATAAAAAGGAAAAACAGTCCTTAATTGCCTTTACAAATAATGTCCATATACATTGAATTTGCTTGCCACAATAACTTTTGGTCTTCACAAAACTCCGTGCAGGAGCTTACCTGCTTCTTTGCTTGCTCTACTCAAAAGTCTTCCAAGTCTGACCTAACCCCTGCTTGGGGTAAACACAAAACATAAGGTCAGATTCAAGCTATACCTGCCTTACATAAATAATTCTTAGCTCATCTAGTGACAACCATGTCCAACCATGACCTTAATATCCTAAGCTTTAAGGCTAGATGCTAAAGAATTTTATAAAATAAGTCTAGTTTGATAGGTTGAAATAACTAGGGGTTCTAAAATATTTGTTAATAAATTATAAACTCAAATAATAATTCTTGTGTGTTATTATTAATAAATAAACCAAGGTTTGAATTTTAAATATTATTAAGTCTTATTTAATATTAAGAAATGGTAATTTAAAAATAGCTTTATTATAAATAAATAATAAATTAAATAAATAATAATTTTTAATTAATTTCAAAGAGATAATAAATAATTAATAATAATTAAAATTTATTAATAAATTATTTTAAATTTTCGTTTAATAAAAATATTAATAGTTTGATTTAATATTCTAATCCAAATCCCCTAGTGTTTCAAATTTTTTGAAGAAAAATATAGTAGTAATTTTAATTCATGTAATAAAATTTGTTGATGAATATAACTTAGAATTAATAAGAAAATAATCTTACATCATGGTCTTCCTATTGCTAGAAAAGATTCATGATCCCATTCTCCATCATCAAACAAGAAATTAATCTATTCATGAACAAACACTTGAACTATCTCATACTATCACATGGCCAAAAATCCTACTAAGCATAATCATCAATCATGGTTTTCATGGAAAATAAGATCATAAAAGCCTAATCACCTTTGGTGTCATAATATCTAATCATGCTTCAACATCCATTAAATTCATCAAGCATGAAGAACATATATTGATTTGAAAGGAAAACACATACATCTTAGTCAAATACAACCATCATCATGTCATAACTTCATCCCCCTAATCCACATGCATATACTCAATCTCCCAATCATATTCCATTTCTCTATCATCATCTAGGAGACATGATTTCAGAATTTAATAAGAGAAATTTAAGAATGAATACTTGATTGTCGAGTCCTTTGATGAAGACAAAAGAAGGTCCACGCGCGATGGAATGACTTGAATAGTCCAACGAAACAACATCCATGGTTGATGGTTTGATCAACCATTTCGGTTAGAAGAGAGTGAGAGAGAGAGAGAGAGAGAAAGAGAAAGAGAGCGTTAGATAGGTGTATTAAGAATTGAATGGACGAAGATGAACAAGAAGGTTGTTCTTGTTTTACCTTGTTGATATTCTTGAGGTCTTCAAGAAAAACTTATTTTTGATCCGGTTGAAAATTCTTGTTTACGAGATTTTGTGTTATAAATGGCAGAAATGAAGTCTAGGGATTAAGTAGAGATGATCTGGATTATTTGAGAGTGATTGGAGGTGTTTTAGAGTAGGTTTAGACTTGAAGAAGTTTAGTGTGTGTTCTTGGTGTTCTTGGTGTTTTAGGTGAAAGTGGAGAGAAATTAGAAGAAGTGCTGCACGATTTCTGCTAGAAGGCTGGCCGAATGGTAGGGTGTGATTGAGGGTTTCGGTTTTCAGCTTTGTGAGAGAGAGAAATCAGATTTTATTTGAAATTTAAATGGAGGAAATGGTGGAGATGTTTAAGGTAAAAGATCAGCTATGGTGTTTGATCAAGAGGTGTGTCTATGGACTTTAATGGTCTCGGCTGAAGCAAGGTTGTCTTGCTGAAATGACTGAGGTTTAATGTTGCTCAAGGTTGGCCAAAATTCAGTCCTTAAAGGCAGAGGACATTCTGGTTAATTCAGCTTAATGCAAGAGTGATTTATGGGAGTGAAATGCTGAAATTATTTGAAGTTCAAATGGAGTTTGAATGGAGTGATCTTAGGAGTGTTTTGTGGTGTAGCTATGGAGTCCTTATGCTTCAAGGTAAGTGTGGGTTTAATGGTGATCAGTGTATAGCTGAGCAAGGCTCAATTCTACAGAGATTGAAGATGATTTTCGATCTTAGGCTAGAAGGAACAAGGCTGGAAAATTCTGGTCTCAAGTGTTCATGGCTTTCCGAAAATTGCAGAATTTTGGTGCAGGATTTTCGCACCCTCTTGGCTTGGTTTTTCAGAGGTTCTTCAGGGATGTTTGAGGGTCTTCCAAGGGTGGTTTTTCAGCCTCATTTCTGGACAAATACAAAGGAGTTTGCTGGCTTGAAGATGAACTAAAAACAGCTTCATTTCTTTGATGAAGAGCTGCGAATTGCCAAGAAAATTTTTCTGGTTCGGTGCTGTTTTGTGCAGTCCAAAAATTGTACAATTTTTCCAGATTCCAAGCCACTTGAAATGACCATTTTCTTGGCAGCAATTGAATGGGTTTATGACCTGAATTTTTGAAGAAAAGGTCTGCAACAAATCTGGAACATTTCCAGATTTCTTACTACTAAAGCATGAACATCATGAAGATAGATTTGAAGGTCCTTCCGTGGTGATTGATTTTCTCTTGGAACCCTTCCTATTTCCCCTCCTATTTTTCGGTCAACCTCCCTTCCCCAAAGCGGATTTTCGAAATTCAAGGGGAAGAAATTATCACAGAATTTTTTTGGAATTCAAAGAAAAAGATTTAATGGATTTTAGTTAATTTGAATTATGAAAATGCTAGGACAAAGCTAGAAGTAATAAATTGGACAAGAATTCTTCTAGAATTCTTTTAGGACATGAGGATAAGATTAGGACATTATCTTCATGTCTCTCTTAAGCCAATTATTCCTATTTTCATGGAATGCAAGAAAATAAAAATTCAAACTTAATTGAGATAATCATGGTAAAACTTAAATAATGGGATTTGAACTCATGACTTTAGAAATTAATTCACCAAGCTCTAACCACTAAACCACACTAACTCTTGTTCTTATTTTCTCACCCACATATTTTTCTTATCTACTCCTCAAGTTATCTCCCTATTCTGACCTCAAGCAAAATTACAATTTTACCCCTCCTACTCAACAAGCATAACCAAGCATTTAAACCTATAATCCACGATTCTAAAGCACATAAAATCATTCAAAAATATATATTTCATGCAAAATAATATGATATGCATTCCCGACCCCCTTACTCTAGGGTTGGTTTTAGGTAGGGTTTCACACAATGAATAATAGTTCAAATGGTAAAAAGCTATATCAAATTGTATCCTTACATACTATATAAGTTATTTTAATTGAAATGATATTTTTCCTGTTTTAGTTAATAAGTTATCTTTTGTGGTTCTTTTATTTGCAAAAATATAATATCATTTGCAAAAATTGATGATTCATTTATCCTTTTTTGGTATTTTTGTTGAAATAGGCACAGCAACCTCAACAATCTTGGAACAAAATTTGCCAAATATGTCAAATCTTCAAGCTAACCAAGATTCAACAAATAACAATTCAGATGGTATGAAAGCTATATTCAATTAAACATTTGTGGATGTTATACGAGTTATTGCAAGTGAGAACAAATATAGTTAATAATTTATCTTTTATGGTTTTTTAATTTATTATTTATATTGAAAATATTATTTTATTTAAAATTCTTAATGATGAATTTATTCTTTTTGTTGAAATAGGTTAGGAAGCCTAAATTTCTCCTAAAAGGACACATAGCGCTTCTAGAGGTTTAGGATTGGAAAAATTAATCAAAGGAAACAAAAAAAATGTAGATTGACATTCCAAAATGTAAGGGCAGACAACTTTAGAAGTTCAATAAGCAAAATTGTCTAATGAAATCGGATTGATTTCTCAACAATTCATCCCAATTCCAACAAAATGGAGAGGCATGACTAATGATGATAAGAATCATGCAATTCAGAGACTTAAGGTAAGGGCAAAGTCTTATATTTGAAGTTCATATAAAGTTATTTCACATATTTTCATCTAACCATTAGTTTATTTTTTTTAAACTAAATTTCAAATTGACTTAGATGATGAGTATGTCCAAAGCTCTATGATGTCAATTTTGTTGAGGTTGTCTTGAAACCAGTGATATAGGCTTTATTTATACTACAAATCACTTTCAAGTGATCAAAAAACACGTCAAAAGCCACCAACTACTAAGTTCAATTTGACTTAAGAAAATTGGGAAGTACTTTGTGATCTATTTAGCAATCTTGAATATCAGGTTTATTTCTTGTAATTTATAATTTCATTTACATTAGAAAATAGTAGAATATTATATATTTTTTGTGTATACTAATGTTGGTTCTTTTTTTTTTTTTTTTGTATATAAAGGTAAGATTTGAAAACAATAAAGCATGTTGACAGAAAGTCAAGTTTTCACAAAATCAAGGGTCAAAGGCATTTGTTGCAAGTCGCTATGCCAAGGTAAAAGATCCATTTATATTCCTATAACTTTTAAGTTTATATGCAAATTTTTATTTTATTTCATTTTTTTTACTGACAATTGTGCAGCGTAATGGTGAAGAAGAGCCTGATATGATGGAATTTATTAAGATGACTCACTATTCAACGACTAAAGGATGGAAAAGTCTTGAGGCTCAATCAGACTATGTAAGGTTTTACAAATATTAAACTTATTATCATATATTCTTACATTACAAATAAAGTTTTTTTTTCCCCCTACAATTATAAAAGAGAATGCAAGAATTGCTATCACAGCCTATTGGAGAAGGAATGGAACCTAGGACTATTAACTCTGTTGTGGATGAAGTGCTTGGAAGTGTTGGATTGTGTGCCCTCTTAGACTAGGTTTCTGATGTAAAATCGAATATTTTAATGAAAGAATTTATTTTCAGAAATTGTTTGTGAATTTACTATTTGTTTGTGCACGATTTTCGTTTGGAACAGACCCATTGTGTTTAAATAAGTGATCCATGTGAATGGTGATCTTTCACAGTAAGGTATGGATAACGGGTTATTTAACACATAAACAGTTGTTCTTAACCTATTGATGAGACTGGGAACCTCATCATGTTTAGGTTATTATGTTATGAATTTCAAATGGGGAATGGCTTACCTTTAGCCAGTGGGTAGTCCACTCACTTCATGACATAAGCGTATTTCGAATACGTAGAACGGGACCTGTAGTAGTGGTTTCTCAAAGTACTATATGGTAGAAACCTAGACTACTACCACTACAACGTGGACTAGTACTCTATGACTTGAGTATGAGTTGGTGGTGCAGCGAAGGCTGGAAGCATATACTTTGATTTGCTTGTAGTTGAGGTTCTATCGTAGGGACGATATACTTGCATGTTGGGTATGTGTGACTAGTTAGTTAAGACAGGACTTATACAAGATAGTTTACGCACTATATCGCCCCTTGTGGTTGTCAGAATGGTCTAAATTATCCGGGGCCCTGGGAAACATGACTTGGATGTTTGCTTTAGGGTAGCTCCCTTGGAAAGCGGAAACACTCCAAGAAGTCGTGGATCATTGGACTAGAAGCCTAAGGATGGTAGATGTCATTTAGAGGGGTGTTAGTACACTTCTTCCTCTCTAAATGTACGGCGATGTGTAGAGGGGTATTTTAGTCATTTCACACTGTAGGTCGGAGACTTTGCTATCGCGAGCATTGTCCTTGGGGTCAATATTTCCTTATGGTGATATTAGGAAATATTTAAAATGCAAAATACGAGTTATTTATATAGCAGGGGTATTTTGGTCATTTTAGCGGCCAAGGCGGTGTATCTTTTTGGTCCTCGGGATAGCCCGTAAGTCCTAACTACTTTTGGGTTGAGGAATTGGTCTCAGTTGAAGATGATTTTATTTTATTTTATTCAGGAAGTTTAATTTATTATTGGATTGGTATAAAATAAATAAATAAATAAAATAGGAGTTGAGAGAAAATAATTATCTAGTTTAATTGGTTAATTAATTATTCAGGGCCTAGGTCAAGTATGAATAATTAAGAAATTGACCTGGGCTAAACTAGGAAAAATAAATAATGTTTAATTATTTATTGGGTTATTTATATAGGCCCAAGAAATAAATAATTAAAGATTAATTATTACGGTTTATTTGGGCTCATTAATTATTTATTGGGTTACTTATGTAAGCCCAGGAAATAAATAATTAATATTTATTATTTTTGGCCTTTTGGGTCCAAGAAAAATAATAAATATTTTTCTGGCCCAATAGCTTGGACCTTAGGGTTTTTTCCATATACGGTTAAGAGGAGTTTAGGGTTAGGCCAAACTGATTCTCAGGATAACATCCGAGTGTTTTGAAATCCCGGGGATATGTTTATCAGATAATGAGAGACCTATTTTGGCTAACCAACAAAAACTAGTCTCTGGTAGGAAAAACCCTAATTTCCGAAACACACTAGTGAGTCTCATGTCTCTCTCTCTGGTCTCTCACGTTTTCCTTTCTTCTAGTTTTCTCCTTGGACTTTGCTAATCAATAGCGAGTGAACCAAGTTGAGACCATTCTTCTTCTCCATAGTGTTCACCAACTAGAGGTTAGGCTGAGGAATATCCCGAGAGCTGGAGAGCTAAGCGTTAATGCAAACAAGGCAAAGTAGAAGGCTAGCGGGTGTTCAACCGGAAGCTCCTTCAAGTGTGCAAAGCGAGGCGATTCCAGCCGTTCAACCTGTTCCTACGCAACCTAGGAGGGTTAAGGAACGCAAAGGTATGATCTTCACGCTTCCGCATAGCCTTTAAGGCTCGCGTTTTATTTTTCTCCAATTTTTTTTACGTACGAGCATGCTCCCTGTTTTTCGTTTTCCATCAAAGTGGTATCGAGCCACTTGGTTTTGATCAATATAGGGAGCATGGTAGTTAATAAAATGGAGAAGATGATTATACCTGTAATCCTTCGCTGTTTTGGTATGGGATGGATGGTTTTGTAAGCTTCACCGTTGAAGCATAGGAGCTCTCTGTTTTTTTTGGCTTTCAAGTTTAATCGTGTAAACCCAATTTTAATGGGTATAGGCGGTTGTGGTTATGTTTTGGATGAGTTTTTATAAGTAAAAATGTCCAAATAAGCCAAAGAAGACAGAAAAAATCGAAGAAAAATATGCTCTGCAAGTTGCGCGCGAAACAGAAAAAAACGAAGAAGATGCACTGTTCCTAAGTCGTTGAAGCCGAGCCGAGCCTCGAGCCGAGCCGCCACTGTTTCTGTGCGAAGAGTCGTGTCGCACGAGCCACTGGAGCCGAGCCGCGACTGTATCAATCCAAGCCGAATTCATTTTGAAGGTTGAAATTGAATGGCAATTGATTCCGGGTCGGGCAGCGAATTCGGTAAAACACGCGGGTCACGTGCAGAGGAGAAGCGGTTCGGCGCGGATCACGGGCGGGCGGGTCATGGCTTGGCGGGTTGGAAGCTTCAGGAGATCTGGTGCGGCTGGTTCACAGCGGCCGCGGTGGACCACAGGCCAAATGAGCCTGGATCCGGTGCGGCCGGTGTAGTGGACCTCCAGTCAAATTTTTTTTTTTTTTCTTTTTCGTTTTGGGTCCCATACCAGGCGAAGTTCATATTTTTGCAATATTTATATTCTTGGAATATATTTTCATGAAAAATATTAGTAAGGGATTTTAGGATTAAACAAGATCATTAATTAATTAATTAATGTGTTTAATTCTATTATTTGGGCACTTAGGTTTAAAAAATAGAAAAGCATGAAAACGTTTATTGTTTTCTAGCATGCTATTTTTTTTTATGTACCTATGTGTGCTTTTTCTCAAAGACCAAAGTCTTTGGGAACCTTTTGTTTTGGCAAGGAAAAATATTTTTCTTTAAAAACTAAATGGTTATTTTAATTGGTACAAAAATTAATCCTTGAATATTTTCTCAAAGGATTTAATCCTTGACATAGAAAATATATTGGATTTAGATATTTTTGTAAATTAAAATGGAGAGCCATTTTGTTTTGTTTTGGACTAGAAAAATGATTTTGTCAAATAAGCTTGAGACCAAAGTCTCTAGAAAGTTTTAATTGGAAAATTTTTGAAATCATTAAGTTTTAACTTAAATAAAATTAGTCCATGGAGGAAATCTCTCAAAGGATATAAGCCTTGACATAGAGATTTTATTGGACTTAGATATTTTATTTTTGAGTTAAGAAAAACTTGATGGAAATTTCAAAAGGATATTTTTCAGAGAAAACTTTATTTTAAAAGACTAAGTGGGAGAGGGGTTCCAACGGCCCTACGGCTTCCATCACGGTCCTCATTAGAGATCGTGGATTCCCTCGCGTCACCCTGGGAGTGAACCCGTATAGGATGGGGATACCACAATGATCTAGATCTAATGGAATGATGTAATTAATAACCCGGGGCACGTACTATGATCGGTCAGACCACGTTGGAGGTTATAGTGCGAGGTATGTCCATAGGAAATGAGAGGAAACGGCCATCCCATGATGGAGTTATCCTCTAGATCATTACCTAGAAGGGAAATTAATTTGTGGTGGTTAATACACTTAGCTTAGGAAACTGTTAATCTTCTCAAGAAGCTATGTCAGTTTTCCTAAGAGCCAAATTATTTTCAGTGCACAAATTTTATTTTGTTTTCACAAACTAAATTCTTTCTTTTATTTTCGATTTTCAGAAATGGTGGGAGGTTCTTTTAGTCCATTGGCCATTATTCTCAGGGAGAATAAGCTAACGAGTCCAAACTATGTGGATTGGAAAAGGAACACTGGACATAATACTCACGGTGGAGGAGTATAAGTATGTCCTTTACGAGACACTGCCCTGTTATCGGGGAAGGTTCCACCGCTGAAGAGCGAGAGGCTGAAAAGGCGTGGAAGAAAGGCGACGAAATGGCACGTTGCTATATGTTAGCTTCCATGTCTAATGTGCTCCGAGTCAAAACACGAGCACATGGCTTACGCATATGACATAAGTCAATCATTGGCAACTATGTTCGCGAGACAAGAGCCGGCCCGCAAGGCGGGAGGCTCTTCGAACAATTGTAAACACTAAGATGGGTGAGGGAGCATCGGTCCGAGAGCATATGCTCAAGATGATTGCTGCTTTCGAGGAGGCGAGAAATCTTAGGGGCTGTCATTGACCCAGAGAGCCAAGTGGACATGGTTCTCGAATCTCTACCGGGCTCTTTCACTCAGTTCAAGTTAAACTATAACATGAACAAGTTGAACATGAGTTTAACTGAGCTGATGAAGGAGCTCCAGATGGCGGAGAAGGTCATGAAGCCGCAGTCTAAGGCCATGATTGCTAAGGCCTCTTCTTCAAGAACTAGGCCTAAGCCTAGAAAGTTCAAGAGGAAGAAGAGGAATGCAGCAGCCCAGCCCAAGGACAAATCAAAGGGCAAGTGCTTCAAGTGTGGCAAGAAGGGACAACTGGAAAAGGAGTGTCCGGATCTTCGAGGCCAAGAAAAACCCCACAGGTAATGTTTACTATCTAGAGTCCATATCAATGGTAGGATCAACTTCCACTTGGATTGTTGATTCGGGAGCCAGCGATCATATACGTAACTCCTTGTAGGGGTTTAGGAAGATAAGAAGACTCAAGAAGGGCGAACATGGGCTTCGAGTGGGTAATGGAGCACAAGTCTGGGCCCTTGCAGTGGGAGAGCTGGATCTTATCTTTGATTGTAATAAGATAGTGGTTTTAAAAGACATTTTATATGTACCTGGTTTTCGTCAAAATTTGATTTCAGTTGCAAAACTTATTAATCAATGATATTCTGTATCTTTCCATTACGGTATTTCTATCGGTAGAGATGCGAGAAATTTTATGTCTTGGGCACATGTATGGTAATCTGTTCTTTTTAAACCCTATTAACAACCAATCAAATAACGCTCAGTCTGAACCTTTAACTAAGAAGAGAAAGACCAATATCAATGATTCATACCTTTGGCATCTAAGGTCATATTAACTCAACCAGGATTCAGAGGCTAATCCATGATGGGCCTTTGGGCTCATTGAGATTGGAAAGTTGGCCTCAGTGTGAATCCTGCCTGATGGGAAAAATGACCAAGAGGTCATTTACACCAAAGGCGGATAGAGCCAAGGAGATGTTGAGTCTTGTTCACACTGATGTGTGCGGTCCATTGTCTACACCAGCTAGGGAAGGTTTTGAGTACTTCATCACGTTCACGGATGATTGTACGAGGTATGGTTACATTTACCTGATGAGACGCAAGTCTGACTATTTTGACAAGTTCAAAGAGTTTAAGGCTGAAGTGGAGCATCGGACAGGTAAATTAATCAAAACCTTACGATCGGATCGTGGTGGAGAGTACCTCCTAGGTGAATTCAAGGACTACATGGTACATCATGGGATAGTATCCCAGCTCTCTGCGCTAGGAACCCCCCAGCAGAACGAAGTAGCTGAGAGAAGGAACAGGACGTTGATGAAAATGGTCCAAAGCATGATGTCTCATGCTACTCTTCCAGTGTCCTTTTGGGGATATATTCTGAACTTGGTGTCTTCCAAGTCAGTACCTAGGACTCCCTATGAGATGTGGACTGGGCGTAAGCTAAGTCTAAATCATCTCAGGATTTAGGGATGCCCAGCTTATATACTGATCAAGGAAGACAAGTTGGAACCAAGATCAGAATTATGCTATTTTGTTGGGTATCCAAAAGGGACAAAAGGAGGCTACTTTTATCATCCTAAGGAGCAGAAGGTACTAGTCAGTACCAATGCTAGATACTTGGAAGATGATCAAAGCACTTCCACTAAAGGTTCAACGAGGTTGGAACTTCAGGAGAAGTTATCTATAGAATCAACTTCTTCTGACCCGATTTTGGAACAAGAAGAGACACAGCCTCAAGAGCCTATGCAAATAGAGCCTCGTCGTAGTGGGAGGGTGTCTAGGGTTCCGGATAGATGGACTGGAGAAGCCTTTGAGCTGGTCTCCGACCATCAGGAACAAGACCCCGCTAGATACGAGGAGGCTATTGCTGATGCCGATGCAAATCTGTGGCATGAAGCAATGAAAGCCAAGATTGAGTCTATGTACCTCAATCAGGTTTGGGATCTTGTAGCTTCACCTGAAGGGATAAAACCTATTGGGTGCAAGTGGGTATACAAGAGAAAGAGAGGAGCGGATGGGAAGGTGGAAACCTTCAAAGCTAGACTTGTGGCGAAAGGGTATACTCAGAAAAAGGGTATTGACTATAAGGAAACTTTTTCCCCGGTAGCCATGCTTAAATCCATCTGCATCCTCCTTGCCATCGCATGTCACTATGACTACGAGATATGGCAAATGGATGTCAAGACGGCATCCTTGAATGGCCATCTTAGCAAAGACATCTATATGTCCCAACCGGAAGGCTTCATTGCTGAAGGCCGGGAACACATGGTTTGCAAGCTTAAGAAGTCCATTTATGGACTTAAGCGGGCATCAAAAGCATGGAACATTCGTTTTGATGAGACTATAAAGTCTTACGGTTTTATTCAAAACGAAAATGAACCATGCGTGTACAGGAAACTTGAAGGCATTAATGTGGTTTTTCTTGTCCTGTATGTGGATGACATTCTACTCATTGGAAATGATGTAGGGATATTGTCATCTACAAAGGTTTGTCTGTCTAGTCAATTTAGTATGAAGGACTTGGGAGAAGCCAGCTACATTCTCGGGATTAGGCTTCTTAGAAATAGGAAGTAGAGAATGTTAGGATTATCCCAAGCGACATACATTGACAAGATGCTGGCCAAGTACAGCATGGACTCATGCAAGGGAGTTCTAATCCCTTGCAAACATGGGTTGTCATTTTCTTCGAAGGACTGTCCTAAGTCTCAAGAAGAAAAGGACAGAATGAGTAGGATTCCCTACGCTTCGGCTGTGGGAAGTCTCATGTACGCCATGCTGTGTACTAGGCCAGATATCTGCTTTGCCGTGGGCTAGTTAGCAGATATCAGTCAAACCCAGGGGAGGTTCATTGGCAAGCTGTAAAGCATATTCTCAAGTACCTCAAGGGAACGAGAGATTATATGCTGGTTTACAGGGCTGATGATTTGGTTCCTACAGGATACACAGACTCAGACTTCCAGGCGGATAAGGATGAGAGAAAATCCACTGGTAGATATGTCTTCACCTTATCTGGAGGAGCAATTTAATGGAGGAGTATCAAGCAATCTTGTATTGCTGACTCAACCATGGAAGCTGAGTATGTGGCAGCTTCGGAAGCGTCCAATGAAGCAGTTTGGCTTCGGAAGTTCCTTTCAGAACTTGGAGTCGTACCACATATGGACAGGCTGGTTGTGATGTATTGCGACAACACTGGAACAGTATCGCAATCTAAGGAACCTCGGAACCACAAGAAGGGGAAACACATCGAGAGGAAGTACCACCAGATCCGGGATTTCATCCAGAGACGGGAAGTCGTGGTGGAGCATATTGCCTCAGAAAATAATCTAGCAGATCCGTTCACCAAGCCTTTGGCTGAGAGAGTCTTCAAGAGACACTTAGACGCCATAGGGGTGGGCACCTATGGACTTACCTAGTCCTAGAGTGTAAGTGGGAGATTGTTGGGTTGTGTGCCCTCTTAGACTAGGTTTCTGATGTAAAATCGAATATTTTAATGAAAGAATTTATTTTTAGAAATTGTTTGTGAATTTACTATTTGTTTGTGCATGATTTTCATTTGGAACAGACCCATTGTGTTTAAATAAGTGATCCATGTGAATGGTGATCTTTCACAGTAAGGTATGGATAACGGGTTATTTAACACATAAACAGTTGTTCTTAACCTATTGATGAGACTGGGAACCTCATCATGTTTAGGTTATTATGTTATGAATTCCAAATGGGGAATGGCTTACCTTTAGCCAGTGGGTAGTCCACTCACTTCATGACATAAGCGTATTTCGAATACGTAGAACGGGACCTATAGTAGTGGTTTCTCAAAGTATTATATGGTAGAAACCTAGACTACTACCGCTACAGCGTGGACTAGTACTCTACGACTGGAGTTTGAGTTGGTGGTCTGGCGAAGCTGGAAGCATATACTTTGATTTGCTGTAGTTGAGGTTCTATCGTAGGGCCAATATACTTGCATATTGGGTATGTGTGACTAGTTAGTTAAGACAGACTTATATAAGATAGTTTCTGCACTATATCGCCCCTTGTGGTTGTCCGAATGGTCTAAATTATCCAGGGCCCTGGGAAACATGACTTGGATGTTTGCTTTAGGGTAGCTCCCTTGGAAAGTGGAAACACTCCAAGAAGTTGTGGATCATTGGACTAGAAGCCTAAGGATGGTAGATGTCATTTAGAGGGGTGTTAGTACACTTCTTCCTCTCTAAATGTACGACGATGTGTAGAGGGGTATTTTAGTCATTTCACCTGTAGGTCGGAGACTTTGCTATCGCAGCATTGTCCTTGGGGTCAATATTTCCTTATGGTGATATTAGGAAATATTTAAAATGTAAAATACAGTTATTTATATAGCAGGGGTATTTTGATCATTTTAGCAGCCAAGACGATGTGTCTTTTTGGTCCTCGGGATAGCCCGTAAGTCCTAACTACTTTTGGGTTGAGGAATTGGTCTCAGTTGAAGATGATTTTATTTTATTTTATTTTATTTTATTTTATTTTATTTTATTCTATTCAGGAAGTCTAATTTATTATTGGACTGGAATAAAATAAATAAATAAATAAAATAGGAGTTGAGAGAAAATAATTATCTAGTTTAATTGGTTAATTAATTATTCAGGGCCTAGGTCAAGTATGAATAATTAAGAAATTGACCTGGGCTTAAACTAGGGAAAATAAATAATGTTTAATTATTTATTGGGTTATTTATATAGGCCCAAGAAATAAATAATTAAAAATTAATTATTACGGTTTATTTGGGCTCATTAATTATTTATTGGGTTACTTATGTAAGCCCAGGAAATAAATAATTAATATTTATTATTTTGGGCCTTTTGAATCCAAGAAAAATAATAAATATTTTTCTGGCCCAATAGCTTGGACCTTAGGGTTTTTTCCATATACGGTTAAGAGGAGTTTAGGGTTAGGCCAAACTGATTCTCAGGATAACATCCGGGTATTTTGAAATCCCGGGGATATGTTTATCAGATAATAAGAGACCTGTTTTGGCTAACCAACAAAAACTAGTCTCTGGTAGGAAAAACCCTAATTTCCCAAACACACTAGTGAGTCTCACGTCTCTCTCTCTGGTCTCTCACGTTTTCCTTTCTTCTGGTTTTCTCCTTGGACTTTGCTAATCAATAGCGAGTGAACCAAGGAGATTTGAGACCATTCTTCTTCTCCATAGTGTTCACCAACTAGAGGTTAGGCTGAGGAATATCCCGAGAGTTGGAGAGCTAAGCGTTAATGCAAACAAGGCAAAGTAGAAGGCTAGCGGGTGTTCAACCGAAAGCTCCTTCAAGTGTGCAAAGCGAGGCGATTCCAGCCATTCAATCTGTTCCTACGCAACCTAGGAGGGTTAAGGAACGCAAAGGAATGATCTTCACGCTTCCACATAGCCTTTAAGGCTCGCGTTTTATTTTTCTCCAATGTTTTTTTTTACGTACAGCATGCTCCCCTGTTTTTCGTTTTCCATCAGGAAGTAGGTCGAGTTACATCAAAGGGCTTGGATATGGGCCTAAGCCTAATAAGCAAAACCTAAATCCTGCCATTTCTAAATGAACAGAAAAGCTTAATAAGAACGACAAAAAGCTCAAGAAATATGAGTCGAACTTTTAATTGCTTCAAGATCACTTGCAAGTAATGATTCAAGCTATGATTAGTTGTGGAATGGAAGTGCCAATAATGCCACAATTTTTTGGTAATAGTATGCATTAATTTTATTTTTATAGACTTGAATTTTTTTTTAAAAAAAATTTACTTATCATTACATTTTTTTCAATTTTTTATAAATTTTTTATTATTTTTATTAAATATTTATTGCAGTTTCAAGTGAGTCAAATTCTCCACCAATCAAATCATTGTCATCTGAAGAATCTAAATGAAATATGGTGAATGTGGTTCAACTACATATTAGCTAGCTTGGCTTATTTCTTTTTTATGAATTTTGTTTTTCTCAATGCATGAGGATATTATATAATTTTTAACATTACTCTACTATTTGGATATTTTATCTTTGAGATTCTATATTTGGAATACAGTGGGGTATTTAATTTTATTAAATGCTATTGATTTGATTTTATAATACTATACATTATACATAAGATATAAGATATTATATATTATAAATTAAAAAAAAATGACATTAAAATACTTAATGTTTAGTGACAATAAGATTGTAACCTATTTGTCACCCTTTCATTTTAGAAACATCAGTAATTATTAAGTATTAATAAATATTTTATTACATTTGAACAGCACCTATTCGAGTGACGATGATACTAACATAAAAATTAATCAAAATATTTACAATAATATACGGTGCTTCACCATTATTAGTGTTCCATTCTCATATTCATCATGAATAAATTAATATTTAATCATATTTTGTCACGGTTCATGTTATTTAGTGATGTTCTTTTTTAATAATGAGTAACGACAATTACGCCACCTATTCCCATGACATTTTTCATTTTTTGTCATTAATAGTTAAATATTCATCTCATATTTTCTGACGATTCATATTGTTTAGTGACGTTCTTTTCTATAATGGGCGGCAAAAATTACGCCATGTATTCGTGTGACGTTTTCGCTTTTGTCATTAATAGTTGAAAATTCAGCTCATATTTCATGACAATCCATGGTATTTGGTGACATTTTTTTTAAATAAAGAGTTACAAAAATTATGCCACCTACTCATGTGACGTTTTTCATTTTTGTCACAATTAGTTGAATATTTAACTCATATTTCATAATGATCTAAGATATTTTGTGACAATTCATAAACTATTTTATGATGCAAATTAAATGTCACAAATGCATAGCTATAACGTGACGTTTTATGAGACATTACATAATGTTTGTCAATTCGTGACAAAAATATTCATATCGTCACCATATATCTTTAGCGAGGGTGAAAATGTGACGACAAAAAAAAGTCATAAAATAGTATGTATGATGCAAATTACACATTACATGACGTTAATGGATGTGCCACTAATCGTTAATTTTGGTGTAGTGTGGTGACTCTTGAGCGCCATTTTTGTGTGGACTATATTGGAGGCAATCCTACACTTGGATTGCAATGCTTTGACGGAACAAAAGAGAAGACATTCTCTTTGGTTGGTTGGATCGCGTCTTCAGAACAAAAGAAAAAAAAATTATTAATAGAGGTGGACCGAAGGTATTTTTCTCACCTATTTTGATTCCTTTTAACGCATAAGAGTGATCCTAGTTATCCGGAATTCCTGTTTTCTTCCATTGCATAAATCTGTTTTTGCATGGGTAATTCCTACATATATGTCGTTGCTAAGCTCTTGAAGATAGTGAGGGTTTAGTGACAGTATTAATATACACCCACCCACCCACCCACCCACCCACCCACACACACACACACACACACACACACACACACATATATATATATATATATATATATATATTGCATCCCTCTATTTTATAGTTTAATTTTAGATGAATATATAAGGCTAGATCAACAAAGTTTTACTCAATTTCACATTGGTTGTATGAATTTTTTATAAAACTAAACTCAAAAATAAATAATAAATTATTTATTAGATATGTTAATTGATAAAAAAAAATTCCAAATTTTAATCTCTTTTAATGAAAATATGTCATACATAAAAAAACATTTAATAAATTTATAATTTAGTTGTCTAATATTTACTTGTTAATATTAATTTAGTTAAAATTTAACAAAAGTTCAAGTGTTATTTTCTTTCTATGCAAGTTGTATAATTAAAAATGAATATATTAAAATAAAGTATACTAATATATATTAATATATACTATATAATAGTGTGTGTGTGTGTGTGTGTGTATGCATATGTGTGTGTGTGTATGTGTGTGTATATATTTGTGTGTATTATTCTATATGAGGTTAACGTATATAAGTTGGTATATATATGTTAATGCATATATATCTAATATTGTAAAAATCGTATATTATTACTATGCACATATGATATATTTAATAGTGTATATTTGCAATATATATGACATAAAAATCATATACTACAACTATACACATATTCATATTCATATATATATATATATATATATATATATATATATATATATGAACTTAAAATTTGAAACTTTTTTATTTTTATTTTTTAGGTTAGCGATGGATTTGCAAGGGATTAATGTATAGTCACTAAATAGCAACAGATTAGTTACGGCTTAGTGATGGTTTAGGATATCGTAGCTATGCCGTCTCTATTTAGAGACGATACTCTAATTCCTCACAAAGACATCACTATTTAGTGAGGGTATTATGACGGCTTCACAATTAATTAGTTATAATGTATAATTATATAAGGTCGTCGCTAAACCATTGCAACATAGCTACTACTTAGCGACGGTGCAATGGCAAATCCTATAAAATTAAATTTTTTGAATTTTGGATAACCGTCGCAGTATCATCGCTCATTAGTGATGGTTTTCACAATAACTTAGTGTTTATGTATAATTACCTAAGGCCATCGCTAAACTGTCTTTAAGTAGCAAAGGCATTGCGATGGTCCATAGGCAAATCTTAAAAAATTAAATTTATTTTCGTATATTGGATAGCTGTCGCTAAATCGTCGCAAAATGAAGATGGTTTAATAGCCATCGCTAATTAGAGACGGGATTGCGATAGCTGGTTAAACTTTTATCGTTGTTTTATTGTCGTCATTGTACCGTCGCAAATTGGCGATGTCAATATAGCCGTCGCAAGTTACCATCGCTAATATTGCTTTTTATTGTAGTGATAGATTAGGTGAACAATATAAAGCTTGATTTGTTAAGAGATTTACCTAGGACTATGATATTGATTATGAGTAGCATTGTGATGTTAGCCAGCCCGCACGGTTTTGGGTCAAGCTCGAGACCAGCCTGTGGGCCATGCGGGCTGATCCCATACTAATGCAAGCAGGGCACAGGGTATCTCTTTGAGGCCCGCAGGCCAAGCAGGCTAAGCTGGGCCTATCCTTTCTCCTTCTTTTTTTCACTTAATTCAATAAAAGTGATGATATTAATTTCCATTATTTCTAAATAAAAATAATCAATTAAAATTCAAAAAAAAAAGTTCAAAAAATAAAATAAAGTATTAACAAATAATGAAATAAGAGAATTGAAAATTATAAATAACTTATAAATTCAAAAAATAAGCAATTAATAAAACTAAAAAATAAGAATGTAAAATTTATAAACACTAATTAGTTGATGGCCAGGAACAATAATACTTTGTGGAGCTTTACTTCTTATCTTCTTTAAGACTTGAACTATCCATTATTCCGCTACTTAATAATCTTTCAAAATATGAAGACTTTACTTGAAGAATTGAAAAAATATATAAAAAATAAATTATATTCTAACACTTTTTGTAGAGAAAATGAAGAGATTTGATGATTATGAGAGAAAGATGAATGAACATAAGAGAGTTGGAGAGAGTTAGAGAGTATTTGGTGAGTTTTGGGGTGAATTAGGGGGTTTTTATAGAGATTTGGGGTTAGAGAGAGAATATAGCTGTTAGAGGTTCAAAAGTAAAAAAAAAAAAAAAAATGTTTCTTGACCATTAAGGGGCCAAAAAAATTTTTTTAAAAAAAACTTGAATGCTCTCCAAGGCGAGCCACGGGCTTAGGCAAGCCAGGGATTTTAATTCCTTTCCCGAACCGACCCTAGGACTGACCCACTACAATGTGATCGGTTTGGCTCACGGGGCGAATCAGCCCACTTGCCAATACTAATTATGAGGAGACATTTGATCCTGTTGCTCACTTAACATCAATTCGCAGTCCTATTATAGTTGCTGCTTGTAAGCATTGGCTGTTATTCCAAATGAATGTCAAGAATACTTTCCTACCGAAGAAATGTATATGCAAGCACTGCTTGGTTATGATCATCCATCCAATAAGGTTTGTCATCTTCGCAATGCCTTGTATGGACTAACACAAATTTCTCGAGCCTGATTTACCAAATTTAGATACACTATATTAGCCAACTTGGTTTTCAATCTAATGCTTACGATCATGCCTTGTTCCTCTGTAAAATAGATCGAGGGTGTATTCTTCTTTTTCTCTACATTGATCACATAATAATTGGAGAAAACACTCAAGGTATTTCCACTTTCAAATCTATTCTCCATCAAACGGTTTGAGATGAAAGATTTGGGTAATCTAAGTTATTTTTAAGGTCTTAAGTTTCATCTAATGAATCTGTTTATTATTTATCACGAGCAAAATATGCCACCAATCCCCTCTTTCATTTTGGTATTACTGATACTAAGACTCTTAGTACTCCACTAAAACCAAATGTTCTTTCTACTACGGATGGAACTCTTCTCAGTAATAGTATGCTTTATCACTAATTAATTGGTAGTATTATATATCTCACTATCTCTTAGCTAGACATTTCTTAGGCTATTCAGATTGTCAATCAATTAATTATAGCTCCTCATACTGCGTCCCTCTCTGTTGTTCATTTCAGTATACCAAAGGCACTCTATTTTATAGTCTTCACTTCTATCATTCTTCTCCGCAGAAGCTACGTGTACACTCTGATTCTGATTGGGATGGAGACCCAATTAACTGCCGTTCTACCACTGGCTATTATTTCTTTCTTGACACGTTTCTCATTTCATGGCACAGTAAGAAACAAGCCATTATATCTCGTTCTAGCACAAAAGCCTAATATTAAGCTCTTGCTGGCACTACCTTTAAGCTTCTTTGGTTACGTTGATTGCTTCAAGATATAGGTGCCTCCCTTTTTTCAGTAACTACACTCTTTTGTGATAATTAGAATACCATACAAATTGTTCAATATTAATTGTTTCATGAACGCACCAGCATATATATATATATATATATATATATATATATATATATATATATATATATATATATCAAGATTGATTGTCATTTTGTATTGTATCTTGTAATTCAAAACATCACTCTCTCAACCAGCATATATCTTCACCAAATCACACCTACCTCGTCATTTTCAAGAATTTATATATAAACGTAAGTTGTTAAATTTTTTAACATCTTGATTTTCAGGAGATGTCAACTTGTAACTAGCACATCTAAACCATGGGTATGTTAATTGTCAATTAGCATATAATTAGTTTTTTTTTTTTTTTGTGTGTGTGTTTAGGGATTCTTTTATTTTTCTAATGTAGCTCAATTAGTATAAATTCATTTTCCCCTCTTATAAAGATACACATAAAAATAAATTTTTTTCATTTTTTCTTTCAAATTCTACATAACGGAGGCTTTAACTTGACTTGACCTTTGCCGAGCTCACGAGCTTGAGCTCTTCTTGAGTGAGTTTACAAAACTGTTTGTGTATTTTTAGCAAATGAACTCAAACTAAACTACAAATATTTTTAAAAAATTAGCAAATTTATTAAAACTAAATAAAACTATTTTTATCATTTAAATAAAAAAATTTCTAAAACAATTAAATACATCAAAAGTTATATAAATAGAAAAATAAGAAGTATACTCATATCAAATATATGAGCCGTACTTGAAGAGGTAGAGCATGACCATTACTCGTACATTTCTTTGAACCAAGTCGAGCCGAGCTGTGACCAAGTTTTGTCATGGGCCGCTCTCAAACAGCTTGATCCGGTTGAAAACCGAAATTGGGCTACATTCTGTATATGACATGGCCCAAAATCTCAGGGATAAGCCCAACAATTGTTCAAGCAACTTCTGCTAGATTTTTTACGAAGTTGGTCACACTGGAGAAAACGGAATTTCGGTAAAATGCGACCCCCCAGATTGGGAAAATCACTCACAGTCACCCCATTTTCGAATTTCAGTTGAAAAATAACTCCATTTAATGGAAATTCTGAGAAAATTGCATTCTGACCCCTTGACCTTACAGTTATAAATTCGTGAAGCGCCGAACATGATGAATTCAGTGGAAATGGAAAGAAACCAAAGCCCCATTTCTGAAGCAATTGAAGTCGAGATGGAGAAGACTTCTCAAGCTGTTGAGGTTCATTTTCAAGGGAAAATCAAGAGAATTCTGATTTACCCATGGGAGAAAATCAATGTGTTGAGAAAAAGTGTTCAAGATCAGTTTCTTCAACATTGTTAGGGCAATGAACAGATCGAAACAACGAGAGTTTACCATGTTTGGCCTGGAAACAATGTACCCTTTTGATTGCTTTCACTTCACTTTCAAGATTGTTTTTTATTATTTTTTTTAATATTTTTTTTGTAAGTCTTGAAGCAGTTTAATACAATAATTAAAAAAAAGATGCAGAAGATTTTGATGGAATTTCCTGATTTTGTTCCAAATTTTAGGTCTTTTTCTTCAAAGGGAGATTGATTTATGGCCCAGATCCAAAAGGGTTGCTCTTAACTATTATCTCAATTAGTCTATCAAGTCGGACATTTGCTGTTCATGTTGCCAGTGGCTTTGGGAATCACTGCACTCTCATTATCTCCTCAATTTTAACAATCATTGTTAGTGCTGAACATACTAACGTTATTTCTACATTATTGCATAAATATTCTTGATTAGACTAGACGAATTCAATCCAACAATGCACTCACGTACATACACTCTTTCAAGTTTTATATGAAAAAAAATTCTGTTTAAGATTGAGTATTGAATTCAAATTTTGTACATAGATATAAATTCTAAACGTGCGAAGTCGAATATAAATCATTTTTTTTCGAAAAAAGAACATTACACAGCTTGAATAAATTCAATTTTTGCACATTTTTTAGATATTTCTTTTCCTTATTAATTTGAATTACTTTCCCTCCATGCATGCATGCAGGTTTTTATCAACTTGGGATTGGTTAGAACAATGGATCCTGGAATTGTTCCTAGAAATCAAGATGATTTATCTATTGAAGTAGAAGATAAAACTAGAGGCAAAAGGGTGATGATCATCAATGGGTTAGAGGTTGAATTAAAGTATTGTAGGGTTTGCAATATTTATCGTCCACCTAGAAGTTGCCACTGTGTTGTCTGTGACAACTGTGTTGAAAAATTTGATCACCAGTCCCCTTGGATAGGTCATTGCATAGGACTGGTAACAAAATCATAACCCTCCAATTTCTCCCTTTTTTTTTTTTTTTTTTGAAATTTTCATAATAAATTTTGTTAATTAAGATTTTTTTTTTCTGTTTGGTAGAGGAATTATCGTTTTTTCGTGATGTTTATGGTCATAGCTTTAGTTCTGTTCCTCTGTATACTGGCCTTTTCTTGCTAGAAAGTTCAACAGAAACTGTCTGGAGATCGAATTGGAGTAATGTCCTTGGTTGGCAATTGCCCTGAGACATTGGCATTGGCAGCATTTAGTTTTGCAGCGGTGTGTTTTCTTGGTTGCCTGTGTTGTTATCATGTGTACCTCATTGCTATAAATCAGGTCAGTTTCTCATCATTAATGTTGCTTCAGTATGTTTCTCTCATTTCTAATATGTTTTTCTATACATGAAAGAGTGGAGAATGTAAATCAAACTTATAACTTATCATCAATTTAAAGGTATTTATTATTAATTGAATTAAGGGTATCTACAAATTTGATTTCTTTTCCATGATTTTTTTTTAACACCGGATAAAACCCAACCATTTAATTAGATTATTATTGTTGTTGTTGATTGACCTATTTTCTTGTATGCAGACAGCTTATGAGCATTTTCATGGAAAGAATGTGAGCTCCAGAAACCCCTACTACAAAGGAACTGTGAAGAATATTAAAGAGGGCTTACTTTCGATACAACCATCTTCTCGAGTCAACTTTCGAGCAGATGTTCAAAGTCTAGGCCGCGTGGACTCGGTTGTGTCAATATGAGATGATTTAATTCTCTTAATTCCCTAATTAGGTAATTGTACCTTGAGATAAATTTACATATACACATATTTGCTACTATGTGGTAGTTCCTTTATTTGAAGATATAATATCTATTGTATCCATAAGATTGTTTTAGAAGATTAAAGGATGTGGATCAACAGTATTGTTTCATTTTTTTTTAAAAAAAATGATATTTGTATGGTATATAATATATTAAAAAAACAACAAACTAAATTTTGTTTCTATTTAGATGTTTGGTTGGAAAATTTTGCTACTGATCCAATCATTTATAAACTACAAGTTTTAAAATGTAATATTTTTTAGAAAGTATAATTTATAATACATATATTACTAATTAAATTTATAATCTAGGAAGATCCAGTATATTTAATAAAATTTTACTCTTAGTATGGTGGAAATCAGTCTGTGTTTGAACATAGACATATTGGCTCAGAATACGGGGTTAAATGGGGTCAAAAAAGCCCAGAAGTACTATGGTGCTGGAGGAGTCTGATTCTAGGGATTTGTGATGGTCACCACTTCAGCTGGGTTGGGTAAAATGCAATGTTGATTGAGCATGCTACACGGACAGGTTTATAGGGACAATACTAGAGGACTTCTTGGGATTCAATCCGGACGTATTCCATAATTCCAGTTAGCCCTTCTCCTCTGTGTCAAAGTGTTTGCTTTCATTGAGGGCATAAGCTTCTGCTTGGAGCAAGAGTTTGAGCACATATCACCTTAGAAAGTGATTTTCAGATGAAGACCTCTCAAAGATAAGACAGCTTATTAATTGTCTGAGATATGCTTTTTTATACTATTCTACTATTAATTGCTCTTTTATTCATCAATTTGGGAATAATATAACTTATATATTTACTTTAAATGGGTTACAAAACTCTATTTTTATATGAGACCATTTAATTCTTAACATTCTTTACTCCATCAGTTATACAGATATCTCCTAATGAATGTTTTTTATTTAAAAAAACAAAGAACAGAATTTTACTATTGGTTGATGACTTGATGTTGGAAATTACTTTGGGTTTGTATTAGCATGTTTGAAAACTTTGCTTATGCTGATTTATAAAAATATTTTTTATTAAAAACACGAACTGTTTCGGTAGGTATAGTCCTTAGAACATATGGTACAACCGTTGGTATGAAGTCCACGAAAGTTGTTGCAATATATGGTCAAAGTTTGAAGAAGTCATGGATACATTCTTTATTAGCCTCTCAATTTTCCACCTACATTTTTTAGTTATTGAAACATTTTAAAAACAAATATGACTGGAAATTTACCATAGGATCAAATATGTTCATCACATCACATCTGATCACTGTAAAACTTAACACTTTTTGACGAATTATCCAAAATCTAAGATTTAAATTTTAAGCTGAGAAATATCAAATTTATGTAAAAGAGCATGAAAATTCACCATAAATTGTATAAATGATAAGTAAAAAACTGCTCATTTACATTTTTCTAATTTCCAATGATAATGAAATGTTATCTTGTAATTTAAAAGGTTTAAAATTTTATATTTGACAGCATAAAAATCACGGCATCCCCCAAACGCCTCCCCCCCCCCCCAAAAAAAATCTTACTTCTCTCCAAACTAACTTTTGCAATGGTTTGTAACTATGCATATGCAAATATGCATCCTAGCTTAGATCACATGATTCATGGTCGTATAATCTCCATAGGATTAGCTTATCCAACCCCAACAAAGCCCATCGAAGTCACCACCTTCAGTCACATGATTCTTGTATATTTCTTCATGATGATCATTACGAATTTGATCTGTAAATTTGACCAGCCTGCACTCACAATTGATCTATCAGTAAACATGTGTACATTATAATAGATCACAATCAAAATCCGTCACCAAGGGAAATATTGTCCCATAGGAAAAATTAGCAAGTTCCAAGAAACAAATGCTTGTCCAAATTAATGTATATTCCAAGATATGTGTAACAGGAAACTCTAAGAAAACAACTTGGGTCAAAATTAAAATTCAAAAGCCATGTTTATCGTATATTATGTTTTTAATACTGTTGTAATGAAACTAGGATATAATAATAACAACAAACATCATAATAATAGGTATATATGGACTTAAAGATCCATAATGTACATAATAATTGCGAATGTACTTACATTATTAGTAACTAGGTTATTGTCCGTGCGATACACGGGAGTAATATATTTATTTTATTTTTATTTTAAATATATTATGAAAAAAGAAGTAGTAAAAAAATGTATAGATATATAATAATATTTATCGCATTAGACACCATTAAATTTTTTATAATAGTTATTATCATCTATAGATGTATTACATTGGCTGGTTTGAATTGGTTGAATTTGGTACATCAGCATTTGATCTCCATATCAGATACTAAATTTGATAGCGGAACTGGATTGCCATCTTATTATCAGCCTATTGGCAACAATGTGATATCAAAGTTAGACTTGTCTATCATACTCATGCCTCGTCAGGAAGTTTTATGTGCAACTTGCGATGCTCATCTTGGTCATGTATTTGATGATGGCCCCCTGCCAACAGGAAAGCGATATTGCATTAATAGGTACAATTTGCTTTACCTCCCTTACCTTCCCTTTCCAGCCGCAAAAATTCACCAAAACACCTATGTATCCTCTCTTTTACTTGCCTCTGCATCCCTTTAATCTAAACACACTACTAAACTTAATAGCCACCATTACTATCTCTGTCTGGGGGCAATCAACATTGCTCTTCTTCGAATATGAGCTAAATACACCATTAGAGAATAATGTGGAGGACATTTTATATTGTGTGTAACTATTTTACCTACTTTACCTTAAGAAGCTTCTCACCACATCATGTGCTTTAAAGCACACTTATATATAAGAAAATGTCTCTGTGTGTCTGCCAACTCGTCTTGAGAATTCCTCTAGACAGTAATACTCTTCCAAACCTCTCAGATCCTCACTCTTTCACTGCTTAGAGTATTACCATACGCATGGTTGCACACCCAATTTTATATAGAATAGTTTACATAGATTTAATGATCTGTATATAGATCGAGATATAGTGGTGTATTACATAGTGGTGACTCGGACCAAAACGAATTCCTAAAAGCAGAAAATGACTTACTGTCAAGGATTGAAGCTGGGCTCATCAAAGATTTGATTCGGAATCAGTGAATGCCTTCGGTGCAAAACCAGTGGAGAGCCTAGGAGAACTGAAAAAGGATGAAGCAGGCCTTCTGTGATTCTCTGTAGGAGATGGTAAATTGCCATAATCTGCCATTGGAGCTTCTTTGCCTGTGGTGGTTGGCCTAGATCATTTCCTCAGCTTGAATACTCTGGATTGACATCAAAATGAAGTTTTCAGACTCCAATTCAATAATAGAAATTTATATTAAACTACACCATATGAAGAAGCCAAAAGAATTGAAGGAAAGAGAGAGACAAAATATGCACTTGCAATGTGAAGAACATCAATCAAAATTCAACATCCGATTGCTACAATAAAGATTAGAGCAAAGATCATCCCACTCTCAAAGAACAGAAGAATCTTGATTTTTCTAGACATAGCATAAACTCAATCAAAAATTTAATATTCAGCAAAACCGATAAATCATAAACCTAGTGACCGCAGCCCTCTTCGGGGCAGTGCTGCTCTTCTTCATCCTAGTACTAACTCCACTTGGAGATTCTTTGGCTACTTCGGGGTGCCAGGCGTTGCTCCGCTCCTCCACGGGTGCAGCCGATCCGCAGCAGGGAGCCTGGCTCGTGGCCCTCGTGGAGACCACAGGAATCCCGCCTGTTGAGTTTTGTCTTGCTGATATAGTGGACCATATGCCCTGTGAGGATCCCAGAATTAATAGCCAACTTAGTAGGGAGATGAATTATTACAGGGAAAGACATTGTCCATTGCCTGAGGAAATGCCTTTCTATTTGATTCCGCTGCCTCAGGGCTACAATGTGTCAGTTCAGTGGCCTGAGAGTCTCTTATGTTCTATGTAGTCTTCACATGAGACTATTTATTATGTGATTCAAGATCAATGATCCAACGAATCCTCCTCTGTTCAGATGTATTAAACATAATGCAAAGAACAATGAACATAATGCAAAGAACAATTTACTGTCATCTGCTCCATTCTATTATTAAATAGAAAGTGAATTTGAATATGTTTGAAGGGATTAGGAGTATGGGTTCATTGAAGGGACGTTTCATTATTTAATACAGAGTGAATTTGAGAACGTTTACAGAGATTCAAAGTTTCATTAAGTTCAAATTGCCAGGTGACAGTGCAAGACAATGTCAGGTGGCTCTCTTAGGAGTTTCTGCAGCTCCTATTATTTATATATATGTGTGTATTAGGCAGGTTTATCATGTAAAGTATAATATTTAATTTGTCATCAAGATAATAATTATGATTTAAATTCAATATTTTTCTCCGAATAGAAATTCTAATATACATGTCTAGGGTTTAGTAGTGACCCTCTTCCTTGCTGTAAATAAAATGAAAGTACAAGCAATGGTGTAGTTACGCTTCTATCATGCAAAATTGAGCCCTCGACCATCCCAAATAGGAATAGGAAGGGACCAAAAATTTGTGTGGAAAAAGAAGTTAAAAGGACCACATCATGGTTGCTTTCAGGGACAAGTTTCTTAGTCCAGCTGCTTTGGAGCCTTTGCAAGCGATGCCACTTCTGTACACACGTTTTTCATTCTGGAACGTTAGGATAGATTGTTAGCTTTCTGCCCATCAATTATAAGGTGTTGGTTCCATTTCTCATGAAACTGATCATCCCATGAATAGCATTACTCCCTACTCCACTTCACCAAAAAGAGAATTGGAAAAAGGAAAAAGAAAAAAAGGTGTTTTTTTATTGCTTGATAGTGAAACTAAATGGTATACTTCCCCTCCCCCACCCCACCCAATCCAATATTAGAAGTGGAAAGGTATGAAGAATGAAAATATACAAAGTCTACTTTCTTGTCAACTCCAGATATTTGTTTTAATTATAAATCAAAAAATTTATTAAATAATTTAAAATTAATATTATCAAGTTCATAAATAATACATCCCAAATCGTCTGGTATTCTTGTCCATACAAGGGACCAAACGTGACACCCTAATGCACATCAACACATGTGCACACATTTATAGACATACATATTTAATAAATGGATACAAATAATTATAAGTATGCTAATAGAACGTTAGTACCAAGTGGAAGAGATTTAAAAACTCTTTTTTTTATAATACCTTCAAATGTAAACATATGATTGATAGTATATATGATATTTCGATTGTTAGCACGGATATTAAATAATTTCCTAAAATCTTATTACATAAAAAAAACTAAAAACTTGGATGATTTAGGTTCATGTAACAAAATAAAAAAGAAAAAAAAAATCCATTATTGTATGACCATGATATGTGTGATAGAAGACTTGAAACCTCCAGTCTGGTCCAAAATGGTTTGTATTAGTTCAGAGGGGCATGAGGGGGCACATGCACAAAGCAGCCGCAAAGCTAACAACAGTTTGGTGCATTATTGCACAAAGCAATTGAACTTATCAGTGGAGCTTTATATTGCACTGAAAGCAACTGGATCCAACTCCTACAAGAAGCAAGGTATAAGTTGAACTATGCATATAATATATGATTTTATAATATTAATTTTGAATCAAGCATTGTATATAGTGTATGCTTTCTTACGAATTATGACAAGAGTATGGCCAATATTTAATCTCAGTGTAATGTTTCTAGCAAAAGGAGAGAGGTATTAGGTAACTGCACAGGAAATTTATTTAACACATATATATATATATATATATATATATATATATATATTCGTGTATTAATATTTTCTCTACCATTTGACTAAGATGACATTAATCTATTAAATAATTTTTATGGTTAAGAGTTTTGTAAATATTTTAATATTTATTCAATTCAAATTAAATATTCATATTTTTATTTTAAAATTGTCTTATACTGAATATACAATTTTTAAAATAAGTAAATTATATATCTAATTAGATTTTATCACTAACTTTTCAAATTTAAAACATATAAGTTTCACAAATATATGAGTCTTGTTATTAACCTTCTAATTTGTCAAGCAAACTTTTGATCTCAAGGGTAAATAATTAGAGAAAGCTAATAGTAATTTACAAAACCATTTCATTTGCAATTACAACTTTTGAATCTTTTTCCAATAATCCAAATCTTTTTTGTTTCCTTTGTATAGTAAATAATAAAAATGTTGGAATTGTGACCTTTATACCATTTAAAATTGTAACCAATATATCATCATTATAAATATTTACCTTTATAAATTAGAGATATAAAAAGGTTTAAGGTATTATAATCAAAGTTATATTACCTAATATTACAAGGACAAATGAAGAGTCGATCCCTAATTTAATAACTTATCATGGAAAGGTCATTCTACTTTTATAAATAGGGCTAGCTCTTAATCTCTCTTTACTTGAACCATCTCTAATTAATTTCACATAACCTTGTATATTATCCTATTACTATATACAAACACAAAGAAGAATTAGGAGAGGAAAGATCAATTGATTTATTTATACATACTATGGTTAAGATTTAAAGATATACTAATAAAATAATTTTTATTATGTGTCTATAGGATATAATTCAAAACTTTATTTATTTTTACATTTGAGTCAAATATTAGATACTAATATAATTATATTATTTCTAAGATAAATTACTCTTAGTTGCTTTTGAAGGGGGGAAAAAAAAGCTAAAAATACTTCTTTCCCCAGGTAGAATCACGTGGAGAGCTTTACGTGTCTAATTGTCCTTTTTTCTCAAGCAAAAGATTTGAACTCCAGATTCCATCAAAATGTACGTTAATCAGTGTCCTTGAAATTAGAGATCTGCTTGGTCACAAGACATGCACTTCGCTCGTCAAATATTTGAAAACTTGAAGGTATTTTGAATTTTATATTCTTTCCTTTTTTTTTATTTATCTATTTTAATAAATTCATAAATTTTTAAAAAATAAAAAATTTTAATTAATTAATTAATATTTTCTATTTTATCATCAAAGAATCCCCTTTATTAAGAAATAATTAAATTCTAAAACTTTATGTATTGTAAACATATTTAATTTATTCTTATTTCTCACTATAAGTACAGAAGTATTCACTGTATTAAAAAAATATATTTGTAAAAAAAATAATAATTAATATAATCTTAATTTATTAATTAAATAGATAAATTAAGATAAAAATTTTAATTTTAATAGATAAATAAAAGAGGATGGAAGAAATAGTAATTAATTGAAATGAATACTTATCGAAAATCCAACTTCCAAAATAAGTACTATATCCTACTATTCAAAATAAGTTTTATTTTAGAAAAATTTATATAAATTAAGAAGTTATTAAAAATGATTAATATACCCTTAATTAATATTATTACATGTCAAATTTTGTATTTATTTATTCTCTTACTTTATAATTTTTCTCTCCTTTCAGCAGTACTCTCCTGTCTCATAATTACATTATTAAAAAGGTACTTCATTCCTTCCTTTTTATCTGTATATTAAAATTAAAATTTTTGTCCTAATATATCTGTTCTATTAGTAAATTAAAAATATATTAATTGCTATTTTTCTACAATCCTCTTTAATACTGTAAGTACTTCTGCATTTGTAATAGAAATGAAAGTAAATTAAATATACTTATAACATATAAAATTTTGAAATTTGATTACTCCTTAATAAAGAAAAATATTCTTTAAAGGTAAAATAAAAAATGTTGATTAATTAATTGAAATTTTTTATTTTTCTTAAAACTTGTGGATCGACTAAAATAGAAAAAAAAAATGAGATGGAGAGCGTAAATAAGAAAAATAATATTAATTTTTTATAAAACGATATTTATTGTGCAATAAAAATTTATTTCTAAAATGAAATTTATTTTGAATAAAAAAATACAATAAAATATTAATCTAACCCTTGAAAATATAAACAAATAACTTTTTTTTTTTTGTCGACACACTCTGCTACTACTACCGACCAATCGCCCTCCCATTGCTAATGAAGTTTATCCACTAAGTTTTATACCAATATTTTTTGAATTGTTTGTTATAGATAATTGAGGAGATAAGTCAAGATTTATGTTCCCTAGGGTTTTTGTTCCAATAAGCTGCAAAGGGCAAAAGGGTTGTTCTAGTTTGAAGTTAATAGAAAAGGGTTGAGAGTTGCTTGCATCAATGCCGGAAACATATAAACAAACCGAAGATGTGAGATAGTATTGTATTGTACATTTCAGTTTTGTCCTTGTACAACCCTACAAGGTTATATATATAGTAAAGCCAAGGGGTAAAAGACAATAGATTTAATTATCTGGAAGAACACCTATAAGCTATAAATTCTGGTATAATCAAGAGATACTTCTTGTATATATATAATATGAATTGTCAATAGGATTTATAGTCAATTAAAATGTGAATCGTTTTATTGATATACAAAATAATTGAATATTAATCGAATATTGAGATTGAATTCAAAGTTTAAATTCTAAACCATTTTTCACAAGTTGTGTTTTAGTTTCTTGATTGGGGCCGGCGGTTGAGGGGAATAAAATTAAAAATAATAATAATAAAAAGCATCAATGAACCATCTATAATGGAAAAATCTTACTAGTGTCTATGCCGGCACGAGGGTATTATCCTCCTAATGGGATCATGGTATGGCTGAAAATGATTACACACAAAAGTCTTTTTTGGTGAGTTGTAGATGCATGTGTGTGTCTATAATCTATCGTG
The DNA here is from genome assembly GCA_026120185.1 of Voacanga thouarsii. Lineage (NCBI taxonomy): Eukaryota > Viridiplantae > Streptophyta > Magnoliopsida > Gentianales > Apocynaceae > Voacanga > Voacanga thouarsii. The sequence goes on from JANUWF010001161.1 coordinate 1,798,011, forward strand.
CGAGAGGCTTTCATTATAAACGAAAACCAATGATGCTCATTAGCTTTGGGACGTACTGAGACAGTTGAGTCCAACTTTGATGTCTAGATTTCAGGCACTGGGGCTGCAAAAGTTACACTGACCTAATTTTGTTCGTTCCACTTCACCAACACTTTTTGTGGTTCGCAAAAGTAGAGGTAGAGAAAAACAGAGGAAAAAGAAGAAATATTTTTATTTTTTTTTATTTTTATTTGAGAGAGTAAATATAATTTATTTTTATTTTATTTGATTAAATTAAATAGAAAGTAAATTCATATTTTATCATATTTAATTTTTTATAACTTAAATATTTAAATTTTATTCGATTATTCGTGAAATTATAAACTATGCATATATAATGTTCATGGCGGGATTCAAACTTGTGACAGTGGCTAACCTTTTCTCCACTTTGCCAATTACATTATTTGTGAGGGTTATCTTATTTAATTTTCTTTTCGGTCTATCTTATTTTTAATAAATTAAAATTTTAGCATGAAGGAAAGAACTTTCCCTCCATATTAACTAACTTCCTTCTTACTTCCCCTCCTAATTAAATGAGATAAATCATGTATTTATTTTTATTCATTCTTTTCTTTTTCTTTTCACTCTAATCAAACATAATGAATAACTCCTCCCTCCCCCATATTAAGGGAACATGTGATTTGAAATTTCAAACTCAAAACATATTATTTTACTAGAGATATTTTTAATCAATTGCGTTAAGATTTGGTCACCCGTTTACTAAAACTATTGTACATTATTGCATGTATAATAACTATGCTAATATTGAGTAAAAGAAAATTATGCTAATATAACCAGCATGCAAGAACCATTCAAGTTTTTTTTTTCCGTCTCTTGAGAAGAAAACATTACTTTTAGTAATTAATTGTGACAAATGTATAGTAATCTAACTTGTTAGAAAAATCACTCATTATGCGATAAATGTTAGATTTGCATAACATTTTTATTACTTGACATTTAAAAAAAATATTTTCTATCAAATAAGCAAGGCTAAAAAATCATATACTATTGTATTTTTAACTAAATATTCAAATCTTACCAGTTAGTAGTAAAATAATAACTTATTAACTTGAAAATATCTCTTGTCAAATGATATTATTCCTTCTAAAAGGTACATATATATTTTTAGAACACTCTATCTTTGACCAAAATTTCCAATTGAACTTACTTCTATTATGAGACTATCAATATAACAAATATAAGCTCATCTCAATCAATAGTAGACAAAACTCTTAAACCCTAATACAATTACTACTCAAGGGTGAAAACAGAAAAAGGGCATGATCCAAGTCAAAGACCTTCCTATTCCTTTTTTTTTTTTTTTTCTAAAATAGGTTTTCTTGCCATTTGAAGTGGATATAATTTCTTCAATTGCCCCATGCCCAAATAATGTTGCTGACACTTTGATCAGGCATTTCACGCCTTATGGGGAGTTCACTGTCGAAAGTTGCTATCGTACCTTGCTATCAGCTCACAGGAATTCTTCTAATCAGGCCTCGGTTTTTGATGTTTCATCTCAAAGACCCTTATGGTCTGGTATACGGAGTTTAAATATTCCACCTAAAATTAAACATTTTCTTTGGAAAATTTTTGCCAGCGAATCCTTCCTACGCCTCAGAAACTCTCTAAACGAATTGGGAGTAATCCACAATGTGATATTTTTGGCTATGCTTCTGAGAATTTATTTGACTGTTCTTTGCCTAAGTGCACTTGGAAAGAGTTTAGTTTTGGCCACAAGCTGCCGCCGTTCTCTTTCTTGCCTTTCATAGATCTGCTTCGTTTGTTTTGTCTGATTTTTTGCTCAAAGGATATTATCACCTGTGGCGTGCTAGGAACCGCCATATTTTTATTATCTTCCTTTCACACCATATTTAATTTGTAGCAGAGTATGACCATCGTGGATGAACTGGAAGCTGTCGTGGGTAACACTTGACTGTTTTACTCTCGCCTTAGCTCTCCAAGCTTTTTGGCAACCTCAAACTACTTTCGTATTACTAAACTTCGATGGTGCCTTATTTGAATCTTTTGCTATGGTGAGGATAATTATCCATGACTCCAACAACTCTATTTGTGTGCCTGGGCTGGTAGAGTACTAAGGTATAAAGATGTTGAATTTATTGTGGCTTATGGTCTTTTGATGGCAATTTACTGCTATGAATGGTGTTGAAAATGATAATTTTGGGAGTTAATAATTTTTAACTCATGATTAGTTAGCCTAAAACAAATAATGAGAATTGTTCTTGACATGTTAGAGATTGTTTTGATTATGGTAGAAGTCATTTTCATTGTGGGAATTCATAATTAAATGTTGTTAAAGTTGGGTGTTTAACCATTTGGGAACTCATGTTAGACATGAGTCCCACATGGAAAAAATTGAGAAGTGTGGAAGACTTTATATATTAAAAGACTTTTTTATAGACTTAATAGAAAAGCCCAAGGTATGGAGGATGCCACGCGCGCTTGTCCAGCTTGGGCCATGTTTTTACGTTCCTCTATTTTTATTTGGTCCAATTAACTCTAACTTGAAAAGGAAAATGAAACATAAAATCTGGTAAAGAATTAGGATTTCTTAATCCGAATTGGGTTTTAATTTTTCCTAAGGCGAAATTAAAAGAGGGAACAGAGCCGCCATTAGGGTTAACCCTAATTTCGTGCTTTTTGCTCCCTGAGAGAAAATTCGCCTATTCCCTTCTCTCTTCACGATCCATAATTTTTGGCTCATCGGGACCGGTGAACTGAGGGGATTTTCGAGGTAATCGCCGTTGGTGTGCGTCAATAACGATCTAAGACCGTCTTATCCTGCAAGGAGAGTCGCAGTACCCATCACATCGGAGTGGGGCGAATAACTTCTTGAAGGCAAGCCAGTATTGGACTGGTGATTCAGTCAGCAGTATAATACATTGCGGCGCAGCTTGTTCAGAAGAGTGCCAGTGCCTGATACGTTCTAGTAGAACAGCGAGCAAGTCTCTCAGGTATCCTACTGACTTGTCTATTGAGTTTAAATTCGGTTTAGTTACGTTAAGTTTGGATTGTGTGGCCTTGCCGGCATTGTTGATATTTGATAATTGCATGTGTTAGAGCCCTGGTCGGGTATAGGTGGTGCTTGTTCAATTCAGTTGAGTTGCCTGTCTGTGCTCGTAAGTACCCTATTTTCTAACAGTCTTCAAGAAGTTATTCTACAATTATCTGTTTGTCTGCAATGGCCAGTTCGTCAGGTACTACATCTGCTGCGTTTAAGCCTTTGATTGACTTGAATGGTCTGCCGGACAAGTTTGGTCCAGGGCAGAATTTCAAGCGTTGGCAACAACGCATGAAAATTTGGTTGACCATGAGGGGCCTATTGTCAGCAGTGCAGGTTGACAGGCCTATACCAATTGAAAGGCATCCTAGAGTAGCTGAGATTGCTGTGCGGGATGAACAGAACAATGTAGGCAGAAGGGCAATACTGTCAACATTGACAAATGCTCTCTTTGATGTCTACTGTTCTGAGTCATACATAGCAAAGATGCTATTGGATGAATTGGATAGGAAATATAATACCGAGGATCAAGGTCTGGAAATGTATTATATCTCCAAATTCCTGAAGTTTCAAATAGTTGAGGGCAAGTCTGTGACTGAACAGACTTAAGAGTTGCAATTGATTATTCATTCTCTTCATGAATCGGATATGGAACTTCTTGAGAAGTTCCAAGTGATGTTAGTGATAGAGAAATTTCCTAAGTTTTGGGAGGACTTTGGTATGTCCCTCAAACACAAGACGGAGAAGATTTCTCTAAATGATCTGATGAAATCAATATCCATTGAGGAGCAATATAGAAAGAATAGTCATATTGTACCTGTGGAGTCTAATGTCCATGTGGTAACTACTGGGAAGAAGAGCAATAATCAGAGGAATGTGGGGGTTAACTCAAACTCTAAAAACATAAACAAGACAAAAAGCAAGGCCAACAAGAAACCGAAAGCGAACAAACCATGCTGGAATTGTGGTCAGGTTGGACACTGGGCTAAGGACTGTCCGTCTAAAAAGCCCAAAGTCAAACAAGGATCAAATTCTGAAGCACAAGTAAATATGGTGGTAGAGGATATTAGTCAAGCGGAAGCTGATTTGAGTACACACATTGCTGAGGTTTGTACCATTGAGGCTGGGATTGGCATCACTACTTCCAATGATGATGGAAGGTATGTTTCTGTTAACCCAGAAGTCTTTACTATTTATGAGCCACTTGAATGGCTAGTTGATATTGGAGCAAATGTGCACGTTTGTGTTGATAAATTGCTTTTTATGTCTTACCAGCCTATTAAAGGAAAAACTGTAAAGATGGGAAACTCAGCTGCAGCTAATGTATTGGGAATTGGACGCGTGGACTTGAAGTTTCCTTCAAGGCATATTCTTTCTCTTCATAGAGTGCAGTATGTTCCAACAGTGCGTAGAAATATTCTTAGTGGCTCATGTTTAGTTAGAGAGGGTTATGAATTGACTTTCAAATGTAATAAAGTAGTGATTATGCACTACAATTATTTTGTTGGCAAAGGTTATTTGTCAGATGGTTTATTTAAATTAAGAGTTGAACCATGTACTTCTGATTTGAATAAAGCTTCTTCTGTTGAGAATTCTGTTTATCTCATGGTGCACATGATTGAATTCACTAATATTTGGCATAGCAGACTTGGACATTTAAATTTAAATTCTATTAAAAGAATGATGAATTTAGACTTGATCCCTAAACATTCAATTGATAAGAAGAACAAATGTCACATGTGTGTGGAAGCTAAAACAACCAGGAAGCCCTATCACTCAATTGAAAGTGATTCAGAAATACTTGATTTAGTTCACACAGATATTTGTGAATTTAATGGCTTGTTGACTAAGGATCATAAAAAATGCTTCATTACTTTTATTGACGATTGCAGTAAATATTGCTATGTTTATTTACTTAAACATAAAGATGAAGCACTTGAAAAGTTTCTCATATTTAAAAATGAAGCTGAAACTCAAATTGGCAAGAAACTTAAAAGGTTAAGATCTTATAGAGGTGGAGAATATGAATCTAATCCATTTGTTGAATATTGTCAAAGTAATGGCATAATTCATGAGGAGACACCCCCTTATTCTCCCCAGTCTAATGGGATTGCTGAACGGAAAAAAAGAACATTTAAAGATATGATCAACAGTTTACTTTTGAATTCTGGATTGCCTAAGTGTATGTGGGGTGAGGCTTTGAATACGGCTTGCCATATTCTGAACAGAGTCCCTCATAAACATAAAGAGGTAACTCCATTTGAAATCTGGAAATGTAGGAAACCTAACTTAAAATACTTCTGTGTGTGGGGTTGTCTTGCAAAAGTGCTAATCCCTGAATATAAAAAGAAGAAGTTAGGACCAAAGACTGTTGATGCCATCTTTATTAGTTATGTGGAAACAAGCTATGCCATGAGGTTTTTGGTAATTAAGTCCGAAATACCTGGTATAGATTGTAATACTATCATTCAATACCATGATATTACATTCTTTGAGGATGTGTTTCCCATGAAAATTGGTTTGTCTCAAGATGTTTCTACTTTAGATTCAGCCTTAACATCTGATTCTATTCTTAATTATATGGAAAGGATGAAAGATGTGGGGGCAGATCCAAATAGTTCAAATACTCAAATTGAGGAATTGGAAGAACCTAGAAGGAGTAAGAGAGCTAAGGTAGTCAAGGACTTTGGAAGTGAATTTGTCACTTACAATGTTGAGGACGAACCTTTAACTTTTCAAGCAGCTATGGCTTCCTCAAAAGCAGGGCATTGGAAAGGAGTTGTCAAAAGTGAGATGGAGTCCATTGTCTCCAATGGGACATGGGAATTGGTAGATCTCCCTCCTGGGTGCAGTACAATTGGATGCAAATGGATATTTAAGAAGAAACTTAAACCAGATGGGATCATAGATAAGTATAAAGCCAAATTAGTTGCCAAAGGGTTTAGACAGAAAGAATGAATAGACTATTTTGATACATACTCTGCTATTGCTTGTTTGACTACAATTCGAGTGCTAATTGCATTGACTTCTATATATGGTCTCACCATCCACCAAATGGATGTGAAGACAGCTTTTCTTCATGGTGATCTTGAAGAAAATATATATATGGATCAGCCTAAGGGATTTGTAGCCAAAGGAAATAAACGAACAGTTTGTAAACTTGTGAAATCCCTATATAGTCTAAAACAAGCACCCAAACGATGGCATGAAAAATTTGATAGAACTATTTTATCATTTGGCTTCAACATAAATGAGAATGACAAGTGTGTTTACTGTAAGGTTAAAGGTAATGCATGTATTGTTTTATGCCTGTATGTAGATGACATTTTGCTATTTGGGTCCAATGTTGAGATAATTAATTAGTCTAAATCATTCTTGAAAAGTAAGCTTGAAATGAAGGATATGGGAGTAGAAAATGTGATTCTTGGCCTAAAGTTGATTCGCTCAACTGAGGGGATAACCATTTCTCAAACTCATTATGTTGAGAGTGTTCTTGAGAAATATGGTTATCAAAATTGTAGAATTGCTAAAACTCCAAATGACCCTTTTGTAGTTTTGTACAAGAATGAAAGTGGAGTTCCTGTGTCTCAATTAAGATATTATCAAATTATTGGTAGCTTGCAATATCTTGCAAATGGCTCAAGACCAGATATTTCATTTTCGGTATCTAAGCTGGCACGATATACAAGTTGTCAAAATCGGACTCATTGGGAGGCCTTGGATAGAGTACTAAGGTATTTGAAGGGAACAGTTTGTTGGATTGTATGCCCTCTTAGACTAGGTTTCTGTTGTAAAATCGAATATTTTAATAAAAGAATTTATTTTCAGAAATTGTTTGTGAATTTACTTTTTGTTTGTGCACGATTTTCATTTGGAACAGACCCACTGTGTTTAAATAAGTGATCCATGTAAATGGTGGTCTTTCACAGTAAGGTATGGATCACGGGTTATTTAACACATAAACTTTTGTTCTTAACCTATTGATGAGACTGAGAATCTCATCATGTTTAGGTTATTATGTTATGAATTCCAAATGGGGAATGGCTTACCTTTAGCCAGTGGGTAGTCCACTCACTTCATGACATAAGCGTATTTCGAATACGTAGAACGGGACCTGTAGTAGTGGTTTCTTAAAGTACTATATGGTAGAAACCTAGACTACTACCGCTACAGCGTGGACTAGTACTCTACGACTTGAGTATGAGTTGGTGGTCTGGTGAAGCTGGTAGCATATACTTTGATTTGCTATAGTTGAGGTTCTATCGTAGGGCCAATATACTTGCATGTTGGGTATGTGTGACTAGTTAGTTAAGACAGACTTATACAAGATAGTTTCTGCACTATATCGCCCCTTGTGGTTATTTGAATGGTCTAAAATATCCAGGGCTCTGGGAAACATGACTTGGATGTTTGCTTTAGGGTAGCTCCCTTGGAAAGCGAAAACACTCCAAGAAGTCGTGGATCATTGGACTAGAAGCCTAAGGATGGTAGATGTCATTTAGAGGGGTGTTAGTACACTTCTTCCTCTCTAAATGTACGGCGATGTGTAGAGGGGTATTTTAGTCATTTCACCTGTAGGTCGGAAACTTTGCTAATGCAGCATTGTCCTTGGGGTCAATATTTCCTTATGGTGATATTAGGAAATATTTAAAATGCAAAATACAGCTATTTATATAGCAGGGGTATTTTGGTCATTTTAGCAGCCAAGGCGATGTGTCTTTTTGGTCCTCGAAATAGCCCGTAAATCCTAATTAATTTTAGGTTGAGGAATTGGTCTCAGTTTAAGAGGATTTTATTTTATTTGATTTTATTTGATTTTATTCAGGATGTTTAATTTATTATTAGACTGGAATAAAATAAATAAATAAAATAAAATAGGAGTTGAGAGAAATTAATTATCTAGTTTAATTGGTTAATTAATTATTCAGGGCCTAGGTCCAGTATGAGTAATTAGGAAATTAACCTGGGCTTAAATTAGGGGAAATAATTAATGTTTAATTATTTATTGGGTTATTTATATAGGCCCAAGAAATAAATAATTAAAGATTAATTATTTTTGGTTCATTTGGACTCATTAATTATTTATTGGGTCATTTATATAAGCCCACAAAATAAATAATTAATGTTTATTATTTTGGACCTTTTGGGTCAAAGAAAAATAATAAAATTTATTTTGGCCCAATAGCTTGGACCTTAGGGTTTTTTCTAGATACGGTTAAGAAAAGTTTAGGGTTAAGCCAAACTTATTCTCAGAATAACATCCGGGTGTTTGAAATTTGATATCCCGGGGATATGTTTATCAGATAATGAGAGACCTTTTTTTTTGCTAACCAATTAAACAAGTCTCTGGTAGAGGAAAATCCTAATTTTCCCTAGCCTAACTGAGCCTCTCGTGTAGCTCTCTCTGGTCTCTCACGCCTCCCTCTTCTGTGTCTTCTTCTTATTTCTTTATTAACTAATAGCAAGAGATCCAAGGAGATTTGAGACAGTTTCTCTTCACCATTGTGTTCACCAGCTAGAGGTTGGGCAGAGGAATATTCCAAGAACTGGAAAGCTTGGCGTTCATACAAACAAGGCGAGGTAGAAGGCTAGCGGGTTTTCAACCGGAAGCTTCTTCAAGTGAGCAAAGCGAAGCGATTCCAATCGTTCAAGCCACTTCTACTCAACCTAGAAGGCTTAAGGAGCGCAAATGTATGATCTTCACGCTTCCGTGTGGCCTCTAAGGCCTGCGGGTTTTTTTTTCTCTGTTTTTTTTTTCCCATGAATGCATGGCTCCCCTGTTTTCTGTCCCTTCACAGTTTCCCTTGGGTTGCATTATGGGAAATTCCCTGCTATACTTGAAGGGTATAGTGATGCAAATTGGATAGCTAAGAACTCTGGTAGCAATAGTTGCACTGAATATGTGTTTACATTAGGTGGCGATACAGTCGCCTGGAAGTCTTGTAAACAGACTTTGATAACTCGATCAACTTTTGAGGCTGAGTTATGTGCCTTGGATACTACTGGAACGGAAGCTAAATGGCTATATGGATTATTGTCCTCTTTGCCAATGATCAACAAGCCCGTTACTGCTATATATGTGCATTGTGACAGTCAAACTACAATTGCAAAGATAAAGAGTACCAAGTTTAATCAAAAGACTAAGAGACATATTCAAGTTAGACTTAAGTTTGTAAGAGAGTTAGTGTTTGAAAGGGTAGTGTTTGTTGACTTTGTTGGATCCAAAGATAACATTTCAGACCCCCTAACTAAGGGACTAGAAACATCCTTATTCCTTAAATCTAGGTTGGGAATGGGACTGATAACCCAGTAATGATTCACCTACAGTGGCAATCCAACTGACCAAGTGGAGATCCCACAAGGCAGTTCAATGTGGTGTAAACAAGCTGTTTGAGTGAATCTGGCACCAATTTTGATACCTTTGTATCTAGGTCCGTTCCCTGAAAGCCTGTGGTGCGATTACTGCAATTAGTAAGAGTTTTGATTTTGAATGGGATCAAGTCTTTTAGACAGGATGCTAGCAGTACATCCTTGGAGATCGCCAACTATGTGAGTGTTGTTGTGTGGCCGCAACTAAAGGAAATTCAATTTTCTCTGAAAACACTCATGAGACAAGATTAGGACACATGGCCATAACATGTCAACCCTAAAGATTGTCTCCACAGCCGATAGTCTGTTGTTACCAATGGACGCCGTCACATTCAAGGTTCAGATTCAAGGCTTAAGTCCTGTTAGTGTTGTGCCCTAGAGGCAATCACTTGTACATTATATATGACACATTTTATTTTAATAAAATGTATTATTTATCTTATAGTTTTTTTTTTTTTTACTTTAACTAATATAACTGTTCGATAAAGTCTCTAGTGCAATACTGTGTTGAGGAAATCATGATAGAGATCATGATATGAGATTCCTACTACACTGGATGGTGTTAGTATTTAAATAGTCCCTAGTCATAATATTAATGAGATAGGACACCATTAATACGTTAAGACTAGCATGTGTTAGACTTCCTGATTTGATCAGGCGATGATTCTTATAACCGTGAGTATTGAAATATTCAAAGTTAACACATGGATGCTTGTTAATGGAACAAGTTCATTGGATGACCTAACTTTGAGATAATCACATGGATAACTATTTGGTACCAGAGAAATAATCTCAATATAGCAAACGTCCAAGTATCCTTAGACTTGAGATCTCCAAGGTACTTTGTTTGCTGGGCCTTATACTTTGATTCCAATCTCCGGAGCTCGATTGAGGGCCGCATATGGGATGGATATTGGGTACATGGTAAGGTAAACGAAAGTAGTTGAGAGGGTCAATAAAGGATTCACCACTCCTAATAGTAGGGGCGAATATCTCACGGGCACTTATAGAAATTACTACTCGAAAGTCCTTGGCCAAGGCAATTGTGTATTGGAAACAGTTTCAATTGATACACATCTAGAGTAGTGGGTTCCTGGTACAAGTACTATTGTATTCGGGCTAGAATTAATTCTGGAGGGAGTTGGCACTAATTCCGTACTCCAAACTGAATGAGATATTGTATGGTGAAATGAGTTAATTGCACTGAAGTTTGTTATTGAAGGGTTCATGTCAAGCCACTTGACTTCCTGAACTCTTGGGTGGTCATGATGTATTGCTAGATACCACTCATAATCTGGGAATATGGGTTTATTAATTGATGAATTAATAAACCAATCCTGATTAGAATTAATAGGATTAATTCTGATTAATTATGGATTATTAATCTCAAAGACGTTTGGATTAATTCATGTTCGCTACCAATTGACTGGGAAACCTAATAGGTCACACACAATAGAGGATTATATACTCAAGATGTTATTTGATAACATTGTGGGGTTGAATGAGAGAAAGAAAAGTTGTTGTGGACAAATTATAATTAGTTATAATTTGTGGTCCATATTGTAATTAAGAAAACTTGATGTTTCCAATTACAATTAGGGAATTCTAACTGTTTTAGAATTCTCAATTTGGAGGATTTTTTAGCAGATTTTCGTGTGATATATGGTAGTGATATACACGAAATTCCAAGACAAAAAGATAGACGAAATTGACTCCAAATCCTAGGGCAACGAAACAACAGCTTCTTCTTCTCTCTCTCGATTTTGATCTTGAACTCTAGCCGCCATTAATTTTTGCTAGCACAAAAATTTTGGTGCTTGAGTATTCCTCTGTGTGGATTACTATTAGAGATAATCACATACTGTGATTATAGTGGTTAGACGTTCAACTCACATGGAGGTTGATCACGAAAATTGCTGGATCGCGCCTCAACTTGAAGAAGAAATTTTTGTTCTTCGGACGATCACGCAAAGGTAAAAGTTGTTACCTTTACCCTCATTATGTCTTGTTTTCCACACATAGATGGGTCCTGGGATGGTATCTCGTTTTATTTTTCGCCATGCCGTATAAGATACGAGCCTGAGATACCCAACAGTGGTATCAGAGACATGCTATGTGTGGTCTACGGACATTGTTTTGGCATGAAAAACTGTTTTCGTGTTTATCTTTGTTTGCTGTGAAAATCGTTTTCACTCGAGTCGAAATCGTTTCGATCTTTATGAGTTGGGTCCGTAGCACAATCTGATTGTGTTATAATTACAAAATATTTCGAAAAGATACTTTCTTTGGTGCTGAAAAATTTCTGCAGAAAAACGTTTTCTTGCAACATGGATGTTGCCCTCCGTTTCATCTTAATTTTCCGTTTTGATTTTGTTTAAACTAATAAATTGGTTGTTGTTTATAACTTCAAAATAGAAAATATAGCTGAGAATTGTTCTCACTGAAAATTTGCAGAAGAAGAAAGCACTAGAAATTGTTTCTCGAATTTTTTGAAAATCGCCGCCATTGTTGCAGAACACAGGCAGCGCCGGCTCCGACCTCCAAGTCGGCGCCGGTTCCATTCTGTTCGCGATGTTCGAAAATCGTTTTTGGAAGATAAAAAAATTTTTGGAAACCAGAACAGAGTCGGCGCCAGCTCCGACTTCCAAGCCAGCGCCGGTTCTGCTCTGTTTGCAACCTCTAGTATTTTTAAAAAAAAAAAATTCCAGAATAGAATTTTGAAAGGGAAAAAAAAACCTCATTTGATGAGAGACGGGACCCAAAAGCATTTTCTCAAAATTAGTTTTGAGACAATCAATTTTGTTCTTCAAAATAATGATTTTGAAAATCTAAAATTGATGTATTCTCTAAAATGGTGATTTTAGAATTTTTTTTATTTTTCCAAAATAATGATTTTAGAATAATAAAAGTATATGTTTATTTTGTTTAAGCATAATCAATGGCATGGTGGATGGTTATGGATTAAAACCAATTATATCTGTTCATGCATTTTACAGTTTTGGTTTTTATGAAATAGGGCCTGCGTGTCCTGCCTTTCTCTAGAATTCTTGTATAATTCTCTTCTCATCTAACTCCGCTCAAATGTAACTCGAGGTTTTCTCTCTTTAGAAAATTATGTAATTAACTTACATAGGTTAGATAGGAGTAGAATTATTTTATTCTAGAGATGGCAACCAAAACAAGGCGAGGAGGTCAGACCTTCTACTTAAATCATACATGAACACATAGGGTTAACTATATTAATTTCTTTTATGGCTCAAAGAAATTAATTTAGGGTAAAGTCCATAACCATACCACATAATCGCTTTATTACCATGATTATCAATTATGTGATTTATTGATTTTTATGCATGTTATTCAACAAAATCACTAAAAGGAACAAATCCCTCAATTAATATTAAACCTAATTTCTTCCGTTAATATAGTAAGAACGAGAGTCCTTCTTCGAGACCAGGTTGTTGGGCAAACCCAAGCCTACTTGACATTGAGCATGTTCAAGCTATGGAATTAAATTCCTTTGGAATTAAATTTCTAATTAATGAGTCGGGTTTAACTAAATTTTTTATCCCGGTTGGGCAAACTCAAGCATAAAGAAATTTAAAGGAAAAGTTGGGGTAGCCCAAAAGGCTTTAAGATTAAAAGTTGTTAATCACCCAATGATCCGGTAGTTACACACGATGTAATTAGTATTGGATACCTACCAATGAACTCAAGGGTGGCTTGTTGGGCAAACCCAAGGTTATTCTTGAGGAATTTGGATATCGGTCTACTAGGAAAGCTTCCAACGGGCTTTCCCGAATCAGTAGTGGGGACTATTGGTTTGAGTAAAATAGTGGAATAAAAATGCGTTTAATTAAAGTCCTAATTATTTGCATATCATGTGCATATACAAGTAGCTAATGCTCTCTATCTTTACATCTAGGTCACTTGCATCATGTCAACGAACTTGAACTTACGTAGCATTTTGGAAACCAATAAGTTAACCGAATCAAACTATCTCGACTGGTATAGAAATTTGAGAATCATTCTCAAATCGGAAAAATTGCTCTACATGCTAGATGCTCCTATTCCACCACCACCAGCCCAAGATGCTCATGCTGATGAGCATGCTGTCCACAAGAGGTACAAGGAGGATAGTGATACAACATCATGTATTATATTGGCATCCATGACTCCTGAGTTGCAAAAACAGTACGAGCATATGGATGCTCAATCGATCATTTTACATCTTCGAGAACTGTTTGATGCCCAAGCCAAAACTGAGAGATATGAAATCTCGAAGCAACTATTTCGTTGTAAAATGGCAGAGGGTTCTTCTGTGGCCACTTATGGGCTGAAAATGCTGGGCTTGATAGAGAAGCTTGGATCTCTCGGGTTTACAATGGACCATGACTTAAGTAGTGACTTAATTCTTCAGTCTTTGCCTAATAGTTTCTCACAATTTGTGATTAACTATCAGATGAATAAGATTGAGTTCACAATCCCTGAGTTGATCAATCTTCTCAAAACTGCGGAGTCCTCCATGAAGAAGGATTCCAATGCAGTTTTAATGGTAGAATCTTCCTCTTCTAAGAAGAAAGTTCAAAAGAAGAAGAAGAAGATTCCTATGAAGCCCAAAGGTGATGTGAACAAGAAGGACGCAGCTACCAAGGGCCCATGCCATCATTGTGGGAAGATGGGCCATTGGAGGCGCAACTGCAAAGTCTACTTGAAGATCATCAAGGACAAGAAGCAGAAGGAGAAGCTTACAAGCACTTCTACTTCTTCTCCAAGTATGTTTATGATTGAGATAAATACTGCCTTTAGCAATGAGATATGGGTATTAGATACTGGATGTAGATCTCATTTGTGCAATAACTTGCAGGGATTAAAGAGCAGTAGAAGGCTAGAGAAAGGCAACGTGGACCTACGTACTGCAAATGGGGCAAAGGTTGCTGCACTTGCTGTGGGGACATACGAGCTGAACCTGCCTTCGGGATTGATTCTAGAACTGAAAAACTGTTATTATGTACTAGTTTTAATGAAAAACATTATCTTAGTTGCGTGTTTAGACTTATGTGAATTTCATTTAATATTTAAGAATAAATGTTGTTCTTTTTCATTGAATGATATTCATTATGGTTCAGCAACTTTGGTTAATGGTTTATATGTTCTAAACTTGAACAATCCAATTCTCAATATAAATAATAAGAAACCTAAAATAGATAACTCTAACATCTCTTACTTATGGCATTGTCGTTTGGGCCATGTAAAAGAAAATCGTATTTCTAAGTTACACAAGCTTGGTGACTTAGGGTCATTTGATTATGAATCATATAGCACATGCGAGTCTTGTTTACTAGGCAAAATGACTAAAACTCCTTTTCCAGGAAAAGGAGAATGGGCCAAAGAGTTATTAGAACTCATACATTCTGATGTATGTGGCCCAATGTCAATACAAGCAAGAGGAGGTTATAACTATTTCATAATATTTATCGATGATTTCTCATGATACGGGTATTTGTATTTAATGAAATACAAATCTAAGGCATTTGAAAGGTTCAAAGACTTCAAGAATGAAATAGAGAAATAACTTAGCAAAAGTATTAAGACTCTAAGATCTAATCGATGAGGAGAATATTTGAGTCAAGAGTTTTTGAGTTATCTTAGAGATAATAGGATATTATCTCAATGGACTCCACCACATACACCTCAACATAATGGTGTATCTGAGAGAAGGAATCGAACCCTTCTAGACATGGTACGAACCATGATGGCTTCTGCAGACCTACCAAAATCGTTTTGGGGGTATGCACTAGAGACTTCTGTTTATATACTAAATAGAGTTTCGACAAAATCGGTTGATACTACCCCATTTGAAATGTTCTTTGGTAAAAGACCAAAGTTATCTCACTTGCGAATATGTGATTGTCCTGCCTTTGTTAAAAGGCCACAGTCAGACAAACTTGATAATAAGTCTGACAAGTGTTTGTTTGTGGGATATCCAAAAGAATCTTTTGGATATTACTTCTATTAACCCTCCGAAAACAAATTGTTTGTTTCGAAGTATGCCGTCTTCTTAGAGAAGGAGCACATGCTCAAGGGGGACAGTGGGAGTAAGATTGAACTTAGTTAAGTTCATGAAGATCAAACAAACGAGGATCAACCGTCTAACCCCATATCTATTGAGAGAATAGATGAACCTTCTAATACACAAGAACCTCGTAGATCTAGTAAGATACGTATGACACCTGAGAGATATGGATTTCTTATTAGTGACCATAATGACGTATTGCTCATAGATGAAGATGAGCCTACTACCTACAAGGATGTTTTGAATAGTTTAGAATCTGACAAATGGCTTGAGGCCATGAAGTCAGAGATGGATTCTATGTACAACAACCAAGTATAGACTTTGGTTGATCCACCCAAAGGAATTAAGCCTATTGGGTGCAAGTCGGTTTTCAAGAAGAAAACTTACATGGATGGTAACTTAGTTACCTATAAAGCATGACTAGTGGTGAAGGGTTATCATCAACAACATAGTATTGACTATGATGGAACCTTCTCGCCAGTAGCCATGTTGAAATCCATTAGGATACTCCTTGCCATTGCTACTCATTATGATTATGAGATTTGGCAAATGGATGTGAAAACATCTTTCCTAAATGGAAATCTGATTGAGGAAGTGTATATGACACACACTGAGGGTTTCACGTCTAGTGATGGCACAAAGGTGTGTAAGCTGCAAAGGTCTATTTATGGACTTAAACAAGCTTCTAGGAGTTGGAATATCCGTTTTGATGAAACAATCAAAGAGTTTGGTTTCATTCAAAATATGGATGAGCCTTGTGTATACAAGAAGGTTAGTGGGAGTGCAATCGTTTTCTTACTGCTTTATGTAGATGACATATTACTAATAGGAAATGATATACCTGTTCTGCAAACGGTTAAAATTTGGTTGTCCAAACAATTCTCCATGAAAGACCTTGGTGAAGCAACCTATGTTCTTGGAATAAGGATCTATAGAGATAGATCCAAAAGGTTGTTTGGTCTTTCACAGTCTACATACATAAATAAAGTGCTAAAGAGGTTTAGCATGGATCAATCCAAAAAGGGATTCTTGCCCACGTCACATGGTGTAAGCTTTTCAAAGTCGATGTCTCTCAAGACACAAGTTGAAAGGGATCACATAAGTAAGATTCCATATGGCTCGGCAGTTGGATCTATCATGTATGCTATTATATGTATTAGGCCCAATGTATCTTGTGCTCTCAGTTTGACGAGCAAATACCAATCCGACCCTGGTGAGGGTCATTGGGCAGTTGTAAAGAACATCCTTAAGTACTTACGAAGGACTAAGGATATGTTCTTAGTATATCGAGAAGGTGATTTGAAAATAAACGGGTATACTGATGCCAGTTTTCAATCTGACAAAGATGATTTCAAATCGCAATCCGGCTACGTGTTTATATTGTGTGGAGGGGCAATAAGTTAGAAAAGTTCCAAACAAGAGACTATTGCCAACTCTACGACTGAAGTTGAGTACATAGCCGCTTTGAAGCAACTAAGGAAATAAAGATAGAGAGAGTTCCCACGGATGAGAACATAGCTGACCCGCTTACGAAAGTACTATCCCAGAAAAAACATGATTGTCATGTTGAGTCATTTGGTATTAGATACATGAATGATTGGCTCTAGTGCAAGTGGAAGTTTGTTAGTGTTGTGCCTTAGAGGCAATCACTTGTACATTATATATGACACATTTTATTTTAATAAAAGGCATTATTTATCTTACAGTTTCTTTTGTTTACTTTAAGTAATATAACTGTTCGATAAAGTCCCTAGTGCAACACTGTGTTAAGGAAATCATGATAGAGATCATGATATGAGATTTCTACTACACTGGATGGTGTTAGTACTTAAATAGTCCCTAGTCATAATAGTAATGAGATAGGACATCATTACTGCGTTAAGACTAGCATGTGTTAGACTTCCTGATTTGATCAGGCGATGATTCTCATAACTGCGAGTATTGAAATACTCAAAGTTAACACATGGATGCTTGTTAATGGAACAAGTTCATTGGATGACCTAGCTTTGAGATAATCACATGTATAACTATTTAGTGTCAGTGATATAATCTCAATATAGCAAACGTGCAAGTATCCTTAGATTTGAGATCTCCAAAGTATTTTGTTTGCTAGGCCTTGTACTTTGATTCCAATATCCGGAGCTCGATCAAGGGCGGCCTATGGGATGGATATTGGGTACATGGTAAGGTAAATGAAAGTAGTTGAGATGGTCAATAAAAGATTCACCACTCCTAATAGTAGGGGCGAATATCTCACGGCCACTTGTAGAAATTACTACTCGAAAGTCCTTGGCCAAGGCAATTGTGTATTGGAAACAGTTCCAATTGATACACATCTAGAGTAGTGGGTTCCTAGTACAAGTACTATTGTATTCGGGCTAGAATTAATTCTGGAGGGAGTTGGCACTAATTCCGTACTCCAAACCGAATGAGAAATTGTATGGTGAAAGGAGTAAATTGCATTGAAGTTTGTTATTGAAGGGTTCATGTCAAGCCACTTGACTTCCTGAACTCTTGGGTGGTCATGATGTATTGCTAGATATCACTCATGATCTGGGAATATGGGTTTATTAATTGATGAATTAATAAACTAATCCTGATTAGAATTAATAGGATTAATTCTAATTAATTATGGATTATTAATCTTAAAGACGTTTGGATTAATTCATGTTCGCTACCAATTGACTGGAAAACCTAATAGGTCACACACAATAAAGGATTATATACTCAAGATGTTATTTGATAACATTGTGGGGTTGAATGAGAGAAAGAAAAGTTGTTGTGGACAAATTATAATTAGTTATAATTTGTGGTCCATATTGTAATTAAGAAAACTTGATGTTTCCAATTACAATTAGGGAATTCTAACTGTTTTAGAATTCTCAATTTGGAGGATTTTTTAGCAGATTTTCGTGTGATATATGGTAGTGATATACACGAAATTCCAAGACAAAAAGATAAACGAAATTGACTCCAAATCCTAGGGCAACGAAACAACAGCTTCTTCTTCTCTCTCTCGATTTTGATCTTGAACTCTAGCTGCCATTAATTTTTGCTAGCACAGAAATTTTGGTTCTTGAGTATTCCTCTGTGTGGATTACTATTAGAGATAATCACACACTGTGATTATAGTGGGTAGACGTTCAACTTACGTGGAGGTTGATCACGAGAATTGTTGGATCGCGCCTCAACTTGAAGAAGAAATTTTTGTTCTTCGGACGACCACGCAAATGTAAAAGCTGTTACCTTTACCCTCATTATGTCTTGTTTTTCACACATAGATGGGTCCTAGGATGGTATCTCGTTTTATTTTCCGCTGTGCCATATAGGATACGAGCCTGAGATACCCAACAAATCCATCTGTTCCTGTGGGGGCATAAGTTAGATAACTTAGGTAGTGGTTCAAATCGGAAGGTACCATTATCGAAAACAGATTATGTAAATCTTGAATAGTCTTTAACTATAGATTTGTAGGGGATTGTTGAAAATGGCAACTTTGGGAGTTAATAATTTTTAACTCATGATTAGTTAGCCTAAAATAATTAATGGGAATTGTTCTTGACATGTTAGAGATTGTTTTATCATGGTAGAAGCCATTTTCATGGTGGAAATCCATAATTAAATGTTGTTAAAGTTGGGTGTTTAACTATTTGGGAACTCATGTTAGACATGAGTCCCACATGGGAAAAATTGAGGAATGTGGAAGACTTTATATACTAAAAGGATTTTCTATAGACTTAATAGAAAAGCCCAAGGTATGGAGAATGCCACACACGCATGCCACCCAGCCGGCCCGGGTTGGGCTTGGGCCATGTTTTCACGTTCTTCTATTTTTATTTGGCTTAATTAACTCTAACTTGAAAAGGAAAAGGAAACATAAAATCTGGTAAGAAATTAGGATTTCCTAATCCGAATTGGGTTTCAATTTTTCCTAAGGCGAAATTAAAAGAGGGCCTAATTAACTCTAACTTGAAAAGGAAAAGGAAACATAAAATCTGGTAAGAAATTAGGATTTCCTAATCCGAATTGGGTTTTAATTTTTCCTAAGGCGAAATTAAAAGAGGGAACAGAGCCGCCATTAGGGTTAACCTTTATTTCGTACTTTTTGCTTTCTGAGAGAAAATTCGCCTCTTCCCTTCTCTCTTCACGATCTATAATTTTTGGCTTATCGGGACCGGTGAACTGAGGGGATTTTCGAAGTGATCGCTGTTGGTGTGCGTCGACAGCGATTTGAGACCGTCTTATCCTGTAAGGAGAGTCGCAGTACCCATCGCACTAGAGTGGGGCGAATAACTTCTTGAAGGCAAGCCAATATTGGACTAGTGATTCGGTCAGCAGTACAGTACATTGCGGCGTAGCTTGTCCAGAGGAGTGCCAGCGCCTGGTACGTTCTGGTAGAACAACGAGCAAGTCTCTCAGGTATCCTACTGACTTGTCTATTGAGTTTGAATTCGGTTTCGGTTTAGTTACGTTAAGTTTGGATTGTGTGGCCTTACCGGCATTGTTGATATTTGATAATTACATGTGTTAGAGACTTGGTCGAGTATAGGCGGTGCTTGTTCAATTTATTTAAGTTGTTTATCTGTGCTCGTAGGTACCATGTTTTCTAACAAATGATTTTTAAAATGTATCTTTTGAAAGTGATTGTTTGAATATGTCCCATAAAATCAACGTGAAGTAGAGGATTTCTCTTCAGATGGTCTTAATATCTCAACTATTAGTCTCTCATATTTGTAAGAATGAGAATGGACCTGCTCATCTATTAGCTTAATTGAGTTTTGATATTCTTTATCCACATGAGTGGTTTAGAGACTTTCCTCTTGTAATCCTGACTGCGTTTTAGGTGGTGATTCATCTCCCTAATAGAATTTCACTCTTTCTCTTAAAAAAAAAGAATTAAATAAATACAGATACTTTATTTTTTATATCGTGTAAAAAAAAAAAAAAAAAAAACCCTTCCCAGGGGAGATAAGTAGGAGCGAGGAGAATTGGAGCGGCTGTGTGGGCAACACCGCCATCGATCACAATGTGGAGATTGTCAGGGGTGGCTCGTGAGGTGGTCCCAAATCTTGTGCAGAATCCTCCAGCATCCACGTGGGAAAGAATGGAGGCTGTCACTGGATTAATGAGCAAGGTAAGGTGCTTCTTTGAGAATCGAACCACTGCGAAGTCGACACTTCACCGTTACCGTAAAGCACCACACGAGAACTTGTCACGTGCCGTTCCCCCCTAGCCTCGTTGGATCATCACGTGCCGGTCATCATTTCGTGGGTATCTAACTCTTACATATTTGATTTTTAGGACGCACAATTTCTTTTCTTTCCCCGCCACCCCCCCAACATTCTACTTTTCCTTTTTTTTGGGCTGTTTTTGATTGCATTTTCTTTTCTTTGTAGATGCTGCTCATAGTATTCAATATCTTTTCTTGATTTAAATAAAAGATAAAAATCTTCCAATATTTGGAAAAAAAAAGGACTAGAAATAACTAAAAGTGTATTTGAATTGTTATTATATTTATTTTTAAAATAAATATAATTTCAAATGATTTACCTTGAACTAAATAATAAAATTATCCTACTTTATGAATAAAAATTATTTACATTAAATCTATTTTTCCGTTAAAATCCATCTAAGGACAATTACAAAAGTCACAATTAATGAAGAATAAAACTATAGACTATACTTGCAAAGATGCAACGAAAACAAACAAGAGGTACAAGTTGGATTAGCATTCCTTGAAAAGAAAAAGCATTTTATATTCATTTGAATAAAATATCTAGAGTACAAGGAAGGCTTAATTAGCAAATACATAACAAAATAGTTAAAAAATCGAAACTTAGTAGTCAATACAATGTACATAATATATATTCAATAAAAAAGAAAAAAGAAAGTTTATTTGTACCTCTTTACTCAAATTGCTCGAATTTAAGCTTGAAGGATACCGTGATGTGGGTTGGTCATATGAAAACACACGTTCGGTAAAAAGGTGACGTCTCATTACAATTTAATACATTCAACAGAAAGACAAATTGCTATTGGATTTCATTTTCCAAAACGACAAATTTTTATTTTAGAAATTAAAAAAACACGATCTAAATAATTTTTATACTAAAAAGATATTTTTTCATTAATCTCATATTTTTTAAATTTAAATTATTTCTTTTTTAATACAAAAATTCTTTCCAACTACATGTTATATTGTTTTTTGGATAAAAAAGTGTAAATTTACCTTATACTTACATTTATGTATTAACCGTGCGTACTGTGTGTTTATGAGAAAAACCAAGTAACTATTTAGTAATAAAGGAATACAACGGAATAAGAAAGGAAAAAGTAAAAAGAAATTATTTCCAATTCCATGAAAGAATAAATCTATTGACACAATAAATTCTCAAACCATCATATTCCAAAAGTTATTGATTTATTGTGCTCCTAAAATTGTTTCAAATCTTAAAAACAATTAAAACTCATATTTATAAAATTATATTTTCTTGGTCAAGATTAAAAAGATTGCACATGTAACATGCTAATAAATCAAAAAATGAATCATTCGCATATATATATATATATATATATATTCTCAATGTTAATTCAAAGTCATAAGTAAACCACCAACGCAGGTCAACTAATTTGGTAGCCAAAGGGAGAAATTAATTAGTCAACCAAACTAAATGAATAAACTATTTTGTTGACTAATTTATCATGTGCAAAGGGTTGCCATTCTATTTTTATATAAAAATTCATTATAATAAAAATATTAATATAGCCAATAACTGATTTGTTGACTGATATAACAAATGACCTAGGCTATAATTTAATTTGTGGGCTAGCAAGTAGCCTTAGTTTATATTTACACGAAAAGAATTTGATCAATTTCATATCCTTGCCTTGCATGGGCAATTTCTAGATTTGCTTTTCCCCCTACCTGCACCTCATCCTCCTACTCTCCCTACCCTACAATGTTTAAATATTATTTTCCTGCTTGTGACAACAATTCATGTTGCGAATTAATAATTAAAAATTTTCATTATCAATTATTAGTTGAGAGATTGCATATATTAAAAAAAAAAAAAATGAACTCGAGAAGGTTTACCGAGCTCAAGTTAATGTAATTTTTATAAATTATATATATTAAATGATTATATCATATTTATTATAATTTATACTTTTTTATTTTAAAATATTTATTTATGAATTTTTTTATTTTGTTTTAAAATATATATTCATGTACATATTTTTAAAATTAATAATTAATTTTTTTCTATTTTATTCTAATTTATTCTAAATTAACTATATAACTTTTCAAAACTCTTTTATCTTCTTACTTTTTAACAATTTTTATTAACTAATAGCTATTATATTTTTAATATAGGTAAAATAAAAATTTTATTTAAATTGTAATATTATTTTCAACGGTCTTAATCCATGTATAAAAAATTTCATAAATAAATATTTTGAAACGGATTAATATTTTAAATCTTGTAATTTATTGAAGAATTTTCCAACTTAGAGGGTCTATTTATACATACGTTCATACTTTTTGCTAATGAATCAAGGCCAGAGAGACCCTCCAATGGTCAATTTGTAAATCAGTAGAATATACATGTTACTCCTTTCAATATCAATGCAGAAATACATACAATCCTCCCACGGAAATAAAAAATTATTTATTTGACTGAGTAAAATAATTAGAGAGAGACAATTATTCCTTCAACATATGCAACAGTTAAAAATAAGGAAAAAACAATAAATATGTCATTGTCAATATTACATTCACGTCTACCATGGATGACCATCAAGTCAAAGTACTCTCCCCATTCCTCTAAGGAATGGCTTGGCCTACCGCCTGCTACATATTTCTATTTGCTTGATACATCAATCTTTGCAATCAATTGAACATTTATGGCAAAATCTCAGACTTCACATCTCACATGTAGAAATGGAAGGCAAAGATAAAGAAAATCTTGACAAGACGCAACTTAACTGATTAAAAATATTTTTATTAAATTATAAATTATGAATTCAACATATATTCCCTAATAATGTTAATATATATATTCGCACGTTGTAATTATATTATTGTGGTAGGTCTAATAGCTCACCTAACAATATAATTAATTATTTAAATTTAAAAAGAAGGAATATATATTTATCATGCTAAGGAAAAAAAAAAATATCAATGGACTTATTCTTTGTAATGGTCATGGACGAAACTAGAGAATAGGAGTAGCATATCCGGTTCCGATTTCTCTCGTAAAATTCATATTTATTTAAAAAATTAAAAATTTACTTTTCACTCTTTAAAAAATTTTCAAAAATTATAATAATATTCCTAATATATACTTTCATATAACTTGTCTCTAATCTCAAATTTTTTGTTCTCATTGGTTATGATAATGCATTAGATCATTACATTTCCTAGTTTACAAGGATTTTACGGATGGATATACTTACAAACCAAATACAAGATAGATTTTCTAATTAAAGAGTAGAATATAGTATTACTTAGCAGAAAGTAAAGTTCACCTCAAGAAAAAAAAAAAAAGAAAATAACAGAAAGTATATAGAAAAAAGAATCTAGTTCTTGGCCCCAAGAACCAGAAAAGATAAACAAAGAGGAATCAAGTTCTTTCGTTTGATTTGGTTTGGAAAAAGAAAAGAGAAAAAAAAAACCACATTAAAAAAAAATTCCAAAAGGCAGGTAAAAGTTAAGTTAGTACAGTTAATAGAAAAATAAAAATACACTGCTTGTTAAATTTAAAAGAATAATTTTTTTATACATGCGAAAATGTATCACTCCATATATTTCCCTTGTGTTGAAGTGCCTTTTGTCACTGTGGCAAAATCTGTTCCAGTTAGAATACCATTTTAATGAGGAAGGTCGTGATAGGGACTGTTTGGTAAATTGGAAATTTAAACTGGGCAGTTAGCTAGTCTTCTCTCACTTCTCCTCCAAGTCCCTTCCCTGCAAAGTGTACAAAGCAACTGTACGGGTGGGGGGGAGAGAGAGTGCAGAGCAAAGGATAAAAGAAAGAAAGGAACAAATTAGAGGTGAATACAAGGGATCCTTTTTAGCACTCAATAGTTTCTAACACACTTTGTCTCCTCTTCGAATATTTGTTTCTGGACTGAGCTTTTATAGGTGGTGTGCTAGATGAAATTCTGAGATGTTGGAGATTGTTTTCAGTGGATTCTTGTAATTTGGCTCATGTGCCAAATTTTGTGTATGGGTTTTTGTTGAGGAAGTCTTTGGTTGTGCTAGAGTTAATAGGAAATGTCTGTGAAGAGCAGAGGAGCAGAGCAGCCTTCAAGAAGTATTATATCTAGAAAATGGACAATTTTTCTTTGTATTGGTAGTTTCTGCGCAGGAATGCTCTTCACTAATAGGTATAAACTTAAAAAATGTTCATTAATTTATATTTGGTTTTTGAATTCTCATATTTTCTTTGGTTCTCCTGATTGTTTGTTTTCTAATTTTTACTAAAAGATTGGATAACTGGAATATCGCACAGTCCAGAAAGTGTTTCTCGGAGAATTACTCTCATGCATATTCTTCTCACATTTCTTGATGATTATGCTGTTTAGTGTAATGGTGATTTGAATTTCTTGTGGAGTTGGCAGAGCTATGGAAGTTTTCCAAAATTTTGGTTTATGGATTGAAGATGGGGACCCAGTTGAGTGTATTTTCAATTGTTGTTTCGTAAATGGGTTAACTATTTCTCTGTCTGCTGTTTCATTGGTTTGGAGTATATTTTCTTAGGCCATGGCACTTGAAACATACCTATTTGCTGATGGAGCAGGTATAGATCCAAAATGGGAGTCCTTGTTTTCTGCAAAAAGTGGTGTATGTCTAACATTTTTTGTTCTTGTAGTTCATGTTTCATCATAAGTTATTGTAATCTTTTGTTTCTATGTAAAATATTATCAGCACTATTCTTTGAAGTCCCTTACCTTCCATCTAATCTGCGCTTTCTTCTTGATTTCTTTTCATCCATGTGTGAACTTTTCCATTATTTTACCAGGAGTCCCTAATTAGATCGGTAGTTAATGACCCCTAGGATCTGCATAGCATAGTTGATTCTATGCAATTTGTTTAGTTTGCTGTGATTCTGTTTTTCCCCTTCTTCTAAGTGCTGTTGGAAGACTTTTAGCATTTCTTACTGCTTCTAAAATCTGAGGTTTTAATATAATGAATGTAACTTTTGGCAGAATGTGGGCAGTGCCTGAATCAAAAGGTATCACAAGAATTACTTCATTAGAAGCTGAGAGCCTAAAGCTAGTTTCAGAGGCTTGTAATCCTAAATTTGTGAGTATATCATTTCCTTCCTAACCTTGTTTATTTTATTTAGGGACACTGATTTTCATAAATTCCATATTCCTATTGTTTATATTTTCATCTTTCACTATCTTATGCTTTTAGCTTGTTGCTGGCTTTCTAGTTGCAGAGGAAGTCTATAAAAAGGGACCGTAAGGACATTATGGGAGAAGTTTCTAAAACTCATAATGCAATTCAGTAAGTTGTATTTCCTTACTACTTGTATATTCTTTTTTTGACATTGACTGCCTTAATGATAATATACTCAATTCATTTCAAATAGGACATTGGACAAGACAATTTCAAACTTGGAGATGGAGTTAGCTGTTGCAAAGGCAGCACAGGAGTCCATTTTGAGTGGAGCTCCTACATCCGAAGATATGGAAAAGAGTGACTCTACAGGGAGAAGAAAATATTTTATGGTCATTGGAATAAATACTGCATTTAGCAGCCGAAAAAGAAGAGATTCTGTTCGTGCTACATGGATGCCACAAGGTCCATAGACTGATGCTTTGGTGCTCTTTCTGCCTGTCCAAACTTTCTTCATCACTGTTA
The DNA here is from genome assembly GCA_026120185.1 of Voacanga thouarsii. Classification (NCBI taxonomy): domain Eukaryota; kingdom Viridiplantae; phylum Streptophyta; class Magnoliopsida; order Gentianales; family Apocynaceae; genus Voacanga; species Voacanga thouarsii. The sequence continues at coordinate 1,824,381 of JANUWF010001161.1, forward strand.
TCTGATTAAAGTAATTTTGAAATAGGTGAAAAAAGAAAGAAATTGGAAGAAGAGAAAGGAATCATCATTCGGTTTGTTATTGGTCACAGGTACAGTTTGACAATTCTGTCGGAAGCTTCAGCTAGCATACCCGTGTTTTTTATCAATCAAGTTTGTCATATTACTTGTCTGTTCTAATGAATACATTTTTCAGATTGCTCTCCTTCCTTTCTCTTTTTCATCTGCTTGTGTGTGAATGTCATATTTCCAAGCTACACTAAGCTAGGGCCTAAAATTCTCAAATTTTCATATCAAAGTGTCCACTGTCTCCCTGATAAAATTTGTGTTTATACAAGTTTGTGTTATGTCTCATGCTTGAATAGAAATCAAACGTCATTGTTTTGCTGATGTTTTATTCTATTTCCAAGAAATCCACAATTTTCTCTATCAATAAATATTCTATGCCTACTGTTGATACAAGACTTATAGATGCAACTTATCAGCTAGATTTTTTCTTTTTCCTGATTTGGAGTTCCTTTTCAATGCAGTACAACAGTGGGTGGTATACTGGACAGAGCTATTGAGGCAGAAAATAAAAAGCATGGAGACTTCATGAGGCTGGTGGTAGTCTGTTTGTGCCTGGTTTTTAACTACCAATGTAATTGGTGCACATGGTAATCGTTTCCCTAAATAAAATAACATTTACAATTTCTGCTTTATGAGCAGGATCATGTTGAGGGTTACCTTGAATTGTCTGCAAAGACAAAGACGTACTTTGCCACTGCTGTTTCTAAGTGGGATGCAGAGTACTATGTCAAAGTTGATGATGATGTCCATGTGAATATAGGTAATTGAAGGTTTGAAAATATGGCTATTGCCTTTTCTACTGGAATCGTAAGAGTTACATTCTGTGGATTTCTAACTTTTGATAAATTTATATGAGTCTTCATTTCGTTGGCCACTAATGTTCTCAGTCCTTAGAGAAACATTCTAAATCAGAAAATTGAAAACCTAGCCATTTTTTTTTACATTTGGCAACAACTGAGAAATTTCTTATTCAATGTTCATTTACGCTGGTTGCATTTGAATTTCCAAAAAATGTTAATACCCTAAAAATTTGTCACGTGCCTGAGATTGAACAATTGATGTGGAAGAAAATGTTATCTCTGATATACTGCAGAAAGAATTTTCAGCATTTTGGTTTTTATTTTTTATTTCCCCTTTTTGGTTTATTGATAAGATCCAAATGCTTTAAATTTCTTGCAGCAACTCTTGGTGAAACATTAGCAAGACATCGGAAAAAACCACGGGTATATATTGGTTGCATGAAATCTGGACCGGTCTTAGCTCAAAAGTATGCATAATATATCTTGCTTGTTACCATGAAATGAATGCTGAGAATTTCTAGTCCTAACTGAAAATTTTGATGGAACAGGGGAGTAAGATATCATGAACCAGAATACTGGAAATTTGGAGAGACGGGAAACAAATACTTCCGTCATGCTACAGGACAATTATATGCCATTTCAAAAGATTTGGCGACCTATATTTCACTAAACCAGTTAAGTTCTGTTTTTGCCTTGCTGAGTCATAATATTTTCTTTATGTAGTAGTAGAATATTTATGGTCTTCTTAACTCATTACAGGCATATGCTACACAAGTATGCTAATGAGGATGTCTCCCTAGGATCGTGGTTTATTGGGCTGGATGTGCAGCATATTGATGATAGAAGATTATGCTGTGGAACTCCACCTGGTAAAGCTTTATGTTTTCTGTAAATCTAAATTTATTACAGTTTTATCCCTGGCATAAAAGTTTTACTATAAATAAAATATGCAAGTTTGAAATTTGGGATGCACACTTCCTGGTTTGAAAAATCCATGGAAATTATGGGAACAATACCAGCTGATTTAAAGAAACTATGAAACAAGACACTTGAGTTGGAGGACCTGAAATTTGTACCCTCTACTAGCAAAATCTTTATGTCGCATTTCACTCCCACTTGTTTTCCAGCAGAAAAATTTCTTTTATGCATGTGATAAGGGATAGGGGGCATATTGTAAATCAGTCACAATCTTCATAGAACCACACCCAAAGCCTGTAGAAATAACTATAAAGGAAGGATTACTACCTCTTCACAACACCACCCACCCCTTCCAGAAGGTATACATCTGTCGGCAATACATCCAATATGAATGGCATTGGCATTGGCATTGCTATACACCAATAAGATCAAACTTTCATACTCAATGGCTATCTCCAGAGAAGGTGTCGACAGCCACTTGAATATGCAAATAGACTCCAAATCACATATCTATGCACCAATTATTATGTGGGTTCAAGCACCAGCATTTCTCCTTATTGGGTTTGAACTTCAAGGTAGATACTATGGGGATCTTGGTAACAGTGATGCTTTGCACTGGATCTGGGCTCCAACCTTGTGTTCATTATGCTATTGGTAGGGGCAGATATGACACTGATATCTGAGATCAACTTGCATTTCGGGCCCATATCATGCAATACAAAGATGAATCCTACATTGAGTTGGTGCCTGGGGACTACGGTGTCCTAGACAGGGAATGGGCAGGGTAACTGCCCCCAAGATTTCAAAATCATTATTCTAGCTATTGGCACCTTTGAATTTATAAAGTATCATTACACCATTCTGCTTTTTCCACCCCCTCAAATTTGTTTGAAAACTATTAACTTCAACTCCTCACTTCCCTCTGCATAATGCCCTGTCAATTTCCAAATTCCTGAGGACTTGGTTCTTTCAGGTTTTCTTGACAGTTTATTTTCATCATTACTACTATAAATTCTTCTCATCCTTTTTTCTGCTATGTTCTTCTTCCTTACAACACTACCTGTTCTTGCAGACTGCGAATGGAAAGCACAAGCCGGCAACGTTTGTGTTGCTTCATTTGACTGGACCTGCAGTGGTATTTGCAAGTCAGTGGATAGGATTAAAGAGGTTCACCGACGATGTGGAGAAGGTCAAAACGCCATCTTGAGTGCCACTTTTTATGAATAACCATGCACAAATCTTCCAAACTTGGGAAGGATACCAGGTTTGCACTTTGGTGCTTGTTTTTCGGTTTGATGCATGAGAATACACAGTGCAAATATCATATACATAACTCAGAGAGAAAGAGAGGGAGTCTCCTTGTTCAAGCCTTCTCCATTTTTGTAGAGAAAGGGTGGCTGCAAAAGCAGTCGAAGAAAGCAGGAGAGTAGCTCTCATCCCCTCATTTTTCACTCGCTTGAGAGGTGTAGAAGTGTAACTTTGTAAGCCGTAGTTCACTGTATTGCAATATGTCAATAAATGCAATCATTTTGCTTGGCTTCTCTTCTTTTTGGAGTGTGTTATCATTCATAAATTTCCTTAAACAATTAACTTCTTGATGATTGCTACTTGCCATCCCCTTTTAAGGAACCAATTACTACGTCTCTGACTTATGTTGCTTTGATCATTAACCAAAATGTCTAAAATATCTATATCAATTATCACATCAAATACTTAAATTCAGATATTAACTATGATTTCAGGTAGAAAATACAGAAATTCATAGAAATATTTGGAGATTCGTAACACATTTGATTAACAGTTTTTTGGGCTCTTTAGATCTTAATAATGCTTCTTTAATAGTGAAGAGGACCCAACATATGCTTTTAGCCAACAAAACAACGTCAAAATGTATTACTGCTGATTGGCAAATATGTATATATCCTATGGGCTCCAAATTCTGCCATTTGGAATCTTTATTTAGATTACTTGAAAAGGAAAACATTGACGAAGTGTAGCTCATCGTATTAGAAATATATATTTTTTACGAAATAATAAATTATAATTTGATTTATATTTTTGGCCATTATGTATTAAAAAACACTAGAAATTCCACCATTGTACTAATATTTCGTTATTTGACTACCTATTTTCATATTCTAGCTCCAAAATAATGGTTCAACACATGGAATGACTAATAGAATGTGGAAACCTTAAAGTGAAACAAATTTAATGAAATTAAGAACTACAAGTATAAACAGAGAATATGATATGCTGTGTGAATGAATCCTCCACGGTTAGTTTCAAAGGCTTTATTGTCAAGTACCTATAGTTCAAAGAGCAACGGCAGATTCACAGTGGGGTAGTGGGGGCAATTCCCCCACCCCCCCTCCCCCAGCTGATTTGTATAATTTTACTAAAAAAATTTTAAAAATTATTTTATTTTACCCTACTTACCCAAATTGTCAACTAAAGGGTATTGAAAAAATCGTAAGTTACAAAGAAAAGTGTGTTTATTTTTATCTAAAATTATTATTATTTTATTGAAATTAGTCCATCATTCTCTTTTATAAGCCAAAGACAAGTTTGTTAATGATTAAGCTAAGCTATCCACACAATTTGAAAAAATATATATATATATATATATTTAAACTACCAAAATTATTCAAAATTTATTAAAATATACTATTTAGAACATGAACATTTTTTGCTATCTAAATTATACTATTTAGAATCTGTATTTTTATAAGGAAATTATTATACAAAAAATATGTCATATATATAAACTTTGTCCTCACTTGGAAAAATAATTTTAGATCTACTCCTGTCAAAAACTATAGAATTTGATCCTTGGGTTCTCCCCCGCAAAACTATCAAAAGGGAAAAAAAGAAAGTATGCCTTTTGCCATCGAAAAGAACTCTTTTGTGGCTGTGTTTGGCCTTTGCAATGCACCTGATTTCTCACGTTCCTTGAATATCTTTGAACCGACGTTGGAAAATCTTCTTGAGTATATAATAGGTTAAAAAAAATTAGGTGTTCAACGTCCTCATAGCTCTGGATGCTTGGAGTGTTTAGAAGAATTCAATTTTGAGTTTCAGTTTTTTTTCAAAGACAAATCAATTTTGTTGTTTTCCCCCTCCAATATATATTAAGGGAATGAGCATGTAAATCAGAGTTAAGAACTATCTCTTAATAAAGAATTTTTTAACTGAGTCTTCGTTTTACTACAAAATCTTTATCGGTCCTATAGGCTCCCTTTAGCCCACGGATCAGATTGCATATGCTGTTTTTTTTCCTTCTCATGAAAATACAACAATAAATTGATAATGAATATCCAAAAGCAGAAAGTACAAGAATCACAAAAACATTACCAAGAATCAACCTTCAAGTATCCTACCTTGTCAATCATAGGAATGTTTGGTCCGAGTAACCTACCGGCCGTTTGCAGCAAATAAATTAAAAAAAAAAAAAAATTGACCTTACATGAACTTCGTCCTAGTTAAAGAAAACTAGGGTTCAATCATGGAGTACGAAATAAACTTTGTTCACCTTTACCATCAGAGACAGCAGAGAAGGAAACATCAATGGTCTTCATTTCAGGTCTTCTGGGATGCATACAGCTCCATATCATACGTGATATTGGCACGGCTCAATCAAAAAGTGAGGCTCGAATCTTACGAGCACTACTTTCTCATTGAACCGCACCAATATCTCGCTTTGATGTCTTGATTTCTCCCTTCTATCTTGGCAGGAACCCAACCGAGACAGACAAAACTGAAAGAAAACATTTCCCATATAATGAGACAACAATGAACTACTAATAAAGAAGAACAAAAAGAAAAAAGGGAACCTGTGA